>CM030370.1:38129626-38729626 GCA_003604175.2 Clonorchis sinensis
CGTATGCCTCCAACCTCTGCGGTAGCAAGGATGACTTACCTGGTGCCAGTGTACTGAGAATGGCCTATTTGAGCAGATTAACAGAAAAAGAGGTGTTATCAAATGCTGGCTTAAGCATGCCTCTTTGTGGCATGTATTTCGGGCACTGATCCTGCGAGGCCAAAAACTTAATTGTCGCAAATTCAAAAACGCTGTCTCATGTATAAGTTAACCAGGACTTCCTAAATGCATGTGGTGTGATACCTTCTAACCGGTTCCTCCAAGGTTCTAACTGCTTCATGCTGAAATCACATCGTCTTCAAAATATGCAACATAACTAAACACCCCACGCTTTATTTCAGCCACTTGTCAGTGGATGTTTTGAACTGCCAAGTCCTGAAGACCCATTCAACTTCCAGAATTAGTTAGCTCCTATTTCTGCGCAGCATGCAATGGTGGATATTCATCGATATCCCCACTCTGTGTGCTCTCGTTCACTGTAGCACGCAACTCCCTCACTATTTTCTGAATAATCATTACTGAACCCTTCAACGGCTACTTGTAACCGCCCTTCGATGCTCCATCAGGCTGCACTACATGGCAGGTCTGTCTCTCTGACTACCTTCCAGCTAGCTATGCGTTCACACGAACTATCTACAAAGGAACGTACACATGAAACACGGTGCTGAATTTTGTCTAATCACTCTCGAATCCTCTGCCAAGCTACATGTAGGACTACACAACTTGGATGGCGCAATTCTTCGGCCAACCCTGTCTATCCTAACGACCCCATCTGACTCGCACGAAACGTTCATGTGCGGAGCTAACTGAGAATCAAAGTACGATGTCACGGTGGCGGTACCACGACTGCCATTCTCATCCTGATCGCTTGCCCGTAGTTCACCATGTCTCTGCTATTTCCTAGACGCACGAGTCTGTTTCTCCCGGCTGAACTTAAGCCAAAGCTACAAAGTGCTAGCCATTCTACTGTAGTTGCTTTTCTTTCTGCACACAAAACAAACCATTTTATCCACGACGTCAACCTGGTTCCATACAGTGCCAACACTCACCTATCCTGATGGGCCCAAACAGCCGCAGTTAACACCAGTCAGAGCCAGTGAGTTCATCCGATTTTGAATGAACCTACTTGACCACATAAAAATTTCTGAATCTTAGGAGGAGAGAAAGCCATGGAGGTAAATCAGGGCGACCAAACCGCTAGATGGCCACAACAGAAACAAAGAGGATAAAAATGCTGACGGGCAACATTTACATTAGAAACTAGTCTATGCATAAGTTGGTCCCAGGAAGAAGCAAAAGACGAAGTTCTTAGATGATGAACACAAGGTTTAAAATATTACTGATGACTTGGAGTGGGTCAACACGTTTGCGGAATACTGCGGTGGGTACTATCCTCACCAACTCCGTAATGGATATGGGTGGTTCATAAATTCGAGTCTCAAGAAATGTTTATTAGTGTGAGATTAAAGCGCAGTCTCCTGGAAGTGGAGCACCTATAACAAATGGTTTTTAGCATTGAAGCACCGAACGCTCGAGGACTACACCCTGTTCAACTCAAGGGGCTATCCCACATCATCGCATTACTTCTGAGATGCATAAAAGTGAGCACCAAAAAGAGTAGGCATACAAGAAAAGGTTCAAGGAGTAATCGAATAAGCACACAAAAAAAGGTTCAAGGAGTAATCATGCCACTTCTCAGTTCTTTTCTGTGAATGTTTCCAAATATACAAACCGATCTAATCAGCTCCGGTAGTTCCTAGGACTCTAGAACGATTGGTCAAAACTTAACTCGACATGATTTCGGGTGCGTGCAGGGTGCTTAATCTGGCTTAATATGTCCTCATGAATGGTGTAAGGTGATTGTCCGCGGAGCGGGAGCACATGTACGGGGTTTTCCCAGTGCTAGTTTACGTCATTAAGACAAGAAAGACAAGACAAGGAAGATCCCACCTGATCCCTTCGTCAGGCGGGTATCTTTGGACTATTGTAAAAGTGGAAGGAAGCATTCTTACGATTCTGTAGTGTTTTCGGAGCGGAAGAAAGCTGTCTGTGTTATTATCAGATTGGGATTTCCAACGATATGAGGCTATTTGGGGAGGTGGGCTGCACCGAGGAGGGGTAAGAACTACGCTGAAAACTCGGAAGCTTGTTCGGATGGTGCCGGGAATGCATAATATCCATTGTCGTTCGGAAGCTGAACTTACTACAGTGGCTTGCGTAGGAGAACCTGTGAGCAAATGAGTCGGAGAGGAGTAAATTCCAATCATACAATTGACACGAGATCCAGGAATTCTTTCTCAAGATAATGGCAAAACACGCAAACGGACTGCACTGACGAACTCGAAGCGGACAAAGCGAAGGACAAAACGTAAACTCACTCCCTGTTTTTTGGCCTGTTTTATTCACCCATTCTAATATTCATCCAGGAGAACTGAAAGCAGACCCACCCGAAGACGAGAACACCAAACGAAATAAATAGAGAGTCTAAGCAGCCAGCAGTCGTCTGAGTACATCGGCTGTCCGCGAGCAGAGGCGTCAAGCAATCAAATTTTGTACCCTTGTTTATTGCCGCTATGGTGCCTATCTTCGTCCATTTTTAAAGTTGTTAAGCCAAAGAGTCGGCTCAGTTCACCACATTTGTTTCCGCCTGCAGGTGTGAACCACTGTCACATATTAGAAGTACAGCGGATAAATGGTTTCCAGACGTCTTTAGTAAAGAGATTAATGCGCGGAACGGACTGCCGCCGTATCCTAGGTTATGATATTTTGTCAGTTCGACTACCTGCTGAAGCATGATGTAAACTGTGCTTGCCACACTGTGGTTCACTAATCTCAGACTTCCGAATCATGTACACGCTTGCATAACAGGTCGAGTTGCAAGCTTGTGTTTTATTACACTAAGGTCGTAATTCAGCCACTTGCAGCGGTTTTCCGAAACCATCAGCCTTTGCCGTGGAGGAATGACTGTGTGAACAAGTTGAATTGGGAGCATGGAATGGGAAAGTTGCCGCAGTTCTGTTATTCAGGATGGGGGCACTTTTATAAGCCAAGTACACGCCTTGAAGCGATGCCTGGTTGACCAAACGTCAATGAATGACATTAAATTTTACCAGGCCATTGTCTCACAACTCTACGAATGCAGCTCGCAGCCTATAAACAAAGAGGTTTTGCGCAGACACTTTAAAGAAATATTGTACATCTTAAAGATATGCTCACTACGGCTGGTAAATCAAGAAAGTTGTTTTCATCTACACGTGGAAGTGCTGTCCATTCTGCTTAACATTTGTCGGAAGCTCATTAAATCGGAATGCATGGTCAAGCAGTCCCTTCCAATTATATGCGCTACAACGACCATCGACGATCCAAAACTGTCCCTCTACACTGCAAACTACATTCGACTAGCAATAAGGTACCACCCCAAAACGGGTAGCGAACTGGCCCTGAATCCTCTGCTGACGGCTGCTGCAAACCGGCCGTCTCATGAGTTAATGAAAATACTATTTTACATACATTCATATAACCCGTGAGTTCTCTGTCTACAGAAATTCCATTCTAACTTTTTTATTTGGAACACAAATTAAGGTAAATATCTGTTAGGCGTTATTCTTGTACTTAGTCCTTCCACCCTTCATTGGTTGTCGCTGAAACAAGCCTCCTCCTAGGAATACATGGACCTAGATTACGTTCATAAAGTTGAGTCTGACTAGATTCAGCAGTTAGTTAAATGCTTGTTTCATAGAAGACTGAGGGCCTCGTCTCTTTTCAGTCTGATCGTGCTGCTCATCTTGGGCTGCTAAATAGAGGAATAGCCTATTGAGACGTATTAACCGTCAAACCGGATGGATGAATCAAGTGGAAACAGAACACTGATCTTCGTGTGGTGACTATCGGCTGTTAACTTTATCATGTCTCACGTTACTACAGCGAGACTCTCCACGGTAGAGAATGGTGTTTTCCTGCTAGATCAGAAAGCGGAGAAGCAAACAAGGTTTTACCCACTGTTTCGTACAACAACTGATTGAATGAATAATTAAGGTTTCGTATTCTGGGAACCTGGGCCAGATGACCTTCCACTAGTAGCTAGAATTTGTTCTGACGAAGTTTCCCTCAAGACTGGACACCACTGTTTTATACAACACATAGAGGAGGCTTTGAAAGTTGTGCTGGTCGTTTGAAAATCTGTTTACTTTCTTGTTTTGGTTTTACTTGAACTAAAATTATTCAGTTCTTGCTTAACCGATGATTCAGATGTTCCGATCTTGGATGCAGACATACACCTTTTGAAATATACGGTGCCCATTCTGTGCTAGTAACCAAAATATCGTTGTGCATTTGCTACGGAGCCGTCTTTCGTATACATTAAAGTATAGGAAGATATATTTACACTTATTCTTCAGTAACCCCACGAACGCCTTGTAATCTGCCTGTGAAATGATTTTAGTAGAGCATCAAACACAATCCTTTCAGAACATATCAAGACTGTTTCCATTCTTCTTATAGAGAGTGAGCTTTGATACTTGTACATACATTTTTGTCACAACTACATATATCACTAATCCCGATCTGATACTACGGGAGCAAAGCTGCTTGGAGTTTGAAGAGCAGAACGAAAACGAGGTAGAAATAAGAAGTTAAATTGACTAGTCAAACTTGTTACGGTGTTTTTATCATCAGCTTTGTACGCATGCATGGACAAAAAGACCTGTTAATCTAGTCGACAGTATGAAATATATATTGTGGGTTTTTGTAACATTCATCGTAACGTTTTTCCTTCACGTAGTTCGGAGAATGAAATGACCCCATTACTCTGCTCTTGCAGTGAATGCTAATGTGGGCAAGTTTATCCGTAAAATGCCACACAGCTATGCACATGGACCAAGTGTAACCTTGGCATCATCTGACGGGAAACAAGAATTCTCATTTGAGAGTGTTACGCTTTCTTTTAAGATGAGTGCAAATCTCAGAAATGCTGTCAAATTGTTTGTTGGTCTGTTTGATGACCTTTGCCATCAGTTGCTTGCTTAACATTTGAGACCTTGTCACTGTTTTTCGTGAATTTATTCCCCTTAGATTGGAGCAGCTTATATCTATAACGTTGTTATTTAACCACGGTGTGGTTGCTACTAGGTTAATTGGAGGCTATTGTTGCGTGGTGTCCTGGGGCTTGTTCTTGGTACATTTTACTCCTAGCTTCATTCACTTTCTCTGACAACTATCTTGTGCAATAGCACCGAAGTTCCTAAATCTGGTTTATTTATTGCGTGCTTTTGCCGATTCGGTTGAGATGTCTAGTTTTTTTTGCGGCAATTAACATGAGATTCTCTTTGATTATCGTGACGTTTTTCGTTGTTGTTTCATTGGATTGCCATTTGGTATTATTCATTATGTAGAAGTTCTGGAGTTCTCCATATTTTTTGGATGTTATACTGGATTACCATCATTATGCGTGTTTCCCACTTTCCCGTGGAGAACAACGCCTCTGTGGGCCTCTCAGCTAATGCTTGTACCAAGTACATTTATGCTCTTTTACTCTCCTGTGTTCATGCACAAAATCCAGCGACGATTACTCTTTATTTTTACCGTTGAGGTGATGTTAGTGTAGATACTTGGTGGTAGAGACCTTTCTCTTGTGTTTCCTTGCGTAATATTTTTCGTAGTCACTACGTAGATTGGTGCTTAATACAGGCATTCCTGGCGGCTTTCTCGCTACTTTGGTTTTGATGGCTTCTTGTGTGTTATGTTACTAGTCTCGTGTGCAATGATTACCTCATTCATTGACTAATTTGTCAGCTATTCCAGCAACGACGGTAGTTGTTTGACCCTCCGTTGTGATTTATGCAAATGCGACTGAGTGCCACAAGAGAAGTCCAAATAATTTTTATTTGATAAACCTTCCTTCAAAAACACTGCAGGTCTTTGCCTCTTCCTTTTGCCTCCTTAGAATGTTATTATGTTCTGACGCCCCTGTGAGTGTAGCTTCTTTTGGAGTAAGTTAAGGTCTTCTGATAGTGCAGAATTCGTCTCGTACAAAGGTATGTTTTACGCTTAGCTTAGTAAGCTTGCGTTCCACAGTCTTGTGCCCAAGAGGTTCACGGGTACCTGCTTGTTTTGCGCTTTCGGTTAAGACGTGAACTGGTATCATTTAAAACACAATGAACCACTGTGCCATCTAGTGAGATAACGCTATTACGAGGCTGCTATGCTACCAGCCTACGACGGGCGTACGGTACGCATCATGTACAAAGCAAACTAAATAAAGAGGGCTGAAGCCCTGCACAACAACATATCTGCCGGTCGGTGGTTAGTGTTGGGGCCACATTCAACACTGATCTGGAAAGACCAACAGACCTTCACGGAAACGCAGGAAGGATATTAGAGAAGTGAAGCGCAGGACAAAGGCATTGTGTTTTTCTACTTCCTTGAAAAATTCCACGAAGTAGCTACATCTATATGGCCACCGGTGTCAACTACCAATAGCTACAACTACATTTTGAGTTTGCAGAGATTAAAACAATGTCGAAATAATGGTCATGAAAAACAGACACCATATCATCAAGCGTAGCATTAGAGAACAATGTCCAAAAATTAGACGAGATGACGGCGGATTTAATCAGTCAGTTTTTTCAGGTCATTTTTAAACTCAAGAGAGTTATTTAGTTTGTGAGTTAGTAATTAACACGATTATTTTTATGACCTTAGGCATGACAGTTTTGGTATTTGGTAAGGAATTCATCGTGATTAGGGTGCAAAGAATTGCATTCATCTTTCCGTCTCTGACTGCCTCAACATCAGAGGTTTGTATGAACCTACAGGTTTCAGAGTCCAGTACTGTGTCCCAGGAACACAAGAACAATCGATTTCAAGAGTTCTAAAGTATATGCCTGTTTTTTCCTCTAGGAATGTATGGTTTGGTGGATATCAGGTCTTGGTATCTCAAGAAGTATTTTGGTTTTGCGAACTGTTCCTTTTGTCAAGAACCAGATCTTTTGAAAATATTGGGTGTCTTTTTATTTCCATGCCAGGCATACCATAGCCAACATTTGTAGGTAAAAAATTGGGCACTTGGTTGTCACGATGTAAAGGCTTTCGCCATCTACATCGTACGTTGCTATGGTATAACAAAATTTTGGGCTTAGCTTCAATGCACAGGCAGGCTAAGACTTGACAGTCTTCTAACATGGAAACTGTAGTCCACAGCAATTGTGGCCACCAGATCTGGTGCCTGTTCAAGGTGCTCCTTGGGTTTTTGTTCAGCATCATTCCTGGAATGACGCCTTAATATTTCTTCAAATAAATATCTATTGATCCATGAATGTGTTACTGAGGAAATTGTTTCCAACTGACGTCAATTACACATACATCAGCTGGTACTTAATGTTGTGTTAGAAAACTGAACAGGAATTCCATGACTTTTGTTACTTATCTATCAATTCAGTGTTTTGCGAACTAACACTTTTAGCAGAACATTAATCTGTCACCGAAGAATCTCCGCCAATATTAGTTATGGTCGTTCATACATTGGATTATCGGTTCGTCCGAGTAGACTATACATTATTTGTCAATCAAATTAGGTAACTGCAAACGCAGATTATTGTTGTGTCTTACCTCGGCGCCCCGGTCTTGAATGGTTATCATTGTTTGCGCGATATGGCTTTGTTAACTGAGTGAAATAAGAGTCCCTGAATCTTCTTTGAGGGCACTTGGTTTTGCAAACGTAGCGCGTTAAGTGAACACTGTGAGGAAACATAAGTAGCAAGATAGCAAATTTTCTATACCTTCACCAGTGGTTAACGTATTGCATAAATGTGAGTTCATGGCATGGTACGATTGGTTAACAAGACTCTTAAACGCAGAAAAATTGGGTTGGATGGTCTGAGACTGATTTCAAGATGGACAGATGTCTTGTACACACAAATATGCTTGTCTCATTCTAACCATCGTTGATTTGTAATGTATGGTAGGATTCAATTATTCCAGCACAGAAGTTTGGATAGACTAGGATCAAGTGGGTGGCATTTGAAGTGGAGGCGCTCTTTAATCCACGTCGCCGGATTTCGGATGACTGACTGACAGCCTGATTATAATAGTCTCATTGCTATCTCCAAGTTGTTTGGAGGGTACTTTGTCATTCTTGAAGAAAGATGTTCATTTATCCTGTCAAACCAAGTATCATCGCAACCGAAGGGTGTTGCTATGAGCAGTCCTAGAGGCCATACGTGTGCTGACATGTCCTCAACTATGATGACTATCACTATCACTATGACTTTGCGTTAACGGTCTTCTAATTTTGAAGATCTGTTCTCGAAAGTTTTAGCCAAGCTTATTTTTGTTTTATTTTTGAGCGTTGGGTGGTAGTTTAGTCTTACTTGGCATATTACTTAGAAGGTGCCCGCATAATACACTGTAATAATAATGATCGTTTGGCTATAATACCATTTCGGTATTGAGCTGCCAGTCAGAGGAAGCAACAGGGCTAAGATACTGCTTAGTTACCCAAGCCTTGACACGAGCAGTCGAGTTGCCATGGTGGGGTTCGAACTACGGACATTTTTGTCAGTAAGCTTGCGCCTTGACCACTGAGCCTTTTCAAGTGCATTTAATTCACCAGCCTGCACTACTTACCGTAAAGTGATCCGAAATGATCAGCGTATCTATTTTCCATGATGCGTACCTGTGGCTTACATGTATTACTGTCACCTGTCCTGAAAAGTACGCTGATAGAATCTGGCTACCCGGATAATTCATCAGAACAAATTACTCAACATAACATGCTACTGACTTCCTTACAGCTCCCAAAGGACTGAGGCTCTGTCAGGATCCCCATCCAGGGGTGAGCACAAGACAAAAGCTTGGAGCGGCTCTGCAACTGCGCATGACCCATTCAGCTTCGGTTCCTACATTTAAAGCACATCAATTTAGAGGACACTATCGCTTTCCTTGTCATTTGTCTGTTCATCTGCCTCGCGAGGATACCCGCATCATCAGAACAGACCAACATCTTTCTCAAAAGTGGTCGAGCATATTCCAAAACACATACGACGCACACTAAAATGCAATCAATAACTCGCTGGTCCCTCATTCGACCGACCGCACAACATTTGACTGCAGGCTACTGCGCTGTCCTGAATCATTAATTCACTGCTATATCACGTAATCGAACGTCTTAAATGTTACCATTCAATAAAGGACTGCTGGCAAGGCTGAAGCAACCAGTTTTTGTGCACAAAAACGCGTTGATCCAAGAGGTCTGCCCAGATTAATGTACTGATCTCAAACCATTTACGTCGCCTTTGAAAATTCACCTGTGTTCATGTTGCTATGATCTGGTCCCACAAAAGCGTGTCATTTGCTGATGAGTGAGGAAGTAAGTGAATTCGCGACACTCCCTTTCAAACCGTTCTCCTGCCCTGGTGCGATTCTAGTGAGTCCATATCAAACGATTGGGAGCGTTGGACTAGAGTTTTCCTCGTCATTTCTGTCATACCACTGGTCTGATCAAGTGGACTTAGGAATATCAATGCTTCAAGTAGCATATATTTGTTGCCAAGCCACAGACTGTCAACTCTTGTGTTTTTGTGGCTCCCTGCAAAGCTGACAAAAAAGAATGCGGATAGTTAATCGTACCTGAATTTGAATCATCTTAAATTGTGCAGTGAAGTTCCAAGATATTCAAAAATTCACAATTCAACGTCGGTACACACATCTAAGAGCTGCATAGTTTGTTAAACTTCCCAGTCAGTAGAACTGAAAAAGTCTACCCTCACCATTCGCAAAAATTGAATTAGGATCCCGATCCCGGACACGTCATTGACCGGGAGATTTGACTTTTTGCTTTGAGGTGTGTTTAAATTGGATCTTTGATGGAGACCTCTTACTACTTCGTCACATAAGTCGGTTCCATTTGGGAGACCTTTTGGAACTTCAAACGTACTGCCACTGAATGCTTTGGCATCACGCTGTTTCCTTATCAACTCTAGATCAGTTTAATACAAACCTAAAAGAGTGCTTAAAGACAAACTTAAGCTACCAACAACGTCGACGATGAGGTTCGTATTAATTTTTCAAGAAATTACAAGATGGTGGCTACTAAATGGAGGGGTTAGATCTACGTTCGTGATACCCGACTTCATTGCGCAGTTTAAGTATTCGGTCCAACATCCTCATAATCAGTTTGCGATACAAACAACGCTGATACGACCGGCAGAGCGATCGCATACCAGCACCTAGTAACCAAAAAACTGGCAACAAACGTCTTATTAAAATAAATGTGTAGAAAATTGTCATGTAACTTTCAAAGCAACCTACTGGTGGGGCTGCGTATCAAAGGTCGAGTACTTGGTTGTTTGAGGGCTAGGTAATGCGACAGTCACGCTCATACGATGTAGGATTTTGTGGAAAAGTGCGGTGAGTTGACACAGTAGCCTGTTGTGGAATCTTTAGACTGATGCTTTTTCGCAACTAACCTGATTTGCCTTAATAGAGGTAAATTGAAGCGTTCGCGGCGTTTGACTTAACCACTTCACAAGAGCGGTTTCCTAAAGTTCATGGCTACGGCAGATCTAATATCCTCAAGAACGTTTCATGCATTAAAACCAACTGACCACTGATTGACGATCTGCTGGCATTTCTGGCAGGCTTATACAACATATGAATGCATGAAATGTCTAAAATAAACAAATAGTCGTTGGTGCATAAATCGTTTGAGACTTGTTGGATTTCTTGTGCATGAAGATATAGTGCCAGAGTTATGCAGTGACCGCTGATAAGATTGCAACTTTTGGGAGGATCTGAGCGCATTTCATCATATCCGACGTCATCCTCATGCGGTTTATTGGAAATAATGTTCCTTCTTAATGCCCACCAAATATTGGCCAACATACACTCATCATTGACTCATTTTAATAGAAAATTCGCAAGTTGACGATGAATGACTCTAATCCCAATATAATATTGTCCTTTCTAGCACCGCTTTCTGGTCACTGGGTATTGGACAGCAACTACTCAGCATTTACAGTCAAAAAAGCGTCCCGGTTCCTGTACAGCTGGATTGTTTAATACTGATTGGTAGAATCTTGGATGACATTCCCCGTACGGATACAACCTTGGAAACTTGCTTTGGAATGACACCAAGTGACGCAGTGCACATTTTGCTGAAGGCGGGGAATAGTGAAGTTGGAGCTATACTAACATCTGTGTTCGTGAAATTTGTGCAGCATGATGTATATGCATCATTTGCAGCACATGCAAATTCTCGACTTTCCAGTCGACTCTGCCTTTCGTGGCCTGGTGCTCTGGAAGCCGCTGTAACTTTGTTGAGGTCGCTGGTTAAAGAATGTTCCGCTGCAAACCACAAACACCAGGAAAATACTACATGCATCCCTGGATGTATTGCTGCTGTAATAGGTTACCTGCGCAAAGCGGAGACTGCGAAACAGGTTCTGACTTGTTTAGTGACTCTCCAAGATTTTTCCAGGCATGTTTCCCCACAAGTCCTGGAAGTCTATGAAGAGGCGATTGGATCCGCCTGCTTTCGGGCTGGGATTGACCAAACTATGTTTTGGGATTACCTGGACTCGCACGAATTTCAGAAAGCTCATCCTGGTCTCGGAAAACCCATTCGGATGAAGACCGTTGGTGCAAACGAAATCACAAAGTAAGTTCAAGTTTACTACTTAACGGACAATTTCCCATCAAAGAAATACATTCATTTACACATTAACTTAGTTTGAACGAATCTCTCTTCTGTGATGTTCTTCCTCTACTTGGTGCGTTACACAAAGCGGCCTCACATTTCATGTAGTACAATATTCAATATACCACGGTATATAGCAAACGTTTCACCACCAGTCGAGGTGACATCATCAATGCACATCTCAGTGTAAGTTGTACGAATCACTGTGAGTTATCAGCTCCTATTCTGCCGAATTCATGCCCAGCAACTTTCACCTTGACATTTGGCTAATCAAAACAGTCGATGCGGGATGCTCATTTCAGGTTAGACGATGCAGGCGCATAGTGCACAACATTCGGAAGTGGAACAGTTACGCCGAGCAAGTCTCCCAAGGTCGTTCCAAAATAGAAGTTAATGTTAGGAACCGTGATGGAAACAATCAGTTTCCTGACGATAAACCACCGTACTGGTAGACCAAAAGATTGTACTGTGTTTTGTTTCAGAAGGGCTTGGTAAACGATTGTGCTGTGTTGTCAAATAGATGTCTCATTTTGTTCCACAATTAAATTAAAGGTAAAATTCTCGAAATGATGTACGAAATCTTATGCTATTTAGCACGATTCCATTCTTGTGCGTTTCAAGCGGGGGCTGATAAAATTCATATCTTACATGGCATACTTGCAGTAGATAACGCGGGGGGTTCCATAAATCACTTACACAGGTTGTTTACGAATTCGCACAGGGAGACTCATGTTCACTTCAGTAATCAGTGGGCAGATCTTTAGGTTATTGAAAATCATCAGACGTTGGAAGTTTTAATGTCAAGGATAAATGATCATGTCTTTGGGCACTTCTATTGAAGTAGCTTCCGCGAAAATCGGAATTACCCGTTGGAACGGAGACAACCTACTTGCTTAGGACATCCTGTGAGAACTAAGGGGTCCTGCATCCCGTCAGTTATTCTGGGCAACCTCTATTGTATCACGGCCAAACTGGTTGTTCCATCCACTACATCAGCTGTTAAATAACTTCGATGGTGGTGAGAGCCAGAGACTGGAGATTTAAAGGCTCAGTCCTCCGCAATCTTTACTTTGTCCGTTCCATTCGCCTTGTTTGAGACGATGAACATCCGCTTAACTTATCTTGTATCCATGTGGTTTCCACTGACGTTCCCGAGTTCAGGTATCACTTATATCAGCTACCGCCTTAAATGAGTTGCCATCCACCCTTGTCCCCCCAGACCATCGGTGAATGAAACTTGCCGCAATAGCCAGTGTACAATATGTACGTGGTTTTTAAGGCTGAAGAATAAGATGATGCTAAAACTTCATTCCAATGGTCATTGTCCCCCAGTACGCTTCGTCCAGTCAATCCACTCCCAGAATGTAATGCGGTGGACTCGATTAGAGGTCATTGGAAGTACAGAGCGTTAGTTTTATTGAGATTTGCATTCCGGTCACCCAACGGGCGAGACGACTGTGTTGTTACGACCTTACCAATCTATTTTTGGCGCACTGGACTTGGCACATGAATAAACAAATTTATGCCTCAATGAGGTGAACGCGCTGGGCTACGATCCCGAACAAGCTACTACAAAACTTACTTCATATATTTTCAGAGGCTACTAACCATTTAGATGCGTATTTCGTTCAACTGTATAATCAACAACATTGTTTCACTGGTTTGGAACTTAGTACACCGTGTAAAGGATGTTTTAAAAGCTGCTCACTCTCGAATCAAACATATGCCGTTGAATCGATGCACCCATGTAAACCATAAGTTGGTTTCTTTCTTGTTGACAAATATTTGGTTCAGTGAGCCTCTCAGCTCGAATCAAATCAATGGATTTACACACTACATCATTACACATTATACACCACCTGTAATTTAAACTGCGACAGAACTTTCGTGTAGTATGCAACGTTAGGCCGTCCTCATGTAGTCAGGTCTAGCACCATATTGTCAGACATTTCCAGACAAGCTTGACAAGTCTGATTTGTGTTGATGCACCATTTTAAAGTTTGTTGTTGTGCCCTACTATGCTATATTTATTTTACACTGGATTTGAAATGTGTGACTCCACGCAAAAGCATAGCCTGCCAAAAATTTGGAACAGTTTATAAACACATCAACCAAAAGCACAGATACACCGAAAAACAGTGTGTGAGTTGAATGGAGTTCCGACGAGTCATCAGTATACTCATTCTTGAACATCCCGGCTGATAGTCAATTTCTGATTTCCACGATGGTATTTATTGAAACATGTGCAATACAACAAATTTAGACTAGAATGTTGACAGATCATTTTTGACACCTTACCCCTTCTACACTGCCTATCGAATCTCTTGTACTGTGGACTGCGCAGTAGTTTAGTGTGAACCACGAAACTTGCAATAGACCATTTAGTTTTCGCTTGGTAACAATGAACTTTAGTTTACTAAGATACCTCGATGTTTCGAACTCTGTAATGAGCATTCCCTCCGGCGAAGCGGCTTTGAAAACGTCATTCACAAGAAAGGCTTTGCAGTTGTACTCGACTAGAAAGGAGGACACTATGTGCCTATTGTTTTGTACATAGTATTTACCGACAAACTCTTGGAAGTTTTCTCTGTTCCACTGAGTAGTAAACGTACAGTGTCTCACCTGCGCCAATGACAATATATTCTTTCATCATTTACAACATTCGTATTTTTGAACGTGGCGAAATGTAGTCACATACCAAAGGTATCAGTGTAGACAAGAAATGTACGAACGAGACAAACGAGAGAGGAAGCGATAAAGAGTAAACAGTTGTATCTATTTTTAAAACTGTTCTCCATTTCACAAACTAACTTGCTTCCCTCCTATCTTATTCTGTCCCACATCGAGTACCGACTACCCAGTTGTTCTGCATGTATGAATAAAAATATTTGTACAATGGAAGAAGTCATAAAACTTATTTTAGATAACGGGCTACTTCTGACGTTGACTCGGTATGCCTTGGTGTTTGACGGATTGACGGATACCTACAAAGGCCACATTCTGATTTCGCTGTCTGTGCTGCGTTTTTGGTATACTTAACATGTTTTAGTCTAATACACCGAAAAACGGATGTATTTTCTAAGAGTAAGACCAGACACCATTAGAATTGCAAAATAGGGATCTTTGTATGGCAGTGAGATAACATTGACAAAAGCCCTAGAAATACCATGCAGCTTCCACTCAGCATTCTGCGCAATTTGGTAGCACTCTCGTTCGAAGATGAGTGGTCTTCGGTCAACGATAAATTTGCGAACTTGAGGAGCTTTGAGTTGAGTTTATGTGCCACAACTACAAGCGATCTGAAAGTCAACCCGTTTTACTGGCATTGCACATGCTGTGTGATTTTGAGAACCGCGTTATCTATTGAGAAGTATGCTAGGTCGGTTTCTTGGGTAGGTGATCAGCTGTTGATTGTATGCTACCAGTCAGATCTTTGGATGGAGTTATCACTGAAACTTAAGATGAACGGTTAGGTCGCAAGGAAGAATGACGGAATCGGCTTCAATAAACAGTTTGAAGTACGATCAATCCGCTGCTCGGCATGAAACATCATTACGTTGGTGGGCAAGCTCAGTGTACGAACGAAATGGTATTTTGTGTTTATCTTAGATGGTGCAATTATTATAAAAGTACATAATACAAGTGATTTTTTCTTTGTTGAATCCAGCTCTTGTTCTGTCCTGTGTAACATGATGAACTTTCCGAGATACCTGTTATTTGCGAGGGTTCTTCACAGGAAATCTTGTGCCAATCAGTCCATCGTGTAAATGGTTCCAGCCTTGAAAATGGTCTTTATGTCAGACTATGTGGAATTGAACCCATCAAGAATTGTGATAAACTGCGTGTTAAAGGCTTAAGACGAGCTCCAATTACCATTACGTCTACAAAAGCTGAATGTCAATAGATTATGGCTTGAATACTCGTATTGCGGTCAGACACCAAATCAAATTGCTATGTACTTATAATTCACTTAAATGGGTGGGAACAGAAAGGCCCAAACAGTATCTCTTGTTCATACTTTCCTGTTACTAGATTTGCAACGCAAGTCACATCAGGCGTCAGTTTAGTTAGTATGCAAGACATCGACGTAGTGCTCCCAGAAACCAGTATTTTATGATGTTACATTATTTGTGTTACCCTATGTGGCGCTTGCCATATCGAAGTAGTTCTCAAAATTTATGCAGTAGTTTAAACTTGTTTTAAAGCCTTTTTACTTGTACTGTACTTAGGTTTCACTTACATCCTGAATTGGTGTGGAACTCAGTAAATTTGATTATTATGTGCAAACGTACTCAGTATGCAAATGAGACTCCTGTGTTTAATGGCCCAATTATTGTCAATCTAATGACCGAATTATAGTCTGCAGGGACCCTGATGTTTAGATGTACAAACTTGATGAACTCGAAGACAAAAAGACAAGATTTCCCAAGAAGCGGAGTCTTAAAAGAGGATGAAATAGATACTTTGCCAAGAAACGCGTAAGACATCCTCATTATTGGGGACATTTTTTAGACAACGGAAACCTAGTTTCTATATTAAGGATAGTGTTTTTTAAATCCGCTAACATGTCACAGTGAAATGCTCGGCATTGATGATTTAAAATCTGCCTCATTACAGATGAACGTATAGGCTCCCAAAATGCTTGGTACTTTTCCTTAAAAGGTAAGTCCCAGAGAAAAGTACCCATAACATAAAATACTCCTCTGTGTGTGCATTTAAGGCCTAGACGTGTCCGGTAAACAGTCTATAGTCTACCGTGTTTGAAACAAACAAACACGAAGAAGCTAAAATGCGCAGAGGCGTGTCAGAAAGTCAGAGATTCCCGAATGGAAGAAACTGATCTTTACTGACAACAAAAGTTGCTCTCTGGTTTGTCCAACTGGATTGCTTTGTTATCACCAGGGTATGAGGAGAGAAGTAGCCGACTCCAAAATGAAGGTATTCACTGGGTAAGGCATCAGGCGGATAGCAGAAAAAAATTCATGGTTATTTCTTACACTGAGACACTTAGACATCTCTGCTTACCACCTTCCGCTGGCGATCAGTTAGAGGGGAAATTATTTTCTAGGATATTAGTGCATCAATCTGCACCACCTGATCCACGGAACCATTGGTTCCCTCCCGGATATTTAGTTGCCAAACTGTCCTGCAAACGAGTGTATCCAAACTATATGGGTGTAATGACATGATTCGTAAATATCTGAAACGGGATCGTGGAAGGATTGAACAGGTAACCCGTGAATTTGGAAATTTGAGCATAAAAATCGCTAAGATCTGATCTGATCTAATAGGAACTATGCAACAAGCCACCTTTCACTGGTGGACGTTACATGCTGTCTGTGGTTAGTGGACTGGCCTTAAATGCATCTTGGGGAATCCGCTTTGTGAGTTCGAAATTTTTGAGTTTAACAGAAAAACCTAGTGACCCAGATAGAATTTCATACAACCCTAAACTATGTGACAGCTCTTCATGTTAAGCGAGACCTAAGAAACGAAAATGTTTTTTGTTATACTATTTGCTTTGCATTTTCACCAATTATTCTGTATAAAATGGAAGTTAGCTTGTATCTATGGTTCTCTGTTTTAGATTGTCTGTAACGAATAACTGACAAAAGCGGTGAAAATAGAGAGGATAGTTATCTCTTTTGGAACCTGATTATGATCACAAAACCGAAACGGGATAGTCTTTTCCAGTGTATCCGAAATCGGAACACGTATTGCAGTCTGGGGCATCAAACTGTGTTGAGCATTCCCTCATTACGTATTCACGAGCAGAGTGTGAACATAGTGAAAGAGCCAGTTCACACATTAGATGCTAAGTAGTTGTGACATGAAGTGACAGCTACTTGATTCAGTCGGAGTAGACTTTTTGAAAGATAAATAGTCTAGTCTGGAGTACTCCACTGGTCTCAGTTTGAACAACTGAGACTGGATGCAGCTAACCTAGTTGATGGCTTATCCTATGGCTGGATCATTTACGGGATAGACGAAACCAATCAGAATAGAGTCGAGTCTACTTGGACCAAAAATCAATGGAAAATCAACCGCCAAATTAGGCGCCACACATAACCCGAAGCCTGGGCACCAAGTGAGTGACGGCATTTGGATAAAGCACTTTTTTAAACAAAACCTTGTGTATACGCGTGGCCAATGGGTTCACTTGTGAATATGGTTCCCAGCCTGGCAGCTTCTGGCATCTGTGGGGAGACTTTTGCAGATATCGCGACAGCTTTCTGTATGGATTCGAAGACATGTCATATTCATCTGATGACAGTTACCCACCAAATGTCTTAAAAAAAGACCACTCAAAATACGTCCTTGTCCGTTCTGATGACCAGCTGAAAGTTGCTTATACGTATACTTAGATTGCTATATCTTTTTTTACCACTGTAACCGTCTTCATGCATGCAAACAAACTGATTTACACGCCTAGAAGTTTCAACGATGGAGGTCACCTTTAAACTGTTTGTTGAAGAAATATCTCATGAAGATGGTTCGTGACCTGGCTGCACACATGTTTATTCCACTGGTATTATCGAGTCTTTAAACGTAGACTCACGTCTTGTATCATCTTCAAAGACAGGCATAGAGGTAAAGGTTCGAACCGTACCTCAATTGTTGCGGTATTCGGAGATCCTTGTTGAATCTGTCTCCTTAGAAGCCTGCCAGGACATTCGCTTGCACCGATCGTGTTCGTCAGGAATGTCTTAGAGACACCTCCCTGGATCTACTTTATAGACACTTTACCAGAATATGCTCAGTAGTGGTTTGCGAATTTGCATTCCTTAGACTGAATTAGATGCCTCAGAGCCTTTCGCTTTCAAATTCCATTAGCATAAGACATAACTGGATTGATCTAGACTTGATCGAAACTCCTTTGAGTAAATTATCATCCATATACGTGGATGACAGGTACACTGTCTTACGTACCTGACTGGTTTTCCAAACCAGTACAGACTGTGAGGAACGGAACACTGATAGCAGCTTGGGAGATCTGTGCTGGTAATAAATGACAGTTGATTTCAAAACTTTCTCTCTGTCATCCTTTTACATTTACGCTTGCAAACAAGCACACAGTCCCTTAGACTATAAAGTAGTTTTCGTTGAAACTGGCATGTTCTCGCCGAGGATGGACTAAAATCACCTTATTCAACAGCCAGAGTGACATCAAGATATTCAAGTAACATTTCATCAATAAACGCGTTGTCAGTTTTTACCCACGAGAGAGCTAGTTTCATCGATAACAGTGAAGTGAACTTGTTTCAACAAACTTTTAGTGAATTAAACATTTGAAGGATAGGTGACGCAGCAATCACCTAGTAGTGGGTGCACTAACAACTTACTTTTATCCTTACTGCCGTTGTCTAGCTTATCAGTACTAACGGCTCATCGCGAGTCATCGTGCAAGTTTTGCTGCCGCACGGATTTCCTGTTGTGACGGTCATAAGATACTGAGCAAACTAATAAGACTTCATTTGAGCACGTAAACGTTTACTCTTGCAATTTGTGTCGCCGGATCTCTTCTGTGTTCAGTTGCCACCCTGAGCTCTACCACCCGTTAAGCGGTCCAGATGCTTACACTGGATACAGTATCGTCTCAGCTGAAGACCAATGACGTTCAGTAACTGAACTGTTGATAAAGATGACGATGGTTTCTTACCTCTCATAATGTTAGGCTGAAGAGGCATGGATGCGCGAATGGACCCTGGTAACTATGCTCCCTCTTTTGTCCACATTATCCAATTGCTGGTTTTCATATATTTTTTGGTCTCTCAATCAATCTTTAATAGACTCATAGCTTCTCAAAAGAATGCCACACGGCAAACATATTCTGTACGCAATGTGTCCACGCTGCCTTCTATTCTTTGTGTTTTTGTTACCCCATTGGAATTTCGTTCGCCGGCAATTCATCAACATTTTCTTTCACAATGGGAGAACTATGGGGGTACTCGACTTCATGGTCGAACTAGGACAAATTGTTTTCACAAGCTCACCAATTACAATTTTGGCTCTGAAAAAGCGAAGTTCCTCTGGACTAAATTTAGCAATTAATATATTCACACTGATAAGTTTTCTAGATGTTAATGATCACATGCTGGGCAAGATTGGCGACGGTGAAATAGAACCGAACTCAGATAAATTAGTGCGATCTGAGCTATCGTAGCTTTCATGAACTTTCTTATTTGCGTTGCATGTGGCATATGGTTCAGAAGAATTGCCCTGTCTCGCCAGGATCCATTGTTAACTTTTTCAACAGCCGATTTTTTCCAATGCAATACTCGTTTTGTATTTTTTCTCTTTCAGTAGCCAGAAATCTCCCTGCGACATTCTCAAAGAAAGTGAATTGGCTTCTCCCAAAGATATCCGCTCTTCTTATAATAGGAACACTCACATTTCCGGATTATATTCAAACTCCTCGCAAAGTTATTCGACTACTGACTGTGGTGATCCAAACATACATCGTGTCTTCTCATCCAGTATGAAGGTAGTCTGTAACGGCAAACAGCTTAGCCGCTCACATTATGATGGAGCTCCAAAAGGGCCCATTGAAGCCAGGGTCCACTCTGAGGAAATCTCAATGGCGGAAAGCACGTTAAGTAATGTCAGCGGTTCTAGCACTTCTAGTAGAACATCAACCACAACGGGTGCATCATACAGTCCTGGGGAAGACCGGCGTTCCTCCTCTAGCCTGTCTTTCGGTGAAGTTGACCCGGATGCAATGAAAAAAGCCAATTCAGTACGTTTCCCAACGCTTCCGGGATTTTCTAATCCCAGGAATACACCGGGATACTCTGACTCACAAGGTGTACCCGCCCAGCTCCGCTTTGACGGTCAGCAGTTTGAAAATTCTGTTTCAAAATCCGGGGTCTCCGATCCTGTTCACTTATCCTTGACCAAGTCCGCCCCTCAGCTTTCACCAGTGGGGCAGCTCGACTCTGTGCAACGGTTTTATGAGCGATACTACGCAAAACTTGTTAATTATGTCGAATTCGTTTCGGACCGCTTCCCGCTTCCTGTTGCACTCGGTTTGGAGGACTTTAGGACGAGGAGTTTTGAGGCTGAATGTCACCAGCTAGTACTGTGGTTAAATGGACGAAGCACAAGACTAGAGGGAAGCAAAGAGAGCTCGAACGATTTCCAGAACACCGCTCGAAGTATCTGTCCGTCGTTGACTTTATACTTTGCATGCTGTTGTCGCCGTTCCCAGTGTATTTTTCCTGGGAACAGAATAGATACATGTTTCCGTGTCATCACTGAGAACCCAGTCACTTGGATGCAGGTACGTTAAACTAACCTGATATTCGGCTTTCCTAAGAGTGTGTAAACTGCTAAAGAGTGTTTTTTCTAGCCTTCAATTCACATTCACATAGTGATTTATGGGTTCAGTAGCGTGTTTTCGCGTTGTATTGCTTCTAGCAAGAGTTTCACGGGCTCTCAGAATACCCCACAATTTGTATACTGTCTTGGATCAAAAGCCGAAAGACAGTTGTTTTTGTAGGGTTACTTAATCTTTCCCATGGAAGATTTGCAGGCATTCTCGACCAACCGGGTGATTATCATTTCACAATTTGGTGTTGAGTCATCCAGGTACTAAGGTGAGTAACAATAGGTATGCTTTTCGTTGTTTTTGCTTCATTAAGATGATTCAACTTGTGGAAGTGGTTTATTTATTCTTCGTATCCATGAGTTCTTTGACATGTGCTTCTCTCCGCTATGAGACGAATTGTTGCCAGGAGAATTTGTTCTTTTTGGGTCAGCTACTAGCGTGTGAGCTGACTAATAGTTGGTTCGAACTGAAGGAGCAGGGGAAACCGCTTAGCGCACTTCAACTGTTTCCACAGTACGTTCTGCTGCACTACACGTCTGACTAACATTATGAACCAAAGTGCCGCCGTCGAATAACGGACAGGAAAATTTACGATTATCGGTCTGATCGCAAAAGTCCCTTACAATTATTCGGATACCGGGTACTGAACTCTGACAGTTCTTTTAACTTTTGACGTTATGAGGCCAAACATGACTACATAATTTTCAGTATCCGACTTCTACTCCTCTGTTTTACCAAACCAAAACGGGTTGGAAATAGGCAAATTTAAACGTCCTCAGCGGATGAAATTTTAAGCATATCTGTCTAAATATGCTTCAGAATGTACATAGCCAGTGTAAAATCGATATAATTGGCGGAAGGCCACTAAGACCGCTCTTGTCTTTCCTCTTTAACACAAATTTATTTTAGTTGGATTTCTCAGACACCTATCATGTTCACTTATTCGGACTAAAGGTAACAAGCTTAAGCTATAGTGTTAGAACTGCGCCGTATTTCTGAAGGGTAGTAGAGCACTATTACTTTACAGGTCTGGTTACTGAGATGGCACTTTTATAGTTCAGGGCATGTGATGAGTGACGTTCATTTCATGAAGCAGTGCCACCGTATAGCTGACCAGCAGCACATGAACGATGCTCATCCGATTAATGCGCCCTGCAGACAGGCATAACATTCCGATACACCCGTTTTATTTCCGTATACAGATGAGCAAGCATGAACGTAGATCCAGAAACAGATGGAGCTGAGTGAGCTCAAATTAACAAGTTGAACCTGTGAAGATAAATTGTATCCCATTTTCGAGGGAGGCTTCGGGGCAAAGGCAAGGTAATAAAGACAGACAGTATCGTCTGCCATGGAGGCAGAAGGTACTTCTGCGTACATTTTGCAATAGAACGATAACTGATTCCAAGTTAAGGCACTCACTCTACCCACAGAAGTCTTTGTAAGTTTCGTAAAACAGCTGTTAATCCTTCTGCAACGCATAAAATTCATGAGGACGAACAAGACACCAGGCATCGAAATCCACGATAGAATTTAATCGGCATTATTAGCTGTTACACCCTTTTGGTACTTAGCTACCATGCCACCTGAAGGAATCACGAGGGCTGAGATACTGCTAAGTCTCCCAAGCATAGACGGGAGCATTCGAGGAGCTGAAATTGGGTTTGAACCACAAGCCTTCCGGTCAGTAAATTCGTCCCTTAACTTAGGATCGATAGAACTGTACAACCTGGTTTCGTGAATGGTTTATTGATGATGGTGCATGATGATGGTAGTGAGCTGGGTGTGGATGATCCAGATGAACAAAGTTGATCTTGTTTGACAAAAAGAGTCATAATGTTCCCTCTGCATTGATATGGGAGCAGTCTATGTTGACCTGAATAGCCAGTTGGCTGAAGTAGATGGTGAGCATGGGGCGACAATACGCATCAGCTTATTGCCACACCGAATACCCGAAATGGTTCCGTACTACTCCGAGAGATTGATTCCTCGGTGCAGTCAGTCTATCTCACAGACGCGTGACTAGTGCTTCGAAGTGTATGTCTTTGATGAGTAAGCACTCAGCCATTAATCTGATGAACAACCTTAGGAGGAAACCCATCACAGCTCACTTCGTTTAGGTTCCTTTCGATAATAGAAAGACGTCTTTGTAAAGTCATTGATGTATTAAGTTTTGACCGGTGTTTTTGGAAATGGCTTGGTAAGAAAGAAATGAGCTGTCGCATTGAGTCGGAAAAATTGTTAACATATCCAAAGAACAGAGACTTATTCGTTGCATATCCCAATCTGAGTCATGCTCACTCCGCCTCCTCCCCATTATCATGACTTTTGGTACTGATTACTTCATTTTATCAAATGTATTTCGGTTTTTCTGAGTTGAATGCGACGGTCCAAGTGGAAAATATCGAGAGGTTGAATGAAGAAAGTAGTGATTGGGGTTACAGATATGGATAGTGGATAGCTATGGTAAGGTAAAGTGGCGTCCTTGATGGTGGAAGCTTGTTAGTAGTTATTGCTTGCCAGCCAACCAACGTTTCTAATGTTCGTCACTTCTGCAGTAAAATCTTTCATATCATGGAGAAAAATTTATTTGAGAAGCGAGGTGTTTTGTTTGCAGGTGGTATCAGGATCTAAGGAGGTTCCAGTCACTTTCTCGGCAGACTTTTTCTGACTGTTACATTGACACAGAAATATTGGTTTCAGTGATGCTCCAAAAAACCTCCGGATTAGTTCCTATTTGATTAAACGCCGGGATCATAATTTTAGCCTGGACGTTGGTTGTCATCCTAATATTTCTAACGACTCCCGATTCAGCTTGTTATACATACTACAAAGTATTTGAACCCCTAAAACAACCGGCAAAGATTATCCACGTTGTGTATCGCATTCTTCAGTCACAATCTTATTAATGGGGGAATGTTATCATACATTGAAACCTACTATCTTTGCACTGTGTTCCTTTGTTCTGTTGATGTGGCGTAACAAGGTTTGCATCAGGCATGTAATCAAACAGACGAAAATAACAAACCCTTTTAAAGGTAAATGGCCAACCCAAGTGAGTGTGCATGCTAGCCAAATGCACGAAACTTTCCTTGATTTGACTGACCAGTTTTCGGCTTCCATATACCACACACAACAATAACATTGGCTATTGGGATTCTCATGGGAATCCGGCCGTCAACTATTAATAGCTAACGAAATCGGATTAAACAAAACGCAAAGACCGGAACTAAATTTGATGGGATGGATGGATGATGACAAACATGAGGTAGGATTTTGCGCGTCCCATCCACTCAACTCTCGAGGTCACTGAGACAAAGTTTTTTTTCGAGCAGTCAGAGCAACCACGAGGACACAGCTTTCCGCATGCTTCTCCAATGCGCGCACAAAGTTCAAAGTCTCCAGTTCGCATGTTTCCACAGAGGCATCCACTTGGAACAGCAACAATGAACGTATACCAGCGTCTACCAGCAGCAGTCACAATCATATATCTTTCCGTCCGTGCATAACAAACGTGTGCTTGGTGGCTGACTGCGTCCAGTTGAGAATGTAGTAAATTGCTGTGTTATTAAATCGATCAGACTCCAGAAAGCCAACCGGCGAGTTGAGCGTGTTGCATGTAAATGTGCAGCCCAACAAAGCGCGTTGTGGAACCCCTCTATCACACTTGTCTATTTTCGTAGGCAAGACAGCATATGCTAAGCACACATACCCACAACAAGTTACTCGACCAACTATTGATCATCACCAAGTCGTGTGATTTCTGGCGCATTAGTGCGTCACCCGATGGTCATAGATGGTGATACCACCCTAAAAGCATCGAGTAGAATAAACAGAGATTATTTTATGGTTATGGTTGACCGGAAAAACGGTCCGTTAACGTTGTGGTTGTTCCTTAATCATTTCCTGGTTCATCAAATTTACGAACACTGGCAAGCGAGCTGAAGAGCAGTTGCTCAACCCATTTTACCTGCTATGAATATATTTAACACACCCTGCTTATCATCAAGCCCAGGATCAAACATATTTATGTCAACCTGTTTTTGCCTCTAACTACTCCCATATTGTAAAGATGTAACTCAACTCATCTTCGCGTGTAAAGATTAAAAGACCAGGGAATGATGATAATGAGCAACAATACATGTGAATCATTGACAAACACAACAACTTGTTTATTCCGTTAGTGTTAACCAGAGATTCAAGTCAGTACCTCGTTCGTCATTTTCAACAAAATGAGTTGCGAACAGACCGCCTCACGTTTCAGTTGGCATGATATTCGATACATCGCATTGTGTTTCCTTCACAGAACACAATCCGCATTAGGTTGTTGAAAACTCTCCGACAGCCAACTATCGGTTTCAACATTCTTCGGATGTATCAGTGAGGATATAACCCCTGATTTTCCATCACCATTCTATTTTACTCAAACCACAAACACAGTTTGAGACATATACTTATTTTCAACTTACTGTGGTTTTCGCGGGGGACCCAAGTGAATATATCCTTTATGATCTTAAGGTGGATGTGTCTCATGATCCCCGAGAAGGCGAAACCGGTTGTGGACTGCCGGTGAGTTTTCATCAAAGTTAGGAACATTAAGTTCTGTCAAGAATGTATAATGGAGCTTCTCGAGTAGTGTGCCATCCAAAACATGAGGCGGCATTTGTGCAATATATTCAGTTGACGGCAGCAAATTAAACAGATCCGTTTGAGTCCTTCTCTGGTACCACGGTATTTGGAAATAAGCCACTTTCGTGAAATATATAAAAACATAATACATAAATCGTCCTGCTGTGACACCCCTCCGGTGCTTAGGTCCCATTTCACCTGTAGGAAGCAGGGAGACTGAGCTATCATCGGGTTCCTAAACCCTGAACAGCAGCAATCGTGATGCTGAGGTAAGTGAGCGCCTCAGCTACTTAGCTGCCTCGGGTTCGAGTATCACGTAAGTTTGCTTCAATTCGAAGCTTCAATAGGACCACAGTAGGAGGTGGGCTGCGAGTGGTTTTCAGCGAACTGTAAGCAGTGCGTTTTACCAAAGGAATATGACTTGTTTTTTTCGATAGCCGCACTTCCTTTATGAGACTTCCGAAAGCTTTTCAGTATTAGCACTGAGAAATATTCCTGAACTGTGCATTAAACCACACAAAAACTTATAGAACAAGTGTATAGGGTGTAGAAGAGTGCTCTTACTAGACCGACTAATACCACTATTAATTACTGTGATTCTGGTTAAAGATATCTGGCCACTTAGAAATTGAATGCAACTTAAACGGCTCTCTGTCACCTATGCATGCTGACTTGTTTTTTTCCATTTCTTATTCAGTGCTCAAATTCACCATCTCCGTCCCAATTGTCTAAAAACTTAAGATGATTTGTCGAAGTGAAGAAAATTTGTTTGCAAAGAGTGTTTTTCGCTAATTTCGTGCAATTTAGTATCAAGCAGAACATAAGGTTAACGGAAACTCGAGGACTGCGCCTACCTGATGAGCCCCAAGAAGGGCGAAACCGGTCGTGGGCTGTCGAAGAATTTTCAGTAACCTTATGAATAGTGTATTACGTCTGAAGTGAATTGAAATATTTATGATATTGCTTCCTCACTGAATGTTGAAACACAGGACGAATCTCATCGCGGCATACTCCTGACTGCAGTTTGATGCGAAGAGAACCATTGCGGCTTTCCAAAATTGAGGCTCCGTCATTCTCCATGGCTGACGGCATCACTGCTGACTGGAATAGTGGAACTGTTCCGACAGATTCACTCATTTGCAAATCCATTTGGTTTTCACGATAGACTCGAATAATTCTCTCGTTTATGATATTCTTCAATTGAATGTGCTGCAGAAAGGCCGCCTCATATTTCAGTGGATACGATATTCGAGACATTGCAGTATATTTTCGTAAAAGAAACTACGCACAAGGTTGCTGAAAGCTCTTCGACAACCCACGACCGGTAAAGACCAAATTGCTGTGCAAATGACCGTATTTGTCGAAATCAGTCCAATTCGGGTTCAAATAGGACATGAGGTTGAGAGGACTGCGCCCACCTGATGAGCCCCAAAGAGGATGGATCGATAGTTTTCAGTTTGTTCCAAAACAGTTTGGCAAGTGCCAATTCAATTCTTCAGGAGATGGATAGGTGGCGGTGAACTGATCCAGCAAGTGATCGAGGTGTTACCGGGTCACTCGGCTTAGACCTTTTCGGATGGCTAGGTTGAGTTATTGTAATATTTCTTTAAAAGTTAGCGTGCCGTTTCTAGTGGGAGCTCTCTCAGCTGCTTGGCTTGTGCCGACCTGACTTGGCAAATTGAGCCCCGACCCACTCCGAGTTTCATACCGACTGACTGCGAAAAGGGTGCCCACATGGATCGTGGGTAAAATACTTCTTCAATGATGCCGTGCACTTCGGAATAAGGGTAATCACACAGTGAAGCCCATTTGTGATGCCTACATAGTTCATGTTGCAAGTAATACAGGTGAACACGGACACATTTAGGTTTAAGACAAGCATTACTCCTACTACAGGGCGTCTAATTCACAAGATTCCACCATTTTCCTATCCCTGTCAGATCATTATCTTAGGCACACAAGTCAAGTACGGAAAAGCACTGCCTTCGGAACATCCAGCCATGCGAAATTTGCGATGGTTTTGGGCTCAAATCGTTGACCCATCAGCTTGTTCTTCACGTCAACGCAGCATTCTCCGAGTCCATTCTGACAGTGCTAGATACTCCACTACTCACTACACAGTCCCCGGAATATCTTCTTCAACGGTTGCCCGAGAACAAGCAGAATACGACGATGCACGCCCGAAATCACCTATTCTCAGCCGGATCCGAACGTGGAATTCCATGCGGACGCGATCTCGAAAACAACTGTCAAAATTTAACAGTTTCTTCCTGCTCGCCACTCGGAGCTTTCCAAACTCGAAGGAATGTGAGACTATAGTTAAGGAGCTGAAGGAAGCCCGGTTTTTCGAACTTTTTGAGCTGATTACAGATCCGAAAAATGCTATTAAGAAGGTTCGTTCTGTTCATTTCGTTTGGTCACCTGCAACTTTCCCAAATCTTTTCCTCTTTGGATAAGATAAATCACTCACCTGGCGTTGGAAATAAGTTGTTCCACGTACAGAGTTGCTGTTGATCATCGATTTCTTGAGGCCCTGCTGGAGGGAACACCGGATCAGTAATGCTGAAGTACGTCGAATGGTCCTCGCAAAAAAACTCGCTCACGATAGATAGACTGGTCACACTCCATGGGTTGCGCTGACTTGTTCACGTGCTCCATATGCCACATGACATCAATTTTCGCACGGTCACGCGAAAGATGGAAACGAACCAGACGGGGTCATACAATGACTTGGCATCGAAGTACGATAGCCATTACTACCAAACTCAGCTGAGCCATTCGTTGCCATCTCCCTGGATGGGAACCCCAAGACAGGGCATACCATTGATTAGATACACTAACAGATATAGCCCAGTCGCGCAGTCAGTGCATAGCTTTCCTTCCCAATTTCCCAAATGAAAATTCCACTGACACCCCGTGCACTTGCGCATCAATTATATCAGCTACCGCCTCCATTGCACAGCTGTCTCTCTCGCTTCCCCAAACCATGAGCGAACGGAACTGTGGCAGCTGTAACCATCGTATGGGAAGCACGCGGTTTTCACAGCTGATGATGGTGTAGCGCGAGCCTTAACAAAGAGCGTTGAAGGCATTGCTTCCGAAAAATGCACCAAGGACCGTGACTGACAACTCTCTACTTAACTACTTGGCCCATGGAAGTATATAAATTGACACACTGGCACGTGATCCAGTTAAGAAAAGACACTGAGCTTTGTTACATTCTGACAGCCTGAAATCGTTCTTACTTGGTATGAAGTGGGAATTCCTAGGAAATCAGTAGTCATCTGACATGCGATTAGCTACGTCATAGTAGCGGAACACCTGGTTACTAATTTGAACTCAATAAAGTGACGTAGTTGAATTCCGTAGGGTAGATTTGGATATTGAACAGATGAAGGTTAACTACCTGATTTTATTGGATACGGTTGCCGATCAGTTGTTTTCGCAATAATCTTTATGTATCTTCTTCTGCACACGAATTACGAGTTAAACGAGGTTCGATTTTTCGTCCGGAAACAAAGAATCTTTGGTGATAAGATAGTTTACAGCGAAAAATGTCCCCTGTCTATATCTAGTTTAGCTTTATTCATTCATTCACATGGACACTGAACACTAAGCACGAGGTGTGTGGGCCTGATTGGACTTCCATTTTTTCAACCATGGACTTTATTGTAAATCAAAATACGTCGCACATTAGGATGTTGACCTGCCGACCGTTTAATTTTGCCACCGACTCGAAACAAACTGCGGGAAGTTATCCTCCCATATGTTTCCAAACTTGGGTTACTCAGGGAGCTCGATTGGGTTCACCGAAGGTGAGGTCCGGTTGCTTGGTACTGAGGCGATATCCTTATTCTTACTCTCGTTCATTTCGTTGGATGCCACTAAATCAGCAAACCTTAATCTTCCCAACGCTTAAGGTAGATGTAGCAAGGGGACTCGTGAGGAGGTAAGCAGCCGTGCTTTGTGCTCCTACTGAGTGCGTCGACTGTGCACCAGCCTAACCAAGCTGTCCACGAGGAACTGAACTGGTATGCCTGTCTGAATGGTAACTAGCCAAGTTTTTTGTGGTAAATCAGGTGATGATGACCAATTCCTCACATACACCTTTTCAGGAAACTTATTGAATTCGAAACTTTTTGACTACGCAAGGTGGAAAATCGGTGGACCTATGGCAACCGCCTTGACTGATTGGATGGAATTTGTGGAGTCCTTGCTTTTTCTTCACCATGTAGAAGCCTAAGGATTACCTGACAACCTCCCATTTGTAGTGAAGGAATACTTAAAGCTTTGTGTTTTGGGGGCCCTATCACTGTCATCAAAACAAAACATTATGGTAAAAACCACATGAGGCCTGATAAAACTTAGTCATTCCTTACTATAGATGACGTCCAATGCCTCGAACTTCACTTCATTTACGGCATCCGACAGTGCTCGAAAACCAGTACACAATCTTGGCCGCTGACGGTCTTCCGGGTATAGCAACAATCAGACACCTTACGGAAGCGACTGCTCCTATTGCAAGGAATAGGCGCAGTAAAGTGAAGAAAGGTAAAGGCGAGACAAAGTATAGATGAGTTCTCATTGTAAATAAATTTCTCAAAGCAGCTTTATAGCTATTTGGCTGTATCTTTGGTTAAAGAAAAGATATAGTAACTAGTAAGAATGAATTGTTTCAAAGCTGCTTCGATTGACGAATTTTAGTTGCAGAACCAATACCGTTATATCCAACCGGATCCAAGACTGTTCTGACGCATATTACTGACACCCTGAGTTCTAGTGAGGACAATCGAACTTCATTCTCCCTTCTGAGTCATAAGTTCCTCCATATTTGCACTGTCTGTACTTTTTACAGAAAAAACGAGTGGCTGTTCAGAAACAGAATAATATAGTTGGTTGTGCGTAAAACCATACAAACCAATTGTAGTTCAGTATACGTTCGTTGAGAAGTTCTGTCCTTCTTCGTCATTGCAGGACTGTCCTTTTTATTTTTTGTTGTGTTTGAACATCGATGTTGACAGTTCACACCAGTGAACTCATAATTAAGGGACAAATTGAACTGGAGATATCAAGAAGGTCAGATTCCTGAAAGCAACCACTGAATGCCCGAAATCTACTGAGACCCTCAGTTCTGTTAGATGTTGACCAGCCAGACTACGCCCCCTCAATATACAGCGCTCCACAGCCTTGTATCAAACCCAGGCCCACTGAATGCCCGAAATCTACTGAGACCCTCAGTTCTGTTAGATGTTGACCAGCCAGACTACGCCCCCTCAATATACAGCGCTCCACAGCCTTGTATCAAGCCCAGACTGCACGAGTCAGCGTTGATCAAGGTCAGTCAACGCCCCCGCAATATGCAGCGCGTCGCAGCCTTGTACCAGGGCCAGACCGCGTCCGTCAGCACTGGACCAAGTTAGACAGTGTCCCTCCAATAACTAGCTTGAGACCGCTGTATTCTCGCACTTGCTTGTTCGGAATACAGCTGTTGGGTTCTCTTCTTTTTTTCCGGCATTAGGCACTGGAGCGGGTCAGCAATCAGATATAACAGGTTGGCGAATCAGCAGACATAATAGGAGAGCTTGGGGCAATATATTTTTCCTGCATCAATTCGTTTAGGTCCGCAAATCACGGTTCGTTCAGTCCTATACTAGATTATGTGAATTCACTTTTATCAGGATATTGATACTTTACTGACGGGGGTTCTGGAGCTTTCTGTCAACAATTTTCCTTCAATTGTTGTCAGTGCTCATTTTTATGGATGGACACAGTTGACCCTTGTAGCAAGCTTGTTGGTGGATTCATATTAGGTTTGGTCTTTATAAATTCAGCTCTGTTTTCCACCTATATTTCGGCATAGGTCAGTCAAAACTACGCGAACCGCTGGTGCTGTTTTCTGTGCAACCAGTCACCACGACGTCGTGTTTCTGGGTGTGGAACAGAAAGCACTACAGTTTGCGCAACAAAGTCCCGAAATTCGAGAATAATGCACCCTCCGCCAAATTCGATACATTTGGAAACCTGGTGTCCCGAACTGACCGCACAGCTTTATTTGCGACACGCTAGACGAATTCCCGTTGCAATGGTTTGGATTAGCCGATGGCAGAAACATGAAGTTATACTGAAAGATGGGATTTTAGGCTGGAGGAGACGCGATGAACGACAGTTAAGCAAAGGCGAGCCATCCGCAAGAAATAAACGACTTGATTTAACGTCAAAATCATCACGGATAAACCGAAATTCTGATCACATTGTTGGTGAGGATCTTCAAGTAGGTGATTTAGTTTTGGCTTTTGGAACATATTTTTCGTTTTGTTTCAGGCCTGTACAGGGTTATTCTAGCGGTTGATTCATAAATGACTTGATTGAAACGGGTAATACTCGGTCCCCATGGCGGTGTGCGCTCACTCACAAGAAACGCACGTGCCCTTCGAACAAACAAATTTCGATACCAAGGTTTCTGCCATAGAAAAGGCTGCCCAACTAACATCACAGCAAAATCATTTTGTTACGATGGGTTTACAGTACGCTGCTGCCGAAAGGACGGCCAGGGGTGGGGTACGGGCGGACTTCCCGAGCTTGAAGAGAAGCAGGTGGAAACCAGGATGGCTGTTGAGAAAGTCCAGTTAAGGTCTTCGTTCTGGAAGCAACCTGTATAAAAACGTGACGTTCGGCTTGAGACTGGAATTCCCAAATATTGGGACACTAAATTGTTCGAAATTTCGGATGACAAAGTCTAGGTTACCTCCCAGCACGTCCAGACATTGGTGACACTCGGAAAATTTCGGATGACTAATTGGTTGGTCTAACGGAGCGGTCACGAGTGTGATGAAAATTTTGAGGATAAAGGCTTAGCTTAGCATCCGAAAGGTTAAACCAGACTGGGACAAATATGGGAATTTTGAAACCCCACCCCATACGAATAATCTCGTGACAAGTCAAAAAACTTCATTTGTTCTAAATTCCACTACGTTTATTTCTCCCACACACTTACTCACACACACAAAGCCCATTAAAATAGTAGACTGTCCTCATGTGTAAGACGTAACAACGGCTTGGTAGTGACGGTGACTCATTCGGGTCGGATACACTGCGCTGGTGATTTCAGGTGAGTAAAGGCGACATATATACATCCACTCGGTATATGCATAATACGCTGATGGATATCTTCCAGTGAGTTCGGTTGCAGCTGATGGGAGCGGTGCATTCTGGAAATAAGCACTGACCAGTAAAGGCAGAATTGGTTCAGAATCATTCTATATGCCAAACAAATAGCTAGCGATCCAACTGAATGATGAATTAATCACGATTTGGTGGAGTTGGAGCTTTGGAAGTCCAAGGAACAATTGGATCAATCTAAGACAAGTAGTCCATCTGAAATAGTTTATCTTGAGTTTGAAGTGGATGCATGCATGAAATGGTGCTTGGTCACAAGCTAACTGTTCCGGCTCAATTAGTACCATATTGCCTAAATGTAGCTAGGAGTAGCGCATCTGGCAAACACATTCATGGCCGTGAGATTACTGTCAAATCCACCCAGTGGATTTTCCAGTTCAGTTCACACTTACTCTATAAACTCTGGGAACTAGTTATTAAATGGTCTGGACTTTAGTCAGGCAGCTACCGCAACCTATGACTTCGCAGCAAAAATGTGTATTTTTAAGACCTGTTTACCTAACCGTCTTTTTACCAGGCGCAGCTTCCAGTTATATTTTGACGAGAAAATCTCTTCATAAGCAAATATTGTTGCTGCATTCGAGGTGATTTATCTGCCAATTCATGCCTTCCCACCTATTCAATCCAATAAATCAACGGGAACGAGCCCTTGCTGCTGGTCAGTCGATCACACAGTTTCCCACGTGCAAGTGATGAGGGCACACTTTATGGGCCACGAAGTCGCTACGGCAGTCTGTGTCGCTTGCTGTGTATATGATACAGGGTAAAAAGCTACGAGTGTTGATTTTATGCGCTGGAATATGGAACACAGTGGTCACAGAAGAAAAATAGTCCTGGAGTTCCCCTGGCAAACACGGATAAGAATGTCAAATAGGTGTGCGATGACTCCAAAACACACTGATTGTATCGTGTTGTCATTTCTGTACGGGAGAGCCCATCCACAGCGGTCTTTGACAGGACTAGTCGAGAGCCGTTGGTCTTTCCGAGGTGGAGGCTGTAGATGATGTTTCAACCTGAGTTTGATCCCAAACCACGGCAATGAGTTGTCCGTTTTCTAAACAGATCGCTGTTGTTCACAGCCCATTTACATAAGAGCTGAGGCAGTCAGAAACCCTCACTTGAGAAAAATCCACACGTAAGGCTCAGTAAAGAGGCACCGTTTGACTAGAAGCTGGAATTGTTAAAGACAGAAGTTTGGAACTCAGATACGAGTTTTCCAGGATTGTGAGTTTCTGGAAAAAAGTGGGGTATATTTGAGTAGACAAAGTGTCGCTCTAGTCTTCGACTGCTGGTCAGCTGCGACAGTGATGATGAAACGAATGTTTTTCTAGTTGCCTTCGCAGGGGGCGTTAGGCCTTAGCTTATTGGTCATTTTCGTCTCTGCGCTGATTTCGATGTTTCACTTGTCGCTCAGCTCCGTGAACGTGCTCGTGTGTTATTCAATCACTAGCGTCCTATCCCATCTGCTTCTCATTTCTGGTGTTTCCAGGCAACTTTCTTGTGCACGAATTATCTCACTATTCATTCCAACTGATATTCGAGTTGTCAGAGCATTTTTCCCTCCACAAGTTGAAGTGTGCGCTATGCTATCAACCAGCTCAACTAAATGTTACCAGCTTAGCATAGCAAAATTTATCCGTCTTGGAAACACAACACCTTGTTGAACGAAGTGATAATGCTCATGAAAATACCGGGGTTTGCAATTTAAAGAGGCATTTGTTTTCCCTCCAATACTAGTATGCAGTGCCCTCTTGGCTGGTGTTCTTTCAGGAAGTGTAGGTCTTCGTCCTATTAGGATGACGGTATAGGTACGGGAATAGCTCACGTGATATCAGATCACAGATTTATCAGGTCAGCTTTGGTATTTCGTTGCAGCATTACCTGCTTTTAAGGTATATCCATTTATGTTTGACCTTACTGCTGGTCAAAGTGAACCTCATCACAGATCAGTTGTATCGTTCGGCGTCACTGATCTGTGTCCTTGCCCTGAATTTTGATCCATTGGTCAAATAGAGGGCAGCGCGACGGTCCTAAACAAACCACTGAAGCATCACCACCGTCTGTCCAAGTAGGTCGACGTCGTAAACTGCATCGAGAAAAGTTTCGGTGCCTGTCCGTTAAATATCCGAGTAAGCTTTAAAGTGACCGATTTTCTGATGTTGATTGGCTACACATCTGTTGAAATTCCAACTTGGTTTCCCTGGATAACCCATTCGACATTTGTTTGCACCATAACGGGTTATGGGTTGAATTTCAGCTAATGTGAACAGATGCTGTTTATTTTAGGTTCAGTATGTGTTCGCAGGTTTTTCACTGTGGCTAAAAACCTGTTTTACGCAAGCCCAAAAAAATATGAATCACAACGCTGACTTCAGAGGGCGATAATTAGTCAAGGCGTTCCCCATGACGGACACGCCTTTTTTAACCTAGGGCACGAATAAATGGCTGAAGTGTAATCATGCCAGGTCATCTAGTAAAGAGGCACGTTAGTGATCCATGGTCGAAATGGCTCTGGGACTGCCAGTACAACGTTTTTCACAAAATACGAGACGCCAAATCTACCTGCTTTTGGCTTGCAGGAGAACAGGCACCAAAGGCTTTCTTACCGTCAGTTTCAATTCAGCCGGTCGAACAGGTGCAGTATGAACCACTCAGCATGCGAAACTTCCACATATCCTTCCATCCTTTTCACACCTAATTTGTCTGATATATCCTTCTGCATTGGTGTGATCATGTTGACCCGGGTGTTGCCTTGGTGTTAGTGGTGATGGCGAGTGCGTCTTTAAAGGAGGTCCATAGCACGAGCGGATTTATTAGGTTTCGAATATCTGTCTTATCATCTGATAAGTACTGCCATTATCCCCACGAATGGAGTAGATATTCGGCTTTCGGCCAGAGGCGACCTTTTCAAGAACATCCATAAGACGTGATTACTGACACGAAGAAATCGTTCTTGGGGGAATAACGAATAGTGACGTCAGATCTGGCAAACAACGTCAACCCTTAATGACCAAAGTATCTGAACTAACTGTCACATACCAGTTCCGCCCCAATCAAATCCTACCTGTACCTACTGAAGGTATTGCGAAGGTCTTCTCTATCTATTTTTTGTGCGTACAGCTGAACATTTGCAGCTGTATGGAAGCAAAACTCACGAAAGTCGATATTCCTCTATAATTTCCGTTTCAGCGCGCACCCTCTGCCAGCGAAAGCAGTTATAAGAACCAGTGGACATGTATCTTCGTCGGAACAATAGTGAAAATCGAAAGTATCAGGAACAAAAAAACTGATCAGTTGCTCCAACTTCAACTCACAATTCGGAACAATGGCGTGCTCTTTCTCAAGTCCCTACCACAATTGCGACTGAAACCCACAGTTTCCTCTCCAGTTCCGAGAGTGCCAAATGAAGTTGAGGAACTCACAGAATGGTCACGTGCCCTACAGGTTGCTATGATTCGTGCCCACCAAAAGCTGAATATATGACTAACTTCCTAGTTACATGCATTCAATGAACCTTGGTGATCCACTTTTCGTGCTTCACTTTCTTACCAAAGACAGTTATTTCTAAAACAAACATGATGATTTGTGCCTAACGTGCAGCCAATCGACTTTTTATTGAGTCGCATTGTCAGTTAGCAGTTTTGTGATACTTGTATATATGATTGACTTCATAGCATTTTGTTACCCTCACTCCGCATCATAGCTTCGTTCTTCATATATAAAAATGTCAACGTAATATCGATGCATGTTTTCTGAAGGGAAAATATTTCATTTCAATGCAGCGGCACTGCACACCAGGATGGTGCTGCTACGGTCATGGGATGGAAATTGCGTCCACGATGAATACGTGCGAAAGGAACATTTACTGTCAGTACGAGTACTATCGATTGCTTTGGGGGTGCCATATGCAATAACTGAAGGTAAGTCAACTTGGTGCAGACGATTGGGGAAAAACGAAATCAGTGGCTTTCGATACTTAAGGACGGCAACTGACTCGTTTTTAACCACCAACATTATTAGGGAAGGAGAGCGTTCTGGTGGCCAGTTTGAGGTGGGGCACATGCTACTCGGCTGCCAGTACGCGCCCTGACAAAGTCTTTTCGCTTGGTGACACGGTGACTGCAGGCCACCTGCGAGGCTCGGTGGGCAGATCGACTGCCAACTGAGCAACAGTCAGTGAACTCACCTGAGCCGCCAATGGGTAGTCGCCTAAATGGATTGTGAATGAATGCCTTACTACTATCCAGGTTTGAAACATATCCCCTCGTATCCACTTGTTTTGAATCCTACGACTAATCGTGATAACCCTTCGTTTGAAAAAAACAATAACCATGATGCAATATTGAGTCACTTCAATTATAAACCGATAATTGTTCCTTCCGATGTTCTACAGAGTTATTCGCACCCAAGACCTTTCCCCCCGAAAAATCGCAACTGAAACAAACGATCATAAGCTGTGTGGTAGCGCCAATAACCCCTGCTTGTCGAGTCATAAGCAGATGATAATCTTGATTCTATTGGATGTCTCATCGTTCAGTATGATTGATTAGTTATACAGTTGCGATGTTTAATTGTCTGAACTCTCAGTCATCCTACTGCCGGGGCAAGGCTGACCATTAGAGCTCCCCTAACAACGCCACAGACCATTGTATTTAGTAGTAACAGACATAGGATTTTTGTTTTTGCAGACATAGGTGTCTGATGATGATGAACCAAGTGAACTCAGTCCGCGACGGTGACTTTCGGAGAACAGATAACTTATTAAGTCTGTTCGTGTGTATAGAACTTTGGTGCAGCCAAAATTTGCATAAGTTGCCGAATATGACAAGCCAAACACAGCTGTCTTACACCGTAAACTATGCACGAGACCATAAGTTTCCTCCATACCCGCCTACTCATAGATGCCCTGCAATTTTTTTGGATCTAACTCAGGTCTCCCTGTTTGTTCGCACACTAGCTAACCTCACCACCCTTTACGGAAGTTGTATAAAAATTTATGTCCGAATTGCGATCTACTGTGAAAAGATATCCCAGTTATTCTTTCCGGCTATCTGTTATGGTGGGTTTACTGTAAGTTATTCACATATCAGCGAAGTCCGGAAAACTACCGCCACTGCTTACATTGTGGTGTTTGCTAATCTCGGATCTCGCTTTAACATATCGATATTTTCTGGGGAATCACAGCTTGGGCAAATTTTCAACGAAAATAACCTGTCAGGCAACCTTTGTTGTGTTTCCTCCGAACCAGTGTTTGGTAATGGCATTCATTCTTCCTCAGGAAGCCGATATTTATTCAGTCCATGCAAACGAAGCAGTCAGATTGCTTGTTGATTGTTAAAGTTTCAGAAAACAGCATTAAGTGAATTGTTGCAGTGACTTCTTATGTATGTATGACTTCGTACTGTTATTCTTCATTAAAATGGTACTTTCACTGCAACCCGGTAATTCTTTAAAATTATGCACCGCTGGCAAGCGTACATTGTCGTGAAAATCGAAATAGCGCAATCAGCTGTCAATACGTTTTTTGAGTGTGTTATGGAAGCCGACATCTGCTATCCCTCGTTTCCGACTGCATCTGGCTGTATGCAGTTTTGCCCGGAAAGTTGGTTTGGTTTTCACAGGTGCTATGTGAAGATCAGACCAGTTCAGTTTTGGTTCATTTGAATTGCCGTACAAAACTATCGCAGTTCAGGTCACTGTGACCTTGATGTCGAATTTGGCACGGTACCGTTTGCATTGGTTATACAGTGAAAGCTATTAACTTTATTTCATATCGACGGTATTCTGACACTTTTATTTGCGGGTCAGTGTGCCACGCACTCCTGATGTATAGGAGTCAAATGAGAGTTGGTCCTCTATACAATGTCACCCAGTACTTTTCAGTTAAACTGGCGGTCAGCTAAGCTGACAGCTAATAATAATAATAATAATAATAGTCGTTCAGCTGTGACACCCTTTCGGTGCTTAGCTGCCATGCCACCCGAAGCAAGCACGACGGCTGGGATACCGCCAGGTTGCCCAAGCCTAGACAGGGGAAGTCGAGAGGCAGAGGTCGGAGTCGAACCACGGTTAGTGAATTCGCGCTCCAACCTGTAAACCGTTCGACTTCCCGTTAGCAGTTGGCTATGCGGACACAATATACTTCTATGTATCGGATATCGTACTCAATGAAGCATAAGGCGGCCTTTGTGCAGCACATTCATTTGATGAATGGCACATCAGCTGGGATTAAGTCGAGTCTGTTCTCAACAAAGCATGGTTCACAAGTGAGTGTGCTCCACTAATAACTTATTCGTCTGCACGATCACATCCAGACCGATATCCATACTGTCTATAGTATCGAATTCCACGTCACTCGTCCTTTCCTCACTATACTCTTGCTTGGTGGATTGCTCAATGCAAACTAAATTCGTTAGACGAGGCTGAAACAGCGGTGGCCCAATAAATACAGAAGAAATGGCAAGTAGGGCGAGTGCTTTTGCTGGGAATTGGTTAACTTCATGGCAAGTCACAGTGGTGCATACACTTGACGTAATAACAGAAGGGTTATTCGACTAATAAGTGAAACATGTCGGGCGAAAGCATGCAAGCCCACAGGGAAACGCAACGGAAAGTCTCCTTGGGAAAGCCCACACGTGACGGACAGTAAGGGCGTTGCGACAGCATGACCGTGATAGAATGATAAATTCCGCTTCGGGAAATGTATACACCCCAAGTACTGGTATTCACAAACATACAACACGTTCGATAAATTTACCATATCGAGTTTAAAATTACTTGTGGAGACAGTGGCCATTGTTCTTTGCGGCCGAGCGTCAGCTATCCAAGCTACGCCCGCCCGATCCGAATCTACTTGTTTACCCATACTGTAAGCCCGGAAAATGCCCCCACGGCAATAGGTTTTTTAACTGTTCGTAGAAATCACTTTTGTTAAAAGGTAAACAGAAGGTAGGATCAAATAAGTTTATGAAGCACATTTAAGATGCTGTCCTGTTACGTAAACTCCAACGTATCCGTCGTCAAATGATTCTCGTCGTTCAGACAAGTGGAGAACTGCTTTACAACTAACCACGGTAACCTCATCTGAAAAGTTATTCGTGATACAAAGGACCCTCTTCTAGCTCAATGGTGATCTCAGTTTACTTATCGTGACGGATGTTCGTGAATCCCTCTGCACGATTCAGTTCTTTCAGTAGTACACAACGGGCCCTGCCTGGTGGAAAAATGAACTAAGTATCTTACGTTCTGGCAACCGACAGCAGCAAGTAGGACCGACTTGGCCAGGAGGCCTTTGTTTAGAGATCCTGATCTACATTAGAACTATAGATTTCACGCATGTCCGGCCTCCGTCTATGCTTCACAAGCGCAACGAACTCAAAACATTTTACAGTTCCACCCTGTTACTTGCTCATCAGTTGATGAATATTCGTTCCCACGCATGGTTTCTCATGCAAGCAGGTGGGATAAATTTTAGTGATTAGCAGGCAATGCCCGGCTATGATTTTCGCCTACCTAACACACCGAGGTATACTCATCCTCAGGAGCAAAAGTTGAGTCATTATTCACTTGTGATAAGCAAATTTAATTTCTTCATGGAACTGCATCAAGATTCAGAGTCGAAGTTAACAGATCAATTCTTGTCATCCTTAGACCCATCAGCAGTGGCCTCCCGCTGTGTGGTGCAATGCACACGGCGCAACGAAGATGACAGTCTCATATGTCGTAATGCCAAGCCATTAACACTTACTGACAAGACATGCACCCAAGACGGGACATTCCAATACCAAATCCGCTTAACTTGCAGTGTGAGCCATCGATTTAATGACTAGGTTGCAGGGAAACTAGCAACAAGCGGATTTTTCGATGACAAATCCACATCTACCCGTTGCGAACCAGTTGAACTTGTCGAAAACGCGTTTGAGTAGAAACCATGCCGTGATAAGTCCTTACACACTCGCAAGGATTACTACGATGACAAAGAGCTAACACAGCTCAAAATCAACTGCCATTTTTTATTAGATGGACGGTTGTCTAATGGTCAACAGCTTTGCTGAGGAAAGCCATGGGCTTCCATATGCAAATTCTTGAATAAACTCCAGATGCCCTTGGCCCGTAGTGAGACCGAAACTTATGTCTTCGAAAGTTTCGAAAAGCGGAATCAACACATGAAGAAATTTACCATGTAGTTTACTGGTGGCAGAGTAATTCGCAATAACATACTTTATAAAACCAACCATCCCCGGAATTATAACTACACAAGTATGCGTACTTGCAGTACGGAAGCACAATGACAAGTCAAATATTTTGCCACGTGTTATCAACATCCTTGCCGCAGCGCGATTATAAAACACATGGTTCGCCTGGAAGGCCATGCGAATTACAAAACTGTGGACCTGACAGTTTTTGTCCATGGGCCCGTCTGGTAGGTGTAGAAATCGTAAAACACCGGGAAGATTATATATTCGATGAACACAAACTATACCGTTCGTTTTCTGCTACACAGCATTGCCATTTAGTTCACTTGAAACTGATCAACTCGCCTATCGCCGTCTTGTTCCCCACGATAGTTAGAACACTCGAAAGTCGAAATACGCAACGAAGGCATAAACTGGAAACAAAATACACTTGTTTATTTTTGCGTTTCACCTATGCTAAGTATACACTTAGTAAACAAACTCATCAGCTATGGCTACTCGCATATCAGCGATGATATATGCGTGAACTTAAACGATCAGCTGGTTAATGACCGCGCATTTGGGTCTCCTTTAGTCCAATGCTGGAAGTGTATTTCCGGACTGTTCCACTGGAAAACTTGCGTGTCCAATAATGTCAGCTTGTCTTAGGAAACGCACAAAATATTGCCAGCTGGCTAACTGATGCAATCCGAACCATAGAACATTAGCGGCTCATTTCTCCACATATTCTATAAACCAGGTAAACGTGAAAGAACAGTAAACCTCGCCTTTGACACATACTGTGTTGTCCCGTTTGGCCTCAAAATATATAAGGCACGTTCGGTTAACTTCAAGGCCTCGAAAATAACGGTACACTGTAGATCCATTTGGTCCACTTAAAAAAGCCATATCTGAATCGGAAATCGAGGGAGTGAAGTCTAAACAGTGAATACTGTAATGTGCGCATTCACGGCCCGTGGATAATTTGCTGTCTCTTACATCCCTGTTGTGTGTCTTAGCGACAGACGTGTATTGAGGGCATTTAGACTTGAGCGAGGGGCTTCCATGTTTCAACTGTCTGGCAAGCCCTTGTGCTGGGCTAACCTCGGGGATACCGACTGGTTGAATGCACTTTTTTCACTTCGGCGAAAAAGAACACAGGCATCGTTTGCGGAGAAGTGCCTTACTCAATCAAACATAAAGTAGTTTGTGCTACCGTACAGGCTAACATCATATGGTTCACTCGACTTTCACAAGTCGTTGAAAATGGAAACATCACAAACGAGAGACTCAGCTGGGTTCCAGGTGAGTCTCTCGCAAAAACGAAATTGGTATGCAAATGAGTGTATTTCTCGAAAACAGTGCAATTTGGGTTCAAGTAGAACATAAGGTTGACGGAAACTCGGTGATTGCGCCTACCTGATGAGCCCCAAGGGCGAAACCGGTCGTGGGTTGTCGAAGAATTTTCGGCAACCTTATGAGTGGTGTATTACGTATATAAAATGGTTATATTTTGTACTTTAACTGCAGGAATGTAATTTAGTGCATAGAGTCCCGTGTATGCCACCATATACACTGGAACAGCACTACGTGAAACTCACTTGCACTTGTTCAACAGGTGAATATTCCCGCAGATGCATTTATCAGCAAGAATCGCTGTGCGGAACTAGTGGTGACAATGTGGTGTCCTTAAACACTAGTGAACTCGTAACCCCAAGTAGGACAGCAAAAGGTTTCATGTTCGGCACAAGAAAAATTGAATCAAATAATAAGAACTGTACATGTTGATAGAAAAAACACAAAATAAAGAAGAATAAGGGTTGCAGCTCCGGGTTACTCAGTGGAAGATCCAGAAGCCATTTCTTTCTCGTAATGTTCTGAAATAAGATAGGGTAGGATTCGAACTATATCTACATTCACATACAACAAAATACAAACACCATGGTTACATGAGTTGAAACCAATCCAGGACATGGTTTACTGTAACACCGACAACTTATTTACGGATAAGAAAGGCCTATTGGACTCATGGTAAACAGGCTGCTGTGTGTACTGTACCAATATCCTGAATATGGCTCACTATCTCAAAATAACTGTTCACCGAGGCAGAACACTACAATCAGCTCGGTGGACAAGCCAACAAATAACGTAATATTTATCCGGTTGATACAGAACCCAAGTGGAAATCGTCACGACATTGCAAATTTTACGATTAAGGATGGAACAAGATAGGAGAAACTTGCGAATAACATACAGTACTAATCGTTCAGCTGCAGTATCCTTTCGGTGCTAGCTGTCATGCCACCCGAAGGAAGTACGACGGCTGATTGCCCAAGCCTAAACAGGAGGTCGAGATGCAGAGGCCGGGTTCGTACCACGGACCTTCCGGTCAGTAAATTCGCGCCCTAACCACTAAGCTATCGCGTCTCCAAGATACGGTATTATCAACAAATGAACTGGACATAGAATTGTGCAGTTATTAGCAGTTATTAGTCCCACTCTTCCGAAAATGTCATCTGCGTTCACTCAAAATAACGTGAAAAGCGAACTGTTTCGAGCTTAAATCAAGATAACAAGCTCAGCTTAGCATGCCGTATGACATGAAGAAAGCAAGAGAACTGAGAAAACACTAGATGAAAAAAATCGAAAATTCAAAAATGGTTTCGAGCCATAAACTAGTCGGTCACAAACCCCACTCTAATTCTGGGTTTAACTGAATCTCAGACTCTGTATTACGAAATTAAACCGCAAGAGTTCAGATTCACCGGTAGTTGGGTTACACACACAAAGCATTCTAGTTAGAACATTAGTTTCAAGAAAAGGAGGCGTTCAGTTGAGACTGCAATCCGGATCTTAGCTCATTTCAAAGTAGTGATCATTCATGTACATCGAGTGTTTGTTGAGTTGATTGCAGAGTGATCAACCATGTGAAGCTGTTGCCTACAAATAAGTCCTCAAGTGACAATACCCAATGGTTGCCTCTGACGGTCCACATGGGAATGAAGTATCTGGCCTCACCTGGAGAGCGGTCTCGCTTCGGTCATCGGGGAACAATGGGTAGTGGCCGATTGGAAACGCTATTACTGTCTGTCAAAATGAGTGGCCCTCTCAAGAGGGATATGATATAGTTGATAAGCTCGGTGAATGTTCCAAAGGATTGCACAGTACTACCATGAGAACACATTTTGATTGGACAGGAGACATACTAAAAAATCACGCAGAAATTACCAAGAAAATCGTTTACGAATTCTGTATCCTTTCCTGTTCTTAGCCCGTTGCTGATGTCCGGATGGGTAACCAAAGGATGTAGGGCGGCCAAAAACGACGGTTCATATGGAGGAGCCGCAATATTCAAAACCTGAAAAACGTCGACTAGGCTCAGTTAGGTTCGTGCCGAAAGATAGAAGTTTATTCAGTTCCTGTTGGCATACAAAACTGCCAGAGTGAGCATCTATAAACCTACTAGTTCGTGGGAAGACTGCCGAAATTAAGCTTTTTCGTTGGCTGTCTTTTCTTTGAAAGTCACTATCACTCTAAAACCCAGAAGAATAACCAACTATTGTCGTAGATTTGCTTGGAATTTCGTATGTAATATTTTGCCAGACCATTTCGGTCCAATATTTTATCAAGTGTTTCTGCAGAAGTTGGCCTGGTAGATAAAAAAGTGGATTCCAATTTCACCAATTTCATCAGGCTCGATTCTATGCTGGCGCCTCTGAATTGTCTTCCGGTCCCCGGCCTAACAATGTGCTCACCTTTTTTTAAGAAATAAGGATAAAAAACTGGAGAGATATTCCCTATTGTAATATGAGCTGGTGGCATCGGTGAGAACCGGATGAATCAAGACAGTAAGAAGTACCCGGTGGCCCGCACTACTAAAGGGACGCAATCTGGACACGCACATATCGTAAGCTAGCCATTATTCAGTTGCATCTGTCCAAAAAAGGACACAGAATCAGCTCCAGCACCGTTATGGGCCGAGCACTCCAGAATGCTTGGAGTGCTAAGGCAGATCAATACACGCAGTACACAAAGTAGAAATACACTGGGACACATTGAATCGCAACTCAGTACAATATAATAAAACGTACATTAGGAATATTTAAAATAGCTAGCAAAAACGTCGTTTAACTTGACGACCGATTCAGAGCCTCTCTCTGGGCAGGCCCTTTAGATTGGTGCGATGGACGCGGCTAAGTGGTTGGCGCTCACGAAGCAAGCATAAAAAGTCGTTTGACGGCCCGCACCACAGATGCGACACATCCTAGGCACACACGTATTGCCGGTTAGTGTTAGTCAATATTCAGTTTGGTGTGGTGATGATCCACGGCTTAATGCACTGGAATATCGAGAGCATTGAGAAGGAGTTCTGCTGACAGACGAGGAAACTTTAGCAGTTGAACCCAGTGGAGTCAGGTTCGTGGGGGCTATATTATTAGTAAACAGAAACCAGAATGCAGCAGCATGGCGTTCTGCATTTTGGACAATAAACCGTACATTTGACCCATGACCAACAGCAACATCGCTTAACATGAGGATTGGGTCCACTCTCTATGAAACTCAGAAAAAGGCATATACCCAGGCAAATAGAGCGGCACAGATTAGATGTGTTTGTTTGCACTGTACAAGACATATTTGTTTAAATAGCTCAGTGTAAATAGCAGCTTCAAAAACGATACACGGTAGATCAAAAGATGGTTCCTGAGTTGTTACCAAACATTTATACTTGGACGTAACCATACCTCAGTTACAAAGTGACGTGCAATCGAAACATCGATACGGTTCCTGGTGAAAAGACGATGCATTGTCCGAATGACAGGAAGCACGTGACCACAATACAACAGATGAACTAATAAGCCCACAAGCATGCGTTTGTACTCCAACTGCAAAAACAGATAGAAAAACTCGCTTTATGGAATGTGAAAATTGGTCACGAAAAATACGAAAATTCTACTAGACTTGCAGCTGGGGGAAGTAACAGAGAATTACAAATTTCGGTATGAGTTTCACAAGCTACATGCTGTACAGATTCTGGTCGAAAGTTTTTGCTATTTGAACGGGTAGCTAGAGCGTCATTGGTCTGGTTTACGAGGCTATATGCAAATGACACCTCAAATCGCGCAGGAGACCTGTATCAGTGCGCGACAAGGAAAGGAGACACCTAAAAACAATGGTATTAGCGACAGGCACCTGTACAAAAACCCTATGCAAATAAGCAACAGTTCAAAGCACCAAGACAGTCCACAGACAAAACCTACAGGAAAATGGCCATCTATCGGCGGTGAAGAAACTGCGTTCGACTGTGGAATTTGGGACTAGGAGGCCGCCAGCTAATATCTGTTTTACGCGACAAGCGTAAAAAACAAAAACACCGAATTAGCTCACTTAATTGGTCCGCGTGTGGAATTTTAATATGAATCTGACCACCTGTGAAAGGCTAGATAAATCATGATCACGGAAGACCCGAAAAATGGACCTGATCCTGACGATCCGAGGCGACACACTGAACCTTACAAATTCCTCGAACTGCACTAGATCCTGGGCGGTGAACCTGGAACCCCCTACGGCCTTGAAAGTTTATGGCTGCATATTTTCACTCAAGCGCCGCCGAGCTCCTGGTCCGGATCACCTACCACACGCATTGTTCAAGGATAAAGGTAAAGTGCTCAGTCAGTGCTTGTCTGATCTATTTACTTCTCTCTTTGAAAAAAATATTGCCTGAGACAACTGGAGACAATCGGCGATTATGCCAACTTTCAAAAACAGGCCCGAAGTGAATGCCACATCCACAGACGGATAACCTTGACCGCAGTCCTGACGAGACCCCTGGCTTCATGTGTCCTTCGTCGCCTTATAGTGACCCGGGAAGCACTTAGTGGGCAAAAGCAAACGGTATTCCGGCCTAGTAGGGGTTACGTTAACCAAATCTTCACAACCCGCCCGATACCAAAGCAACACTATCCATATAAACGATCCACAATTTTGTTATTCCAGGATCTTGAAGATGCACTTGATTCAGTTGACCAATCTCTTCTACTCAACAGGCCCGCTTAGTAAGGAATACTGAAGATGTTCGTCAATACGATGTTTTTGAATTTCAGACTTTCAGGCGTATACGGACAGTTGTTCAAAAGCTTCGATAAATAAAATGGTGTCCGTCAAGGATACCAACCTTCTACGCTTCTACTCAGTTCTGCGACTGACAAGATAAGACCAGCGCTGGAAGACCTTCAAAACCGAGGCGTTCAAACAGCTGACAACGGAAAGCTCATCGATATGGAATACACCAACGACACCGTTCTCATCTTCGAAAAGAAGAAGCCACAGGTGTTTCTGCATGAACTGGCCAGTCTTTTGACATATGCTTTGCATCCACAGCTTGATGATCACGTTCCTGAACACTTACCATGCCAATTACAATCCACGAAGATGAACTCGCAGTTGTGGAACGTTTTACGTCCTCAGCTAGTTCCAACTGTAGTGTGACAGATGAGGTATATGCATGAATCTCTAAGACTCGGATCACATTCGCTAATCTGGGACATCTATGGCGACAAATCGCCCCATCTCTCAATATCAAAGAACGTGTGTATCAGGCTACATTATAGGCTGTTTTGCTGTGAGACTTGGTCTGTTTGACCAGCCGGACTGAGACGTCTTCAGGTGTTCGACAACCGTTGTCATGGAACCACGGCTCACGTAAGCTGGTGCCGGCGGATCCACGAGGCAAGTTGAAAAAAATTTTCGGCTGTATAACAGGGAATTCAATCGAGGAATGTGTCCAGAATTATAAACTGCGGTGGTTTGGTCATGCGTTACGCATGGCTAATCATCGTTTACTAAAAAGGGTGCTGCTAGCGGTGCTTGATTTAACGTGGCGCAAGCAGAAGGTGGTCAGAGTTGGATCAGGCAGAAAGTACGGGGAAGATTACGAAAAGTCTGGGCATTGTCGGTGTGACTCGCCTTCCAGGACAAGGTCCTTCTGTAGACAGTTGGAGACGATGCACGATATTGCTGCTAATCGATGTCGATTTCTATCCAGGTGTAGGCACTTCTGAATGATTGTGGTAGACTATAAAAAGGTCCTTTCCTTATCCGCTTTGATTCTTTGCCACACAATAAGACATTCAAAAATAACTTATGGTTGCATGTCGGGGAAGCATCAGTGCTGAACACCGATGTTGTGACGTCGATGACCGTGCAAATACACTACTTGTGGACCTATCAGTAGCTCAACGTATATGTCCAAATCGTGCCCTCAAGCCTCGGTGAGCCAGTCCACACGAAATGCGGTCCATCGATAGTTGCGATATGTATGTTTAATAGAAATCCTAGTTCGAAAGCTGAACTGCACAACTACTAATAGTCTAAAAACTAGAAATTAAATAACATGGGAGGGTTTTATACGAATACGACAAATAGTAACACTTAGATTTTCAATTTAAAGCTGTCAGCACTACACAGTAGTACTCCCGAACAAAGAGGACCCAAGAAATCATATGGGGCAGGGGGAAGTGCAGTATGCAGCCGACGGAGGGAACTCGCAAGTAGTGAGGTTAATTAAATCATAGGCCGGCCATGTTTTACCCAATGAAAGACGAATATCTTGCAACATGGTACTGACTAGAAGAAAGTACTCAAGCGACGCCAATAATCGCCATGGCGAGGGTCGCTGACAGTGGAAGGATTATGTCAACTAAGCAACAGGAAAGTCTATGGAATTGTGCCTAAACACGTCCGTGAAAATATGCTGAATCTCCGTTGTATAGCACTTAGTCATTCTACAAGCGAACCTAGGTCGTAGCAATGACACCCTAGCAGTGACTTTTTGGTTAAATTTTCCGAATTACTGCCGTGCTGAGGGCCCATCCCCTGTTACAAACGAGATCACTTTTAGGATGCATAACCCCCAAAACGACCAATTTGTCACATCTGCAAGACGATTTTGTGGTGTGCAACGTAACTGAACACATGGATCACGGAATTATCCGAAGCTCGTGCATATCTGAAGAATGCTAGACAGAATGTTGTGCGTTTTGAACCCCTCTTGAAGGAACTTATTTCTACAAAATATCAGATCCAACATGGGTTTCCGGATTCACTAAGGTACGAACAGCAAACAGTTTACTCAACAGGAAGATGCACATGACCGTGATGCGTTAAGAACTCATATTTACGGTTACATCAAAACAAAATTAGCCATACTGGGTACACCTAGTTATGAGTAACCCAGGTAATTTGGTTTTTATCACCAAGTCAACGCCACATGAATGTGGCAGGAAATTGGCATGGTGCGAAGGAAGAAGAAAAACTGTACGGTGTTATCACAAATGATCTGACTACCAGGACACGAGACGACCAGAGAACCTTAAACTACAAAGAAATTGGACAAACATTTGACAAACATTGATGTAAAAGTTTGGAACAACTGTACATCCAACTCGTCTATAGTGGCTTAAGTGACCAGACGACACTGGCAGGCCAGTACTAGGTTAGGCGACAAAAAATTCAGCGGGCTCCTCTAAAATCCGTGCAGTACCGTTGCGCAAGGAAACTCCAGTTTTTTATTTGGGCTAAAGTACAACAAAGGCATAAGTCCTGGTTGTATGCAAAATAGACTGAAAAGAACACTATTGTTCAGTTGCAATCGAGATAAAATAACAGGTCAAAACAGTGCTTGTCAATGAAGTAGTTACTGTGATTAATTACACGATGATCAATTATACAAAGGCGAAATACGAGTAGGACCAGCAGCTCTCTTTGTAGCGGCCATCTTTCCTGAAGCCATCGATTTGGGTATCTATATCTGTATCTGTTCAGCTGTAACACCCTTTCGGTGCCTAGCTGCCATGCCACCCGAGGGAAGCACGAGGGCTGGGATACTGCCAGGTCGCCTAAGCCTAGACAGGGGAAGTCGATTTGGGTATCCATAGGGATGGTCACTCAAAAGCAACATTGTACTACTACGGTGGAACAACAGGCTATTTTATAAACTCTTCAAAAGCGACAGTCTCATGGACTCTCGGGATCGAAGTTCCCGATACAAACCGTCTTAGCGCAATGATTATAAACTTTCAGAATAGAAAATCAGCTTTCCTTAGTTCACCACCCAACTAATTCTATTGCAGATGCTGGACAACCAAATTATGAAGTCATCCAGTCACCAGATTCATCATTCACATTCGAATGCGGTTTCCTGACAAGAATGCTAACTGGTTCTCCTTTCCTTGTGCCTTAAGATTGCGAAACGTCCTGAGTTTAATGGTTAGCCAGTTGTCCAAGTTATCTTAGTTAATGAGGGAAGGGAAGATCTCGACCGGTGATAGGTTCACAGGATGCGTATAACGGTCAATTTAGAACAAAATATCGAAGATTTTTTCAAATCCCGAACCCAGGGCAGGAAATTAAGGTGAGCAGTCGGACATTCCCTACCTAGATAGAGCTGGTGAACGTAGGCCAACAGACAACAAACAAGGGTTGAAATCGATGGGTCTACTCACCTGGCTCAAGTCTTCCATCCCCTCAACCGAAGAGACCAGTAACTCAGTGATGAAAGCCAGCAACGCGGGATGCAAGTGCTCATTGACTTCGGCCAACTCATTGACAACAATGCAGTAGGGCTTCATAGTTTCCAAATTCAACTCGAAATCCACGCGTTTTGTACGAAAAGCCACACGGACAAATCGAAACACGCCGAACGAAACCGGACGACAGGCAACACAAGACAAGAGAGTCGGGAGGTCACGAAACGACCGGAGACTGATTGCACTACCTGACATGTTGTTCCACTGGAAAAGTAAACCCAATGCATGGAATGTGATGGGAGCCATTCTTGGAGCGTTGATCGAATAAAATGCCGTAGAGATTATGAACAGCATAGCGAGAGCACGAACTCAATATAGATCGTACACTCACTAGTACAAAAGCATACCTGGCGACATATCCGACTGGCTTCTAATATCTCTTTCTTTGCTTCCTCCACTCTACTCCGATCGCTGGACAGCCGTCGATCGGTGCTCTGGTCAATTTGTTCCACTGTCATTGCTGCGTAGCTGTACAGGTAGGCGTATTGTTCCTGCTGTTCAGTGAGTAGTCGATCAGAACTCGCAAACAACGTATCAGCCAGAAGTGCTGCAGAACAGCCATAAACAGCACACGATTAATCATGGCGACGGTAAAGAAACAGCGAATCGAGTTTATGGGGCATCGCTTACCAATGAATATTGGTTGACGTAACAGTTGTACGGGTGGGGAACCGTCCTTCCTGTATTCTTCATATAACTGAAAATGGATGGTCCAATTTGAGCAACAAAAAAAGAATCGATGTTTCATTCAGAAGATTGGTTATGAAGACAAGTGATGGAGACGATGAGGTCTTCAAAACGTCGAAACTACCAGAAATGACGGGTAACAAAAGACACCTACTAGAGGCGGAGAAACTGCAGTGGAAAATTAGACTTTATTGGGCTCAGCGGTGGCGATAATTGTCCATTGTGTAACTTGTTCCAGATGAATACTCCGGAAGCAAGAAAAACACTCCAGCAAATTTAGGGCCTAATTGCAAGTTTTCTTCCGAGAGAAGAATTCGCCTTACAGAAAATGTACAGTACAATAAGGGTAACTCACTGGAAAGTGATATTTCGTAAGGCAGACGGACTTGGAAAATGGTGACAATGTTAAAACCTAGTAGATGACTATGAAGCTCCAGATGGAAGAAAAGCAAGAACGAGCGGTACCGTACAGAGATAAACAGCGCTCCATATAAGGAACTTCCTTATACCAAGACGATAGAGAGTGGATACACGTTCCAATATAAGTATCAAAGTGAGAATGATGTGCTTGGGTTTCAGGGCGTTGTATTGCTATACGGTGAGGTTTTTGTGACTTTGTTTAGTGACGTGAATTTCTCCACTTTTGGGAATCGGATTTGAAGCTCAAAATAGCGAGCACACTGAAAAGCCACCACACGATACCAATGAGACGAACTCTGTAAAGTAGTAAATAATAAACCTCCAGTTGCAAGACCCTTTTGGTGCCTAGCTGCCACGCCACCCACCCATGCCCAAGTCAAGACAGGAGCACTCGAGACGCAGAGGTTGGGTTCGAACTTTGTGACCTCTAATTAGCGGTGTTTCTTCCATCCAGCATGCGCAATTTCCACTAGCTCCGACTCCATAATAAACACGCCGATAGACAATACCACCGGCCAAAAAAACTTCCATAATGTAACAAGAAATGTCCTACAAGGGGAATCTACCCCCAGCATGAAATGATATTTTTAACTACCCAGTTCACGCATTCTATCCATAACCGTTCAAGCAAAATGCGGGAAACAAACATGGCAACGTGCAAACGTGCTATAAGCCGGGGATATAGGTTTGAGAAACCGAAAGCCAGATGAAAATGGTCTGTTATCGGCTATACATGGATAGTGAAGACCTACTCAGTTCGAGCAGTCATAACTAAAGGTGGATTGACTGGTTTTCAGTATGACGGCTGACTAGCGAAATGGGTGTGACAGGCTTTTACCTCAGGGAATAGAGAGTGGTTTTATCACCTGGCTCCTGTAACGTATACACTGTGGGGAGTGTTCCACCACCGAGACAGCGCTGCACCTTGGGTAACATTTGCTTAAACTGGTGGAAAGTTCGGTCTTCATCTGGTGCCTCTAACGCATACCTTCGAATGGGGATGTTTGGGTCGAAGAACCCCGGTCCGCTGCATGTGGGCTGAATGTGACTCTGCCACCACTGTATCTGTTCTGGACGGGGTTATTCAGTTATCACAGCATCCATTAACTGAATAAGTGATCTGTGTATGGCTGTAGGAGGCTGCTTTAATTCTTGGGGAGTGCATTAATTTTCCAGCGCCTAACATGGGTTATTCGAACGGTAACCGACGTCGAATAATAGTCATTGGTGTGGAGAGGAAAATCAGTTGGAAATCGGATGAATGTTATGTTTGCGGTGCACTTCAACCAGATATAAATCGCGAATGAAACTTCTGGTCTCACTTGTGTCAATACCCAAGAAATGGAAGTGCTCTCCCTTCTCTGTTACTGGTAGTTCAGAGTGCGTTCGGAAACCAATTTCCTAGAACAAGCTTATTACGTAAGTGTTAATTAGAAGGTTGTGGAATTTTATCACACATAATTTATCAAGGAACAGTCACTTGGCTATCTGATGAAAATCGTTTAGAGAAGGCAATCCGGGTGGGAATGCTTGAAATCCGCCCCTGAGCTAAATATTACTAGAAACCGTCGAAACAAGTACCTAAGGCGACTGTATCCGAAGATCGTTGGGGGATTTTTGGAGAGAAAATGACCCTAAGCTTCCTAAGGGTCATTAAAAAACCTTTGCTAAAAACTCGCACGTGCTACTATGTACTGAGGAGGGATAACAGCATAGCGAAGAGAATGCCTGATAATTAGCGCATTTAAGTGACACTAGTGCCGTGAAGTGTACCAATTGACCGACGGGAAAAACAAAAGAAGCAGTGCCCACCGTACCTGAGACACACTGTCTGGTAGGAGCTCCTGTCTCCTAAGAATTTCACGCATAGCCTCCATGCTTTCGGGATAGTCACGCGCACCACACAAGTACACGCTGTAGCGACTTACGTCGCGGTTCCTGAGTGAGAGAAAATAACGGAGATCACGGGCGTCTTGTGGGGGGGGGTTATGACGTTATATTAGATTAACCACGGGTGACGAAATGAAAACACAGTGACGAGCGTAGACCGAACTTGTGCCAGCCGGAAGAAAATTCTTACAGGTTTACCACCTCACAGACACATTCTCAGGCAACGCTGCTCACTGTATCAACTAGTGGCATGTTTCGCAGCACCCTTAGAATTAGAATACATAATCAACCGAGGGACATGAAGTGTCTGTTCCACGTGAAGGGTTACAGGTGTAGGAACGGCTACAAATGGATATTATTGAAAAAGAAACTAATTGAATCTATCCGAACCACGCATAAGTAAATTGTTATACAATTCATCGATAAGGAGGTAGGAGACCAGGAAAACAACCGGCCAAAGTGCACCAACAAATCGTGCTGACCATACCATAGGTGAAGAGACATAACATGGTGTACCTTCGGCTAGCCTCAGCTTCCAGAAGCCAACTGAGATGACGTGCAGAATGACCTTTGGTGTTTCTCGCCAGACACTGAAGAATGGACTGCAAAATGAGGTATCCATGCTCACTATGACAACCCATCTCCTGAAACAGAAGGCAAGAATACCAAATGATCATTAGCTTAGAAAGCAAATTACCAGCTTGTCATTACTTATAAGTACTACTGAAACAACTGTCTACAGCTGAGCCTAAAGGTTTACTGCCATACAAGAATGCTCGACTGAAAAACTACAAACCACTGTTGGAAAGCATAATCTGCAGAACACACAAGAGGTATGGGAAAAGCGGGGGAAGAGCGGATGACTGTACCAGGTGACTCTTAAACGGCAGGAATCGTAAACATACGCGGACTAACTTCACTGAATGCGGTACAACCACAACTATTGATGAGCGATATTCTTTGTCCTGCTGGTCGTACATCAATCAAACCTGACAATACGGTGTAAGCTGAATATGGCCGTTGGTTTGTTTCAAATCCGGTAAGGTACGAGTCCGGTGAGCGCGCTTAATAAGTCTCACGGTAGAAAATATCTTTAACTAAGAACAAGCTGGAATGGCTCCCCTTCGTTTTGAAATGGCAGATGGACAGGTCTTTCCGTACATTAAAGCTGTTCTCAGTTAAAGCGGCTTGCCAGGATCTCAAGAGACATAAGTTTTGTAAAATTCCTCCAAAGGAAAGCAGTGATTGTAATCTTCGTAAGAAACCCAATTCAATTAGGATGGTTTGGCGTTGTAACAATCAACCTCGTGATTACATAAATCACCAAGACCATTATGCGACCTTGTACGGGTGGTACGCTGGTTCTAGCTTCCAGTCTGATTTATCGATTAGGGTGGAAAGATGGGTGATACTGTGCACTAAGGACGATTAGATTATGAGTCAGAAGACGGAGATATTGATGGGATAACTTACTGTTATTAGTATGGGGACCAAAAGCGACTAGTTATCCAACGAAGGCAATAGCTCAGATTCGTAAATATCATTGCCTGAATGAGTGGTGGACTTCTTTCAGCGTCTCTAACTCTTGATATATGCCACCTCGAGGTACCCACCCGGGAGGGGTCGGCTGAGAATGTGAGTTCGCTGGTTATAACCATACATTTTTGTCAAAACCTAACTTAGGCCCCTGGTAAAATGCGTATTAACTGACTGGATTCCAGTAACTGGTCGGCTTCGTGCTGTTCGGTTGACTGGTTCAACTAAGGTAAATGTATATCGGCGCGGTAATCGGTGTTTATTAGTTCCCTCGACAGACGGAAGTTCTGAGGATGAGAAAGACAGCTGCTATCGAAGCTTGTTGCGCTTGTTCCGGTCACCGAGACCTTCTAAGTGACATTCAACACTTATCTAGTGTACTAATGAGAAGTGGTCTTGCTGATTGGTCCTCCATCTGTCTTAAAACATGGTCAACTTGGTCACCTACTCAGTTGGCCTAACGAAGCTTTTGGGTCAAAATCGAAACGGCACCCAGCTGCAAAACTACTGATTGTTTGCCAAGCCATTCTCTGAAACCATTATTACTCACTGGGTTCCAAAAAGGAAGGCGATTAACTCCGAAACAGTCACATGGCTCAGGCGACTGAATTCGGCATTCACATCATCCACAAGGATTATGTCTTGTGCTTCTTATTTGATGGGCATCCTTTAAAGCCTCAGAACTGCAGCCCACTGGGGGATAAGTTGACACTACAAGCAAGCACCTGTTTTATGTCGAATGGCATCAACCTTGAGCTAAGTGACCGAATAGTGTAAACATGACTGCTTTCAGGGATGCAGTCCAAGCAAGCGCATTCAGCCTGAGGCTGAGGTCAACTCCCAAACCACAAATTCGACGAACTACCGCTTTTGTGTCAACAGACTAAAACGTGAGCAAACTGAATTCGTTTGGGCATTTCGGGATTCGTAACCATAATCAAGTCTGATGGGACTTCAGAGACAGTATAGACCAGCTTTCAGGGAGTGTAAGCTCTAGGCGAATAGCACCTAGTTTCAAATCTGGAACAGAGTACGGAAGTTGAAGGCTCCTATGCAGAAAACATCTCATGCGTTTATTAAAATGCCAGTTTGTTTAATGACGGTGGGTAGTGAGTTGGATAGAGGACAATGGTCATATAACTGACAATCAAGTGTCCTAGGGACGTTTGCTTTTAGAGTGGAAAGGAATAAGGGAAGGAAACCGGTGAACAAAGAAGCATGGGGGTAAATGACCAGTTACCTAAGCCGACAAACTTAGCTTTTTCCTGGAATATATTTTTTGTTAAACATTTTAATAAGTAATGACCTCAAGAGAAGAATAGTTCCGATTAGTCCTGAGCCATACCTGCATTTATTCATTAAGCATACCTAGGAAATGTGTACACCACGAGCTACAGAATAATTCTCACCAGAAACCGAGAGAGCATATCATTAGCCGATCCCGAAGAATTTTCCGATGAGTTGTTCAACTGTCGCTCGTCTGCCGGGATAACACAGAACTCTATTATCTCGGACGGTAACGTAACGTCTCTAATAGAGGGGCAGCAAGATTCAGTGGAACTAGGTCGCTTGGGTTGGAGAAAAGCGATTGAGTGCATTAGTAGTCCGTCACTGACAGCTTCTCCGGCAGCCAAGAGAGGTTGCAAAACGTAAGCAACACACTTGAGAAAAATTTCAAGTGTGTTCCAGGCGAGTGGCACAGAAATCAGTTCACCAATGAGGTTCTCCTTGACCGCGATGCATGGCATAGCTAATGACAGAAACGGACAATCTTCATTGCGAGGATGCTGAGCTAACTCGTATATAGTGCGACGCCAAGTAGGAGATTCCACCATCTGACTCAACCATTCCATCGTCTCCTACAAAAAGGCAAAGTATAGATAGGAACATTGCGTTCAAAACCAGCAACACTTACCGCTAACGCGTCATCTGTTAGACAGTTTATTGCTTTGGACCGATCATAGTTCTGCAAAATGGCCTCTTTCACTACTGATTCGATGATGTTTCGTGTGGATTGTGCATCTTCATCTAAGAAGAACAAAGAGCAAATAGTGAAGAAAAACGTCCGACTTACCAATATAAGTAAGCCACGTGCCTAGTTCGAAGAGGAATTCAATCGCACCCTGATAGTTTTCCACCAGAATCTTTTCAGCTTCTGTAGAACCGTCAGATTCGTTATTTCGAATACTTAGTACATGTCATAAAAATGTAGGAAAACAGGGGACATACTAATCTATGGCATCAGCCAATATGGATGGATGTTCTAGTATAGAATCCTTCTGAGCAAGAACAGCCTTGTGTGTATCCGACATTGATGGACTGCTGAGAGACAAAATAGTGGATCCGAGCAGAGATACGACTGAAACGTAAAAGAAGAAATTAAAATCGTAATCAACAACGGTATTTGCCTAGAAATTACAACAAATAACCGAGATTTCCATGGCGTATTTGACGCGGTTGACTGGTCTTTTCTCCCTAACATACTCGCTTAGCAAGAGATGACCCGAATGTCTGTGAATATTATAAGTTCTTTATATTCCACGACTCCCAGGCGAGTGAGAGTATATGCCGTAACGAAGAGACTGGACCTTACCGTGGTGTGGCGGTTTGTGTACCTCGGCGACCCATTGAGCTATACTGGGGGTGCCCGCGTGACACTCACAGAGTTCTCATACCGGGTTGGTCCATGGGTAGAGGTCTGACGAACACAGTCTCCTGGCCCTCCAGGTTGGGGGTTGGAACATGTGTGGCGACGTGTTCCGTAAAAATGGTAATGCACTTGCATTTCCAGCCCAACACCGCTGCCTTGCGGTTAGGCTTTTGAGCCAAAGGCTTTGGTTGAGGACCCTAATCGTCCTCCTGTCTAGGTGTGGGCGCCCTGGCAGTATCCCAGCCCTCGTACAACCATGACATTCACAACTAACAGTACTTTCATGCCACATCGGCCGTCGCGTGGTGCCATCAGCCGGGTCGCCTTACTTGCTGCATACAGCAGGGCGGGTAAGCGAAAACATGCTACTGCTGACGCCTCCCTTCTTACACTTTCACGTTTTCCGTCTTCCACCCTCCCCCGCCCCAATTTTAATACTTTCTCCGCAGGTCCCAGCTCTAGGACTGATCGGTTTGCCCGCCCTACATCACACTTAGCCGCAGATTGTGTACGTCCGAGTTCCGTTACATCCCTAAACACTTCGAAGTCTGTTTTCAAACCCCGAAAGCCTGTCTACTTAGCCACCTTTAATGTTCGTTCACTGAAGCAAGCAGGTCAACAGGTGGCTCTTGCTCGTACGCTGGATTCCCTCAGCATTGATGTATGTTGTCTGTCAGAAACAAGGACGCAGGACGCAAGTACCGTGATCGAACTGACTGCCCCCTCGCTCTCTTCCAGGTTCCGGCTGCGCACCTCTGGTGATGCAGAGGCCGCTGCAGCTGGATATGCTGGGGTGGGTATTGTACTGAGTGAACGAGCGGAAGCGTCTCTGCTTGATTGGATACCCGTTGATAGTCGCCTCTGTGCGGTTCGTTTGGCAACATCTGTGAGAGAATCTAGAGGAAGTGAGGTCCATCGCACCTTGTTTATTGTGTCTGCTTACGCCCCAACTGACTGTAGCTCTGAATCTGCCAAGGACAGTTTCTATGACGCTCTAGGTGCCCTTCTACAGCAGGTTAAAACCTCAGATATCGTTGTGGTTGCTGGTGATATGAACGCCCAGGTAGGTAGACTGAGCGCTGCTGAGGCCCGATTGGGTGGTCGTCTTGGTTTGGACACGAGACGCACGGACAACGGAGACCGCTTACTTCAGATGTGTGCCGATCACAGACTGTTCCTTTGCAGTACGAATTTCCGGAACAGCGGAAATCGCTTGACAACGTGGTGCCCACCAACAAACCAGCGACGAACCCAAATAGACCACATCGCCGTGAGTTATCGGTGGCGAGGGTCGATCACCGCTTGCCGCTCCTTCTGGAACACCAGCGTGGACTCCGACCATGCACTTGTACGCTGCTGCTTTTCATTGCGCTTTTCAGGTGTACGCAAAACGCGCACACCTCGCTTAGCCATTGAGAAGCTAGTGGATCCAGAAGTCAAACGAAATTATCAAAACCAACTCGTCGAATGCCTGCCGGACGGTACGGTGTCGGATATAAACGGCCACTGGGAAAAGATATCCAAAGCGCTACTCAAGGTTGGAACGTCTGTTTGCGGTACAACCCAGCCAACCTCTTTCAAACACTGGATCTCTGATAGGACCGTGTCTTTGCTGGAGACCCGGCGACAGATTCCCCCTGGCCGCCACCACAACTCCACCCGACGCATCATCCGACGCCAAGTGAAACTGAGTGTCCGTGCAGACCGAGAAGCTTGGTGGACCCGAAAGGCCCAAGAAATGGAAGATGCAAAGAATGCTGGAAATGTGCGCAGGCTGTTCCATTTGATTCGTTCGACTGGTCCTCGAAAACCTCTTGTCAGCGAAACAATCAGAGACCAAAATGGCTCCCTGATATGCAATAAAGCAGAACGTCTGGACCGCTGGGCACAGTACTTTGAACAGCAATTCAGCTGGCCACCTGCTACCTCCAATCCAGAATCCTGGCCTTCAACAGAAAGCTGGACCGTAAATATGGAGTCGCCTTCGGTCTCAGAAGTGTCCGAGTGTATTTCTCTACTCAAGCGTCATCGTGCTGCTGGTCCTGACGACCTTCCACCTGCTCTTTTCAAGGATGGCGGTGGGCTCCTCAGCCAGTGCCTGTCTAGACTATTTGGGTCTATCTGGGAGAAAGAGACCGTCCCAGACAACTGGGGTGAATCGATAGTAGTGCCCATTTTCAAAAAGGGTACTCGCAGTGAATGTAGCAACCACAGAGGTGTTAGTTTGACTCCTGTTGTGACAAGGCTTCTGGCGTCATTGATTCTTCGTCGTCTTACGATGGCACGCGAAACCTTGACTCGTGAGAATCAAGCGGGATTTCGACCGGGTAGAGGCTGCATTGACCACATCTTCACACTCCGTCAGGTGTTAGAGCAACGCCACATGTACAGACGACCCACAATCTTGGTGTTCCTTGACTTCAAGGGTGCGTTTGATTCTGTCGATCGGTCAGTGCTGTTAAATATACTTGCTCAACAGGGTATGCCCCAGAAGTTTGTAAACATAATCCGATCCCTATATTCACATACTTCTGGGCGGGTGAGAGTGTATGGCGAGCTCTCCAAAAGCTTCCCTACAAAAAGTGGTGTCAGACAAGGATGTCCACTCTCTCCATTCTTGTTCAACTTCGTCATTGATGAAATAATGAGGCGAACGCTGGAAGGTCTTCAAAACCCCGGTGTTCAAATCGTTGCTGGTGAGAGCCTTGTCGATCTGGAGTACGCAGATGATATCGCCCTCATCTTTGAAGACGAAAGTGAAGCACAAGCCCTGTTGAACAGACTGACCACCATCATACCATCTTTTGGCATGCGCCTTGCACCTTCAAAGTGCAAAGTCATGCTTCAGAACGTGCAGTCTCCGGACATATCCCTTAAAATTCAAGGAGAATCACTGGAGATTGTGGAAAACTTTACATACCTCGGTAGTTGTATTAGCTCTGACGGAAGTGTGTCTGATGAAGTCAGTGCAAGAATCTCAAAGGCTCGAATCACGTTTGCTAATTTGCGTCACTTGTGGCGTCAAAAAGGCATCTCACTAGATCTTAAGGGTCGTGTGTACCAGGCTACAGTAAGGGCTGTATTGTTGTATGGGTGCGAGACATGGCCTCTACGGACAGATGATGTGAGGCGTCTCCAGGTTTTCGACCACCGATGCCTCAGAAGCGTGGCTGGTTTTGGATGGCGTCAGCGTGTTAGTAACGAGGTGATTAGAAAACGGGTATTTGGTTGTGCTGCAGGTACATCAATTGGGGAAATCATCCAGCACCACCGACTACGATGGCTCGGTCATGTGCTACGCATGCCGAAACACCGTCTACCGAGGCGAGTGTTGTTCTTCGTGCCTCCTTCAGACTGGCGCAAACCGCGAGGTGGACAGCGCATGACTTGGCAGAAAGGCGTGAAAGAGATCACGAAGAGTTTAGGTGTTGTTGGTGCTGTACGCCTTCCAGGATGGGGTCCCCGTGACCCCGCCTGTGCTTGGCTGGAGACGTTGCAAGAAATGGCGGCTAATCGATGTCAGTGGCGTTCATGCTGTCAGTTTCTTTCCAGATTGTCTGATTGAGCGGTTGGAGGTGTAGGCACCTCAGAATGCTTGACATAGGCCAGCACTAGGTCCCCTCCCTCATCCACTCTTTTTCTCTCCTTTTCACTCTAGGGCTTTTTATATATAATTATATATATATGCATATGAAACTAGACGAACTTCATGGTTGTACGGCAGTGAAGCATCAGTGTCAACACTGATGTTGCTGTCTTTGATGATGATGATGATGATGATGATGAGAGTATATGGAGAGCCCTCCCAAACCTTCAGCACATAGGGTGGTGTCCGAAAATGACATCAACATCGTCCATTCCTACTTAATTTTGCAATCGACGCCTATAGGTCTTCAAAACCCTGGTGTTCGAATAGCTGCTGACAGAAGCCTTGTCGACCTGCAATATGCAAACGACACCGTAGTCGTCGTTGAAGATGAGAAGGGTTGCGTTGAAGTGAGCCAGTTCATCCCATCCTTTGGCACACGCTTTTCGCCCACAGAGTGTAAGACCATGCTCCTGAATAAGCAACCACGTGTCACGCTACTTACAGTCCAAGGTGAAGTACGCGAATTAGTGAAATGTTTTGCGTATCTTGGGAAGTTCCTATTGTATTGTGACATGGGAGGTCAATGCAAGGTTTATGTCGCGCTTGCTAATTTGAGGACACTTATGGCAGCGAAGCAGTATAGCTCTTAATCTCAAGGGACGTCTCCATCGGGCTACAGTATAGGCTTTGGTGTATGGTGTTGTGACGCAAGGCTTCTGCGAGCAGCCGAACTGAGACGTCTTCAGATCTTTGATAGATATTATCTTAGAACCATAGTTCGTGTGGGCTGCTGTCGGCGATTCCGCAACCACAATTAGAAAGTGAGTGTTCGGTTGTGCTATCATGGTTGTACGGCAGTGAAGCATCGGCGTTGAACACCGATGTCATGCTGTCGATGATGATGATGTGCTATAGAGACTTCAATCGATGAAGTCCCGGAAGCTATGGTGGTTTGACCTTTGATTGTGCATACTGTATAGTAAATCAAGGCTCCCTGGACGGAGCTCCAGTGCGTATCAAGTGGACCTTTGCGGCGCTGACAGAAGTCGTCAACAGAGTGCTTGGACTCAACATGTCATTGCACCCACCAGATACCGCGCGGGCCAACAACCGTCCCTCCTGGATTTGGTCATCACCAACGAAAGACATTTCGTTGATCAGGTGATAATTAACGCTCCACTGGGACATAGCGACCACTGTGTGCTGACCTTTGATTTCATCTGCTATTGGGCCAGAAATCCGAACCCCAAACGTGGATTCGAAACTTCTGCCGTGCAGACTTTTCGGGAATGCGCATCTTTCTTGAACAAGTTAAACTGGGACCAGCCTCAGTGGAAGACTTATATAGGACTACTGTCCAGAAAGTTCACGAGCTGACGCGATGTTCGTCCCAAAAAACAGCACGCAGTCGGATGAGCCGTAAGCTACCCAAAAGGATCCGACGTCTTCTGGAAAGAGGTCTAAACTATTTTTCAAAAAGTTGACTACAGGAGACACAGATGAGGTGGCATTTCGTAAAATTCGGAACCGCTGTAAATCGGAAATCCGCCAATGGAACATACGAAAACAAGTCACCATTCTGGACCTCGCCCGGAAGAACAGAAATGTGCTGTTCAAATACATGAGACATCGCAGAAACAAGCCATCCGCGTTCTCCTTGAGGGACAGGAACGGGGAATTCACGAGTGACCCAATGGTGGTATCTGAGTTCTACAGAGATCACTATGCAGGTCTGTATTCAGTCCCAGCGTCCTCGTCACATCCGCCTCTAACCGACTTGGCATTCACAGTGGAGACATTCGTCGACTTCTGCGCAAGATCAACCCATTCTGCGCGTTGGGGCCCGATGAAGTCCACCCAAGGATCCTGAACGAAACGTCGTATACACCGGCAACGCACTTCCATCTGCTGTTTCGTCAGTCGCTTGACGAAGGCCACCTTCCCTCTGTTTGGAAGCGATTGTCACGCCAATCTACAAAACTGGTGACCGACTATCGCCTGGCAGCTACAGGTTGAGCCTCACTAGCGTGCAAGGTGATGGAACGCATTCTGAAGCAAGCCATTCTAGATCACCTTACTTCCAACAATTTGATTTCTCCAATTCAACACGGATTTTCCCAAACCGTTCCTGCGTGACGAACATGCTCGTATTTATGGACAGCTTAACCCAAGCCAAGGAAGAGGGACTCATATCGGATGCCATATTTTTCGACTTCTCAAAAGCATTTGATCGAGTCCCACACGTCCCGCTGCTCCACAAACTCGAGTCTTACGGGATTCAAGGGAAAATCCTACACTGGATCAAGGCATTCCTACCAGACAGATCATTCCGAGTGAAAGTAAGCTCGACCTACTCTTCTGCGGCGCCGGTCTCCATTAGAGTTCCTCAGGGCACCGTTTTGGGACCTTTGCTGTTTCTGATATGCGTCAATGACCTTCCAGATGTTCTTGCAAGTCCGTCTGCGGAAGACTTCAAATCGTGGAGTTCCAATGCCAGTGCCCTCCAAATGGATGTAGACGCCGCAAAGCAGTGGTCGTTGGACTGGCACCTTCCTCTGAATGACGAAAAGTGCGTCCACATGTCATTTGGAGGAGACTTAGCGAACTCCTTTGTCATGCATGGTGAGAAGGGACCAGAAGACATCACGAGGATAGATGCCAAAAGGATTTGAGTATCTGGCTCTCTTCAAACATGTCCTTCTCACTGCACCTTGAGAAATCGGCCCAGAATGCATTCGCTGTTAGACGGATGATTCGGCGCACCTTCTCTCGTATTACTCGCACGGACTTTCAAATACCCTGTGGGGCCTATGTCAGACCGCTCCTTGAATATGCCAACCCGGTCGTCTACTCAGGACGCACGAAAGACGTAATCCTCATTGAGCGTGCCCAGTGAGCTGTTACGAGAATGGTTGCCGGCATCAAGACCATGGACTACGAAACGCGTCTCGCGGTGCTTGACCTCGTTCCCTTGGAGTGTCGTCGCCTCCGGGGGGACTTGATTCTTACTTAAGCCCTGTTTGAGCAAGGCTTGGCCAACAGGTTTCTCACCGTTGACCCAGAAAACACACGGCGGGGACATGGTAAGATTTCTAAGCTCAGAGCGCACACCTTCATTAGGCAATTTTTTTCTCATTTCGGGTAGTTGCTGCGTGGAATAACCTTCCTCAGACGGTTGTTCACGCTCCCTCTAGAACTCAGTTCAAAACACTATTAGACGCTTATTTACGCGAGTCCTCGCGCTGGCAAGCATACTGCCCCGCGATGAGAACTTGAAGAGCGGTGCTACACCCTTTTTTCACTTGTGTGTTTCAGGTGAACGACAGCCGCTGAACGACAAGATAAAACCGACCAGGGAAACTTGGGTGAAAGCCTCGATCCTGTATGTCAATTCGTGAAAGGTATGCAACCATCGTTATGCAACCTATCTTTGAGCAAATGAATGGCCATGAAATTTGTCTAACACCTACGTATTTGGAGTATCCAATACGTTGGTCACACTGCTACTTTTTTGTAGGGAGGAAACCGTTAGAAAAAACTGGACACCGTGTAGCTTTGATGAACACATGGTGCGCTGGATACGGACCAGAAGGACCTGATTGGTGAAGAGTGGGGCCAATCAGAATGCACCCTTCAAAACGTATCAAATGACACTCCTGGACGAGCATGTGAACCGGTCCTTCTGTGAGTCCTGATAGATCCAAAGAATGCATCGGTTTCGGCTCCTGTTGCGTCTCCTAAAGTGGCCAGAAGCCATCCAGGCAGCTCATCTCAATCCCTTTGAATCTCTCGCTTATTCTGCTCCTTAGCCGGCAGATACTCGTTTCTACGAAACCTTAACCTTGGGAAAAATTTTCATCTTAAAATGTGGCATTTTTTCTGTATGCATGCCTGCACCAAAAAGTACCATAATCTACCTTAGTATTGTTTGAAGTTGGTTTACTTGACCTCATCTTCTATCTTAACATCTGGCGTGCATTTCAGGTTCAGAGTTGCAGTGCTACGGTTTCAACCGCTCACTAGAAGCACACCCAAATTATTTTCGCCGAAACTGCAGGATCTTCGAAGTTGTGGTTTTTGCAGGGAGTTTATCTAATTTGCTTGCATCTTTCGGTGATGTTTTGCTGATAGCCTTTTGTTTATGGTCTCGGATAAGTGTGTTGAGACAGGAACCATCTCGTAGCCACCTCTTATTAGCTGGAACACAAGCCTAAGATGACCAAGCTTTTGTACGATCATCTTACGGTAAATCGACGGCTAAAATAAGAGAAGATGAACACCTGCGAGGCCCTGTTGAAGTACCGAACGCCGTCATATTAGGTACGGCAATTTGTGGCCGACGTATTCGACGAGATCCTTACCATTCCGGACATATACAGGTATCGCAGGAAGTGTCGTCTGTCTCCGTTGAGTACGCACGTTGAAGAAGCACGTATGTATCATATAACATACACGCAGGTTTGGTCACACACACTGCGAAAAGCCTGCACACATTCCACTGTGTGGCTGTCCTGGACAATGATGTACAGTAGGTTAATTATGTTTATCATAATGCTGCCGCGCCTCACGGACCTACGATTTATCACTCACCTAACGACTCACTGGTTATACATCACCCGCAACTGGGTCGTGCACGCAAAATTCGGGATGGTCTATTTTGGTAATATGACTACCAACTGTCTAGAGAAAGCACACGGTCGCCTAGAAACCAGGTATACAACCCCGATACATTGGAGCATGCCATACAAAAGATGTGCCGACACGCCGAGTGGCTCATACGGGGATTTGAGATGCATACGTCGTATCACTGTGACTGACGAGGAATCCTGTAGGGTGACGGCTACTTGTGGACGATGACTGTCAAATGACTATGCATGTTCCCTCGTTTTGAGGCCCTTGCAACTGCGACCATCAAGGCTGCACTGTTGCAATGATGAAACAAACCAGGCGAGATCAACCTACGTTAGATAAACTATAGTTCGTGGCGCAAACACCGAGGTGCTCCCAGAGGTTCGAAAGCTGTGCTGGAGAATGCACATGCCACTTCTACCAGATAGCGGTCAAGGAACACAGACTTTGGCTTTTGTGTGCTTTGTGACCGCCCGATTAGTACCAGTGACCGTTGATGTGCAGCAGACCGCCCGGACGGTTGTGATGATGAACCTTGCCCGCTGTGCGCTAATGCCCTTCAGGCTTGTTCCAACAGTGAGTCCGCAAATGAATAATCTATTTTTGGTGTTTAGGCCCCTGTCCGTCCAGCAAACACAAGCCTTTGGTCGCTAACCGATCAGCAAAGAGTGCATCTCATGATATTGACTTGGACCGAGACACAGATTCTCAGCACACTGTGTCCCGGAAGTCTCTGTGCGCCCATATTTTTGGCTCCAAGGAGGAGCTAACAGACAGCCTTGAGGTAATGATATAACAATGAGGCTAACGCTGCGGAACGCCAGTTAGAGGAGAGAAACGACGATGTGTTCACGTGACCCATGCAAGGCCCATCAGCTTCAGATTGTCCGTCTGTTAATAAGGCCTCATGCATTTCATGTAAGTCTCGTTTTTCTTGAGGCCTTATCGTCCGTAGGCACCAAGCTGCAAAAAATCATGCAATACAAATCAGCTATTGAAGATGGTGTTGTGTAAATAAGTTCGTACATGATTTTGGCCGCTAAAGTGCTCCTTCATAGCGTGTATTGCCTCCACTTTGCCATCCGCCCACCTCATAATAATATTTCGATAAGCTTATTTATATCTTCATCTCATTTCAAGTTGTCAAGGGTTTAAAGAACATTGCGAGGCAAGAAGGCTGTACGCCTCCCGACTGGACATATTTACAAATCAAAATGACCAATATAATTCAACTTTTCATATGGTACAATTTGCACCTTCTCTTTTCCCGGTGCACATACATGGGTGCAGGTCTGCCAGTTGATCGACCTACGCTCCATGTGGCTAGCCGATTGGGCACTGTGGACCCCTAGCTGCATGCTAGTCGTGTGCGTGAGATAGATCAATTTAGTTGTCCGCTATGTCCGACGTAGGTTCCATGTTGTTAGTTGATTAGGCATTGGCAACCTTGAAACTTCTATGCAGATATCAAGCAATGCACCAGAAACTCAGTCGGCCGTGGGAATTCATCATCGCCTAGAGCCCCACGCTCATGAGATCTAGCACGAGTTTCCGAAATTAATGGTTGTTTCTGTTGCGGTGGTCACTCAAAAAAGCCATTCACGTTGTCCGAAAAATGATTCTTCTTCCTCTAGCCACCCGGTGTGCCAGTGCTGTGAGTGCAATAATAAAATAATGAAACTATGCAAACCCGCTTCCATACACCGATTTGGGAACTGCTACTTTTTAACGGATCCAAAAGTTCACATTCACTCGAGGCAATTTGTTTTTCCAGAGAGCGATACCACATGTTGACTTAAACAACACGGGTGATTACAGGGTAAAATGGCATTGTACGTCTAGTTCAAAAACAAGAAAGTCGGTATAGGCGCGAAACCAAAATAACAACAACGGGGAAAAGCTTTTTACAAAATGAGAACAGAAGAGAATCAACAGTAGGATCACCTCGCTATCAACCACCGATAGACAGACACACCCAAGATGGTCATTTGCTAATGTACACAACTTGATTCTAATCGCACCTGACTGCTCATTCTCCCTCAGGCTTTTGCAACTCGGTAACTTATAAATCGTGACCAGTTTCTTTATTGAGGCAGAGTTGCCTCTACTGAGAACGATTTTGTCACCAGCATTAGGTCCCTTATTTTCCCACGTGGCCCACGCAAGGATTCGGAGGCACTGATGGCCAAACACAGTGCCCTCAAATGCAAGTGCAGAGTGTCCACCTCTCCGACACATAAAGTAGGACCTATCGGACCTAACGTCCAACGTTCATTCACCAAAAAGTTATTCCCACAGACCAGCCCTCCCTCCCACCACTCCCGCTGTATAATCTTAGGCTTTGAACCACTTCGACTGAGACTATTAAGGATAAATTAAAATATCCTACACCGTTTGTTGCACCGAAATGCTTTTATAGAAGAGGCAAGGCCAAGCGTAAAGTCATCTACACGCTATCAATTCCGTAAATCCAACAACCTCTTAGTGTGCCCTCCAGCGCGTACAAACCTGCGCCTCTACTTCTTCCTGGCTTACTACTCTTGAATTTGGAACAGTCTCCCCGACCGGTTTCGAAATATCTCCCACCGACACACGTTTTCGCACCCTGTAAATGATTTCCTTACTTGCGAGTCCGCAGCCGCCCTACTTAATACCCAACTATCCCCTGATGTCCTTTGTGAACGGGGTCCAGGCCACCCCTGAGTTTGACGAGGGTACATTTACTGGACAAAAAATTGAAAATTAGCCACCAACTTACTATACCTTGCTACCTCGCTGACTTGCTTAATGCAGCTTATAACAGGTTGCTCCCAGCGTCCTTTGTGAACGGGGTCCAGGCCACCCCTGAGTTTGACGAGGGTACATTTACTGGACAAAAAATTGAAAATTAGCCACCAACTTACTATACCTTGCTACCTCTTTGACTTGCTTAATGCAGCTTATAACAGGTTGCTCCCAGCTAAGTCCCTGCCCTGGACTACTCTATCCGTTCTGTTTAATGAGTGGTACCTCGTCTTGCCTAACCCTAACTGACATTGACCAAGCATAAGTCAGCGTTTCTCATACCTGGGGACGTATTATACGCCACACAACCAATTCAGCACACGCACAAAACATCGTGATATGCATCAGTTTGGCTCGATAGTTCACGCACCGTCGCCGTTTAACCATGTTCACACACTCTGGCCATGTCCCTCCTGTTCTCATTGTCCCAATGTTAGCTACCACCTCATTTGCCTCCGCGACTTGTTTTCCCCAGCAGCTGTTTGCCGTTTGCTTGTTCGAAATGACTGAGCTGTTTTGCTGGCCTGGCTTTCTCCCGACCGGATAAAATATCTGGTAGCTAGAGGTCATTTTTGAGTGCACAACCTGCAATTATGACTGCTTGGTGGCACGCCGCCTTTCAGATCCGACAGCATGCACGAGGGATAAAAACCTCGTGTGGTGGTCGGTACGTCCTGCAGGGAGGGTCGCCCTATTGCGTTGCACCATGGTGCGTTCGTATACCCGCCGCCCCTTCAGTAGCACGGGTGCTTCGGCCATCGCCGGTGGCTCTGAGCATGGCCTTTAATTCAGAAAATCAATAAAAGAGCACTACTGTTTTCTGTTTATTGCTGCTGGGCCGGACTCGTCCCGGTTGTGCCATTTAACTGGCAGAGCTATAAACTACAGACGATGAAAACAAACAAAAAAATGGACTTTCGTCTGTCTAATAAACACTAAAAGAAATTCGTAAAGAAACAGATGGGACAGCCTGTAGGCTGTGATGCCCATGGCTTACATCGAGGTAAGGAGCTGTAGCTGCGTATGTCATAACTGAGGTTGTACCACACCAAAGCCCATTGGTCAACCAAACAGAACACACGCACCCACCTACTGCTCCCAGAGGAGAGCTTATACAACCATAAATATATGTATACAGGGGTTCCCAACTCTCCACTACCAGCATGCAAGACTACGGACCAAAGACTATTTATTCGCTATGCACGACCTATTAAATTGAAGCTGATAGCAGTGCTTCGGGGACTGGGGACTATTTCTCTTACACTTACTTTTCTTGCCAGGTTATGGTTCTACCCAACTCAGGTAATACATATCAGATAAACCAGTCCGCCCCCTCAGAAGCTCATTCCCGTCAGTCCTCATTACTTTCATTTCCCTAACCAACCATCCCTCTGCGAGCTTATACCGGTTTGCACTAGACCTATTGCACTTTATTGTCATATATTAGCCAACTCAACCCTTGCTTGGTCCCTAGTCTACTAAGTACAAATCCATCCCCATCATATCTCATATAATCACTTGTTGTCCCCACCCTACTAGCGATAGACGTCTAGTCTTTCTCTGATGTCTCCTCAAACTCACCATGCTTTGTTAATCTTTTCCCACTCCTTCGTCTTCCAAAGCTTTGAACTCCAGCAATCAGGTATGGACGACGAGGTTGACTGTTGTCCACGCTCAGAGAATTGCATATCCCAGCCCAATGACCTTAAGGGTGACGTCCGTTACGGGACTATCCAAAAACCGAAGTATGTCAGGCCAAAGATGGCACGGCGCTGCCATACCCAGTTTTATGACACCCGCAACTGTGCCCTTTCAACTCTCGACCGTGCCCTCTCGCCCACTCGTTCCATTAACTTCAAATAAAAATAATGCTCCTCACCTGGTCACCGCCGCCTCCACGCCATGTTCATTCCAAACTTCCGAACCTGTCGTTCGAATGTAGCCATTTTGGTGGACATTCATCCGTGTTCCCCACAAAAGCCAACAATTTCGCGTTCCGGCTCGTGTGTTGCCACCATCTTACTCTTCCAGTGAAACTAATATGCTCGACTCCACAACAGTGACACCCGTGAGCCTCTACAGTTTCACTGTATATCATGTTTCTGAGATTCCTGTTACCATTTAACCGCTTTTCTAATCCCTTCATTTCATCATCCTCACGTATGCCTTTTTTGACCCTGGTCATGAGCCCAACAATCCAAGGCCATGAGGCCGCAGCGGTTGTTTTTGGCCTCAGTTCAATTTGACCGGCTGGATGACGCCAACTCTGCTGCTTCACCAGATCTGATGTTCTGGTTTCTCGCTTTCTTTAGCTTACACTTATCTTGTCATATGTCAGGCAAGAAGCCTCTTGTTTTGCCCTCCCTCTTTTTGTTTTTGCCACCGCCTTCAACCCCTAACGATCTGAATCTTGCTCCATGTTTTCTCCAAAAAAGAGCTTCCCTGCTCGTCATTATCATTATCATTATTATCGTATTCTCTGCGTGGGCGCCGGAAACGTCGGAGGTTATAAAATGTTACCCCGACCGTTCTGATTCGGGAATTAGCTTCATTATTTAACAGTCCCCCCTAGGCTTAGGTGACTCTGCAGCTACGAGAATTTACCTACCATCCGCAAGTATAAGGTTTTGGACGGACTCCACCCAGTCTTGCAGTAGAACTTCACACTTTCCAAATATAGGGTACATCCGGATCCGCGCGGCAGAATTACGTAGGTCGTTTGAAATAGTTTGCGTTTCTAAATCGTTCAATCCAGCAACAGCAGTATTCAGCCGACAATGATATGGTGCGCTCCACAATACTATACTGCTGCGCACTACAGACGCCGAAATTTTTCAGCGTCTGACCGTCGATGATTTCGGGGGGTTACTCGTATCTGAGCAGTAATGCTTAAGTACGTTAAATGAGACTACTCGCAAACACTAACTGGAATGACCATATCCCACAGATTTCACTACCTTTTTGACGTGCTTTATAGGAGAGTCAACAGGGCTTCGCGGAAGTTTCTTTACACAACACCACGCGAAAGGTAGGGACATGCCAGGAAATGTCAAACAATCAGCTGGCTGTGAATTGTGGAAACCTTTGCCAACAAATTCAGCTGCGAAGTCACTGTTGTCTCCCTGGATGGAAACTCCGACACAGGACACAAATGCATTGTCAGACATGACCCTCATGACACTCATGCATCCAAGTTATTGCCTTCAATACATAACCCACTTCCCAACTTCCTTGGCTGAATAAACGGACTGTATCAACAGTATCAGCAACTGCCCCCAATGCGCAGCTATCTATCCCACCTCCCCGAACCACCGGTGAAAAAAACTGCGACGGCTACAACCAATGTACAGCAAGTGCGCGGACTTTACAGTTGATGCTCTTGCTAAATGGCGCTTGTGCTCACTTCGGCCTACAAAACAGGTGACTCAGTATCGCCGCAAGTATTGGGATAATAATAATGTTTATTCTCAACTAGTGGGTAGCATAACGTCAGGCATGACCATATTGTTGCAGTCAGAATAAAAGCATGACCTGCTGGATTTGTGGTTTCAGGGGATCGCGCGGAAAATTGGAAGTGTCACAAACAACGGGCATTATCCGGTGTGGACGTGGTCACCGCTAAACCGGCACGGGCAGGGAACCACAGTTACTACTGCTTTTTTCTTTTGAAAAATATATCGGGCTGAATCAAGATCAGATCATTAGAATATGAATTTGGAGGGCAAAAACAAAACTAGGGAGGACAACAAAAGAGGCGTCAGGTTTGATACACGACAAGAAATGTGCAAATTCCGGAAAAAGAAGAACCGGAACAACGGATCCGTTGAAGCAGCAGAGTTGGCGTAACTCATTTGGTCAAGCTGAAATCAAACCTAAAACCATCGCTGTAAAAGTTCCTTGGAAGAGTGAGTCGGTGATGACACACAAGCCGGAACGCCAACTGTACAGAAAATTACTGACTTTGTGGGAAGCGCAGATTGAAAGTTCAATGAAGAGGTTTCTTCCGAGTCTAGCAGGTTAGGATAAACGCGTCCATGTGGTGGCTGGGGCCAGGTGAAGAGTTCTTGCAGGTTAGGATAAACGCTTCCATGTGGTGGCTGGGGCCAGGTGAAGAGCTTGTTCTATCAGCAGTTAGAAGGTGAGATGGCACGATCAAGATTAGGAAAAGAATGGTGACGGGCGTGTTATGAACCTAGGTATGGCATTGCCGTTCCACTATTAGTCAGACATACTTCGGATTTTGGACAGCCCCATAACAGGCGTCATGTTTGAGGTCAGTGGGCTAAGATGCGCAAGTCGTCGAGCAGCGGGATATTTCACGTTGGCCGAGGATATCCTCTGCGGTAGAACGAAGCCGATGTAAGATCGCAAGTAATTTTTTAGAACGCGAAAAATCAAAGATCAGGGAAAATCTGTCCCCGCAGGCAGGTCACTAGCTGTGGCCACCGTTCCACCGATTGCAATCGCACTATCACTAGGTCACTGTAGTTTTGTGGTTGTCGTTAGTACACAAGGGAAGCAGTGTTCAGAGTATTGTGAGGCACGCTCGCAAAACCACATTGGTTTTCAGAAGTAGCTTTGTTATGCAGGAGAGTTAAATATGTTGAAATCATCCAGTGTACCAAATTCGCGGCGGTCTTTGAGTTCTCCTGAATTTGGGTCGGTTTTTGGGTCGAATAGTTTTATTGATCGAAATAAAATGCAAACTTCAAGATGCAAGCGTGTCGTCGTTACTTGCCTCAGACAGAAGTAATTTTGTGTTACTCTTATGGGTCCTGAGCACACAGAGTAAATATGCACGACCATCAAAATTTCCTAAATGGTATCCTGCCTCTCGTATACTGCATAGCCCCGTCGACTCCCGCATTTACCCCTGTGCTTGATTTTCTTTACCGTTCCTGAGTACACGTGTGGGTTAACTGTAGCCAGTAAGAAACAAGGACACCTCTAGAACCGCATTAAGAATGGCATTTGCCCAAGAAGACCTCAAGCTGTAAGCTTCAATTACACCCTGCCTTACCCAAAGAACGTGGATTACGCTGCCGACCATTGTTTTACATTGTTCTTTGTTTGTGCGGAGTTGCCCCGCACTCCTCTTATGAATAATCATTTGTCTCTTTCGGTTCGTCAGAATGCTATTCATATGAGAAGTAGGAGCTGATCTTTCTGAAATAGTAGTACACTTTGGACACACTGCATTTGCTTGCTCCAACTGTGACTTAAACAACAGTGACGCTGAAAATAGGGCACCATATCTTACTCATGCAAGAAAACATACACAATTATCAACCTGGTTTTAGTACTTGGAAGGAACCGGATACCTATTGTTTGTCAAGTGCACATTGCCATTGGCCCTTCTCAAAGCCTGGACTTGGGGTCTCTTCAGTTGATGAGCAGTTATTTTTACTTCGCTAAAATTTTCACCCCCGATCTTAAGTTCTGCACTTACCCGGTGTAAAATGAATAATAACACGCCTCAAATGGAATAAGTGCTTCCAATCAACCAGTCCTCGGTGAAAGTGCCGATAACTCATCCACAGCCCAAAAATTTACATTTTAGGTTCTATTGGGCGGCCGGTAAAAATATTCCCTTCTTGTTGGACAGTTTCACACCCCGGTAGACTACCTCGGAGACATCAGACATCCTCTGAGGTGGTTTGGAGGGTTGTTCGAGTGAAGTATGCGGCGAATGCGAAAATCGCCTTTGGCGATAGTTCGGTTTCCTTATGAATGCCTTGTCCATTTCGGAAGCTTTCACGTCAGACTTCGGACAATTCCAAAAATAGCGCTTCTCAAAAGGCGTTTCCCGATTTGTCGACTGGAATACAGTGCAGATCCGTCGTGAGGCGATTGGTTTTTGCTAATCGTCCGGCAAATTCAATAAGTCGACTGGTGAGATTTTTTTCTGGCCTAGTTAAAAAAGTTTCAAGCCAGTTTGACTCAAGCGTTTTGTTACCAAATGGCCAGGGTATTCATTCCTTCATGCCTGCAGCCCTCAGAATGAATATTGAATAAATTGTGCCGCTGATTGGTGCATTCTTCACTTGTTGTGAGCTTGGTGTAGCGGACTAGGACCTTATCAGCGTGTTCGGACAAATTAACAAGCAAAGGTAACCAATACAAAATCAAAAAAACACAATAAGAAAAGAATGAGTAGTCAAATGGGGATTCACGAATGCGTAGATCCAACAGTCCACTACACCGATCCAAATGCAGTAACCGGCTGCGAAAGAAATATTCACTCGTAGAAATTTCCCGCGGATGATTCACGTGTGAGTGATATATTCCACGATGGGAAAGTTATTCATGGCTGAAAAGGATTTATTGTGACGTTCGACAGTTGACGCAAACACAGAGATCTAGTCCCACTGGTTCAGCAGTCGGCAAACAGTCCAACGGAGCGTAAATACACTCGTTCAGCAAGAAGTCAGCAAGTCGCGCCGGAAAATTGTGTATTCGTAACATTAAAACAAATGTCATGATAAAATATGCACGACAGTTACGAAGTGTAGTTTAAGTTCAGGAAAAAAAATGGTAAATATGTGACAACGGATTACAGACACTACATTGGCCACACGCCGAATGCCCCAATTTCGCCTGGCCCTGGCAATTCATCTGCCTGTTGACGAAACTGGGCGTTCGTGTTCTTGTATCCCTTTGTTTTCCTTCCTCTTAGCTTGCCACTGTATCAGGGTGCACAGTGGGTTACGTACAACGGCTGGCTTTTTACAGGTCCAAAAGACCCTGGCTGTCTGTCTTTGTCCACTGAATTATGCAATGTGGCCGCCACTTGTTCTTCCCGCTCTACCACCTCTCTTTTAACAATCCTGCGATTACAACACGCAATTTCTCTCCATTAAGTTTGTTTGCCGGTGCCGGCGTACTACTTCATTGGTGATGCAGCCCCAGCGCAATAACCGGAAGGTATTTTACCCGGTTGACTTCGGTCCTACAGTCATTCAGCTGCATCGAACCAAAAATTTGCCATACTTCCGCCTGAACCATGCCGAAACTGCTGAGAACGTGACATTATAGGCATCCGAGTAACCATATATCAATCTACAGAGGATTGTTTCGTTTAAATAATGGAAAACTATACGGTTGTCATAGTAATCATCTCAGTGGGACTTGGAATAGTCCTCAAAACCAGCATTCTAAAAGATGTTCAAAAACACATTTCAGAGCGGGTTTTTGTCTATTCTATTGAGTGTGGGCAGCAAACCTCTTCAAATCTGGGACAAGAGTGTAAGGATTATGATTGAAGTTTACAGAAATTTTAGGTCAGAAATGGTCACATAAAGCGGATAACAGATAATGACATACAGTCACTTGTGATCGAAATAATGGGAACAAATGTCACGTAAATCTTACTTCATACTTGATGATATACTTGAAGCACAACTTATGTAACATGTCCAAATGATCCAAAGAAAACCCTTGGGATCAAACTACCTTTCCTGGTTATGATAATCAAAAACTTGAAAAAGTACTTCACTTTCGAGGTTCAGGTGAGTGGAATTTTAAGCAAGATTACACTGGTATCACATCTTCATTGTCATTAAGAGGTTGTAATGATATTGCGTATGAATAGTGCACTTGTATCACATCTTCATTGTCATTAGGAGGTTGTAATGATATTGCGTATGAATAGTTTACTGGTTCATTTACTTTATTGATTTGCACACTTAGTCTTACCACTTGGGTAATCGCTGTTCTCAATATGTAGTGATTGTGGGACTACGCTTGAAAAAAGCTTCTCAGACAGTGTGCACAAAGCTGCGGCATTTTTGGATATTCGTGGCAGTCCGTGGTGCCCGTGGTAAAGCCACCTATGCGAATAAGTGGACAAGTTAAGTTCTGCGATCGTTATGCCTGCTTATCGCTCCTGATCAGGAGCCCTTGACTGAATGGCTTAGCGCCAGAAATACGAGCATGGAGGCTTTACGTTCGAAATTTCTTGGAGTTTCGTGAGATGCGCAGCGCTGATTTTTCTCAGTAAGGGTGCAACAACTGTGAAATGCCTCTCGGTTTTTCAACATCGCTTCAACAACTTCGCTTGCAGAACGGAACCTCAAGGACTCGCTCTTTACTGCCACATCCAGCTGGACCGTGGCTTCTTAAATAGAACTTGTTAAGCAGAACAGTCCTCATCATATTTAAATTCTGTTTTTAGGTCATGTTCGCTCACAGCCATAAGTATTCTGCTACAATCGTCTACAAACAGCACGATACCAGGCAATAACAGAATTTTGGCCAATATCAGCAAGAATCGGGATCTTAGCATTCACTTTTCTTAGGTTATCATGTGCTTTTCTGACGGCAACCACGTGCAAAAATATATTTTTCAGTGGGCATCTTCGAGCCACATTCCACTCCTCCGCATTGTTCAATCACTTGACTTATTCCAACAGACGTTTCGTTTTTATGTCCGCACTTAACTTTATTTCAGAGAGTAAAATGCCCATGAGTAATTCTGCCTTCCACCGAATTCTATTCGGCTACATCAGTAATGTTGTCCTGGAGTATCACTACGTAAGCGAATAATAGCTCACGCAGTGAAGCCATGATCATCTCGACCAGACGAAAACCTCTTTATTTACTCTACAAAACCTGGTATGTACAGCTTGTTACGAATGCCCTGAAACCAAGCCAGCTGACGAAGTACGAAGCGTTTCGCCTCCGTCCCTAAGCTGCATTCCTTGGTCAAACAAGCAAGCTGATGACAAAACGGGACTAGCGGTGTAAAACATGCAAGCCTGGGTCGGGCAAGATGGCCCTGGCTGGCTATTAGAGATTAAGAGACCCTTAAATTACACTCGTTCTGGATGACAAATGAAGCTGAGAGCTACCTGCTAAATTAATTAGCAAATCAAAGATCGACTACAGAAATGTTGACGTCGAGCAAAAAGCGCTCGTCTTCCTAACGTGCAACATTCTAAGACGTACCTTGATAAGATCGGTAGACGTTTTATCCAGACAGTATGCGTTTGTCTTCTAGAGATATCACAGAGATCTTGGTCTTTATTGTCAGCGCCTCGGTTATTGAGTTTGATGTTTATCAACTCGCTTTTACCGCTGCATCAGCCAAAGGAATGCTTAAAACCTTCCGGCAACACGGCTTTGCAAACATTATTTTCTGTCCTACCCGGCGACCTTGCTGCGCCAGTGCTAAAATTTTAAAATCCACTGAACACGTCCACCATCCAAGAGCTGTTGAAGAAGGGTGTCATTAAATCTATCTACAAAGGGAGCAGTCACTCTAACTCTGTCAATTACATACCGATAGATAGATTTAGTTGTATTGAACACCGTAAAATGGGTTTTTGATACTTAGCTGTGCGTGTAGTTAGAACAGTGGAACATCTTTCTGGGGGGTAAGTATATATTAAAATGCGCGGTTAAAGGTGCAGAAGACCTGGGGTTTCAGGTCCAGAAAAACAGAAGCTGCACCGCTCAATTTTCAGAGGCAACCAGCTAAAAGTTAGCTGGAACTTTTACGGCTAAGGCTGGAAATGCAAAATACTAAAAGGGTTAGTTGTATAATACCGTCAGCTACAGATTAAATAGGCTATCTAATTGGGAAACCTTATAACCTTATAATGTATATATAATATATAGATATATAATCCTACAACCTACCACACACCAAGAGGTCGAATATGCCAAAGCTTTATTTCGTAGCTTGCGTAAGGTTAAGAGGTGACCCTATCCTTAGATTGTAACTGTTATAAATTGATAGCAATCCCAAGCGTAAGTTACTAGCTATATCCAGCATGGTTACCCTGCGGGACCATGACGGCAAACTGACGCACCAGAATGTCTCTCTTGGCTGCCCTTCGGATGTGCTTCTTGTAAAGCGCCATATCAACGGATATATTTTACCGACCAAACCCTATGTTTGTCAAATGATAGCCCAAATTTAACCTCGAAACTTTACATCGTACGAATATCTAATGAAGAGATCAAACAGATTACCGCAGCTGCATCTTGAGTGTCAGTGACCAAAAAGAGGATTATTCAGGCTTGCTTTCTTGAACGTCGCTGGTTCCTGATAAACATTAACTTAAAAGACGTTTACCAGTGCCATTCAATAATATAACAGAAATGTTATGCTGTGATTTAAAATATATTTCAATACCAAGGCTCCGCTCAGTTTCTGAAGTAAAAGGTGGAGTTCTTCCCGGTAAGTTTGAAGTCGCTGGTTGGCGAGAAATATTTAAAATAAATTCAGTTTCAAAATTGGAGTTAAGTAGTCAGGAGCCGCAGGTTAGTATCTGTTCACTAATTCTGGTTTCTGCTGAGTAAAAGTCACACATCATGCAGTGCAATAAACATGGCTGCGCGGACGTGCCATTGGGTTGCATTTAATTATCACTAGTTCAAAACGCACCCAAACAGTGCACGTAGAGTGATAACCAGGTTGGACTTTGGAGAACGACAACAAACATGAGATGTATAAAAGTCAAAGAGACAGACGTCAAACGTGGCAAATAATGGAAAGAAATTGTTTTTGTGGCAAATTACTAGAATGATGAGGCATCCAAAAAAAACTGCTGCGGAAAAGGACAAACCGAAAAAAAGCACTCAACTGCTGTATAAATGCGGGATGAGTCAAATATACTAAACGGTAATTTTCCACAAGAAGATGATGAAGAGCTATTTGGTGTGATATCACCTGAATGGAGTATGATTGTCTCTATATTACGCAAAACAAGAAAAACTAGTAAGATATAACCGAAAGCACCCGAGTTTTTCGTACTCGTCTTCCGGATCGGAGAATGATCAGGTCTTATTTCTTGTTGAGTGGCGCGCGGTTCCGGAATCACAAAATAACGATATCTTTTTGTGTGGTTGTGGTGACTAAACTTTTGCAAACCAGTTGTGAAGTCCAGCGAACAGATCAGTTGTGATCTGCTCATCAGCCAGTAGATATACATGTCGGTCAGGATGTGCTAAAACCTTGGATAATAGTTATATTTATAATCGACTGTGCACGACATTCTAAAATATATTCAAGCAAGGGAAGTGATTGGCTAATCTTAAATATTGTTGAAGCACGTTTTTAAGTTATTTTGCAATATCCCTCTGTACCGCAAGCTGGTTTCAGTGAATTTATTTCTCGAGAACCAGTCAATTTGTCAAAGTCTGTTTGCTCTTAGTAACTTGAGTTTGTGTCCTTGACCTGTAGTGTTTACAATGGCAGGCAAGCGCAAAAATTTCGAGTGAAGTCCCTAATTTATCAATCTTACCTCCAAAAACCAGTTTCTTTGGTACCTAGACTCTATATCAGTGGGCTCAACTAAATGGCTCGTGGCTTGTAATAGTCTTCTGCATCTCCGCGATTGTTCATCGTCTTGACCCTTTCTTTTGTTCCTGTTGTCTGGACTTATAGCAAAATCCCATTCTTGATTTCTGTGGGCTATGACTTGTCAAACATCATCACCATCATTAACAGCATGAAATCAGTGTTCAACACCGATGCGTTGCTGATGTACAACCATGACTTGTGAAGAGAAGAATAAATGTGGACAGGGAAGTGATTCAGTGATAGCTTACTACAATCACTTTATTGAGCCTACACCTTCAAATACTAATCCGGGCAGTCTGAATAGGAACTGACAACAAGAACGTCAATGATACTAAACATGACAAACATCAATGAACTCTATGGCATGAGAGTACACTGGTGTTTGCATTTTTTGAGACATAACATTTCATAAGAATCAAAAGTTTGATGTTCGCCCGCTTGGGTGTTATGGATGGTAAAATCTTGCCCGCTAATCCGGTTAGCTTCCTTTTAACTGGATGAGTCGGTTATAATAAACCCAACTTTTCATCTATTTTGCATTATCAAAAAGATTCTGGGTACCCAGATGGGTGCTCGGTTGCTTTTTACCTTGTAGTGAGTTTACTACACTCGATAATTCTGTAAATGGGATCCACAGCATTATTTAGCAAGATTAACGTTACCAGTAGAACACATGCAACCAAAATAAAAAATAATTTGCTTGATAGTTAAAATCATAAAACACTAAAGAGCACTTTTTTCAATTTTCAAGTTTAAAAAATATAAATTACCATCTAATTTGCACTAGGTACTTGAGTAGTAAAAAAAATAGCCGGTTTGCCGCAACATGGACCTATGAAGTGGACGTTTAGATGACATCTAACACGGACAAATAGCTACTAATAAACGGCCACCTTTACAAAGTTTTCGGTGATGACTAATGACGGCGTAGGACCTTCAGTAATTCACCCCACGGTAGGTATCTAGAACAGGCCACAGTGGAGGTCCTTAGACCCCGCGAGAGATTCACAGCTTTTTCAAGCTATGAGGATACCGTGTTCTTATATTTCTGGGTATCCAACCATTGTGATTAAAATGGGTGTTCAGTGGCTTAAAAGCTAGAGACAACCGGCGCTCTTTTACCGACTGCCTGGAAATTAACATTGTGATTTGTAACGGAGCAAGAAGATGCAATATTTTCTCCTAGTTTGTTCAAAGGTTTGTTGTGTTGTGGCTGTACACCAGTTACGAATTAAAACCCATTAATATATTTTTGCAGTAGGATCAAGCCTATTTTTCAACGCTAATGGAAGTTAGTAAGTCATTTTTATGGCTAAATAGTATTTTTGTGGCTTATCTGTATCACAATTTGCAGAATTCCCATGTGCAAATCGGAGAATGATTTCAGACACCTTTTCAGATGCAGCTGAGATCAAGAGCTAAGATCAAGGGTGTTAGTATATATTTCACTTCAACTCAAACTTCAGGCATATCTTTGGCCTTCTAGCGCGTGGTCCAAGTTCTCCCAGAATTCCTATAGAAGCTGACGTTGTAAACTACTACTTTAGGATGTGGAGCCTTAGATAACATGAGGCAAGTTTGGAGCTAAATCCATCCAGTTTATTGGTTTCATTATCACAAGGAAAGGAAAATAATACTTGGTACAGACTTGGCTTGCTCCGTTTGTCATTTAAATCTCACTGCTGCAAACCTATTATGGTACAGGACACAGCGATTTCTTATCTTAAAACGGAGAAATATTCATTCTATACTACCATAGCGGGCCTTGCCTGTTTTCGTCATTTCAGAGGACAAGTCCGTATACTGCATCAACTACTATCTCAGGAGTGTTAAAATACAAACCCAGGTTCACGGAAATTTAGGTCCTTGCTTAATGCCCCTACACGATTTGAGCCTTTTCAAAAACCGTCGCAGAAAACGACGATGGCCTAAGGTAACTGTTATAAGTCCTAATTCTAAACGACCTAATGAAGCGTTTACGCCTGCGGTGGTTTCATTTATTTTGCTCTGTTTTCAGATTCTTGATGATAAAAATATCAAGAGGAGGTTTCGGGCAAGCAACTACCAAAGTACAACTCGTGTAAAACCCTTTATTTGTACGATGCCTATGCGTCTGGACGAGGGATGGAATCAAATTCAATTCAATCTATGCGATTTTACCAGGAGAGCCTACGGCACCAATTACGTGGAAACACTGCGAGTACAGGTACATTCCAAAGTGATGTTTTTTGTGGTTGAGAAACATACTTTCAAATCAGATTTTGGGGATCTTTTGGACCAATGTTTGATGTCTTCCTTTTAGCTAAGCCTAAGGCAAGAGTCTGTTACGGACTTAGTGTGCAGAAAGCCAGATAAAACTGCCAGCAACATTATTCACCACACACAAAATGTAGTACAGCCTCTGCGGAAAACAAAAGAAACAGTTCAGAGATAGAATTCAGTTCTAGAGCAACACGAGGATTTCAGGGTGCCAACACCACATAATCACGTAGTCAGTCAAAAAATCTGGAAAGAAACTAGAGACCAGAGAGTTGGTGACACTGACTAATTGACATTTTGCTACCTAGCCATAAGCACCTGGGATAATGTAACCCCAACTGGAGGGCAGGTTTCACATCTCGAGTTACTCATGACTAGGCTCCTTTAGGGGTTTGCGGAATGACACTACAATTTCTCACCAATAGCAGTGCGTAGGTTGCAAAAGCATCCAAGTAACAAAATATGTCAAACCACAAAGCGGATATTATCTTCCATCAAGGCTAAACCAACGTGAGAATACGAGAAACAGTGTAAACAGATGCTGACTAGGTTGAAGGATATAGAACCTGCACACCAAACAAGGTGCTTTCTCGTGTGATCCACGGTTTCCTTAACATAGGTGGTGCAACAATCTCTACAGAAAGCAGTGTCTTTGTTTACAATCACCATTTACTCAGACACTGCAAAACTATAGGTAACACGTTATGGCTCACAAGATGACGGATGAACCGATCCCCAATAGGATATGCAAAATGGCTCCTCTCTGCTTACACCACATAGAACTGTTGGTATCGAGAGCAACGCCACTACACTCCCTAATATTAAATTTTTTCTGCTTTACAAAATTATAGTTGAATTATATATCTGGAAGAGTCAAGTTGGTAGTATTATTCGTTGGAGGAAGTGACATGCTCGTATTGCAAGTGAGAGAGCTGAAGGAGAGAATATTGTGCTTCACGACGACTGAATGTGTATGCATACATGTAAACACATACACAGGATTAACCACGATTACGATTTTTCGCGAAGTAACAGTCAAATATAAATTCCACCCACGATTATCCTTTTCCGTAGTTCTTCTTCAAACATGGTATATTGAGATAATCCTTCAGAAGATGGGGATTCAAACGGGATATTTCGCTTGTTTTCCTATTTCATTGGAATTGCACGTGTGCAGCACCACTCATTAGTGAAGGTGACAAACAATTCAGCCGTAGGGGATACGAGAGACAATCCGTATTGTTTTATCCACCGACGGGGTGACGTTTCTATCAAAGATACGTCCCCGAGTAATTCTTTTCCGATTGCCGAAGTTGTGTTGGAATGCCAAACTTTCAGTATGAAATTCCTGAATGCCTAGAGTACCGCCACGTCTCGCTAATTATGATCTCTATAGTCCCTGGGTCGAAAGAATAATAGGAGGTATCAGGGACTATCGTATCGTTCATACGCTAAGCGGTATATAAAATCTCCGGGTTTTAGAACCATCTCCCAGAAGGTTACCAATTTTTCCTCCAAGTAAGGTTGGGTAGATATGCGTACTAAAGAATGTACATGCGTTTCGATCACTCAAGAACTATAGTATTTTTAAACCATTGTGCGCACTTTTATCTACGATAAAAAGCTTTAATCCGCGGTTCAAATTTTAAAAGGCTGGACGTATTACAAAACCTAAACCTGGGAAATCAACCATCTATATTTTTGCCACTCATCATTGTGAACCTATACATTAAAAAAGCACTTCAGTAGCAACCCTGTTGTTCAAGCTATCCTTTTAAAGCTAGCCATCTGAGAAAATCCAAGTTATTTGTGGCTAGCAATTTATTCACTTATCGTTGTGGGATCAATTTTACTCTTTTTTATGACTGTTTAAGGTTTTTCGATGTGACTAAGAGGTTAATCCTTTGGGGCAACATATTACTTAGCTCCCCTTGTTGATACCTGTTTCAGATTCACGCCAACTGTCGAATTCGACGTGTGTACTTTAGTGACCGATTATATTCCGAAGAAGAGCTGCCCCCAGAATTCAAACTTTACCTTCCAGTTCAAAAAGTTGCCCAACAATAACAGTCAGACTGACCTTCATTCCATAACTGACTGTGACAACAAAGATAAACGTCTGGCCCCCGGCGCACAAATTGGCCTCCAGTTTAAATGTTACGATCTTTTGCTTGGTGTTTCTCTCCTTTTCACTCTATTCCCATGAAGTGTTGAAATGAAAGAAGCGGACACTCTTGACCATGATAATTACTCTTGAGCACTGTTGGATAGAACATAATGGCATAATACGTCACACCCTGGTCTTTTGGGTAACCGCATGTCAGTACACAAGGAGTAAAAGAATACACTGGAGTAAAAAGTGATGAATTTTGGGGGCATAAATGGTTTTCATTTTTTTAAAAACATTAGGCGTCGAGATGCATTTTACAACTTCGGTTTCTGGAAATAATCCAAACGGTCTGCTATAACCTAATACGAAACGGCATTCTGTTGCCATGTAAGTTTATCCATTTTGGCTAGAACCAGTGCAGCAAAAACAAAACGGTAGGAGCATTGTATACACTCGGAAGAAAAACTGAATGCCCCACTCACGCAAGTGAGCAATATGTAAGAGTCTCCTGAAAATGACTATCTTTTTCAAAGCACAAACTCAGACGTTGATATGTTTTATGAGTCTATGTAGGACCGAAAGACTCATCCGAAACTAGACAATACTTGAAAAACTGCCACTCAAATCTGCTCCTAGAATCTTGAGGTTCAACCATTACCTATCAGTCGCAAAACGGAAGGCGAATGATACGCTTCTGCATGAATGACACTTGAACTTCGTTACTTCATCACAGTGCTGAATGTCTAATTGGGCAAACATTGATCGGTATCTCCAAACCACATTAAGCATTAAACTTAGGCAGTGCCGCATTTAGGAAATCAGAGGAAAGAAAAATACCCGCCTATGAGACTTATTTTGGAATGTCTTACTTGGACAAGTTTCCCGACAATGTTCGCCCATCTCGCAAAAATCTATAAATATCCATAACGGATGAAGATTCTCATCAACACGCATGAGTATAGAAATTTACTTTCTTAAACTAAGATTAAGACAGGCTTGTCCGCCACGCAGCCCCGCATCAAAACGTGCATGTTTGTAAACAGCAGACACTACTACTCTTTATGAAGTGCGGTTTGTATGTGAAAGGAAACCACACGTGATTAGCTAACTTTCACTAGTGACCTCTATGTTACCGCATAAGCGTGGGAAAGGAATGTTTGCACGCTTTTTTAGTTGTCTGCTGAGATTGGCAGTTTTTTTTGCGTACTTTTCTTGACCAGTCTAAGTTACATCATCAGTGCGTTGCTGTGAAGCGGAGCGGAAATGTATGTTGGTGTTCGCGCCTTGAGTAGTGGGCGAGAGTTTATATACGTGCACCTGTGACCTTCGATTACGTCGGTGAGAAATCTTACTGATCGGATTTTTCCACTCGCCTTCTGAGTGATGCCCAAGTGATGTTTGGGATCGATCTCACTGATTCGCACCTCTGGACCTCTGCTGGACTAGTCGCGTGGTTGCTGATGCCTGACCGTGGGATTCATTTGGTTATCTCTTCCTCTTGGAGGTGCGTACTTTGGGTCAATGTCGCTTGATTGAATTCGTCATGGAGTATCACGTTTCCGCAGATTCCCTTGGGTGTATAGAACCTACTATGCAAGCACCTTCACGTCTCCCCATATTAATATTTGCCAAACTGTCTGGTAGACGCAATCGTTTTGATTGCTTTTGCTGGTTTAGTTCTTTCTTTTTTGAACTCAGTGATTTCAAGGATAGCTAGGCTTACGAATCACTGAAATTCCATTTGGTTTTGATATTCTTGCTCTCAGCTTACATTGGTTCTTGATATAGGGGAACACTGCTTGTTTGCTCTGTCTGTCCTGACAGTCGTTGTTACAACAAAAACGAAGGCCGGTTTGGCAGTTTAACTTCATCATGGAATTGCAATCACTGAAAGTTTCACCATTACAACCAAGGTGTGATATCAAGTGCGCCATGCTTTACTGGACTGGTCAGCTTATTCCTGGTCAGCTGTGAGTCGTCAATCCACCATAAACGTGTCATTTGGGACCGAATTGTTTCAATGGAATTCCTTCGTTTCACATTCTAACGCTTTGAAAATGGTCGTCCTTTAGGCGTGTGTCTGAACCTAGTACACACAGGACCGTGACCTGAAATGTGTGATTAGTCCACTTAATCCCCATATATCCCGATGGAGAAAATGTCGGCTAAAAGTAGAACTGTAAAGCATGCGATATATGGATACATGTGGTTTACAAAATCAAGACGCTTTAGTGAAGGTCCTCTTGTCACTAGCATTTGGTTTCCGAATAGAACGACGTCCAACTCCGGCTCACATGTAATTCTAGAAACAGATAAGACCAAAATTTGGTGAGAGCATGGAAGATCAACAAAAGTGATTTTAGTGAACATTGCAAACGTTTCATTCAAGCAGACCTTCCAACGGAACTCTTTGATTACCGTGCAAATAGCTCAAGTCAACTGAACGGAGATTCCCAAAAGGCACACTTGTATGATTCCCTAAAGAAAGGGTCTCTAATTCATAAGTGGACCCAATATGTGAGAAAGCAATGCGTGTTGTACCTAATGCCATTGGGAAAGGTCGCTTGGCTTAGCACCAGTGGTTATTAGAACTGAAAAAACTACAAGTCCAAAAACCTTCAATGTGGATGGTCCAATGATTCACACTTAACAAATAATGTCAGACAAGTGGTCGGCTTTAACTCCGCAGGTGCTACTCGATAGGGGTAGCATTTGGTCCGTCGTTTATCCATAGGTTTTGTTTGTCATTCACGAAGGAGAGAATTCCGAACCACATATAAAGCCCAGCATAGAAAATTCCTACTAGTAACCTTATTTTGTGTGGCATTTTGTTAGGTTTCCATAAATATCAAAGTAGAAGAACTAGTAGAAACATCTCTTAGTGTACTGCCATCACAAAACTGCCATCGTGATAATGCAAGATAACTAAACTCGAGATAGTTCGGTGGTGAGGGCGTGAACATCCTGATCGAAAGGTCCGTGGTTTGAACCCATCCCCGACATCTCCTCTCTGGACTTCGGCAGTCTGTTAGCATCTCAGCATTCGCTTTCCCTTCGGGTGACATGGTGGCTTGGCACTCGAAGTGTGTTACAACAAAACGACTACTGATTATGATTAGTAATAATATACGATCATATTTAAGTTTCTTCACATTCACTTGTGGGTAAAAAGGCACTCACTGCTTTGCAGGATAGCATTTAGGAAGCCAGTTCCTAAGAATAACAATGTAAACAAATTGCTTGCTGAGCACGTTTTTGAAAGTAGTCCAGTTTTCCGCAACTGCTGTGTTTACAACTGTATATCCTGGGAACGGTGTTCACAGGGCAGAAGTACTTTGCTTGAATCAAACTATCACGATAGTGTTATATGGGCTTGATGCTTAGCTACGCTTTTGCGGATATATCAGTTTTTCCAATTCAATCACGTATACTAACGCCAAGCATAGTTCAGAGAAACGCCTGTTCATGCTTTAAAGAGTGCTGGTGTGTAACAAAAGCGAATCACATAGACAGACGAAGCTTCTCTAGTTAAGCGCACCTAAGGTTACTGTTGTCTTAGCAACGCAACAGATAAGAAACATAGGAGTGGCACGTGACTCGTTAAACTTATATTGGTTGAGGTTGTGTCAGCTACTGTGCCGTAGAAACCGCACCAGATTTAAAACAGCTCTACAGTAAAATGTGGGCAGCCTATGGTAACTAGTTTATCATCTTCAAGTAAAAAGCTGTTTCAGTCAAAGTTTCGATCCCTGGCTTCTGCGTCTTTTGCGGGCTTATTTAATTCACTTTACCAATAGTAAAAACTAAGAAACCTTTAATTTCTAATAAATGTCTAAATGACCGCATTTCCTGAATCCAGTATTCCCTCAAAGAGCAGGCATCCTCAGTACCAATCAGAATGGTAATATAATTGGAAGTATTGTTTCTTAGATGGCCCACAGACTAAGCCGTACTTTTATAAAAATTTTCAGTACATTTACAAAAGACAACAGATAGTACCTTAAAAAGTTGCCCTATCAGTCTACTAGAACAAGACAATATTACCACCGGGTAGATCGCATAATGGTATAACTATCTAGCTACTTTATCATCGGCTGCCTTACTGTGTGAATCTGACGATATATACATTTAGCGCTTGTTAAATGACAGATAAACTCGGAAAACAAATAAAATGCAAAACACAAGCCATCTTTACTGTGCGCATTTGCTCGGTTGGTTTGCGGTTTCTACGACAGAGTGCTTTTCTGCTCTCACTCCGACAGAATGACTCGGTTTGTCTATGTATTGTGCCCCATTGCTGTGTACACGGAATGGTCAGGAAGGACATTGTGGAAACCAATGAAACGTCTCTACTATTCAAACACCAACTAGTTATGTGCTAGATGCCCGGAAACTTATTCCGTCATATTTTCAAGTGCTATCTTACCCAGACGAAAGCTTCTGCTCAAGGCAATTTAACATATGGCGTTTCGGATGGCTTCCTTGAGCAGTTTGCGCAAGATCTTGATGATAACCTGATTCCTTTATGTGCACGTATATGCGCCGTCCACCTTCAGTCCTATGAGTATGTGCCATACCTGAAGAGTGCCACAGTTAGAAGGAATTTCCAAATCAACGTTTTCAAAATGTATGCCCGTTGAGATCGGTTTAGCTAGGAAGCCAAAGCCACTTCTGGAGAAGGGGATGGTCAGTGCACAAAACTTGTTATTCAATCTGAGTGGCTGGTCTGCTGATTTCTCGGAAACACCCCCAATGGAAGCTAAACTATTTTTAGCCACTCTGAGCTGTCCTTGGAAGCAATTTTTCCGGAATTGCTTCTTCTGCGGAGCTCAGCGAATACTAATTACCGATTTTGAGAGTAAGATCTGTAATTCACCCTCTTCCACTCAGAAACAGAACATGGGTGTAATTCTCCAGGATCTCACTTCGCCAAGATACTTTATAAAGGTTTTGTGACCTACGTCAGAGTTCAGTCAGCCTGACTTTTTAAAGAAAATCCCACGAATGGCGTAATCACCAGAATTCTTGGGGGCTAGAAATTCATCGCCTTGTGTTGAGAAATCCCTGAATGTAGAATGAAGAAGGTAAGATGCCTAGAAACAGTTTAGAAGGGGCTGCAACCCCGATACAATATTAAGTAAAACATGTTTGCATACACCTTAGTATTCTCCGGTTAATAAATTAAATAATCTTAAGTGGTGAACACTTTCACAGGCTTTGTTTTCATAAAAGTTGCTACCACGAAGTAGACCCCGAAAATCGGCATGCGTGTCGGTTGGGACTTGTTTAAACAAATTAGCCTGGTCGAAGTGCAGTAATCCAGGTCTGCTCAGCAGTGGTGTAAGAATTGGATGAAATTCTTCCTGAAAGTCAGCATGGATGATCTGGAACTTTATTTTCATGTCGAAGGTACTCGATAATATTTTTAATCCCACCTGAGGAGGCAAAGAAGTCGGAAAAGAGTCCGGGTTCTGAAATAATCGGTGATACTTGATGATAAAATTATCAAGATAAAGAAGAGGTTTTAATCAGAGTGTTTAGCTACAGTTCCCATCAAAACAAGGCTTGTAAGAAGCTAGCCTCATGGAACGCATATACCACAAGTGTCGACTTTGATGTAGGGCGCTGTTTTAGGGGGGATCAAAAGCAGTCAGCAATGGACATCTCATCATCAGTCATGTTAATTATAAGAGGACTTATCAAAGCTGACTAACCTTCTCAGCCTACTTGAGGTTCATTAGGGAAGAAACTCAATAAACAGTTAATTTTATGTAAGCGCTAACTGTTCAGTTATCACATGTGCGTTGACTTTGACAATCTTGCGCCTTTTCACCAATTGGAGTGGAAACTCGTTAGTGATTATAATAAATGTTAAGTCAAGTTACTCGTGAGTAGCTAAAAACGAGGCTGAAAGCTTTCGAATCGTTTGCGTTCAACCCTAATAGTATAGGAGAACAGATGACTGTGGTGGTCATCCAAGGCATCTAAAGATAATATTGTCTCAGCCGGGTGTCTGGTAGACAGGCTATGGAATGTAAGTCACGTGCACTACCTCTTCATGTACTGACCAAGTGGAATGCCCCAAACGGCTTCAAAGGAGATGACAGTATACAAACGTAATACACTACTCATAAGGTTGCTGAAAACTCCTCGACAGCCTCCGACCAGCTTCACCCTTCTTGCGGCTCGTCAAGTAGACGCAGTCCCTGGAATCTTCCCAATTTTATGTTCTTATTGAACCCAAAATGCACGAACTTAGCAAAGTCCACTCATTTGCGTACCAATTTGGTTTTCACGGGAGACCCAACTGAGTCTTTCGTTTATACCAAACTGGCATTCAGATTAGTGTATTTCGCCAGATTAGCTTTAGCTGCGCCATTTTATTCGTGTAAAATCATTACCTAGGAATGGGGTTTGAAAGAGGGATATAGTCGTGCGACGGTCACCTCCGAGTTCCAAACTTGTCAAAACCGAAATGCAGTTTTCGAATGTTTACCTTCCTTTTGTCACTTAACTATGCCGGTGTCTTACATGAAATCATATGGTTGCTGCTTTTATGTTTCTGATCACACAGCAACGAGTTCATGTACTGATTGTTTCCACCATCGCTGTTTGTCCACAGTGATTATCTAACGCCCGATTTCTCCAAACGAATTTGACAAAAGTCGCTATTTCATGAGGCTACATGATCAGAAGCTGCCACATCTTAGTGGTGGTTTTCTTCTACAATCATGCTGATGGCTACATTGAATGATAGCCTAAAACTCAGCTAAAAGACAAGGAGTAACAAGTCCCCGCACTAGAATGGATCGCGATGCGGATCACTCCGATGATACCGTCGTAGTTTTCCATGCGACGAGAATGCAAGTATAGCAAGAGGTTCCAAAAATTATTGCCCATATTGTCAAAAACAGTGACGCTGCTTCGATTTGAAGACAGGTTGTCACATATCTCGACGCTTGACAATGGAACGCGACCGCTGATGAGGTTGAACCTCCCACAAGAACAATGCTAAATTTTCTTTATGAACTCACCTAGTGTTAGCAACAACATTCGGACTCAGACAGTGTTATCGAATTTTCTGCATCATTTACTTAAGCCAGCTTACTTAGGTTCAACACTGGGGTCACTAAATTCTCCAAAACTCATCCAATCAAGGATGGTCTGCCGGCAGTTTATGACTTCGATTGCTAGGCCAAAGGATCTGGAACAGTCAGACTGGAACAAAAAATTTAAAATGTCACTAGTTGGTGAGCAATAAAAAAGAGGACTAAAGGCAAGCTCCATTTGACTCGGAACACGGAAAAGCAGGACATTTCTCCCCAAATATCAAATGGCAGAAGAAAATTCATATGTCCTTTGTTGCTATGGGATTGGAACGTGATCATGGGAACCTAACCACGCACACTGAATCTCAGTTGGTCGAGAGAGTCGCTGAAGCACAGAGTTGGATTTGCAGTAGTTTATCATATGGTTGGAAGGATACCAGATGTATCAAATGGTTATCCTGCGACTGTAAAGACTAGCTGGGTTGAGATTTTACTGCGGACTTTGTCTCCTTCCTTAATATGCGTATTCCTAAGATATCTCATCCAGATGAAAAGTATATATATATATATATATATATGAGAAATCGTAAAGTGCCCCTCTTGTGAAATAATTGTTCATGCCTATCCAAACATCCAAATATATCATGACAAGCAGAACCCAAGTTGATTAATCGGGACTTTTAGAAGTAGGGCCAAGGAATTCGATGCCGTTAACTTTAAGCTGCATGCGACTATGAAGTTTGTCACTATCAGTATTCGATGCATTGATGCACATCGGGTTGAACGCATCAAAAAGCGGACGTAGACGTTCGCCATACTTTGTCATTTTCTGACAAAGCCATCTCAAAGGAAAATTCATATAAAGGTGATGTATGGTACAAAAAGCCGGATTAACTTGGTTGCAATTTTTCTGATCACATTTGAACAGTCGGCAGTAGCTGGCGTGCCATAAGAATATTTAGGTAGTACTTTGCTCATCACGAACCATGAGGGGTGGACCAAACACACTTGTTTTTTGTATTTAACAATGTCCACCAGAGTATTTCAGTCACCTGCGACTCTGAAAAGACGACGAATTTCCGTTTTTAGGCATGTTGATCAAAAGAACCATCAACGGTACCATGTGGCGCTCTGCGTATCGGAATCCACATGGACTATACACTACTTGAAATTTACAACTTTTTTCACTGTAGCAGAACCGTACATTATTACACAGAGCTAGAGAGGTCTACATGGCCCACACATTCGCTTAGGAAACTCTATTGATGAAATTTATCATTTTGGTCAACTAACTAATCTGATTGTTTCATCCCACTCCGGCCGACTGAGCGAAAGCGCCAGTCACAGGACCAAAAAGATGCACCCATTTTGACGTTCCTCACCCTGATGATCATTATTTGACTGGACATTAAACATATCCCTGCCGTCACTCGAAAAACAAAAGTCAATTTTATCTACAAACTGCCTCACTTGCACTGCTTGATTAGGTACGGCCCCTGAATTAACGTTACTGGAGCAAACAAAACTTCGCGTGGCCACTCAGTCCGAATGTATTTTCCATCGCAACGCATTCGCTGCTCTGTGGTGGTGAAACATGGATTGCTTACGTCAGGCATATTAGAATGCTCGATAAGTTTTAAGTTTAATGCCTACAGCGGATACGTCGGTGTCATCAGCCGTATAGATTTCCAGAAAACGGGCTTCTTAAAAGGTTGATACTAGCAAAGTTGGGCGCGCACTGATGCACAAGAAGTCGGACAGTCCCTGTGAGAAGAATGACTCATACCCAATTCCCAGGACAGCTGATTTTATATCATCTGAGTTATGAAGCTTCATCATGTGGATAGCCTAAATTTCGTGATCTCGTGTTACCAATATGCCACCATCGTGCACTGGAAGGACGCACACAACCCCGACTGAACCGGAGAACATTCGCCCTTGAGCAAAAGCACTAGTATCGCAAAGCCTCCACCAGCGACCCAGTAGCTGTCCCGACTGTGTCGACCGATTGGCCGACTATCGACCGCTCAAGCGCGGATGTGTTCGGCTGTTAGGTACGAATTGGTGGAGCAGAGCTCACACGCTCATTTCACTTGTCAGATTTCCAAGATTCGTATTCCAGTATGGCTAAGGAGATTCACTGGTGAAGAGGTCTGACTACAGCAAAACTAGAGTTCAGTGCTTTCACTCTTTGCTGTGGACGAGGACAGGAGGACGGATGTCAGAAAGAGAATTCTGCGGACGCCAGTGCCAGTTCATATGTTTGCTCTTGATACGTCATGCTGAGCACAAACAGTAAGACTTGCTTCAGAACTGTTAAGCAGTTGACATCGGTCTGAATATCGGGAATATCGGTAAAACCACTGTCCGGAATCCATAAGTTTGTTGCTACGAATGACTTATACGCTCTCCGCTAGCGTCATCAAACACTTGGGTAAAAAATTTTCCTCAGATCTGTCACGTGAAAATATCCCACCATTTTACCACCATTTCGGCGGATTGGCGAATATAAGATTAGTCACTCAAACATAAAATCAAGACACCATGCAAGTTGCTAAGAAAGCGGAGGAGAGTAGGTTGAACGAAGATAACAACGAAATCGGCAGACTAGCTTAACGCAGAAAAATAATTCCTTTTTCATGTAAACGCTGCGCATGTGCGTGGGAGAATTTTAACAGAGCCATCTGGATAGAAAACCTTATCCACGTAAAACTAGCTCGGATAACAGTTCTTCAATGATAATGGTTACCGTTCGGAACAAAATAAAAAACATACAAGGTTTCTTTCGATTAATACACTCATTTGCAGATCAATTTGGTTTTGCGCCTCACCTGGAACCCAGCTCAATATCTCGTTTGTGATGTATTTATTGAATAAGTCCAGTTTGGGTTCAAGTAGAACATAAGGTTGAAGGAAACTCGGGTACTGCGCCTACCTGATGAGCCCGAAGAAGGGCGAAACCGGTCGTGGGCTGTTGAAGAATTTTCAGCAACCTTATGAGTAGTGCATTACTTATATACAAGGCTTCTGTTTTTCAAGGAGAATCTTTTAAAAATTTCATACTCTTTTCATCCAGACGGACAAAAACCATAAACTGTTCTGCGTTTTCGTCAATCGTACGGAAAATCTCAAATTTAACAGACTATATGTATCCGTTTGGGGAAGTAAGCCGGTGATAAGCCTTCGGGAGAACTATGAAGATGTCATTTGAAAATTTGATCCCAGAGAGAAGAAAAATATACACACGGTTTGGGAGAAAGTGCATATTTCTGCTAGAGCATAAGAATGAAAATTAGCTAACTGGCGGATAAAAATGTTCAAATAGATGTGCGCATCATAGGCACATCAACCTTGTGGGCATAGACGTAGAACGTATCTTTGCGGCTGCTGGTGTTATTATTACCACCGTAATAAATTAGTAACAACCAAATCAATCAGTCAAAAAATTATGTGCTTTTTCCAAACCGCGATGTGTTGCCACTGAACCTGTTGTGGTTCTATATATGATGAAACCTAGCTACGATGGCGGGCACCGAACATTTCAAACATGATATTAAGGGCTTAATCAGAAAACACTTGCAAACAAAGTTTCACCGTACTGTCATCATAAAAATACCGCATTACATCCCGTGGACTTACATCCTAGTAAACAGTTCAAGACACACCAGAAGTCGGCTTTGAAACAGCTTTAAACTGACCTAAGAAAACGATTGATGCATAATGAAGGTCTAGTAGTTCGACTTTGTAAATTCTGTCCTTTCGAGTTCACGCACCTTATCAGTACCAAGCACAATCCTAACCGTGCAATTTGTTTCGCTGTATAAGCTGAAAGCCTGAATAGAAATGCAAAGAATTCGGAAACAACTGGACAATCGTTCCAAGTTCGGTCTTCTCTCCACCAGCACCCTAAAACCTCTCATACGGATCATTATTACCCTCATCTTTCTAAACAGCAATGCTATCACCAACAATGCTTCTCCTCTGCTTCACAGCCACAGTTTAGGTGCAAAAGGTAGGCGTAAAAGGAGGGCGGGACCTATAAATAAAGTAACCAAATGTCTGGAACAACTTTACATCTGTTGGGGACAAAACGCTAGTCAAGCGTCTTAATTTCGGCTTCAGATTCTCATTTGCGTGAAAGATTGTTCAACATTCTGCGTTTGTCTCTAGAGAATATGACCACCGGAGACCAGAGTAAGGTCCAAGAAATGAATGGGTGTTTACATGTCTCCCTATTTTGGTTCTTTACCTGCTTGACGTGAATTTTTCAAAGTGCCTGAAATCAACCCTGGGTGGACCGTTTGGAAGAATAATTGAAAAATGTTTTTCTTCAAAAAACCAGGATACGTTCTCGTTACCCCAATTACGGATGGAGATGAAAACATCGTTGTTGTCCAAACTCTGTGCAGAATGGAATGGCTATTCATGCAGAACCACCAGCATCTTATGTGATCCCCCATCACACGTTGATTGGTAATGCACTGAACCATGATATAAGCAAAGACTCCTTGTGGTGCTGTCCAGAATTGGCTATATTTCTATGTGATCACTTATTTATGAGAGTCGGAATGCAAAGGTCCATTCTCTACCTCGCTTCCTTTCCTTAAGTAAGTAAAGGCTGTGAAATATTCAGGGTAAGAGCTTGTGTTGTTTTTAAACTTTATGTATATTTTAATGGTTATGAAATATATTGATGTTATATTTCCTGCATGCATGATGTTCGACTGCAAGGTACAAGTTAGCAAGCTTTCTCATCAAACCAAAGTAGAATTCGAAAGGGTTACCATAGCATCACTGGGCACTTCATTCCTTCTTCGAACCCTACTGTTTTCTACAATTTTTTTCCAAATTTTTGTTGGGATTTTTAACGGGGTTGACCTATATTTGACCAGTTATTGTCCAGTAGCGTGTGGGAACTGGACAATCAACAATGAGTGAGAGTGACGAGTGTTGTGGTCGGGTGCTGATTTTTTTAGTTGGTTTTACTCCTGACGTCCATCGCATCGTACTTTTTTGTGGTCAGAGATAAGGAATTTCAGACTTTATCAAAATAAGGAAACTTAGATATCCCACGAGCTGAGTATTTAAGCTGTGAATGTGTTGTAGACACTTTCTATTACCAAATCAATACATTCGGAACGAAAGACTCTAACAAGGGAAGAACGAGGAAGGCTTCATTCAGACAGAGGTTGGAAATGCTTCCACTAGTGGGATTCATTCTCCTAGTTTCTCTCCAAATGTTTTGAATGAATATTGGTGATGTACGCACCCCAAACGATTGCGCTTAGCAGGAATAGTGCTAAGCTCATCTCCGTGGTCCATTTTCCCTCCTTCTTATCTATGTTAGCCAGTACCTGTGTACGCAGCGAAACACTCCTGTTTTTGCTTACGTTGCCGTCAGTGACAACCAACTGCCATTCCGGTTATGTCGGTTCTAACTCTATCGATAGTATTGATGCCGTGATTGACATATCTGTGTGTAGTAGCTATTGCCTTATCGCTTCTGCTTTCGTTCCCATGGTTTTGAAAGCACCCAACGGGGCTGAGCATTCCTACTGCAGTCAACCACCATCCGTGATCTGCTGCGGTAAGGTGTGGAGGACATTAGGACAAGATTGATTAGATGATCCGTAGGTGACCGACTGTTTTCCTGGAATGGTTTTGCTGCTCCACACATTGGATACACGTGTGAGTTGAGGGTACGCTGCATTCAGCATGGATAAAAAGTAACGGTAATATAAGCACTTCACTTGATGAACTAGATAGACTTGATGTTTGGTTTCTTGGGCCTATGTATTGCACAAAAACGCAACAGCAAACTGTTTATTAGCGGGTCCCAGTGAAACACGTCACACCACCCAAGCTGGAGCACTTTCAATTGTTCGAACATGATGATCTAGGTGCGTCCAGTGTGCACTGCTGTTAACGCACCCATCTCGAATGTTAGGCGTCCGGAGTCTATATCCGGCACTGCCAAGGTATGCGCTACTGATAATCTATAATACGAATAAGACCCCACTGCCTCTCCCGCTCTGTTGATGTGAACCCACCAGAACAGGAGGAGTCGTGTGGATCGAAATAATGAAGGACATAAACACGGTAGACATTGACATCTAATGGGAGAGTGAGTCACGGGTACAGCCAATGAACAAATAGGCTCAGCCTGCAACCAGAACCGCGAAGTAGTAAGGACGCGTGTGGAATGGGAGGTGGGAGCGGGGATAAATATGAACCAGTCGAAATGAGGACATGACAGTCAGGTAGGAGATTGTTGGCACAGTTTTACAAAATTAAATCCCTTAGATGGCTACGTAGGATTCAACTGCACAACAAATATCTGTAAGAGAATTCCAGATGCTTGTGAGATGCGAGCTCAGGTGTACCTGGCATCAAGAAAGCGTTAAGAAGTGCAGTAGGTGATATCTTTTATGCAAACGTAATCTGAATGTCACTTAAATCTTTTAAAGAATGAAAAAAGGACATTTGCAGTCCTATATACAACAATATAAAATGGAAAGCAAAAGTTTTAAGGAGCATTGCCAGCCTTCCCAGAAGTTAAGAAATTGTCAATAACTACCTTTCAGTCTGTTACCCAGTAGATATGGGTCTTATTACTGACAGCTTATGAATGAATGTCAATTCAATCATTCACGTCGTAGAGGGCACTCCAATACTCACTTCTGGATCGTAGAAACACGTGGAAAAGGCCAAGCCGTTCACAACATAACGCTACTTGAATGTGAAATGGTCAAATTAAAAGAAACATAGAAAAATTACTTTGATGATTTGTCTGTGGCAAGATTTACGTTTTATTTTTTTTAAGTCTACCCTGGGATCGGAGTCAGTCTGTGCGGAAAAGCCATGAGGTACTACATGGTTGTTTATCCATGTTAAGAATCAGTTGAGGCCTTCCAGTTAATGACCGATCCCCGCATTATATGTTCGCAGCTGGTCCGTCGGCAGTGCGATTAACTCAGTCAGACGTGACGTAGCCTCACAAATGTCAAGTCAGTGATCATTTTGCATCGGCTGCTTGAGCTGTTTCTCAACTTGTGATATTCCTTTCTTGTAGTTTGAAAAATTGAGCTTTGTTCATCCATTTTGCTACAACAATAAGAACACCTAGGCAATGAGATGTTAATATACCAAATAACCTTCTTTAGTTGCGTAAGTGTAGCTCTTTACATTACTAAGTGAAAAGCATAACAAAATTGGACATATTAGATCGAACGATATTGTGCTTTGTAGTTAGAAGCAGTGGAGGTCAGTAACGGATGAAGGAATGGAGTGAAACAGCCTCACTCGTGATCCTTACAGCGTTGCGTAACAGAGAGTCAACGCCTTTATGCTTCAAATGCAATAACAATACAGGAAAAGCGCGTGCAGACACGACAAAATGACCTGCCAGAGACACATGTTTGTTTGCCGGTGATCACTAACTTGGTAGCCTGACTGTGTTGTTGAACTGTCATGCTACGTTTCTGTCCCTGGCCAGTTCTACTATCGCAGATTCAAGTGAATTGAGAAAATACTCGTATAGTCGACGGATCAGATAGACTTCCAAACTCGATTAATAATATAAGCCTTTGAGTCATTGCGGTCCGACATAATATGGACGCAGCATTTGTACAGCTTGGTGCAAGTTAAGCTTGTGTTTTGTGGTCAGTTTTAAAGAGCAGAAACCTCACAACTTCCTTATCCGGGGATATAAGTTTAAAGTTGGGTGTACTGGTCAGTATGATGTGTAAATTTCCATTTTCTAACATGGAACCCTCTTTTTCTTTTAAGAACTGGCCCACTGCACGGAAACTTCGGACCTTGGTAGAAGCAATTCTTATGAAACTTTGCCCGTATGACATTTGAGAGAAGTTGCCGAAAGGGAAGTGTTGTATACTAACTGTGATGTTATGATGAACTGTTCTCTGTAAACCTCATTTCGAACGTCCGGTATACTTCCTTTGTATTCCTTCTCACATGATGAGCAAACTGGAGTGAATAATACTTGCAGTCTCGAATTGTCTATTGGAATAATGATGAGAATTAAACAAAACACAAATTATCCATGCCTCATTTGTAGGGCGATGTACTTGAAGTACTATATCAGATGTTTTTCTGTTTCTGCCAATGACTAAATGAATTCCTCATTGGCCTGTAACTGATACATTCACGTCCAAAACGGAAGTCAGTTTAAATCACTGAGGAACAAAACGGGGATATGTAAAATGGAATTGTTCGTTGTCGCTGTACACCAAGCACGTTTACGGTAGGTAGCCACCTTTACTAACAAAGGGAACGCCAACAGTAACTAGGGGTGCTTAACCGTCATACGGACAATTTGAAAAACACCTCCTTTGACGGGAGAAAAAGGTGCTCCCTTTGGAACAGCGACGAGGCAAATGCATATGAGAGTCATATCAAAATAATGCGCCATCACTGAGGTTGACCCATCATCCTAAGCTGAACTCACCCAACAAAAGCCTAGCATAAGAAAATAGAAAATACCCGGGCAGTACAACTAGGAAGTGGTAGCATGTCCACCACTAGGGTCGGTTACGTAACAGCTTAGCCAGCCTTAGTTGGTGTTGCCAAGTCATAGGCTGTCTCACGGGGGCTTTTCGCCAACGAACGACAGTGGGCTTACTTCTGCCATGGTAGTCTAATTTTCAAGGGATAGTTTGCCACACTTGTTCCAGCCCCAACCTAGAGCATCAGGAGGCTGTGACTTTCAGGCCTCCGCCTCCATTTATGAATCGCCCTTGCGGCAAAACCTCTGTAGAGTATAAATTGGCATTTCCTAATGCAGCTCAGTGTGTGCAAATCGTCCCTCCACGATGTGATCTTTCATCACAACCGCCGTGGTAGATTGAGGGTTGCACAATTAGAATTGGTGGTACACTGGCCCTGGAATTAGTCCCTAATTATTAGAGCTTCCGTAATTGTTGAACATGTAAAAGTCTCGATCATAATAAATTAGGCCAGATCGGCAAACGCTCGTTCTCGCCGTATGGAAATATTGAAGCAAATTCAGCAGCTTGCGTGTTTATAAACATCTACCGTAAACACAGCTCCTCAGTCACGCAACTCCCGTGAAACTCCGCAATGTGTTTGAATATTACTTGCGCGTTATAACACACTTTTGGACCAGTGTATAATTATGCAAATTGGTTGGTTCTTAATGAGGATCTTTTAAGATTTTGTAGTACCCGAGGAAATTACGAATTATGGATAGATCTTTCACATCTATACGTCCTCCTGTGTATCATGGCAGACTCTAACTTCTGCTGAATTCGACCAGAAGCTGGTTGATAAGGTGGCTTGCCCAGTGTTATATGAAATTAATTTGTATGATGGGATAAACATGAGAGTGATAGTCTGACAGCTAATGGGAGAGAGATTGTAATTTGGTCATTAAGTCAGTCAATAGCAGTTTATGAAGAGCGTGTGTATGTAGGTATCTTCAGTTGCAAACCTGGATAGCATGAGCTGTGGTTCAAGCATGGAATGCAGATGGAGGCTTGAAATTCTACTACTTAATACAGTGCATAAGATCACGATTTTACGAGTAAACCAGTTCCTAGAATTTGCAGTGATTATCTAAAAGGCACGTCTTCCACTTATAGTCGCTTAATTAACATAAAATCCAGGTGAGGAATATCTATAATACTCTGACTATGATCGGCCCAAACAGTTTAGTGAATTTTGAAGATATGTTGGTAAATATCGATCCGCAAATTAGGTTGTTGTTAACGGTAGGTCGGATCTCTCGGTAACGACACTCTTCAACTGCATCGTGCACAAGCGACATCATGTTGCGTTTGGAGTGATATTCAATATACCGAAGTGGTGACTTTATGTAGCACAATGGCTGTCACATTGAAAGAAACTCCTTGCAGCCCATTACAAGTTTGCTTCTTTCTGGGACAAACCGTGCTGTCCTCTTTCAAGTTGGATACCAAAACAGACGTACGTGGATGTGTACACATATTTGCAGTTTTGAGGCTTGTTCAGCAACCTTATAAGAGGTGTCATGTCAAGAAAAACACTTACCCTGGATATCGTCCAAAACGAAAGATGACGCTGTCCTTGTGTAACAGTTTTAGGTGGAGGATAGCACAAATATTTTTCCGACAGATCTGTTCATGTCCTCCATATCTTGCAGTCGAGATTTCCTGCTCAAACTGTTATTTTCATAGGTTATCCAGACCAATAGTACTGCATACGTTTGAAGAACAGTGGGCAAAGATAAGGAAATATAACACATCAGGACTGAGACGCAGCAAGTCCCAATCCTTGAACATGTCTTTTGAAACGGTCGCGCGATTATAAACGCAATCACGACCGCTGAACCTATGCACTCAGTGAGCCACACATATTTTGGCAGAATGAGACTCGTCAGTCGCCACAGTACACACAGGGTCCAGTGAACGGCAGTCCAAGTATGACAAAGGCAACTCTGTACGACGTCTAAATCGCACCCACCGGAATCCACTGTCATACTGCGAGGTGAAGGTACAGCTAACCCTCAGACTACCGGTTAAACGCTTATTCATTTATTCCTTTCAAAATAGCGAAGTAGTGGGCATTCTCCAGAGAACGTTGTTATAATAACTTGGCTGGAAGAAGTGTGGCATTCCGCGGAAACCCACGAGAATTAACGAATGGCGCCGGCACCTTGGTGTAAAGAAACTAATGCTGGAAGCTACTGTTATGCCAAAATTCTTGGGCCAAAAATGACACTCCACAGACTTTTGTGTGTTTTTCCACAAATCATATTTCCTCAGGTTTACATAAGCACTAATGGTTTGTGCATACCATTATATTCGACTTCTCGCAAATCACCTGCATTATAGTGCACTAACAATTTCTGATGGGCGGATCAAATCAGGATGAAAATCTACCATATATTTAATAAAGTATTTGACGCCATATATCATGACATAATAAAAGCGAGCATAATATTTTAGTAACGGTTTTTCATAATTCTCGAAAATGGATTTTACAAACGGAGCCTGGGGTGCGTGATCTGTACATTCGAAGTATAACGTCTGGTTTACGGTACTCGAATGAAGGTTTCCGCCTAACAAGAGAACTTTGGAACATCAAACTGAAAGATCATTTATGGAGTCATCCAATACCGGGTTACGTAGCATGCATGCAAGTTTGCGATTTATTGGTTTTCTTACAAAAGCAAAGTGGTTGAGAACACTGCATAGCGGTTTTATTTCTTTTAGAGTATTTTACAGCCGTAAACGTGTTGCATACAAAACCTAGGCGCAAAAATTTGGACATTAATTTTAAGCTTAGGATAAATTCATTCATCTAATGCGTTCTTATGGCGCCGGTCATCCATTAAATGCTTATCTACATGTTCACCAAAGTAAACGATAAAAGACCAATTTATTGAGAATGATCTATCACCCACCATTTTATTGAAAATAAGTTAACGTCGAGTCATTTGATGTGGGATTTTTATCCCACCACCAATAATTCGTGAAAAAGCAGTACCTACCCGTAGCCCGGCTTAGACATTCATAAGTAGGTCTCCAATATGGCCTTAGATGTGTAGTATAAAACAGTATAGTCCACGAGTATAGTTCACGCCTCACGTACAAAAAAGGGTTAGACGGACAGAAAAATATGGCAATGATGAGAAACGGTGAATTAGATACATGTCAAAGTTATGGAATAAGAATAAACTAACCTTGATATAGGTCAAGAATTTGTTAAACTCATTTAGCTCTTACGTCCTATTGACGTCTCTAAAAGGGCGAAGTACATCCTTGGACTTTTGCAGGCAGAGACATAGTTTGGCGTAATTACATTACCCTACAGAGTTAGTTCCCTAAGAGGTTGTCATTTGCAAAAAATATTCCACGAACATTCGCATGCGAGCCATTGTTTTAAGCTTGCGATGTTTCACTGATGGAGAGTCGAAAATGTGGGCTTGGATCTAGTGGTTTCATGCACTCTTAAAGTAAAAAACAAAATTTATTTCATATGCAAATAGCGCCCTTGTGTCAGATCATACTATTTTCCTGTAACCTACGGTGCAGCCTTTAACGTAGCTAGTGAAGGTTACAGAAGACAACCTATTGACAAGGTTTACCATCTAGAATTATAAGAGGTACCATTCATATTCTAGATAAGATGTTATTTTTCGTGGCTAAAAAAACCAAACGCAGATTACTAGTTGCAAGTGCCCTGTGTGAATGTGATGTTTTAACCGACAGGTTTTTTGTTCTCCATCATGACACTACTCATCACGTAACAGAGTTTCCCATCTTATTGCAGAGACCAAAAAATAGTACTGCAATACTTCAGAATGTGTGAAGTATACTTTGCTCCTACTGCTGCTTTCTCCCGTGGAGACAGAGATATCCGAACTCTTCCAAAAGGAACAGCCATTACAAGGTCCCGGAGGATAATTTCGTCAAGGATGGAGTAATATAAAATTTTTATGCCTGCAGAGGCCTCGAGGAATATGGTTAGCTTTTGGTGTTACTCTTGGGTATGTTGGTTATATTTCAGTATTCTTGACTGATTACGACCGCTTCAAAAAGTCGTACTGGCAGGTATGTACTCGCTTAGTCGAAGACTTGCTATTACTAAATCCCACTAGGTATTTAAGCAGTTCACTATAAACAGCATGATACAGTGATACAAGCAGTAGCTTGACCGACAGCTAGATACTGTAAAAACAAGTTAACGCAAGTTAATGGGTCATCCAGAAGTCACTAAAAGGTGGAGGAATAGAATTCCACTCACAAAGATTGAGAGCTTTTGAAAAGGGCTTTCAACTACGTGCTGTTTATCATTGTTGACACTGTTGAGATAGTTTTATGACTTGCTGATGTTTTGGAACCGGGTGAAACTCTAGATTACAGATGTCAAAATTTCCTCATCTCCCGTGAAAAATGTTTTTTTACCTGAGCTCAAATTAATACAGTAGTGCACAGTCCAGAGCTTATATTCCTGCACAAAGTCCAACCCAAGCAGTCAGACATTTTCTCCGAAGTCTCGGTCTTTGAACTTTCGTTGAACAAACAACATTTGTAGTCGTGCATTTTCCACTGACTAGCTAATTGGAGTTTGTAATTCGAGGCTACTGGAATTCCGAATTATAATTCTTTACGTAGAGACGCCACTTAGCTTTTGAAAAAAGCGTAGGCTCATATTATCGCGAAATTTTAGGAAGTAAGAATAGAAAACCTGATAATTGTGTTATCCGCTACCGGGCTCTTACTGTTTTTGCAGTGAAGCTGCTAGAGTTTAGATGTTGTACCAACAAAGTACTCAGACTAAGTGTCTTTTTCTGCTTGTTCATCTGTATGCAGGTCTCAGGTGGATGAATACTCCTCAGTTCGTGTATTACAGACATTTTCATTTTTTTACAACTCGTTATTCATTAGCATTACTCGGTTCATCCTAATTTTTTGACAGTCACAGACAGAAATGTTAATAATAAAGGGAACACGACCTAATCGCACATATTTTGTAAAGGTTCAGAAGACTACTGTCTGTCTGACAGAAGGAATCATAGAAGGAATTGGACGGAGTCTTCATAATAATCTCATTATTTGTGATGCCATCACGAGGTCTGATGGAAAAACACACTGCTACATTTAGAACAAATTTGCTTAAAACACAATCTGTGCTTCTCAACATATGTTGTGCCGCGTCTAGTTTGCGCTCGTGTCTGTTCCAGGCAGCTGAAGACGTGTTTGAGTTTTCTTTGCCTCCCCAACTGAACCATCTGCTGTCCAAGAAACTGAGGAAAATAAAAGCTTTTGTCATATCACAAAAGGATCACGTGTGCGGTTTGTCGTATGTTTTCATACACACTACGGAATAACAACGTGTTCCGTATGAGACAAGTTAAGTACTCGATGGCACATGAGGTCACCGTAAGAATGATAAATAATTAAATGAAATATGATTAGCTATAATGAAATCTGACGCCTTTGCCCGATGGTTTGCTTTTTGGTAAGGAGAACAGCCTGCTCTCGTGACCAATTTTCGGAGGTTACTGAAGGCATGCTTCTCATCAAGATAGACTTTAAAGTGACTGCCAATTCCTTGGAATCGGGCAATTATTCTGAATACACGATGAGTGCTTAGATACATTATTTTTGTGCAAAATTGCTGAATGAAAGGTTTAAACGCTTGGCAACCCAAAGAAAATACCGCAGAATCTTTCTTTTAAATTTAAGCGTATTATGCTTATGGGGATAGCCATAATTCTACTAAGCATGCGCTATCCGTTTGAACTTGTTCTCAAATGATCTATTGTATTGTTTGGATCTCTACAAAGTATCTTAGTTACGTACGTGTTACAGCAAACCAAAATGACGCCACCAATAGGTTTCGGCGGAGGTGCTATAAAAGGGGTCAACCCTGGAACTCAGAAGCCTTGGCGCGCCACATATTTATTCGCAGTTTACCCAATGGAGAGGTAAAATATTTGTGTTAGCCTGAAAAATAAGAAACTGTACGTTGGCACTGTTGGAGGGAGCTTTATGGAGTTTTATGTGCTACACAGCCAATCTAAAAATTCACCAAAAACCAACAATGGCATTTTGCTAACTGTTAGCACATTCGGACGACATTTTTTTCGGTGAAGTTATTCTTAAATTGAACGCCAAACCATTCCTTCGAAGCGCGATATCGTTATCTAGCGCTTAATGACTTTCTAACGTGCTGTGTATGGTATTCTTAATTAGGGAGCATTTTGATTCTCGAAGCCAAGCAATGGCGCAAAGCAAGGTGAGAGAGAATGATGAATTACCGTTGAACGAACAACATTCATCATAAGATCATACCATCATCATCCTTCGTGAATGACACATAAAGCTAGTGACATGGGTGTCAAATGAGATGAACGGGCATCCCAAGCGGTGAAGATGCAGCCACGTGAAAGTTGCACCAAGGGAATCTTAGAATAAAGCCTAAATATAAGAAGTTCAAGGAACATAGGGTGGAGCACAGAAAAGCTGTTGTTTAAAGGCTAAACACAAAGTGAATTGCTTGGAATGCATATACCTTGGTCTCCTGTCTTTCAGGCTAGTTGAGTCGCCTCATATTACTCATTAAAAATGTGTATACAAAAGAAAGCTGTCGTTGTTACTCACCAGTTCTGGACCAATCATTTGACTGTAAAATAAAGTAGGGCATATAGATTCAGGTATGGATAATTAACCCCAACAGAAATACCATGATCCAAGAACATTGAGTAGTCAGTCACTTGTGATCATCGAAACCCACTAAGAATCTGTTATCTTGTTTGTAATAGGAGGCTGTAGTCGGATCTTGGATAAACTAGTAGCACACATCCATTTGATCCTCGTATGGTGTCAGCGGGAGTGAGGGTTAAAAACGCTCCGCAGCTGCCTATCAGTGCTCAGAGATTGGATTCTTACTGAACATAAATATAGACACAAAATACTAAATGGGCTATTTGAAAAACGTTTTGACTCAAACATTTAGTTGTGGGACAACAAGAGATGCTGTGCGAGTGGTCGAGTGCACAATTCGTAGATTTTTGTTTCGGCGTCTCGAGTTTGGTTTCCCACAAATGACTCTAAGCTGATTCCGAAATTTGTCCCAAAACCACGTTTTTCCAACTACAATTCTGACTAGGCCAACGAGAGTGGGCCTGCCTGTCCGGCCACATATTCACGCATCTATCGATCAAACAATCAATCAATCAGTCAATCTATCTATCTATCTATCTATCTATCTATCTGATTGAATGTTGGTCTGTTCGCCGGGCTTGGCAGTTGGATTGCAAACGTTTCATCACCAATCGAGGTGACATCGTCAGTGCGGGGTTGAGTGGGTGAATTCCTCCTCTTCTGCCTGTACTTATATGGCTCCTCAAACAGCATCTGGTAGCTCTGAAAGGGGTCTTCTCCTAGTTTGATTAGACCCTTGTGAATCTGACCTGGTCTCAATCTCTTGTGTCTGGTTGGTTCATTGGGCGTATTCAATTCGACAGTTTTGTGGGTGATTGTTCTGTTGTGATTCGGTCGTTTTCTTCTTGCTTTGAGGATTGCTTGCTCTTGGTCTCAGAGCGCCAGATAGCGTATTCTTACTCACATATTCTGGAAATTAGCTGGTCCAAACATTTCGAACTAATTCGCTCCTCAAGAACATTTGAGAGAACTGTAACCAACAACCAAAGCTGCAGTGATCAAAAGCGGTAAATTTGGCCCTATGGACAGCTACAGAACCGTCTGTGATGGAGTTGCTATCTGAAGGAGTTAATATATACGGGACCACAATGTTCAATCAACAATAGAGGACAATTTCTGGAGAGACTTAAAAAGTAAAAATCGAAGGAGACGAAATAATGGTGTCCTTCGATGTAACCTCACTTTGCACATCAGTTGATTTTTAATGCAGCGAGGACGACGATTGCTGAACTCCTGGACAACAACAACTCTATCTATCTATCTATCTATCTATCTATCTATCTATCTATCTATCTATCTATCTATCTATCTATCTATCTATCTATCTATCTATCTATCTATCTATCTATCTATCTATCTATCTATCTATCTATCTATCTATCTATCTATCTATCTATCTATCTATCTATCTATCTATCTATCTATCTATCTATCTATCTATCTATCTATCTATCTATCTATCTATCTATCTATCTATCTATCTATCTATCTATCTATCTATCTATCTATCTATCTATCTATCTATCTATCTATCTATCTATCTATCTATCTATCTATCTATCTATCTATCTATCTATCTATCTATCTATCTATCTATCTATCTATCTATCTATCTATCTATCTATCTATCTATCTATCTATCTATCTATCTATCTATCTATCTATCTATCTATCTATCTATCTATCTATCTGTCTATCTATCTATCTATCTATCTATCTATCTATCTATCTATCTATCTATCTATCTATCTATCTATCTATCTATCTATCTATCTATCTATCTATCTATCTATCTATCTATCTATCTATCTATCTATCTATCTATCTATCTATCTATCTATCTATCTATCTATCTATCTATCTATCTATCTATCTATCTATCTATCTATCTATCTATCTATCTATCTATCTATCTATCTATCTATCTATCTATCTATCTATCTATCTATCTATCTATCTATCTATCTATCTATCTATCTATCTATCTATCTATCTATCTATCTATCTATCTATCTATCTATCTATCTATCTATCTATCTATCTATCTATCTATCTATCTATCTATCTATCTATCTATCTATCTATCTATCTATCTATCTATCTATCTATCTATCTATCTATCTATCTATCTATCTATCTATCTATCTATCTATCTATCTATCTATCTATCTATCTATCTATCTATCTATCTATCTATCTATCTATCTATCTATCTATCTATCTATCTATCTATCTATCTATCTATCTATCTATCTATCTATCTATCTATCTATCTATCTATCTATCTATCTATCTATCTATCTATCTATCTATCTATCTATCTATCTATCTATCTATCTATCTATCTATCTATCTATCTATCTATCTATCTATCTATCTATCTATCTATCTATCTATCTATCTATCTATCTATCTATTTAAATGTCTATGTCTGCCTTACTAGGTACTTTCGTCTATCTATGTTTACGATCTCTTCTGCCCATTTCTCTATCCTCTACTCTGCCTATCCAGTTACCTATCGATATATCAGCCAAACTTTTGTCGTTATATGCCTGTATGCCCTATCAACCTCAAACATCCAGAGATGTCCGACGTTTGTGTGTTCCAAATATAAGTCGATCAATCAAGTGGACAAAGATGCCGTGGAATACTCCTAACTAGCATAAAACGATTTACTCGTTGAGCTACTTGTTGATGTAATGTACTGTATGAATTTCCGGATGCAGGGTACCCCTCCAATCCGGGTTAGGATAGGTAGTTTTCTACTGCGTACAGTGTCCATTTCTCCTAAACCCCTAAAGGAGTTTTATTAATGCAATTTTTTTTAGATACGCCGAGTTTACCCCAATTTTTTGGAAGCCCAAAACCTAGCACTATTCGTTTGATCGGCCTTTGTCGATGCCACCTACTTAGACGTGAATGCATTAATCGTGGTTACCTTATTAATCTGTGAGGAATAATCCATTATGCAGACGTCTTAGTAAGCTCCCAAAGTACTTTTCGATTTGAATGGGACTGCCCGAAATATTCGCGGTCTCGTCAAAGATTTTGCTCAACAACTTCTTCGCAGCTCACAGGCCATGCTGTGCTTCTTTGGTACAGAATGTGTTCCAATTAGCCCTCAATACGCCTACATTCATACCAGTCCATTAACTGTTTACCATTTGTCACGGAATTTCACTTTTCAGGCCCAAGTGACTGCCCAACAATTTTGACAAACTGCCATGGCAACGGTGAGCTAATTTGAATGGCAAACTCCTCCTACTTTAAGGAAGTAAATAAGGGTGTGACTTGTCCCTAAGATTCACCTGTCAATGGTTCACTGAAATATGTGAGGCAGGTGTTGGTCTTGACAACGAGCACTGTGGTGAAACGCAAGAAGTGGGAGAACGTGTGCTGCGGATAGTGGAAGTTAGCTTGAAAACTTAAATGGAAAGCATTTTTCAAATGACAGATCTTAAGCTTGCACAACGGTTTGTAGGATATATGTTCATCGTTTTTTGGCAATTACCGGCGAAGATTAATGAGACATTCTGTGTGCGGATTTTTTTCGCGCAAGTAACGAACACTTTGCGTAATTGCTTCTATTGGAGATCGCTTTGGTTCGATTTAAGAATTATCTTCGATCACAGCTTGTTCATTTAGTAGAAAATCAACTTACCGAAGATAGAATATGGTTTGCATGCGCTCTAAAAGAAACAGTGTGAAACACTAGTTTGGAATCAGTGCCTTACTTTTTTACTCAGGTTTGGTTTCACAGGATCCCAATGGTTCGCATCGAACAAAATTACGGGTAGCAACGGACTGGTGAATTATACGACAGTGCAACATCAATGACCATGATCTGATGAGTATTTATTACTAGCTTCGTTTTCTTATAGGTTACCAATGAATTAAATGAGGGTGCTTATTGAAATTTCCTCACAAGCATTTAAATATTTTCTGAATCATCGGTAAATTTTTACTTCCCGTATATGAAAGTATGTATGTATGTAATCTCGTTTATGTATGAAATAAAAAGTATTGAATTCTATTTTTGTTCGATTGGACGTTTCCTTCTACGAGATGAATCAGGGAGCTTTGTGCAGCCGTTTTGACGGCAACAAGAGCTATCATTCTTACAGGACAAAATTCAAAGTGAAAGCTGTCTAGAGACATCAAGCTTGTTCCAAAGTATTATTGATAACCAAGCCCTCCTCAGAACATATCAACTTTAGCGCACATATGTTTGTTGAGGAGTCTACTGTGACGAGATTGCCAGACCATTCTTATTGATATAGTGAAGCTTTAGAGAAAGATACTGCATATGTGAACTGCGATTATTTTCGCGAAACCCCGAACTCGAAGCACTGAGTTTTTTCATCCATTTTAGTGCACACTGTTGACTAAGCTGCTGACAAGTCAACCGGCGAACAGACCAACTGCTACCAAATGAGTTTTTAAAAATTACGCCTGTTTCAAGAGTGAGGTGGTGTGGTGTCTACTGAAAAGTGTAGTGTTTTTTGGCTAGCTAAACTTCACAGTTGTAACCCACTAGCACATTATCTAAGCTCGTTTCATTGATTGGTATTTGGAGATCCGGAGACAAACTGCAAACTCGAAAGATAGCTATTTCACGTAAAGACATGGATATTATCAAAAAATAAGCTCTGAGGAATCCTGAGTATACACTGAACAAAATAAGCCTCAGTTGGTCTGTATTAAAGATTACCTGCCAATTTGTTACTCCTGTCAATGTTGCCATTTTAACATGCTGGATGCTCGAGCAGGATGCAAATTAGAATGTCTCAAGTCATAATAGATTGTCAAATTTTGTTTGAGCCACCGGTTTTCCGTCGTACGTCCGAAGAAGACCACAGGCTGAAATTCCCACCATTTTGACTAGAGCGCACTAGAAATTCTTGTTTTATTACGATTCCTATGTGTCACATTCATTTTTCCTTGTTCGTTTATCCAGTAACTGTCGTCTTAGTCCTCCAGGCTGTACAATTGTCTGGGATTTTCACCCCAATCAATATTCATTGTTCGCTCTTGCACGGAAGAACTTAGCATCTCATGTTTTTTTGCAGTTCCCTGGAAACCATAAGGTTGTTTCGCCGGGTTTGCACACAAAAGTGATCTCCAAGCTCAAGACGAAAGGCCATGAGAATAGAAGAGAAATAGGTGATCACATATTGGAAGAAGTCCCAGGCAAGTACACGTTACATTTCAGGACACAACTTCCACTCCCACTATTATAGTGGACTAGCATTCATATTCTCAACACGAACATGGTGGCCTTGGATCCGATGCTAGTAGTTGTCGGTTTGTTTGCTGTGTGCCATTCAGGTTGCAAGAGCCCCATCACCATTCGAGACCTTAACATTGTCAGGGCCTTGTTGTAGGACTGCAGTGATTGTGCCAAATGATTGCGTGCATGTTTATGTGAGTGCTCCCAACAGACTTTGATCTTCGATTGTGATTGTTTGCGTTTGCGCTGCCTCTGGATGGATAGTTAGCTTGTTGTATGGTTGGTTAAGTCAAATATTTTAAAGCCTTGACCAGTATATCAGTCCGCAATGGAATCAACACTGACCGTCTTTCTTTCCGAGACACGTGGTCACGTGCCTCCAACAGAATTCTGATCTCTTGGTTCGGTGGTGGGGCATTCGGCACTCTTTGATTACTCTAGTTCTGTGCACACAGCAGCGCATGCGTTGATCTAGTTCTTCAAAACGGTAAACTTAATGCATCGTAAAGTGCCCAGGTTATAGGATGACGTTCTCGCTACATAACACCATGTACCAATTTTTCGAACTTACCAAATTGAATTTGAGGACTTGTTCTCGTATACATATCCCATTTGCGATGAAACATGCGTTCTAGTTCTCGCATCTTTCAATCCCATTCATCTAAACGGCGTTCTTTCATTTTTTCATATTTGAAGTAGTTGTTATGTTGTGCCGCTGTGTTTCTGCTATAAATCTTTGATATCCTGTTAATGCCCTGAAAACAATTAACATTAACTGATGATCGTTTTGTGAGCCAGTTTGTTTTCTGTTCTACGTAAGGGTCTCAGGCATTATTTTGGTGTAGACTGGGATTATACGTTGGACGTTGGATTATACGTTGATCCTGTTATTGTTTTCGCGGTGGTGGCATCATCTTCTAAGGGCCTCGTCTGGTGAATTCTCTTGAGTATCCACTGAACTTCAATTCCGCGACGTAAGAATATATCCTGCAACTGACGAACAGAGTTTGGATGCAAACAATCCCGTGATTTTTGTTGCTGCGATAGTTTGGTATTTTTGGCGCGCGTTTTTGTATTTCTCACGAATCTTGGTATGATTACCGTAAACAGACACGTCCTAGAAAGGTAGTCAGTCGTTAATTTCCGTCCAATGGTGAATTTGATATTTTCAAATGTGGATTTAGGCAACCCATGTGCGTGGTTTTACTAAATCAAATTTTGCAATGAAAGAGTGTTGCCCACACAGCGACTAGGTACCTCTGGAGTGATAACAGGTGACGAAGCAGCAACCAGTCACGTAGCCAGAACTAATAACAGTACCTTCAGTACCAATTGTGATAGCATGCACAGTTGCCAAACTTGTTGTTGTAAGGTATATCATTCGTCCAAAAAAGGCCTACATTTACCGCACTCATAGATCATTTTGCTCGATTTGACGCTTACCCTTCTTTGAAGCTACATCACGGGCCCGCAAGTTGACATAGGTAGGTAGAATGACATATTTTACCAATATTCAACGAAACTTCCACACGCCGCAATATTCCTTTGGTCTATGTGAATAAGTTGTCTGCACTATTATAGTCCCCACTTGTGCCCAGGACAACGACAGACCAGTCTGATTTACATTGCTGAGGACCATGTGATACCGTAACGTTTTTTAATGGGAGTAAGATTCAACTGCTGAAATTGCCGTCACTCGAATGCACATTTGCAGCCCATTCTGTGAAAAACAGAACCTTCCGAATTTTGCACTCTAGATGACTTTTGACAAAGATTAGGTAACTATGTATTCCGGAGTACATTCAGAACACTTTCCAGAATTAAACCCAGAATGATATATAGCGTCGCCGATAAAACTGATAAAAATATATTGGAAGTAAGCACTAGCGCTTCGTTCTCAAAAACCATGAGGAGAGATCACCTCAATGCAGAGTAGGGCACTAGGGGTTGGCTGAGGGTTGTGCACAAAAGCCGCACGCAAGTATGAAAAACAGTCACGAGCAAGTTACCTTAAACATTCAAGACCAGTTGAAAAGACCCATCGAAAAATTGCAACGGAGTAAGAGGTAGCCAGGGGGACAGACCAAACTTTGGCAATGTTGTGGAATATAGGTAGCTCGGGTGCGCTGATTGATTGTTGGTCTGTTCGCCGAGCTTGGCAGTTGGATTGCAAACGTTTCATCACCAATCGAGGTGACATCATCAGTGCGTGGTTGAGTGGGACCCACTCAACCCCGCACTGATGATGTCACCTCGATTGGTGATGAAACGTTTGCAATCCAACTGCCAAGCTCGGCGAACAGACCAACAATCAGACCAAACTTTGTTTGTGAAGCTCACTTGAAACAAGTTTGGCTCAGCCATTTGTGTAAAAAACGGACGGTTTTCCGGCGTGGGAAATTTTAAAACGAGCATGCGATTTTCAAGCGAGTCTGTGCTGCTGACTGTTTATACAGCACAACGTCACTTAAAAACTCAAAACCGCAAAATCGCAATATTTTATCAGCAAATTCCAATCCACTTGTGCAACTGAAATGCAGTAAAACTCATTTGCACTTTCATCAACTGAGTACTCAGTTTTAACTTACTCAACTCCTTCATGCTAGTGAAATTCATTGCAAAATCTTGAATCGTTCCCGAATGATTCATTTCAACAACCGGCAAAACGAAAGCTTTTCCAGAAATTGCGCGTGACGTATAGGGCAAAAAGTATTTAAAAAAGATTTACAAAAAATCTCGTGGAAATGGGGCGAGTTAAATGACAGATGAACCAAAACTACCAGTTGTGTCAATTTCCAACTAGCAGAAAGGTCACATCACACACAACAGCATGGGCTGAGGAAAATGCCTCAATTGCGAGGTCAACCCATGGTTATTTACCGTGAAGCATTCTTGTTCTCTGCTGAGAGAATGTGTCGCATGTTTTGCTTTAAAAATCATCAGACGTGCCTCGGTCAGCTGGCATGCTGATGTCGACGTAGCCTGTCCACAATCCCTCCCAGACTTAAAATTACTACCCAGGTGGAGACAACTCTAGCGGCCATTACTCGCTTACCGAACAATGAATAAACGAAACAACAATCCGCTGCATTGCAGAAGGCGTGGTTCGTTCATAGTCAGGGAAGATTTGCTTTTGTTGAACAGCTGACACATACTGAAGCTGACTCTCCTGTATTGTTGAGAAATAAGTAGAATTACAAAGGACTTGGCTGCTTCACTTTTATCCTGTCAGACAAAAGACCTATTGCAAAAACTAGTGAGACACTGTAAACCTGTTTCATTCTCACGATTCAGCTCATTGTGAGGAGGATAAAACCTGAGAGATTTCCAACCAGAAAGTAGGACATACTATCGTGCAACTGGATGTGGTTGCTTCGCAATGCTTCCAAATTGTACTAACAAACTACGTTGATGACAATGAAAACTACTGCATTTTATGCAGGTTGGTGGCTTAGGCCAATTTCATATTTAGATTTGAGTTTAACTCAACGACCAGCATAAAATGGTTATTGCCCAAATAATCTACCCCTAAGCTATCCAGTAAGGCTAACCATCAACAAAGTAGAAACAAATATTCGGTGTTCTTTGAGTTTTAGCAGCCGGGCTATCCATCTGTGTGGTTCCAGTATGCAGCCAAAATTGTTGTCATAGCAGGCCGATTTACCTTCCACGGCACCGAGTCCCAACGATTTAGCAAAACTCCTACAGTTTGGGACACATGTCCACGTTTTCATTCATAAGTTTTAGCCAGTCACATTTTGGTTTTCCAAGGGAGTCTTTATTCCTTTTAACTGGCGTTTATTTGATATCTGACTAACAAGTTAATCATTAAAAGTTCAGGAAGACGATTTTTTCAGGTTCCACTCAATGCATTTTGTGAAGGAAAAGTGGTCTTGCCTATGCGCTTTTATAAACCATTAAGAAATTTTCAACTGACAGTTGATTCGACGTTTTCGTTTGCGATTATGTATTACCAAAGGCTGTCAAGCAACTGCTTCAAAATCTCGTGGGGACAAATTACTTTTCTAAGTAGAAGAAAAGTGTAAACTATTGAAAACCGCTAGAGGTAACTCTAAAGCTGTAGGCGGGTTGGAAACACCAACTCTTATAAATGAGTGAGTACTTGCATCCACACCGGCTACCGGAAATTCGCGTGTACAAGACACTTGGTGATGAACGGTCAGACACTCTGACAAGTGAAGGGAATGGAGGACTTGATGTGTGTTCGAAATAGTAGTAATAGTAGTCGTTCCTCAGAAAAAAGCATTCTCGAGAGCAAGTTAAAGAACATGCTTTTGTTTGATAGATGGAGGGAGGAACGGCGAGGATATTATGTATCATTTGACATACAGAGGATGTACAACAAGATTTAAAAGCGTTCATCTCTTTGGGTTATCGTCCTGGTTTTGAAGGCTTGTGCGTACAACTTCCAGTACGCTCCAGAACGTTACAAAAATATAGTTGCTTTGTAAAGATCACTGGTGTAGAAAAAGGTAATATGGGATATTGGGAGGACGCGTAAAACTGGATTTGCTTTCAAGACCGAAATATCACCATCAAGCCATCAAGCAGCTGTACGGAAAGTTTATGAGGATGAATCCGAAACCCCCATTCTCCATTGACAAATACCTCTTGCGAAACGGTCACAGAAATACCCTGGAATCTTCTTTCCGAGTGTAGCTACGCAACCAGATCTTCAACCTTCTGTCTGTCAGTGAAGACACTCTGATCGAACCTAATCAGCCCTTTTTGCCTGCGCAGAAAGATTTGTGGCACTGCACCTGGTTACTTTGGTCTTGTTGATAGGATACCGGCTCTCAATGCTACATGTGCTTCAGTGTAACTTGGTTACCAGCTTCATACGTGAAGATATATATATATATATGTATATATATATAGAAAACTTGCATTTTAATTTTCTGTGACAGAGGATGGTACAAATGTTAGATTGGCGTCCAATATGCATGCTGATGCTCACTGCCGTACGTTAACCATCAGAAGACTCCTTGCTAACTGTACATATTATTTGGTCTGCGAAATATGCTCCACAATCTATATCTTTCTGTTGCACCGTGCTCAATTCTTCAGAGGCCCCCAAGAATGTGAGATCGGACTGTTTAAAAAGGAAGACTTGAAATCGGACAAGATCAGTTCAGAAAAAAAACAATCGAACATAGAGACTTTTAGATCTTGTTATTTAATCTGTCTGTGTGCGCTGCTTCAGAGAGCTTTGTTGATCTATCATTAGATAATGTAATGTAACTATCCCTATCAGTTGCCGCTACAACGGCTAAAAACGCTTAAACCTGCCCTACATTTTGACAACATCTATACTATCTTCCAACCTAGGACGACCGAAAGACAAACTGATTGCGCAGGCAATAAAATATCTGGATTTCCCCACATTTCCTACAATACCAGTGAGTTGGGTCTGGTAAGCTCGACTTGCTCTGAGGGTGCGAAAATTAATAAAAACTCCCTCCTCACTTATTCAGTGAAACGAATGAACACAACAGGTGATGCTTTTGAGCATGTTTGTGATAAAACCTAGGAAATGGTTGTCGTGCATCACTCTACACCATGAAATTAGCAGCTGCTGGAAAAGTCCAACCGTTCGGCACTAATCCGGACGTGTTTAATCAGGTTAAATCGTGAGTTTTGGGGCAACGAAACCACAAAAACTTAGTGTGGGAAAGACAAAATGCACCGAGTTGTCATCAAGTGAGAGCATTATTTGACCGGTCAGATTATCGGACTAGGGTGATCGCGTCAGGTTTGTTCTTGTGTACTGCCGTTTTTATCATTTGGTGCACAGCCCGATGATTTTCATCATGGAACAGTTACAGAGCTATCATGCTAGCTCTCACACCTGAATTACAAAAATTATGGAAGTAGCGGACTAATCTGACAATGTTGCGGACTACAGAGTGCTCCGATGCGCTGTTTGTAGTTCATCTGTTCTCCGAACTTCACAGTCAGATCGCAACATTTACATCACTAATCAATTTGCGCACCGATGACGTAGAACACTGAGCTTGGCAGTGCCGACCTGTGGCAAGTGATTCAACTTATACTGCTTCGATTTCGCCTCATTATAACGCAACCGGAGAATCTTCACAAAGAATGAGAATAATTTTGGATAGTGCCTTTTCTGGATGATATCGTCTTTACTCAGTCCAATTTAAATTTTGGTCAATGCTTCCCCATTCTCGAGATGAGACAATAGCAAGCCATCTTCCAGGTGGATCAGACAATGCATCCGTTTGACTGCCCCAAGCCGTACCTGCATGATGGATATCACCCGAATATTGATCGCGAGTTCCTCTAGGGTATCCAGGTGAAAGTCATCTATCAGCTGGCGAAAATCTTGAGGTGAAAAAGAGATTGGTTTCAAACAATAAGGCTTCCCATCCTAGTAGCATTTTCTTCATTTTACAACACCGGCGGACTATCTGCGTTATAAGTGAAGCTGGCTATATTCTGTCAGTATACTATATACTTCATGGGTTTATACTCTGCATTTGGAAGTGTGTCACTGTAGGCTGAACGATAAGGGCTATTATGACGAAATTTTGTCTGGTAGGTGGTTTTTAAAATTGTTGTTTTCGACATGTTGACACTCGAGTTTTCAAAGGGAAAATGTTATGACATTTTAACCCTGCATTTTTTCAGCAGGCCACGGAACCAAAGATATTTTGAACGTTGTTGCGGCGACAGCGACAGTGCTTATGTTGACTACGCTACGACTCCCGAATGTAGCATAACTTTTAAGCAACATTTTCGCCACGTAGTTTCTATTGGTCTGAGTTCTTTAGGAATACGAAGATGCACATTATTTTCCAAATGTATTTAGCAATTTAAGTTCCACGAGCATTCTATGAACGAAATATTTTCTAATCTCCAAACATAGAGGGCATAGATCAATCAGCAAGCAACTCCATTTATAAAAAAGGCGATAGACCAAGGACCCGCAATTTGAAATTTCGCTCTCCGCCAAAATGAATATGATCTGACTCGTAGTTCGCCGTCTATCCTAAGAGATACAAGCGTTCCAATGAGCAAGATTTGCCATTCACGCAAGTTAGCGATTATTATCTGATTTTTACCTCGCTCAGTTAAAGTTGTGCCAGTAAATCAGCTGGTATCTTTCAAGATTTGACAGCGGAAATAAGAAATTCAACAGTAATTGTATATGTTGGTGGAATTTGTAGGATCATCAGCCACGCAGGCCTTTCCGAAGAGGCTGGTCTACAATCACTAGTAAGCAATCGGGCCGTTTATGTCACGAGATGAAGGTAATTTGGGTGGGGGATCACAAACATCCAGGCAATGACAGGATACAGGGGAACACAGCAGAATTCCATTTTGCAAGTCTACGGGAAACTAATAGCAATGATGCTTTGCAAACGCTGGCGCTATAAAGATGCAGCACCGTTTTCACCATAATAATTCCTTTTCTCCATAATCAATACTTTATGTTAGCCTGTAGATATATGATCCTAGACGAACGAAAACAAATTACACTGCAAACCTCACTCAGGCATCATTAAAAGTAAACTGCACAAACTAACAGTCCGGACGACCCCTGATATGACGAAGACTGATGGTGCACACGATAAACAAGGAACAACCAGTCACACATAACGCAAACCTTAACGTGTAATCAGCCTGAATTCAGTGACGTTTTTAATCAAATAAACAACCTAAATGCTCCTGCTACTCAGTGGTTGAACCAAAAGTTTAAAAGGAGTTAAGTAGTGGAATGCATTTTCTCTGTCCATAAAAGTGCCGTGTTTAACTACCAGTCTGTATGTTCTAACAAAGAAGAGGTCTAGTTTAGCTCGTTACTATGGATTGTGTGTAGTGTGCCTGGCGCTAAGTAATTTCCTGTCACTTATCACTCAGACCAAATTTTCCCCCGTCTGGCAGGAGTCTAGGTAAGTTTCACTGCTGAGGCGTTAGCACTCTACATCTGTCAACAGTATCCGTCTCTCAGACAGAACTACGTACAAATAAATAATCCAGCGTGTGTTTTTGAACATACTGCGTTTCTAATCTGTGGCGGATATCGGCCATTGTGTATGGAAACGTCTAAGGTCGAAATTCAGTAGATGACATGACCTAAACAACGTTGTTCCATCATTGTTTACATGCGTAAGCCAACGTCTCCGTAAGGCTACTAATCGCCATCTCGTTCTATATACTTATACGCGTTTTGTCTAGTGCATGATCTTGTATCCCAGTTTCATAGTCATTAAACATTCCCACAGGGAAAATATCTCCACGAAGGCGTTTACTATTGCCCTTCTTGTGAAAACATCCCATTGGAACCAAACACAAGATAGTTTGTGGCCCCGCAGTAGAAATATCCTGGGTCATTTCGCATGCTTGCTAGTAAAATATCACAGTTTTTGTCGGACATACAGTTGAGGCCCGCTCATTCTGACTTTATTTGATGTAAATTTGGCGACGAATTAGGTTTGATTAGTTGCAGTAAACCACACCCTGGGGAATTCCTGGGTGGATTATTGAACAAAAGAGTAATTTTGATGGATACGATGGCGGAGCCTGCAACACTTCTGTAAATATTGTGTGGAAAATATCTGCGGTTACTTCACCATAAAACAATGCTCCATCACAATAAATTATCTGTTCTCTCGGCCAGTGTCTGCATTCGAATGAATGAGAAAAGTTCTTGCAGACCTGGATGACAATCATTCAAGATGTTTAACAAACTGAGCGTGTGCGAATTATGGATATAAAAGACAACTGGAAATCTGGGAAATTCATATCAGAAAATTTTATTCAACCCTAGAAATTCCGTTTGCCTTTCAACACAAAAATAAAATTTCGTTAGGCAAATACACAAGATGTGTAATAGGCTTGCTATTAGCCTTATTCGAAAGATAAGTTTCCACAGTGGGGTTTGCACCTTACCCCTTCCCCAAGATATTTTCTTGTGTGCGAACGGGAATACTGCACTTATATACCCGGACAATTAACTACTCAAAAGGACTCCTTTGCTGATATCAGTACACTGTGTGCGTGCAGCCCTTACGGTTAGTCCTTCGCTTCTGTCTGTAGAAACACAGTTTGCTTCGCTTTATACATAAGTCTGTCATAAGTGCTTTGTAGTTTTTGTTTTGCAAGTGTGAGAACCGATGCGTAACCACATTTACTTAACAGATTGTGTCTGTAAGCGCATATAATCAAAGCACCTATTCTAAACTATGCCATCGGCACCTGTGGTTTTACCAAAACTTTCGTTAAAAAATTACCGAAACCAGCTTTTACGACGGCAATTCCCAAAATAAACTTCTCAACGAAGTGAAACAATGCTGCGGAGAGAAAAAAATTAGTTTTCACCTCCTTGTAGTCCGGAAAACACGTGCTACAAATGCGACTATGTATTATTGTATGACACAAAGTTATCAAATATCGATGAATATTTTCGGAGTTCACAAAAGGCTTTAATCATTATTTCACGTTGTTTAGGTTGAAGTAACCAGGACAACCTGTGTTGCAAAATTACAAAAACTTCTTCTTAGCCTGTACTACTAAGGCTTCATTCGTGTCCATCATAAATCACGTCCTGTTATTGATAGATCACCCAGCTCACCGAAAACGGTGCAAACTTTGAAGGCCCGCTTATGCTAATTACTGTGTAAGCTGGAAATACCTCGATTCAGCCATCCCACGAAGGTGTGACAGATGATTATCAACAATGAGGATGGTATTTCAAATAATTCCAAGTATAAAAACAATGCTGCAATAAAAATTACTACATCTCAATATTGGAGCGAATCGTTTCATTTTACCCTAAAGTCCAGCTTGACAAAATCGGAGCTAAAATCCTATTCGAATACAAAAGCTACCCAACAGCGAACTGATAATGTCTCCCAGAATGATGACAAAACGTCTGCAAATCAGTAGATTTGTTCGGGTCAACAGATCTACGGCCAACTGACCAAGTACAAATGAGTGTACTCGAGCTATGGATATTCCAACACATTACCATTTACATTGTCAACGGAAATTAGAACAACTGCAAATCAATCCAAAAAGGTAAATGCGTATTGGGTTTCCACACCAAACTATGTAAAACCAGGTTTTTAGGGGGAAAATAATTTGCAGGAAGACCAGACTAGATTCGACATATTCTCTCATTCGCATACAAGAGATTCAACAGGATTCAACAAAGTCTCGTGTCAAAATCGAATTCAGGTGTAACTGAGGGTATCTGTCAAAATCTGTCTACTTTGGGTTCAAATGGAAGATAAGGTTGACGGAATCTCATGGAGTGTATCTATCTAACGAGCCCCAAGAAGGGTCGCGGACTGTCTGAGATTTTTCAGCAAGCTTATGAGTAATGTGTTACGTCTAGACAACACAAGATTGGTTTCTTTGTCTGTCTGGCTAAGTTCATGCGATGCTACAATTGTCCACATGCAACTCGTCAGAATGTTGCTTGAGCATACTGTGGGGACGTGTTTATTACAAAGAAGCAGAACGAAAGTTACATTAGTTTCATTGCACGATATGTACAAATGAAGCCCTCCCGTGAGATAATTGTTCTTGCGTCTACCTAAATGGAACTTTCAGCCAACATTGCAGAAATAAAGTCCGCAAGACTAGCTGTTGGATGCAGTGAATAAAGCTGTGTTAGGACGTTTTATCTCACTATTGTAGTCACCTCAATATTTCCTGATCAGTAACAGAGACAGGCTTATAGAGAGACCGTGTGGAAGATCAGAAAAATCCCGCCTGCTAGGTTCGTTAACACGAATTAATAACAGTTGGGTGTTTTCAAATGTGCTAACTTCTCACTTTGCAATGATGCGGAACTCTATTACCACGTCTGCGCTAGAACGACTGATTCCCTGAGTTTCCGGAGAACTGACGTTGATGAATGTCTTTTCCACAAGAAGTTATTTTGATCAGACTAGATTGTGCTGTGACGGGAAGGCATATTATTCTATAATTAAAGAAAAATATAAGCTTCCGAAACCAAATTGGGACACTTTTGACATTGAAAACACGACATTATATCTAACTGGACAAGAAAAATTGTCTTCGAATAACAAAAATAAACCGATTTATCAGCTGTCTGCGTCGGCTGTCAACCGGGAGCCAATAGATCCATGCTTTTTAACCCAGGTCGGTTTAATCTAATCTACGACATTTTGATTCGAAAAAGGATTATTGGTTGACAAGAAGCTTAACTAGATAAATCTGCTGACAATTTGGCAAAAAGTATAAACAAATTGCACAGGCAAAACAGGGCCTCTTTGCCGAAGATCCCAAATTTAGCTTCAAGGCGGACCCTAAACTGGAGTTCTAGACCAGCTCAAAAACTATTGAACAGGATAAGAACATCCAGGGCACTTGCGCCATACCATCTTTTTGACGTCCACAGGCTACAGAACACTCACTATTAAGAAGAGGGATGAAACGACCAACTCGAAAGAAGACCAAACCATTGACAACCTATCAACGAACGAGAGACATCAGAGGGTGATCGTGAGTAAGCCGTTGTACACAAGGGATGTAACACCTCTACTGGATGATGCCAATACATACCGTCGTATAGAAAACGATCAAACCAAACTGTTCACTAACAAAAGCAGCGAAACCATCAAAAGGAAAACAAAAGAGTACTGGATAGTGAGGGTTCGCGACTTCGACAGTCTCCGTTTCCACGGACTCTCAAAAGCGCACGAAGCTCCACAATCCATGGTCTGTCTCCCTGAAGCACTACTGTACGGCTATGGAAAAATTTAAAACATTATACCCGTGGATCTCAGCACACAGTTAAAAATACCAAAGAACTCTTAAACAAATTAAACCACATACGTACGAACCATAGAAAATGGAATAACAGTTTTCCTTTGATGCTAGCTCACTGTTCACATTTACCAAAGTAACTATGAGTAGTCTTGTATTTGAAGACGAATACCTAATGAATGGAAAAGTCCGAGGACTACTAAGCCGCATATTTTGAATGTAAAAAAGGTTGTAACGAACAGATAAGGGAGATAACGATGGTATCTCCATTTTTGGGTTTTATTCCAAGGGTTGCACTGAAAAGGCTGAAGCAGATCGTACCTTCGGACATAGAGTCAAATTATGGCCTGGGTAGGTAGATGATACTTTTATTACCATCAAAAAGTAAACGACAGAAAACGAATGGATTATTGGACAGCATTTCAGAAGACAATAAATTTACAGTGAAAAGAGACGAATGAAAAACTGGCAACCTTTGACTTGCTCATCACAGAACTACCGAACAGACAACTGCGAAACGAAGTCTATGTGAACAGAAGGCACACGGAGCAAATCGTGAAATACCATAGTAACCATCCCAGCTGCCACAAGCAAATCCGCATTCGGAAATTTTTCAAGCGGGCTGGTAGCTGCTGCAACGCCATGGGATTCGATGTTGAGGAACAACTTCCGTACAGCGTTTTCTAGTGGTTTACGGAGACATTTTATTTGCTACTACTACGCAAGTAAAACAAAAAAATAAACTTGCGTCTCATATTGACCGTGAACTTACAGAAACAATGTGTGAACGCTTATAGTTGATGTAGACCAGAAGAAAAGTTTGCTGAGACCTGCAGGTGTGCAGTCTATGTAGATTTCTTCAGGTTCAAAACTCCCATTGCTACTGTATGGGTAGGATCTAAGCATGGACACATCCCTAGAGTTATAGTGAGAAACCCTCCCTGCAGGTTTATTCTATATTGTTTTTAGAAGGACATTTGCCGACCGACACTTGTTGGGCGACGTTAGTAGGTCAAATTCCGAGGCATATGTAATTTCCTAACTCGTTTCCGATACAGATATGTTACGGTCAAAAAACGAACCCCGCATTAACGGGTCATTCTTCTCTCATCAAAACGGATATCTTTTTTAACCCAGAGGGTATAATTTTAGGAAAGATTCTATTGCCAAATGGCTTAATCTACTATAAACCCACAGACTGATTTTGTATAAAAATTGCTCGGGTATGATATAGGCGCATGAAGCGTTCAACAGCGCACAGGTTGAACGTTCCAGTATGCCGCGAACAGTGAAACAATTTTATGTATCACAGTGAAGTAAATTCTAAACTAATTCACCACTTATGTTCTGCCGGGATGGCATCAGCCTTCTCCAAATTGCAAAGCAGAATCGACTTTTGAAATCAAAATGTATGGTGCGGCGGCATGTCGGCCAGTTCCATTCCCTCATCACCGTTTGGGGTGGAGTAGTTTGCCACAACACACACCAACTCTCTGCTCTTCGTAATCAAGGGAGTAAGCATATACAGACTTTTATCCTACCCTCAACCCATGAAATAGTAAACAAGTGGGATGGCCCTGTGTGGTCTGTGCCAAAACCCTTTTCGACCATCATAATGAGAATCCGTCCGTGTGGTCAATGCCAAATTGTGAGAGGAGAACAACGTCATAATCCGCAACTGAAAATGGTACAACCGGGGATAGAAATACGCTCAGTACCAAGCAAACCGCGGGGCTAATTTCAGTGAGCATAGCAAACGGAAGCTAAACGTCGTAGGACGAAAAATTCTGATCGAACAGGTCGACACTTCAATTGAAAAAGAACTAAAGAGAACATACTTTGAACATTCAGCATTGGGAGAGATAGCTGAATAAGTTTAATCTCAGATTTCTTTAATCCCCACTTATTGTAAATTATTCCGAGGATATAAACAGTGCAACATTTTACTAGCCACAAGTTATTCGGACTTCCATAGCAGAAAAACATGCAATTTCATTGTTTCCTAGCATAGAAGAATGCCAAGAGAAAGCGACACTAAAAAACTGTGACAAAATGTTTTGCACTCCGCTGAACTCTCGGATAACCTTTGTGTGAGGTATCAGGAATCAGAAACTTTCGGCTATTAGCAAAACCGTTGTGTATTAGTCTTTATCTATGACGAATTTTCGGATTAATCACGGCAGCAAAGCTGCTATGGCCGAGAATCGCACCCGTACTTAAGGAATCAACAAGGTTTCAAGTGGAAACGGTTTCTGACGGTAAGATAAACATCTTAGAGGAGTGAATATAATAAAAACTGCACACACATCTCTGGATCGCAAGGGATCTTGGGAACACTGAAAACATATTTCCAAGATCCCAGTGTCGGCACTGTTGACCCACGCGATATGCCTTCGCTCATTTTGTCGGTTACAAGAGAAGCTTTGCGTTATTATGGTGATTTTCGTGACCACAGTCTACCACTGCGTAAATGTTCTTGCTAGTGTGGTCTTTTTCGTCAGCCACTTCGTGGGGTTTCACATAACCTGGCATGATTTTGGAAAGTAAATATCTAGTGCGGTTCCCCTCAAACCTGCATATATATATATATCTATATATACATATATATATATATACAGGTGCTTAAGTCAACAAACCTCAAACCTTATCCCATTCGCACGATATTTATTCATTAATGCTTCAAAGAACTGATTCTCAGTGGCAATAAAAGGTTTACTGTTGATGATTCAGACCTAATGGAGATGACGTTTTGAGGTGATTCCGAATTTTTAAAGACGGAATCTCACTGGTGTATGTTTGGTCTTCTGGGCTATAAATTAAGTAGATGGGACGTTTCAGCTAGAGATAGCAATTAAGAAAATGAAACTGGGTTCCGTCGGTTTACTACCCTTGATAAATTCCTCTCGGCGTCACGAACCTTACCCTGGTATAACGGTTAGCTGGAGAATGTGCTTGGAACACATTGAGCTATACCGGCAGTGTACTCACCTAGCCTCGTATACAATTGCTAAGCTGGCCTCATAATCACTGAACCACGCGAGCCTTGCAATGCCGCCAACAATAAGCCCAGTTAAGTGGCATCCTGGGGTCAAATAGGGAAACGCGTCACAATTCGAGCAACAGCTGTCAATTTGGAATCAATCGGTTGATGGATGTTTACTGAACAAGATGATCAAGGTGTCAGCAAACGGCTAGCCCTGTTTTGACTGGACGGCTAAACTTTGACATAGTGGGAGGAATTTCCATTGTTCATTGGTTGACGCATGTCTAGTTCCGTTTGCTAACCAAGGGAATTAATCGGATCTTCAGATCAGCATCCCTTTGTTCTCTCTGCGTTCGGTCACTTTTGCCACTCAGTTGATTTAAAAACTTTTGGGATATTCGCGTTATCGCTTTTGAATTATTCCTAGATTTTCAACGGATAAGCCATCTTGGACATAGGTGAGGAGTTGGAAGAGGTTGCAAATTCATTTGGCGAGCTTACAAAAACGGTCTATTAATAGCTGCCATTCGTAATCGAAAAGATGCAATTGCTTCGAATACGGACTCAAGTACATACAAGGCAAATCATCATCGACATCATCATCGACATCATACAACGGCGGTGGTGTTTGTGCGAATGAACGCGCGCCGCCATGCTAGCTTTAATCAAACTCCATCAAGCGACGATCTCGTGTCTCGTCTTATTTGTCCAACTGGGCAATGACGGATCTCTTAATCTTTTTGTCTTGCGTAGTATGCGGAAGTATCCTAAAAATTTTGCTTAACAGTGCTGTTGACTTGAAAACTAAAAATTCACCCCAAGTTGCACAAAGCTAATGTGGCCTGACTTGAAATCGTGGAGTCGTCGTCGTAAACCTAAAATGAAAGCTCTGATTTTTCATTTTAGTCACGGTGATTTGATCACTCAGGCTTGAATTAGACTGAGTAGCTAGGCGTTTTTATTCTACGCTGGGATAACTAAATGCGTCCACTGAATTTAAAACGGACTAATTTATCCAGTTCAAAAGTGGAAACGAAAGAGCACAGAAAAATTACATTCGCAACACAGAGAATGTTTTATGTGACTGGATTATACGACGTTTTTGGTTTTAACCACAACTGTCCGGAACATTCGAATTTTATCATCCAGTTGGATGAAGTGAAAGAACTTTTAGTTTCAGAATTTCAGAACTTAATGGTCACCAGACGGGAAGGGAAACATAAGCTGTCCGAGTCACTCACAACGCTGATCCGCCACCCACGGCCTAACGGCTAAGTGTTAGAACGAATAACCAGGAAGTCGCGGATTCAAAGCTCCCTGGATGGTTTTGTGGGATGCGCACTTCCCATGATTACTAATAAGGATGAAACGGGTGTGCAATGTTACTCGGTCCTTCAGCATAGATTTGTGTCGCTTGCAGAATGCAACCTCAATCGGTAATCCCCAAATCTCATCGCACTACCAAATCCATACAGGCTAAACATCGTGCATAAGCTCGCGCATGTGGGAACACATCGTATCGGGGAAATGAACTAACATGCACATCCGTAAGTTCTTTTTACATGCATCTATGGCTATTTCAATTTTGCTGAAAACACGTGAGACCCTTCACACAGACTGCGACTGACTTTGATTAATTGGTTCTAATATAGCTTGGCTCAGAGCATGTCTAACACCGGCTTGTCGATAGGCAGCCGAACTGAGGGCAAAGGCGCTTTTGAGCATGACACGTTGATAAGACTTTTATGCTGTTCAAACTTACGCAATATGTGAAAATTGCTTTTGGTGTTCTTAGAACTCGATAAGTGTCATAAATTTGAGTAAAAAAAATTGGAAAAATATGGGAAAGTTTAGAGCGGTATTACCAATTCGTTCAGTCGAAGGTGAAGTTGGTTATTTGGTTAACCAATTTCATGAAAGTTTCTATAAATACAGGATAGCAAAACCCATGTTTTTCATTCTCCATGAAATGAGTAAATTTTCCGGTGTATGGGTTGATCACTCGTAGCCGAGTTGCCAAAATACGGTTACTGTCCTTTCAGGCAGCAAGGTTGGTTGCTGGCACCGACATGTCATAGAAATCCATTTAACTTACCTTAAAATGTACAGTAGTCCCTTATAAAAGTCTTCGCCAAAGACGTTGCCCCTTCTTGGGACCATTTTACTTCAGTTCCTTGAGATATGTTTTAAAATCGATGTCGTCCTAGAGACCAAAACTGAATTGGCAACGAACCTCAACCTAGTTGTCTGCGAGAAGCAATCCTCTGTCCCATCCAAAGCAAGGAAATATCAGGACACCAAGGAAGTACCTAGTCGGAAGTAGGACAACCTTTGGTTTTTTAAAATTTTTAGGGTTTAGAAGGATGAAATTGAAGTAGATGGGCTACAAAATAGTGCAACAAACCGGCAAAACGTATTATTCCTGAAAAGGATTACTGCTGCACGTTAATTAGACGGAGACCTAATTCGACTGTCTGCCGGGATGTGAAAAACTAACATACGCAAGCTAACCAGAAGTTGTAAAAGGCAGCAGGGTTTCGAGGTCAACCACGCTAAGCATTCCTCGCACTCCTATGGTGATGTGAAGATTTTTTCGCATGCCGCTGGGTCTCAAGCTTTCAGTGTATCATGGCCCAGCCGAAGCTTACGACACCCTCAACATTTAGGTAAACAGTAGAACTAGGATTGTTAGGAGCCCCCTAAGACATAATGACTTAGATTGTTACACACTGATAACCAAGACAGAGACCCCTCTGGACTCAGACACATCCCTGGAGGGCACACAGGATCAGTCTTTTCGAGGAGCGATCTAGCGTGCGATCTATTCAAGGGAAGAGATTTCCAGAGTTCTATTAATTCGTTTTAAAATACTGCCTTGCGCATCGCATGCATTCGTTGGTACTGGGTGTTAAAAAAGGCATGAGAGCACACTTTGAATAGTTCACCTAATGCTGGTGGCGTAGTTCTGTTTTCAGTGCTACTGACATTCACTTTATTGATCAATCCCAGGTGTTGGAGTTTTAGAATCTTTTGAAAGGTTTGATACACGTTGGAATTTTGTCAGAAGTGATCCTTTTTCTTCGAATTTTAGACGACGAATAAGGAAGTTTTCAGACCATGTAAATCAATCTCAGTGCACATACAACATTTAACCTAATTGTGTAGACTCACCGCTCAGATAACCCAGCTACTAGGGTTGTTCTTCGGTAAGCAAGGTGCTTAAAGTCAAGCAAAATTACTTAGAATAAAATGGAGCATGAGCCTGGACTCAAAAATGAGTGTCATAACATTCCAGTCAACGTTTGTAGGGTTGGACCTATTTAACGCAGTACTATTATCTGTAACGTATTTTGATATTGACAAGAAACTCAAATGGAAGTCATCCGGATCTGTCGTTTATAGTATTCTATAAATAAATGTGCTACACAGTGTCCATGGCATGACATTCAAAAGATTAAATCACGATTCACTGCTACCCATAAACTGGATGTAATGTATGGATAGCCATTCTTCCTGGGGCCCATCATGTAGGCCTATTCCTCAATCTTTCATCAGATTTTTTTCCTTCTGGGATACTAAATTGTACCCTGTGTTTATCAACGCATTCATTAACACGAAATCAATCACAAGATGTTTTTTTCTTGTGGAATACATAGAATTTGGTAGTTAGTTAGGAAATCTGCTTAGTGGAAGTTATGAGAGTGGGCAGTAGGCTGCCGCTGAAATTATGAAGGGTATTGCTGATGCTTGTTATAATGGCAATGCTCCTGGACATATTACGTAGTGTTTATAATATGTTTATATATTGCAGGTGTTATAGATGAAGGTTGTAGTATAAATACACAAGCAAAAGCGTCCCATTGTACAATAACCAAAATCTGAATCAGGTAAAGTTTGGGTGGCTCACGTGCATGACAGGGAGAACTTACTCCCAATTAAGTTTGAGTGATCTTCGCTCAGGGTAAGCATTGTATTTTACTGTGCTTGTAACTCTGTCCAATTCAGTGAAGATACAACTGGATCAGCCGGACAACTTTGCACCGAAATGTTTATGAATTGAGAATTGACAGGACTTATTTATTGTTTGGATGAATTGCAAAATGTGACCGATTCCGAATCATTACTACAAAAGTGCACTTTGCCACGGTCTGTTTATTTAAAGTGAACTAACTGATCAGCACCTAACGAGATGACGAACTGGCACTGGCCAGATCACATGTACAATCGGCCAGCTATAAGTCACGTGGGTTTTCCAGAAAATTTGGGTGGATTTCGCATTTCCGCTTCCTCCTGGTTTAGGAAGCAGTCTCATTCAACAAAGGCAACAACCCAGCATTTTCCTGGCTCGACTTGGAAGAAAACTGAAATGGGGTTAATCCGGTGCGAAGAAGTGTGTCGCAACTAAGTACACATGCACAAACGCCTCAATCGCGCCTTATGAGTTCAGCATACGTTCATTGTTGTTGACCAGGGGGTCATCGTCTTCGACCTGAACTGCATTTGGGACACACCCAGTTAATTTAACATAGTCTATTTGAACGTGTTTTTGTAAACTTCTGCATCCGTTGAGCAAATCGCTGTTTGGTAGCTGGCTAGTCGAGTATAGTGTGGCAAGTAACACTATTCTGTATTTCAGTGACCAAATAGGCAGCTATCGGAAAACACCATACAAAGTTTGTTTTATTTAATGTATAAAAACATGCACTGAAAAGAGGTACAATCCTTTCCAGGCGAGAAAATAGCCCACGATGTGGCACGTATTCAGGTCTCTTATGACCCATTATCTCACACACTGTTTTAGGTCACTGTACATTTCCAAAGATGGTGACCCTATAAAGAACCATGAGCACGACCAGGGGGCATTATGATACCACAGCTATCAGTCGAGGACACACGTTTATCCAGAATCGTGTCGGCGGAAAAGATAAATAGCAGGAGTGACGTGGAACATTAGTTTCTCCTGGTTATGACGAAAGAGCTTTCCAGTAACCTTCCCGTGTCTACGGGAGCCAGAGTAGAATGTCGTTATGAGAGATGGTAGGTAGGAGAAGGCTACATTGTTCAACCTAAATGAAGGCCAGTAAAAACTGGGCAAAAGTGTAGATCTTTGAAACCGAACAACACATGTTTGTGAAAGAAAAGATATTTTTCAGAATCCCCAAAATGGGGAGCCCAGATTCCGGTATCAAACCCATCCTTTTTCCCACAAATGTTGCACTCCAGGAAAGTGAATTAGCCGCGTGGGTTGGTTAAAGGAAAGAGATTTAACGCCGAAACTACCGAAATGATGCCGGGATATTTGTCACAAGATGTCGTATGACGTTTAAAAAGTAGAAATTACAGCCGACGGCCTCCTGTTCCTTTGTCCCTGAACCATAGGTATTAGGGGACGGCTGTTAAGCCATATACTAGAGCTTCACCACAGCGTTTGGAATGCACGAGGCAGTTTGATTTTTCGTGAGATAACACACGTTGTAATTCCTAATGTGACGACAATCCCTGTCGTCTAGCAAATCAGGTGCATGGCTAACTTCAACGTTACACGTTGTGGACATCCAAGACAATTGTATGAACTAATTACTGAACCCTTCTTGTAACTTGTTGGAAAAAATAGTTGAAGCAGCCAGGATTTATCTCATGCATAAACTAACTGTCTTAGAAAGTTTTACATACCTTCAGGAATTTCTGTCTTGTGCCAGATTTCAGGATTTACGAAACGTCCACAGAGACTTTGGTGGCTGTAAGAGTTTCTCGAGTATAAACAAACATTAGTAGACCTTATGATAATTATTGTCATTCAGATGTGCATGCATCCGACTACTGGTGTCAAAACCTGCCATCCATAGATTAGATAAATGTCCCCAAGCTTGCCGGTCTGTACCAATCTTTGGGGGATACAGCGTTTTTCAGACGGTAGACTGAAATTAATATCCTGCTCCGTCGTAAACAAAAACACCACAGAGGCGCTTATGATATCCTTTGATTGCATATGCTGCGCAAGGGTCGCTCGTAATTTCGCTGGAGAACGATACCCAAGAATTCGTGATAGAATTCACACTGTCATGCTTCTTGTGTCCAGAAAATCATTGGGACAGCAGAGAACTGTCTTGGCCTTTCATAAAACTCACCATGAACGTCATAAACGAGAAGTTTCGTTGAGATTCTAGGGATGACCATATTTTTTTCAAATGAGCTTTTGATGCATACTACTCCAAACGTTTGTTTGTACCGATGTATCCATTTGAACGTGTCAGACTATTTTCAACTGATTATCCGATGGGTCTTGTCCATGATTGTTTGTGTTCCTCCTCTGTGAGCAATGCTGCGTACAAGTTCCCACAGAAATAACAAACAAAACAATTTTCGATTGCCACTTTAATTAGATTAGTGTGTAAGTTCAAAACAAGCTCACAGACCGTGAGTTTTTATATTCATTTCAAATATCTGCTCAGTAATTGTTAGAACAGCATGGCATTAACTATAGAAATCAAGGATTCAGATTCAAAGCGCTTTTAACTTAACTTTACTAGAAAATCATAGGCGATTAGGCATATTGAGAGCTGTCATAATTTCAGCCCTGTCCGATAATTTGTTTTACTGGATATTGCTGTTATCTCTGGGGCTAGAACTCCCAACGAGCGATGCTGTCAAACAGCCAGAATGTTTTGGAAGAATTGACACAACGGGCTATCTTGAGATATGCACAGAACTTGAGCAACTTTTATTCAAGCAGACGGACAATGTATTGGGTAATACTCAGCCACGATAAACTGAAAAAAGTGGCCCAAGGTTCAAACGCATCTCCGATTTTCTGAAAGTTTTGACCTGTTTTCAAGTAAAAATCTACAGGTCCAATTTGAATTGAGGGTTAATTTAGGCAGTTACACATTTAAAAAGTACGAATTACCACATAAAACTCATTCTTATGCGTAATATATAAAACTAGTAAAGCGTAAACTAGGCATTCGGATCAAACAAGATATTGAGGCCATTTAGCTAGTAACACTGTCAGAAATAATGTCTACTTTGTTTTGCTTGTCAGCATCTACCAACCAAAATTGTGGGTATTGCACGATAAGTTTATTCAAATTTCTTATTTTTCAAATATCTGGGCCTAAGGCTTCTTTACAAGGAACCGAGGGTAGCTTAGAACATTGCGCCCAACGACAAATCTAAGGCCGAGTATTGAAGTGTAGACAGATGACAGAAGTTATTCAAGAATCCTCCATCAACGGCTGCATCTGAAAAAGTTCGGAAAAGCCAAAACGGAAAATTATCCACTGGAGAAGAAACATCATATCGTAGCAAACTACCGTCACATTGCTGATGTGGCCTTATCGGATAGACCGCTTTACGGGCTTCGAACAGAAAACGTTGACCTTTTTATCCAGATTCAATGGTCTTTACCAAGGTGGAGAAAAATAAGACCCCCTCTTGAACCATTATTCAGTCTCACGATGCCGACAACTTGTCACAAATGGTGGGGATATTCCGGTGAGACTAGACATCTGTTTTGCAACATGAATTAATGACCAGCGTATCATTGTGCGAAGCAGATCTCATATCATTTTATTTCAAGTTTGAACCGGTTCTAAATTTTAGCCTAATATCTGCCTTTCAAAATTTGGCACTTTACCTTCATGTGTTTTGGAATGGTATCCAGAGAGAGAGAGACAGGTACGGAATTCTTGACATTTCGTCCCCTTAATGTCAGAGGGACTGTGTCAAGTGCACTGTCCTCCAGTGGTGGAAGAATACCAAGCGAAACCAGTTCAGATCCTTACCATTCGCCAACTTCGATGGTTTTACTATAAAGGTTGCTTACAGATGACGAAGAAGTGCATACTTGTTTACTGTACACTTGTATACGCTACCAGGACACTAATCCTATTACTAGTCGGCTACAAATCATTTCTCGACTTCCTCTACTGAGCCTGGGCCGATGCTTAGCGTTTGACTGCGGCACCCAAGGCCGTCAAAAAGCATCATAAATTTTTCATGAGTGGATGCGCACACCGCGCCATATTTGTCCGGAATGAATAATAGCTTCGCGTAGAGGATCCACTGCGGAAACCCATCAAAGCCTGTTTCTCCGCCAAATGCACAGTTCGCTATATCGCCATTTATCTGGATACACGCCCTCATCAAGTGCTTTCTGTGAACAGCTGTAACTAACCCGAGTGTAAACCGGATATCGGAAATGTTTACACGTGTTCCTAACACATTTTGTGTTAAGTAAACTGATGGGCAACGTGCAGTTATTGTCATGTGCTACTAATCACTGATGATTAACAAACCAGATGCGGCCCGCACAACCAACATTGTCAACGGTCTGTCTCCCAAATCTAGGTCATTATATCACAATTCCCCAATACTGGCTAGAATGATAGCGGTAACCATCAAAATGTACTTTCCTTTTCGAGTGAGCCAGTTGGTCGAGATCAATACTGTCACAAGATTAAGTATGAGCTTCTAATAACCCGACCCGTAAACTCAATTGAGCACAAAATTGTTTTAGACAATGTGTTAATCGCCTCGTCAAAATAGTACCAACGATGTCTTTAAGACTCCCTTAAGTTTAAGGGGTTCACATGAGTGCACACACTCGCTGAATTACGGCTACAGTGACTTAGAAAACATTTGGAGAGTTCACCCAACCTGAAGCATGCTTTCAAGTCCATTTTACGACCGCTTGATTTTCGTCTTGTTAGCGTATGGTCACTGGCATTCATGTCATATGTTATAACTAAGTTTGTTCGAATTCTTGTTTAAACAGATATGGAAAAAAGAGCTTTATAAACGAGTAACGTTTAATCTTTTAGAGGAAAAGGTTACTGATAGTAAGCAACCAATGTTTTGAAGTAGAAACTAATCTGGTTCCTCAACAACGATTAAGTATTTTACAGTAATTCTGGTTGCTATTGGGTAAGTGCTCTACCAGGGTCATTTTGAGCAAACAATCACAATCATATTTATGCAGGTGACAAAGTTCTATAGATCACCTCCGTTTACCTGAAGACAGACTCAGCTAACATGTTGAAACTCAGTACAGTTCCTGCGAAGATCCTGGCCTACCCCTGTGAGACTCAGGGGTGCCCTTGTTCTTGTAGGCAAGTCAAAACATGTTCGGATTCTGACCTGTCGTAAATGACAATTATTGTTCCTGAATCTGCAGGACCTCTAAGAGGGACTGAAAAACTACGAGTCCTTCGAGTTTGAATTTCTCACATGTGAAAATCTTACGGTAGAAAAGAGTGCACTTTTTCAATATGAGGTAGCTATGTGTGAATTTTCATGCGTGCAGTTTTGAACCAAAATGAAATCGGTCACTAGTCTCAACTGAAAACGAACTCATACACTCTGTCTAATGGCTATCAGATCTTCCGTAACCATTATGGAGCTGGTAGAAAAAAATCTCTCTATCCACTGACGGCGAATTAGCACAAAATACCAATGAACGTCATGTAACAAAATAGGCGGTTGAATTCATGTACATCTTGTGAAACAAAATCATTCTTTGCAACCCATGGGTCTCGAGACTAAATGCAAAAACAGACTGTAAAAACCTCTTACATTCAGTTAGCAATTCATGACACGACAAAGCGCCAACAAGTTGTTTTATCTCAGGACCGACCAGCTCCTATTTACGTTCCTGCCACATACTTTGCTAGAATATGCAGTAAATGTGTTTATTTTGGTAACTATGGATTAACACGTTTTACTTTTCCAAACCGTTTAAGATTACCGATGTTTAGGCAGGTAACTTGTACACAAATTGTACGACGTCATTCAAGGACCAGATACGTTTGCTTCCTCATTTTCAGCTAACGTAATGTGGACTCCACAAATAGAAGCACTTATAAGTTAACTCCAAAACTGACGGAATGAACCTTCTGTTGAAGGAAAGGACGACGGACATTAATTATAATTCATTAGATTTATTGCTGAGAAATAGCGGTGGAATCATGCTTAGGCAAAAGCAAAAATACATCGGTGCATACCCCTAACAAAACGTTCCGGGCATACTTCTGATCAGAGAATCAGCAGTGAAAGCATCTCAGTGAAAGCATCCTCTGGACGGTTACTCTGAACGGTGGTTACTCAAGGTTGGTAGTGTTCCGTCCGATTTTCTATAAGACTCAGATGCGCAGTTAAACTGCGACTCAGAATTTGGCCCAACTGGTTCAAACTTGAAATGTTTTGAAAAAAAGATTGCAATTGTATGAGAAACTGGTTGTATATTTGTCCTGGAACAGGATTATTGAATCGGCCAGTATGTACAAATAACTAGGGGCAGTAGGTAGTATTCGTACTGGTAGGTAGTACCCCGATTACGTATTACAACAAAACACAAAAACAGGGGTTTCATGTCCTAAAATATACTGCAGGTCTTTTGTTATTATTGTTTGGATTTGGGAGTATACTAGGTTATTTAGTTTATTTTGGCGCTCCATGAAATCAGCTGAAAAGTGGCTTCTTCAACGTGGATAAGGACAATACTCGATTCGAAGCGAAGAGTCCCAAATTTCACCCATCTTTGATTGTTTTACTTTCCATACCACTCGCAGCTTATCAGGATTGTGTATCCCTATTTTCATATATTGGTGTCGATCAATAACGCAGCATTCCTTAAGTAGAGCGACAGATGTAAGAACCTACAGTTTCAGCCCGTAAGTATTTAAGGAACAAGGCAAAGAGATTACGCAGAACAATTCTAACGGTTTCGAACGGTTTCAAGTGAAGGGCATTTATATGTGTAAACTACTTCATGTAATTTTCGCGAAAAGCATTCAAAAATATATTGTCACCGGGAGAGCTAGTAAACTAAATAAATACTGTTTCTATGTATTATTGGTAGGCAATTACCCTTGTATACGTCAAAGTGCTTAACTCGGAGGATTTGATAAAAAAGCTGAAAGCAAAATATAGCTGCATCTTGATCATAGAATGACGAGCACTCTCTTCAAGTCTTCATTCTCAGTTAGGGGATATTGACGAAGTTAACATATAAGCCTGGCTAGTACTCTCAAAGCTATGAAACTTCGTCAACCCCTTGTCAATGGAATTGAAGTTATATTCAACTGACTGGGACGAAATGACCTGATGTGCTCCTGGCCGACTGGGTTAAGCGATATGTCTCACGTGACCAAGGCGGAATCAAGTTGGCTACGACTGTTTTTTGACAGTATATTAAATTAATGAGACTGCTACGGATGTGAGTGGAGCAAAGCCGCTGAGTCGGCACTAACAACACATGTGACAATCTGCACACAGAAGTGAGTGACATTTTGGATCGCGCACGTGATGGATATCATTGCTGAGTAACGAACTCGAGCTTTTAACCACAACACTGAGTCTAGTAAAGTTTCCGTAAGGGAATTGCTCACATATTCCCTTGACAGGTTGCGACATCATTCGCCCAAGGTACTCGGCTGAACAACAGTGGGTAATATCCTAAATTTGAACTATAATCTGAGCAAAGTATTTTTTGTAAAGGGTGAGCGCAAAGTGGTTGCCGGAAACATGAGTCGTGGGAATTTAAATGTGCGACGACCGATTGTGTCCGCAGACAGACATTATCATCGCTGACGAAAACACCATCGTAGGACACTGAGGCTTTACTACAGTACAAGCACATCAATTAGTTTGAATGAAGCCTTGTGATGGAAAGAACTGAAACAAGACAGAGACAGGGATTCAGAGCTAGCGTGGCACAAAAATCCGAGGCATCTCTACCCTCAGCTCAACAAGCTGGACAGAGAATGATAACGTGAATGCCACTAACATACATGATCCGTTAAGCACTTCAGTATATCCAGTTATTCCGGGGTCCAGTGACCCATCCTAGGGTGCGAACAGCACAGGAGCGTCCAGTTGTTTCCTAAAATCCCTGATTCCATTAGAGCAAGTCATATTCTGTCCAGCAGGTGACTATTGGCACTTCGGATTGGGAACAAAAAACAATCCGCAGCAGTGAGTGAAGCAGTGAGTAAATTTGATCGGATTTTCTAGTAGTGCCTCTACTTCCTTCGTTTTTTTTTCAAGAAGGAGAACAATACCGTCTACGTATTCAAGGTGAACAATGTTCTCGGTGGAAAAAATCTGGAGATCTGAAGATCTGATCTGATCTGGAGACCTTTCAGAGTTTACCTCATTATTTCAATATACAGTGAACATCCTTTTGGGACACCGCTGTTTACTAGAAAGCTTCTAGGAAGCTCCCTATGTGCTCTTACACCCTCACAATTATGCGAATACGGCGAGCACCTGATATTCATAAAGGTTTTGGGCATATCCTGTCAAGTGACTGTGTTGAGACAAACTTACCGGCCGACAAAATCGAACGCACTCTTGTATTTAAGAAACACCAAGATCGTGAGGCACCTGTACGCGTCTCGTGTGGATAGAGATATGGTCAGTGCAGCACCTTTCCTCCCAGAATCCTGTATGTAATTCTGGCGTCCAGTCTTCACGCAGCCTCGTAAGACGACGTAAAGCTAACGACGCAATCAGGTTGGATCAATCTAAATCCTATGTGATTGTCACAATCTCTGCAATCATCGTTTTTGAAAATGATGCCATTCTCCGAGATGGATGCGAATAAGTTAGACAATCACCGACTGAGGAATTCACCTCTATCTTTGAACAGAGCTGATGGGAGCTCGACAGAATCTTTAGTTCGGTGATACCTGAGGGACAGAGTGTATTTGCTTATTTCTGAGGCCGTCGGTAGCTTTCGAGCTAATGGTCTAGGGCTAATTTTCGGGTCAGGAAACAAGCTCAGGAAGTGGAGTTGACCATTGGAATCGTCATTGGAAGTGTTCAGACCGGGAAATCACGCGCTCTTCTTACACATTAGTGAAAAGTTGCTATCAGTGATTGTTTCACCCACCGGAGGGCTCAGTTGGTCTGTTACCAGTATCAATTTGAACAGTTTACGCATCCTCCAACTCTTTGGCTCTCTGGATTCACGAAGCATCTTGATCCGCTCAAGTGGTCTTTTTTAGCTGAGATCTGAAATTTAGCCGAGTGGTGTTGTACTCTCGACCAGGAGGACTATATATCCCAGCTTTAAAAAAATTTTGCAGTGTTGCAGGAGATCCCGTGTTTGGACCTATTTGGTCCAGCCATTCCACAGACTGAGCGCCCCGCACTTTGTAGGGTTGCGGACAAAATCACCAGACATGCTATCCGAAAACGGAATACAGTAGATGATTCTGGTAGTCTTGTTTTTTTTATCGGGGTCCGAGAGCTTCTCAATGGCCAGGCGAGATGTGCACCTCTTGCAAGCCCCTGAAAAGCTCACTGAAATGCAACAACGAATAAGCGCCTGGTCCAAGGCCTCCCAGGTATTCAAGAACGGATGAAAATCAGTAATTTACCTAAGCCATCTATAGCTGACGGCAATGTGATCTACCTGCTTCGAGGGATTGGTTTTTATGTGGACAACTAGCCGTTTCGGCTGTTCTGGTAGTTGGTACTGCACCGAAACATAATTGCAGATAGTTCTCGCCGTTGTAGGGGTGCTTCGATTGCAGGCAGCCACTCGCTGCCTTTATAGGTTAAACTTAACTGAAGAAATTTTACTCTTCGACGTGAAATTAGATTGGGTATTGTGTCGCCAAGCAGCATCTACCATACCATTCTGAGGATAATTATCAGCTCACCTGAAACAATGTCAGTTCAGAGTTAGATGCGTCCAAACAGCAGATTTACCCGCCCAGCCTGTAAAGGAATTCACCTCCATCTCAGTGATACAATACTGTGGAAGTTTGTTTAATGTCGAATACACTTGTACTTTCGGCAGAGGGACTTCTGAGCTGAACTCATGGCTAGTCCTACTAATTCAAGTTCAAAGTTAAAATACAGTAGAAAACCGCCACCTTTGAAACTGCTTGATAACATTGTAGCATTAACAGCAACATGTCTTTGACATAAACGGCTACGCGCTGTCCGTCCATTCAGCTGACCAAATATAGGTCTGTCTTTTCAATTACCACTCAGAAGCGGACCCATTGGATAGATAATGGTAGATTTAACTCAAGCTGGAAAAATATAGAGTTAACTTGGATTTTGGATACTTCGTTTTCCCCATGGGATCATCCTTTTTGGGGATAATACCCCCGCCCCTCTGTCCGGTTTTGTTGGCCGCATTTCAATTCTCATTTATAGGACTCACAGCACTCCACCTGGATTTTCGCTTTGTGTACCAGCTAAATAACAACAATTTGGCAACATAAGGTTTTGATAGGTATAATTTGACTGCTGCGTTTGAAACTGAACTAAATGTCTGACCAATTATGTTTTCAAGTTGTAATTCAGTCGTTAGTCTATTATCTCTGGGAAATAAAAGCGACGGAATGTCAGCCCAAGCGACAAATGTTCCGGTAGCTTTTTGTCAACAGCAAAACTGGAATAGCTGCTCTCGCGTTTTTGAAGAATTCGGCTTGTGGCCTTCTATTGCTCAGACTGTTTCTCAGCTTGCAGGTTTTCTTGTCAACACGTATTTCAGCTGCACCTCTATCGTAACAGTTAAACTTCTGAATTTTGGCGTGGGGAAGATACTTTATAATGTGTAATCCTTGCTACTTGCTTCTATGACATAAAGCTTCATAAATGGAGGTCACTTATTTAGATGCAGTTTTGTAGAATACAGTTTCAACGAAACTGCGTACGATATATTTTGAGGTGTTGATCAAGTTTGATGCCTCCGTTTTTCGATGGCCGAAATCGGAAACTTCGTTGCATACAGTATGAATTCTGTCGCGCAATTATCATCTGAAATCCAGCCTCCTGACAATCCGCCGTGCACTAGTACAACAATCTGTATACAGTTGACGCCTGTCCTGTCATTTCATGCGTAAATCCCCAGAGCTGGAAAGGTTGCTTTTTGAATTGAAGCTAACTAGACTGACGTTGATTAGCTACCAAAATAAGAAACAGTGTCAGTGATTGTGCTAAGACTGTGAAGAAGAAGAGATGCTTCGACCTTTAAAAAGCTCCTTAATTGGATTTGTCCGAAGCGGAAACGCCCAAAAGAAAGTCTGCTTTCGTGGTTTACCTCTAATTATACATTATTGCACGTCCTCCCCAGGCTAAACGAAATTGTCACATATCCATCCAATTTACTGCATGCGGTTAAGTTGCGGTAAAGTTCACGTTCAGCATGCACTTGCGAATTACTGTCAAAACAGTATTTGTTTCACAGGACAAATGTTATAGATTTCTGAGATGCGTGACGGTGAAAAGCGCGTTGAATATATCCAAAATTGTCTAGAAACTAGGTACCTGACAAGTTTAGGTACCAACAAGATGCAAAATCTCATTCAAATGAACGACAATTTATCCAGATGACTGGCTGTGAATATCACGCTAATGTCAAGCTTATACCTAGTTGACCGTTTTCTCTTACTTTCAGGCAGCTCTCTTAAACTTTTATTCGAATTAGGTAAGACGTGTGGCTTTTAAATTATTGTATAACAATGCTATTATTACTGTATTGCTAAGGTGAGTAGAATATCCAGGTCACTATGAACTAGGCATATTACCCGTGGTAACTTGTTATATTCATAAAGGGAATGCATTTGGTTCTGGACTCGTTGCAGAGCCAGATACAGTGGTGTGAGGGTTACTTAGAAACGAAAAAGTATTACCAGTATTTACCAAACAAAACGAGTGATGCACTGTATATATGAAAACAAAAATGCTAACCACTACTGGGTTGACAATAAAACCAGCTCCTCAATATAAAGATCACACGCAGAAAAAGGCCAATTTTCACCCGTCACAAATGCGGTGCTCACAAAAATTGCAATGTGTATTTAGTGAGTGGAAAGCAGCAGCTACCCTGATAAGTCTCTGACGGTTTTTATGGCGCCAACCCTGGCCAACACGACAAAATTCAACCTTGAATAAGTGCGCCTTCCTCACTGGTTGGGAAATCATTATTCACTGCTCAAATCTCTACCCGACTCATTTACTTTGTTTGCACGACACTGGAAGTTGTTAACCCACTGATCAATCGAATAGAGTTTGCCGTTGAGAACCATTCTGGAGTGTGTATTTAACTACTTATCGAGACAATTATTTACTGACACTGCTAAGTTCAAAAATGACCAAAAGACCAAGAATAGATCAGCAGTCACCTGATCCACTGGCGAGTTCAAAATAGTTTTCTCTTCCCCTGAGTTAAGCGGTTTCGTATATTCATTGTCCTTGAACACTCCAGTGGAGGTTGCACTACTTTCCACGCGTCGTTGAAAGTTAACTACTAGACTGTATACAACTAGCAGCAACAAAGCCACTGACTCCAACTGCAAACACATCTCGGGAAATATTCCGAGACACTGCACGATATGGTGACTAACCTATGTCAGTTACGTTGATACTGTCAGCTTCTATCTGTCCGATTGAGTTTCCGCGTTGTATGCACCTAGGATAACTGCGGTAGGCTGACTCTAAGTTACCCTCCGTATCCTACATTTTCTTTTCTTTCCACTATAGGGCTTTACCTAAATCAACTGACATGTTTATACGACATTAAACACTAGTTGGTTGTTCTGGTCATGCTGTCAATTGTAATGACGATGATATCTGACATTTGACATTGATATCCTTGTTTCTTGTCGCATGTTCTGCAGTACTACACAAAATACCAAAATAGATATGTCAAATTCATCAGTGTATCAAAAAAAGAAACTGGGGATATCCTTAAAGTCTCTTGAATACTACCAGTGCCACCCTGTACCGAACAAAATATGAGTGTCCAGCCGAGGGCCTGTGGCATGCTAAAAATAGCAAGATAAGTAGAGACCGCGGGCTGCCACGTCATGTACATTGTTCTTTGAAATTTCATTGTTGGTCAGTTTTCTACTAGTTCATCTTCTGCAGGTCGGCATCCTTTACATAAAGTGAAAAGCAACCCGCCAGACTCTCCAGCCGCCTGTACTCAAATGTAATGCGAGAATTTTTCATCTTTATTCAAATAATAACACGCAGTTAAGCAGTACTTTCAACAAGATTATTCGTCTGCATAACAAACTGCCACCATCTTCTCAATTTACACCCATCATCTACGATGGTCTGCTTATTACCGTTGCTGCTGAAACAAGTCTGTAGTTCCCCTACTGCATGAAGTAGTAGTAATCGTGGTCGTCGATATTCTCATGAACGCGACGGTATCAGAATGTATAAGAAAGAGTATCTCACCCCATTTATTAGTATGAAAATTACGGCTGCTCTTTTACAGCCAAAAAATACGGAGTGTAGTCGCGATGAAAAATGCGAAAACAAACCATGTTAAACTTGAATTTTAATAGCTCTGACTCAAGCCTTGACGAGGTCGGCCAAGTGGGTGAGCTAGGACAAATTGGAGTACAATGGAAGACACATTACTTGTGTGGGCACGAATTGTCCCCGGAGCGTTACGCACACGCCACGGTAGACAAAAGGCACGCGGACAGACTTACTGATTGGCGGACTGACTGAATGACTGACTGATCCCTGGGGCAATATAAGCGCATGAATTTGCCACAGAGATAAGTGTGTCATTTAAATAGTACACACGTGTAACCACACTCCGCTCAGGACTAATTAGCAACAGTGTATGGTGGCTCAATATCTAAGATGGTTGGTTCCAAACCCGGCAAAAAACGGCTACTAACATGGGCCAGGAATCCAGGAAAAGTTCTGTGAACTAACTCGTTGCCCGATGCATCACAGCGCAGCTCCTGGTTTCACTCATTCACTTTATAAAGAGGTTTCAACCTTCTCAAGGGATTCCAACTCTGGGCCGCTTTTACCGAACGGCTAACTCCACATGGATACCCACTTCTTCGCCGGTCTGACAAAGTTTAAACTTGATGCGGGAAAGTTTCGCCGGGACGACGATTTCTCCGATCGATTCAGTCACACATTCACCCCACTTCTCTTGGTGATTTTCACCCTCGTCATTTCAGCTCGGCAGTACATTGGTAAACCGATTGCCTGTTGGGTTCCGACAGAGTTCACACGTGCCCAAGAAGAGTATGCTGAATCTGTTTGTTGGGTGACCAGCACGTACTTCATACCCACCAGAGAAGTTAATGTGCCCGTAAACTTGGCGGACCGTGAAGACCGAAAGATCCATTACTATCAATGGGTTCCGTTTATACTGATGATTCAGGCCTTCTTGTTCAATCTGCCCTGTATTGTATGGCGGCTTTTCAACTGGCAGTCGGGTATTCATGTAAGTCTCCCGCTTCACAATGAGTCTTGCTTTGAGTTACCACTCATAGTCTGTTAATCCGAAGTCATCTGAACGGGTTTTAAATGAATTGCACTCCTAAGCACATGCGATTGTCAATCCCATGTTAAACATTTTGGTCATTGCAAAATAATCGGCGATACTTGTTGATACATCCTTGATCCAACTGCATTTGTCCGGTCATTCACAACCAACAAGATCCATGATCTATCTACAACTATGGCAGAGTGTTTGTTGTAGAACCTGCAATTGGTGGGGCTATAGTGAAAGTGTAGAATCACAGACTGATGATATCGTCATGAAAGCAACAACGAAAAAAGAGAACTGTATGTGGAAAGCATCAAAAGGCCTGTTGTATATCTTGATTCTCGTAGTTAAAATATGCAACCTAGATCGCATGGTAAATGAACCACTGCGAACAATGGATTTAGGCCAAAATTAAGAGTTAATACTGATTACAAAAACTATGAATGCTTGTTCAGTGCAGAGCTTTTAACATATATAATACTAAATGGACTTAAGCGATGCAATTTGAAATTCGATCCTACGGCAGAAGCAGTGATTTGACAGATAAAATTGTGTCAATCACTAAATGTACTCCGAACGAAAGCTGATAAAATTCTTCGTCCGGCAATACCAGTCGAAAGGCGCATATAACAACGCTGTTATTCTGTGAAAAAAAGTTGGAAACTGACAGCGAACAGTGAGCTCCCCACTCGGGCTTTTAAATAGATCAAATGTTTCGTACTTAGAAAACCCGAATTCAACTGGTTTTTAGCAACTTGGTTAATGGGTATTTTCTGGTTGATATCAGGTCAGAAGTGACTGCATGCAGGTTTCCACAAAAGTAGTGAATGTTGCAATAGACTCTCAGCATAACTGCTTATCTTTTACGTCATTTTGGACCCCACAGGATTTTCCAACCTGTATTCTTCTATCTACAAATGTAGTACTTAACGTTTCAGATGCAGGAGGGTGATTTGTTGGTAAGCGTATCTGGACAGCTTGCTATCCAGCATTAAAAATCCAACCCGTTTTACTGCAGATAGAATTCCTTCATAGTGAGTGCCCCTGGGGAAAGTATAAACTGTAACACACGACCTAACCTCAAATTAACCTGCAAACAACTTCCACTAGTTAGACGCCCGCTACAATGACTGAAGGCTGGGACATTAAATTCACAACCTTAACAATTCTGACAATGTTTCTCATGCAGTTACCTGAAAACAACATACTACGAACGGTTCCTTCAAAACCGATTATACGCAAAACTGATTCATCACACTTCAATTGAAAACCGTCTTGCCATATTCTACACAGCTTAGCAACCCGTCATTTTAGAGTAATTACCTTTGGATTATAGGTGCTTCACCTGAAAAAATATATATTTTAATGTTCCTTCTTGGCAAAATACCCGAAATAATATTTACTGAATTTACTGATGCGACCGATAACCCGGAACAGGCCCCTGCACGCATTTGCGCCAAAGTAATTCACTCAAGTCTACGATGGTGTCGTAGGAATGCAAGCAGTATCACATGCGGCTTAGTACAAACTGTCTGTGGTACTCGCCCTATAAGTAGCCGTTGACCGCTCTTGACCGGCAAATCCAAATCGGATGCCACTCAACTAATGTGAGTCACCAGAATCTAGTGTCTAAAGTTATGAATCAATATACATGTTATTGCAAGACAAGGGTGGTGAATGTGAAAAGCTATGATCCGAATAACGTCTTAAAAAATGCAAAAAGAATATCAGCAGGCAAGTTGTCTGCCAAAAGTTTAAAGCGTAATTAGTTGAACAGCGTACATTTGCTATGCCTAACACTTCCAGGTTCACTAACAACTTGCACCAAAAAAATTCCAGACCCCTTGGAATACATCTATGAATCCAACAACGCTATCTTTGACTTTGACAGGTTGTGTCAAGGGTAGACTAATCAAAAATTCCAGTTTTACAATACTGTAGACTTGTGCAAAATCTCGCTTAAATTACCCAAGAATTCTCGCAAGATTTCCTCCCGCATATAACAAGCTTAGTTTGCATTACCACAGTGTTACGTGCATTCCTTTAGACTTCGCTTAGCCCAAAGCATTTAAGCAAGCTGCATTTGGAGAATAATCACATATTCAACTGTGCTACACCTTATAAGTCAGAAGTTCGCTGGACTAGTGCCTGTTAAGTTCTTCTTAACAAAGCTCATGCATACTTATGGAACATCACAAGTGGTTTCACGCACGCGATGAACTAAACTCAACAATTTGGGCATTCTGATAATTCACTAAAATAACACGGATACAGTTGGGGGATATCACCATTCCAAATAATTTTAGTCGTCACAAAACAAGCATTCTAGATTCATGGACATAGTAAAAAAACTTGAGTATTTAGGAATCTACAACATTCTGTAACAAACACTTACAAACGAATCAGAGGGCCGGTTTCATACAGGTTTTTTGAGTTTCAAAAGGGCCGAAACGTTCGGGCTGTGCAGCGGTGCCCTGAGGGCTGTGAGGTGCATCCACTCTGTGACATATTCAAGAAATTCGCCCCGCAGCTGGCGGCCCATTTTACTTGTCACAGATACTAACCGTTTTCTGCTGTCTGCATATTTGTAGTCAATTTGTGGAAACGCTTCAAAATATGTAGAGATAAACTGAGACCGCACGCGGTCGACACACCTTTAGCGGTGGAATACTGAGTAATATACTCTAATTGTGTCTTAACCACAGTTTCACTAATTGCGATTACAATGAGGCTGAGATAGTGGTGTTTACTTGGAACTGAGTTTTCATTTTGTTTCCTGCAATTAGATCGGCCCAAAGCCACAATCAGGGCAAATTTTTTGTTCCATTATTGTGTTCAAACGACTGTGTGGGGTGACGGAACTGTCCAGGTGGCCATCACTGCCTTTTGAAGTGACAAGACACCAAACAGTTAGAACCTACAGTACTTGACTGGTGCACCTCATATGATAAGACAGATACCATCATAGCTTTTTGGACTTCGGGTGCTGGACCCCACTGACAGAATAAAAAGTGTGCAAAACCAGACACGTTTGCCGATATTCCACCTGCATCCGTGGCAGAAAAAAACACTAAAGGCGAGCAATATGTGGGGTAACATTAACGTTGCCGGACACCAAACCAGCGGGCTGAAGCTGCGGTTCATTAATTAGTGTTTCGGTCACCTAAGGAAATTAGTGTCTACTGCAGAAAAACGCTGGCAGAAAAGCGGAGCGCAAGCTTTACCAAATTGTTTCCTGAATTTACATTATTCTCTATTCAGAGCTGCATGAATCTATTGAGCAAGGTTATTCAAACTATTATAACGATGAATTTGAGTAATAGTCTCAAGTGGATCCTAAAAGTGTGCAGTGGGGAACCGTGTTTGAAGGTCAAAATCCAGGCAATTGGCCACACGTTTTGCACTGAAATGCATGGAACAAGTCAGTTTAGCATTCAACCTATTTGCATCAGAAATTCGGCCGGAATAAGAGCCTGCACTTCCGGGGACGTTTGATTGTAGTGGTCAAAGTTCCAAAGGAAGAGTCTGAAACTCCATTATGGCTATTTTCAAGCATCCACACACTCCGCATTTTTAAAACAGACGATAACCATCTGTCGATTATTGTGTAGATTTTCGGTTGGAAGCAAGCAGTCGTTTGCAAGCAATCAAATAATTGCATGGTCCAGTTGAGAGCTGATTAAAAAGAATTGAACAAAGTCTATTTGCGGTTGAAACAGCTATTTTTACACAAATAACGTTGGAGTTCAACGAAGAAAAAACGGAATTTGTTCTCAGTGCACACACATGATTTTCGATTTCAGGGTGAATCTCCTGAGAATAAACGTTTCTTGGTTCAGCTGATCTGTGATTAAATTTGGAGTTCGTGGTTTACGTGCTCAAATATTTTTCTACTGGAATCATTAAAAATTTACAAAGTTTTAAGGGTCTAGTTAGGAACTCTGCATCCGTTTTGCAAAGTGAAAATTTTTGGTAAATTATTACCCTTCTTAAGCATCAAGAATACAAGAAGTAAAAGGATATTAGGGGCACCAAAAAGTCACTGATATTACGGTATTATTATTTAAAATGAGTAAAAGGCATCGACAAGCAAAACTGGAGTTATACACTCTACCAAAGTGTACACCTTCAAGGGTCAATTATAGTGTCCTGAGGCTTTCAGTTATAGGGACAATCTACTTAAGTGTGCAAAGTAAGATATATTTGAGTTTGGATGTTCTATTCAAAGCACTGGATTCAAACACTGGATAACGGAAAGAAGTTTGATTACAACTCTAAGTGCAAGTTCATCACATTGCTACTCATGTTCGAGCTGTATAGTATTCAAGTACAATAAAACTACTATTCAAGAGTCTGCAATTTCTAATTATCTAGAAGATTTATGAGATCTGCAGTGCTGATGAATCCCAGTGAGGACGAAATTGCTCTATAGTGGCTCTTGGTTGATCAGTGTAGACTGTCTTCACCCAAAAAACGCAATTTCGGCTAATAATTCCTAATATCCTCAAAATGTTTACACAAATCTTGTAGTTTAGCTTATGCGTTAATTTGAGAAGGTCAGAAAACTTGCAATTTTAAATTGGTGTTTTGCAAAGCAACGTGAAGTTTAAACTGAATAACTCAAACGACCTTCTGAACCCTAAAATTCCAAACACTTTTGTCGACAAGATGGCTGACTACACTCCGTCATTTAAGATCTTGTCGAAGATAAATACCAACCGGTCTGTTTAACACCAATATTGAGCCTGAACTCTGCGCTATCGATCCTGTGAATCAGCACAGGTAGTGCTACTCGAAAGTGCTAATTGAGGGTTTATTAAATTTAGTTCATGAATGTTGTCCAGGATAAGCCGACGGTTCAGAAGTTTCCAACCAAACAATGTTTTCGAATACAAGCACGAGCTGTGTCCATAGTAATGCAACCTATGCAATCAATGCAAACTATTACACATTTAATAATATCTGCTTAGAAGCAGACTTTCAAAGCAGCATTAAAGGCTGTCATATGAGCAAATGTATCTTGTAAACATAATTACATTTGCAAAATACACTCATTTGCAAACCAATCTGGTTGGATGGAAGACTCACCTGAGGCCCAGCTGAATCTCTTTTTTTCAAGCAACTGAATGTACTCCACCAGGCCGCATCATGTTTCAGCCGGTATGATATTTGAGATATCGCCATACCTGTGTAGACGTAATACACTACTGATAAATACGTTTGGTTTCTAACGTGATGCGTATGCATACGTATGCAAATAACAGTCATTTAAGGATACAGGAAGGGGAATTTCTCCCTTAGATGACTATTCTTTACTGGGAATATTGGGATCCATCGACTCACTCAAGCAACATAACTGCTAGAGGAATCCGGCCAACCGGTGCCAGCTGAAACGACCAATATTGGAATCACAATACTTGTTTTTCAGTTTTAATAATGCGGATAGGAAGTTGTGTTGTGAACAATAGCTACCGTGCTTGACCACAACAACCCCTCAAACCGAAAAGCTCAGATGGGCTGCATGACGCGAAACCTGGGATGAGCGACTGACAGAATCATATGACTGAAGAATTTTGTGCACATGAAGACCCGTAAAATGAAATTTTATGTTGCATAGTGCGGCTAAATAGTCAAATAATGCGAACAACTAGATCTTTTAGGAATTCAAAAAACCTTTCTTGTGCTTAGAAAACGATAGGAGAAACAAGAACTGAAGTTTATTAGAAGTTTACATAGGTCCATTATGTAGCTTTAGCCCCGTCTCTTCTCAATTAGACTCCAAGCAAATTGTCTTGTTTCAGTTTTTTCTTCTCCCCTTAATATCGGTGAACAAAACTCATAAAGTTGACCTGAAATACTTACTTTAATCATTGGTACAACAAATATTTATAGGTAGCACGGTTTGTGGTTCTCCTCAATAATTGTAGATGTGCATCGATCCAATGACTGTGAAGTAAAATAATTGATTTAAACAGAACACCTAATAATTCTACCAAAATACGTATGCTCGAACAATAGTATTTTGAATAACCGTTGATGATGTAATTTTCTCCAGTAGGTGAATTTTGATTTGCGCGAGTGTCTGAGTCTACAAGTGCTCTAAATAAATCGATGGCAACTTTTCAACTTCTTGATGAACCAGAAAAACTCTTGGGCTTCACGAAGTCTAAGCATGTCCCTGCAGTATGCAAAATACCTCGTCTACTTATTTCGACGTTCTATTATTAGTTTAGATCCCGTCAGCCTCACATGAACTGAGTTAATTGTCCACATTTTGTGTGTCCATCATATGCGACGTGTGAATTCAGCTTCAGACATCACCAACAGCTGAACTTTTAGAAAAATCATCAGCAATGCAATGGAAAAATTTGTTTCTTCAACCTCAGTGAATCTGATGTGTGGTTTCATACAAACACTAAAAGCCTTTTTAAAGGCTGTCAAGATCCATTCGCATTGTAAACTAACCTTTCGCACAAAATGTCAGAAAAAGCCGAGTACGTCATTCAGACTGGTGTCGCCATTTTTACTGTAATACGTAGGTTACAAGTTATCCGGCGGAGATGACAGTGTCCAAAGCCTAGTTTAGCTCTGTAGGTTGCCCGTGAATATATCCGCGTTAATAATAGCAAGCTAAAAGCCCTTTTCATCTATCCGTTTGACCATAGAAATGAAAGTTTTACTCATAGTAATTTTGGTTGTTCGAATTCTACGTTGCCGAACATTGAGTACGTTTAGTGTATATTTGCAAAGTTGTAAACTAACGGTCAGGGTTAGCATAAGCTGATTCTATGACTTGGAAACATTCGCGTGATAACAATTTAAAATTATAGATGTAATACGCTACTCATGAGTTTGCTGAAAACCCTTCGATGGACCACGACAGTCCCCGGGTTTCCGTCAACTTTGTTTTACTTGAACCCATAGTGCATGAAATTAACGAAATACATTCACTTGGATGTCAATTTAGTTTTGACGAGTGACTCACTTAGAACTCGGCTGAATCTCTCGCCTATGATGTTTATGATAATTAAAAACATCCTAAACTAGAGATTCAGCTAGGTTCCAGGTGAGTCTCCAATCAAATCCAAATTGGCATGTAAATGAGTGTTTTGCAAATCAAAATTTTTGTTTAGGCTGTAGATCACCCACTACTGCCCGGAGGATACTTAGCCATAAATTGTAATGATTGAAAACTATATGATTTGTTGTTTAAGCCCACATAGAAGCTAGTAACGTCTAATAGTAGCTGGATTGTACGGCAAAAAGAGAAACCGCCTGTACCTAAAACATAATTTCCCAAAAATCATTCGATTTCGGAACTTTGTATGGGATTGTTCCTTCCTGTAAAGTAGCCGGAGTTTACGGGAAATATGTTTGATTAGCTTGTACACTGGTTCGCACACTATCCACTGTTCCGGCCCCTAAGCACAATGAGTAAGTTAGAAGATGGTAAGCTTGATCTCAAAGCACCACAGATTATAGTAAAACCGGTGTCATGTTTTGTATGTCCCAAAAATACGGGTACGCAATATATTCAGTCCGCTGATAGTGATGACCATTTTTATTCGCAATAGAATACTTGTTGGAACAAGTGAAAATGAAAAGTTGGCCACAGTTAATCACCTAAACTGTGCAAGTTGCTTGGAAAACAAGGTGTGTTCGTTTGTGCATCAGTGCGCCCGAGAGCTTAGAATGTAACCTTTGTGTTGTTGATGATGCTGCTAGTAATTGCAGCTACATAAATGTCAACCCTCCCTTAATGTTAACAAGGTTGCACGGAACTGGTTCAGTATTTTTCCAGAACAATGGGTGGCATTCATATTAAACACCCAACTCAGCGATTTCCGTGTGCCCATGTACAAATGTAACGGAAGACCGTTTTACATTCGCTCCCATAAACTATTATGCCTGAATTTCTAGAAGGGTTTCTGGTTAGCAGAAGGTCTCCAAAACCCGTCTAAATTAAATCCGTTTATTTTTGAGCTTTTATATCCTGGAAGAATAAACTTGCCCGTTCTTTGTATCCTTTTGATCCATATATCAAGGGATATTACCAGGGATGTTTTAAAACCCAGTTAGCGCTTTATTTAAAAAGTTCCGATTAATGGTCTAACATTGTAACCCACGGAGAATGCCATACGATCAGAACTGACCACATGCACAAACGGCTAACTCAAGTACGGCTAGTAACAACGGCTAATATCAGGTAGTTTGTCATTCTTGTAGGAAAGTCAAATTCTCAGCAGCGGATGTAACCATGAAGCCAAGTAATGTCAACTTAGATTTACGGGGAGATACGCCGGACGACAAGGAAGTTCAGTTGATAAACCCGGCTGTTTTCGTGCTTGATACAGAATAATTCAGGGGCGACTTACTACTTGCAGGCAACAAAGCTAGATATGACGATCTTGCATCAAATTTGCTGCCTCTAGCGTAGTTCTCACTGTTCCCCATTCCAGAAGAACAGATCCTTTGGAGATCAAGGAACTGACTTAGCCATCTCATCAAACGTGTGGCTCTCATCATTTTATTTTCCTTATTCTCGGTAAACAACGCTGTAGCAGCGAAAAACATCTCAATACAATACACGGTCTTTAGCTGAAAAACTGAACAGGTGTCAAGCAATTTTACATTTTCTCAGTATGATTGACGCACAAAATGTCCAGCTGGAACTCCCCAGCATGTGATCCCGTTTACGGTGATATATATTGCCCAAACAAATAGTGGCACGCTGATAAACTAAGACAATATCTTCGACAAGAACTGCTCACGAGATCTGTAAGAAGTGGAATTTTGCTTCTGGTACCTCTTGAAGTTGCAATTGAGTTTTAACGTTTACTGCTTAGCAGAACAGCTTGCGGAATAATAATAGATCTTGTGAACGCGTTTTCATACCATCAAAGTCATTCTAATCATCGTCATTTTCACCGTCAACACCATTCTCGGAGATCAGCTATTGCATAAGTGGATTTCCGGAAACTCTGATATGCGCTAATGCATTACTGCGAGGGTATACATGGGTCCCGTGTTTTACTGTAGGGAGTTGTATTAAGTCAGCACTCCATTTCTAATATATACATCTCGTTTAAACTTCCGAAATACATTGTCCTTGGCGATTCCGTTTCATCTGAGACTCACAGGCCTGTGTTTTAATGCAAAACTTTGTCGCTATTTTCTCTATAAGCAGTAAAAGATTATGAAGAACAGGTTTAGAGATTCCGGAAGATGTCACTCGCAATAAATGGGACGACCAAATGAGTTTGTCCTTTGCACAACCTATTTAGCACTGTACCAGTTGCAGTGTTATTCTGATGCCATGCTTCTAAATGAAAGTTGTCATTAGGTCTAATAAAAAATTAAAATCAACTTAAAAATGAATTTACACAAGTCGTCTGACTCGCATTGCTCTTAACGTGTAGCCGCGCTTTTTCACTACCCTGGTGATTTAACACCCTGATTTAACACAAGCATAACCACTGGAATAAAAATAACATATGCAAACAACATACTCGACTGTGCTCCATCGGAGCTAAATATTGCGCTGGTGGAGCTGGAAAAGCCTTTCACTGTGTCTGACTATGAAAATGAAGACTGCTGGAACCGGATCGACTCTGAATATTTAGTTTGTAAAGAAGGCTATTCGTCATATACTCATTTGCAAACAAATTTGGTTTTGCGAGAGACTCACCGGGAACCCAGCTGAATCTCTCATTTGTGACGATTCCAGGGCGAAACCGGTCGTGGGCTGTCGAAGAATTTTTAGCAACCTTATGAGTAGTGCATTACGAAAGGTATTCAGCATTTAACCATCAACCTAATGGTGGCTTCATCAAACGGAATTCAAACCTACCAAAGACTGAGTCTGCTCGATATGTAGTAATATGCACTAGCGACAGATAAAGCCCGGGATGGAAAATGACCAAAGGTTGTTATATGAGGACCCCTTCTTCAAGAACTATGTTGAGCGACACAACGGAGCAATATATTGAAAACTGTGGTGGATGAGTGCTATGGTTGCGACTCAACAGTTCACTTCGATTTCTCTAGTCATAAATGAGTTCAAAATATAAAGTGATTTCTTAATTTAGGTGCGTACCGTTGCGCCTGGCAGCTGGTGTACTCACCACTCATGTGGGAGCTGTATATTATTGCGGAGTGATCACTTTCGCTTAACCGAAGCCACCTAAACAGACAATTAGGTTAGGTTGTTACGAATTAACATCAAAAAGGAATCCTTGAGTAACATAGCTTACAATGAATTTGTTCGTCGATACTAAACCTCTCGTAATTGCTAAGCTAATGACACAGTTGTCATATTTCTCAAAATGTTTGAATCCTATCCTATGAAACCCTTGTCGATTTCGCCAATTACTCATGCATGCAAAGGCCATCGTGCCGTTGTGGAGCAACAGTGTTCTTAATAACAGAATCAAGTTTGCTGAGTATTGCCTCGATGTGAATGTCTTCTGGCCCACTGCCACTTTTCATTTGAGAACATTTCCACAAAAGGTTGGCCACCTTGGGCTTTTTTTTCACTAAACTTTGCTTGCGAAATACCACTTTAACATCACATCAGGAAGCATCTAAACTACATCTGCTTGTGGTATGTTTAGGCCAATCTATATTCTTCCTCTTAGGTTTCCCTATGATGCGCTGTATTGCTTTGACAGAAGATTGCATCCATCAGACCCGGAACGGTCAAGCAACCAGGCACAATATGGGGTTCCAGACATTTGACTATTTCACATTGTTGACCCTTTCATTTTGACGAGAACGGCAAAGGTGTTTTGCGCACCAGTGTACTGTGTCTTGTGGCGCCTAATGCACCAGGTTTCTTCCACAGAATATAGGATCCGATTAGCTGTACATCCAAAGGGATAGTGTACCTAAACCCCCTAAGTAGTGTTTAGCTTGACACGGAAACTGTCATCCATAAGTCACATAGTGAACTTATGCTCCAAAATGAAGTGTACAGTATACATATACAAGTAGATAGGTATGAGAAAATTCTAGTGCAACTTATGATTGGTATCACAAAATAATCCACCTACCTATATTCCACAAAAAGGTTCTTGGTTTTAACTTGGAGGGGACCTCCTTCAAAATCCACCGAAAAAAATTCACACCAGAATGACACGGTGTAAGGTTTGTCAAAGAAAACCAAACTCTGAGATAACGAATTCCCAGGAAATTCACACTCTAATTAGTGATGAAACCAGCCTGGCTATCACTTTGATGACAGTCGAAACGATTAAACATATGAGGTACTATTTCTGCTTCCCATAAAAGTCCGGAGGAGATAGTTTGCAAAAAAATATTTGTTTTTACCCGAGAAAAATATTTAACTGTTTCCCCTTTTATTTTTGTTTTTTTTATTATCCATGTTCATGAACCACCAAAGTTAACCACTGAAAAACCCCAGTTAAAACACAACAAAATAAAAGAACTGAACATCAGTGGACCCAGGACAGAGTGTGGAATAATAGTTGTTTAGCTGTGACATCCTTCCGGTGTTTGGCTGCGACGCAACTCAAATTTTCTAAGTTTACATAAGGTCGCAGCTGCGCCCATCTTAAAATCACATTGTTTTACGGAAGAAACATCTCTGTGCTTCACACCGTATCACTGGTTGTGTACAGAGGGTAAACGCAATGCCCACAGCTGTTCCCCAGGTATTGTTGTGCAATACCCTCAGAAATTCAGTCTATGTCTGTTGCTTCCGACAGCGTAACGTTACGCATTTGTCGACAGGCTGAAACTAGATACAAGCCGTGGCCAATCTTGCCGATCAGTCGTCCAGTTAACCAGCTATCACCATTGTCCACTACTCTTTGGACTTGTATCTATACCAAGGTTCTTCCTGTAGCCTAATTTCCGCCATACTGCAATTATCATATCAGACACGTCCCCTTGGATCATTCTGCTTCACCCCGTTTTGGACTGTGTTGCAGTTTGTCCTGTCGAGTAGCAAATCCAAATATTTCCTCACTGCTTCTCAATAGGAATGCTTACCGCCATCAGGATTCCACTAAATTCGTTTATTAAAAAACTATTTTTGAAATTTTGTTGGTGATCACATAGATAATTGGCCGTTCCAGCCGTGCTCAACAGTAGATGTTCACGTACAATACTTAGTCGTCAGTCTAAATAGATTTTAAAATTCAAGTTGTATATATACTAGACTGCCATCCTTATATTTGAGCTTACAGTGTGACACCCAATTAGTGATGCCCTCCTTTTCAACTCAGTTTTCTGAGTTTATTAGTTTGAAAATGTACAGATCCAGTCTTGTTTCAATAACCAAACCGTCACAGAAGGAACTGCCAAGACATAACACTGTACGGAACACAACACGGAAGCTAATTTATTCTCAGAGATACTCCATTCTATGAGGGTTAGCACACGATCGAATTCTATGCGTGGGCGTTGAGAACCATCGGGATTGATTTAATACAAATTCCTCTAACCGCAAATAACTTTCGGGTGGGTTTGGCAAGAAATGGCAGAATAAGTTACGGCAGTCACACGTAACTGCGATAATTTATCATCACTTCGATCTACAAGTCGACTGCTGAACCCACTTAGCTAGCCTACTTAAAAGAAAATGAATGTATTTGACGACAGTCTTGCGAGTTTAAACAAACCCAATGATTGCAAAAAAGGAAGCAACTGGTGTTTGAACAAAAACTACTCAATGACGAAGATGGAGATACTCAATAAAAATGCTTTTAACAGTAAATTCCAAAAGGTAACTGAGGGTCTTTATTATCGCTCTGTGACTTCTTTCCGAAATACTCTGCCATTTTCGTAGTGGTGAGTTCTTTTCCTTTGTTTGAGCATTCCAATAAACACACCCATTTGTAAAGTTATTTGCTCCGTGACGCCATACGAATGGCGAGATAGGAGTCGTACACTGGTTTCTGTGTGTGATCCCTGGCCGTTTGTGAAACACAATGTATAGGGACACAACACATTTCATATACACAAGTGAATAACTGCTCACCTGTTGACCACAAGTTGCGTGCCATTCGCTTCTTAAACTCTAAAATCAGGAGAGCAGTGTCAACCGCTACAACATTACAACAGTGAACAATCTGTTTTGAAAGTACCGTCACCCAGCTGAGCCTGACCATCCGTAGATTCTTGCACACTTGAGCTGGTTTTGGGCAAACCGATAGTTATCGCGTTGATCAGCAAACAATGTAGCTCCCCACAACTAAGGTTGATTTGCTAAGTCTAAATTCACAAGATAAGGGACTTGGTAAAACAGAACTATTTTCAGAGTCCATCTGTGGCAAAGCGACCCGACCTTATCCTTGTCCTACTGTTTGTGTACCAACGTGACCCATTAAGCCATACGGGAACGGTTTCTCTGATACCAAAGTGGTTCACGGTCAGGGGTCTAACCCACAAGTTCTGAAATCTTCAAGTTCGGGTTTGGAACGTGTAAGGTGACTTGGTCTATAACCACCGCTGCATTGCGCAAGGCTTTAGAGACAGAAGCTTTGGTTAAGGACAGTATTTGCCCTCCTGTCTATGTCTAGGCGCACCGACATTAACCCGGTCCGCATCAAACTATGATCCCAGCAATTAAAAATGCCATCACGCCACATAAGCCGTCGTGTTTAAGCCCATCCTTAAGTACCGACGATCCAGTTTGTCGGTCATGGACGCAACATGTAGGGGTCAGCAGGCCGAGACAACCTCATCATCTCGAAATCACTCTTCAAGCCTTGAGGGCCGGTCTGTTTTGCAACATTTATTTTTGCCTCTCTGAAGCAAGCATTATGAAAAGCTGTTCTCGCCCACACATTGAAGTTGATTACTCTCCACTCAGAATGGCGCAAGCTGAAATGTAGTCGACCCCGGGAGTGTGAAATCGATTACGAGAAATCTGGGTAATATGGGCGCGACTCGCCTTCCAGGATTGGGTCTAGCGTGATCAGCCCTGACACTACTTGGAGACGTTCCAAGAGACGGCCGCCAATCGATGTCAGTGTCATTCCTATTTTCAGTTTTTATACAACGTTTGTGAGTGAATTTCTGGAGGTGTAGGAATCTTGGAAGGATTATCGTGGACTAGCATTGATTCCCTTTCTCATTTACTTTTCTTCTTTGCTTCACGATACGAATGGAAGCAAAGCATCAGGGTCGAACGCTGATGTTGTGCTTTTATTGCAGATGATGATTAAAACAGATCGTTGGGTAGTGACTGAAATCCAGTGGGGCTTCGTAGTTCCGTGTGTCAGCGGAACTGCATACTACCTATGGGTTTTATCAGGAAATCGTCTTATCCAACAATCAATTTATGAATTCCAGCATCCTGAGGAGTACACAAAAACTTGTTGCATACTGTCACGCTCAGCACTGACTTCGGCTGTGAGATTACCCTAAGTTTGCTGCCACACAATTTGTCCCGGAGACTACTCGGAACCTCCACAATGTAAAAAAAGGATCACATTTGAACATGTTTTTCAAGACTGATAATGTTTTCGGTCTCCGTTTACGTATTTTACAAGCAGATATTCATGCCAGACTTCGGATGTCAGTTCACAAGTAACAGGCATAGAATAAACCTGACGTATATTTTGGTAAATTTTTCTCCCGAAACAAGAACGAGTGTGAAATTTGGTTTCTCAAAGTGACGAAAATACTTTTAGACGATAAGCGGCAACCAGCTTACAAAAACCAGAAAATTGTTTTCATTCGGAATTCATATGCAATGTCTAGTACAAAATGCGATGCATTAGTTACAGTCAACCCAAGGGTTGCCAATTAGGGACAAACGCCTTCATTTCGGTTTGCATTTCAGAGGTGACCTTGTTGCTAGGTGAAATCATGCACACCTTGGTTGGGTCCCAGAGGGCAACTTATGAAGCGACAAGCTTACGGTAACCTTAAGATTAGTGTACTTTTAGTCACCCTATTGATGTGAATGTGGAATGTGGAGAACAAGGTACCGCCTACGGTCTCGGGGATTTATGCCTGCATATGTTCTTTCAAGTGCCACCGAGATTCTATTCCGGATAACCTCTCACCCGTACTGTTCAAAGATGGGCTCAGTCGGCGCTTGTTCGGTCTGCTTGCCTGCATTTGAGAAAAGGACCATCCCAGACAACTGGGGAGAATCGATGATAGTGCCCGTTTTCAAAAAAAGGCTTGTAATGAGTGTGGTAACCGCAGGGGATTCAGCAGGAACCCGCTCGTAACGAGACTTTTGGCGTCAATTGTGTTTCGTTGCCTTATGGTGGCTCGTGAAAAACTGGCTGGGGAGCAGCAAGCGAGATTCCGGCCTGGTAGGAGTTGCGCACTCTGTCAGGTGCTAGATTAACGCCATACGCACAAAGGAGCCACAGTTTTAGTATTCCTGAACGTCCAAGCCACACTCGACTCAGTTGACTGGTCTGTTCTCCTTGACACGCTTGCCCCGGAAGTTTGTGAACACAATAAGTTCTTTGAATTCTCAGACCTCCGGACTTGTGAGAGTATACGGATGACACTCTGAAACCTTCGGTACACAAAGCGGTGTGCGTCAGCGACGCCCAATCTCTTCATTCTTATTTACGCTCATGATTGATAAAATAATGGGACGAAAACTAGATCTTCCACACTCCGGTGTTTAAATAGCCAGTGACGAAATGCTCATCCATCTGGAATAAAGTCTTCGAAAAGGAGAAGAGGGCACAGGTGTTTTCGGATGAACTGACAAAAGTCATCCCTTCCATTGGCATGCACTTTGTACCCATCAAATAGTGTGTCTACAACCAGCGGCTGTGTTTGTTGGGCCATGTCTTGCGCATGCCGAACCATCGTTTGCCGAAGAGAGTGCTGTTTTCCGTACCCAGTTTAGAGCGCCGGAAACAGAGAGGTGGCAAACCTCTAAACTGGCAGAGGGGTATGAAATAGATTACGGAGAGTTTGGGTCGTTGCGACCCGCCTTCCAGGATGAGGCTTGTGTGATCCCCACTGTACCTGATTGGAGACGCAGCAAGGTATGGCTGCTAATCAGCATCAGTCTCTATCCAGATTGCCTGATTAGACGTCCGGAATTATAGACACCGCGGAATGACTGTGGTAGGCTGGGACTAATTCCTTTCCCCGTCCACTTCCATTCTTTACGTCAAAATAGGGCATCAGTTTTGAACACCTCGATGATGGCGATGATGCTTTGATTATGCTTAGAGTCCTTTCCTCCACGCCACAAGGCATCTGACAGCTCAGTTTTTGGACCATACACTGTATGTTACTATACTTCATTGGGATGAATCAGGCAAGCACCTAGACCATAGGCAGGTCAGTTAGACAGAATGGAGTTCATCTTTTGTTGGAGGATGCAGATAATCGCAACTTGAACATAAAATCTGCTTGAACTAAAAGCCCCTTCGAGTCTCAGGTGAGCGAATTTCCAGGAGGAATCTGTTAGTAACTCTCAGATGAGTGCCTTTGGACGGATTGAGAGAAACGTCCAACATTAGAGGAGACGGATACTGTACTTCACGCTTTCTGACAGAAGATGGCCTCAGTTTCTTCTGGTAATCGTGTCGGACTGACAGACGGTAGCGATCCTCACCTGAATCATACTGACGTCATGCAGCGTATCCATCTACAGAAATGCAAGGCCGTCCAGAAAACTGAGTTGGTAAATTTCGTTTGAGACGGGTGAAGAAACCGCAGACTTAAAGGCGGTAACTGCTGACTAGAAGCATATTACTCTGCTATATAATGACTGCAAGGCAAACTTTCGGGAAACCTTTGCCGAATGTCATTCGACGTGATGTTGGACACGTTGGGCTAATTTACTAGGCATTTCGGGTTGACTAACGCTTTCTGGTCGTCTATATGTCAATATTTTGTAGTTTTGCTCAGTTTTTGGTATCCTCCTGGAGGTTCTTAATTTTTTACTAGCATTTTCACTTGCCCAATGGCATAAACTGTCTTAAAGGCGCGCTTTTGGCCCTGAAAACCTTTGCTCATTGACTTGTGGTTGCCTTTATTCGTTTTTGTTTGCTAGTTTACTCAGTTCCTTCTTACACATCAGTCTGTATTCTGGTGTCAAGCTGAGTACCGGGTTAAAATGAATGTTGTGGCTCAGTATAGTCGAATGAGCAATCGCTGCAGCTGTTAACATTGCCTGTCTTTCATCGTTCTTTAGCTGCTGAAACGCGTCAGCCTTCTACTGAATTTGCCGGCTGCTACTACTGAAGAAAACCAAATTCGTGCCTTTCAGAGTTGGTGCGAATGTTGATAGAACTGATGTGCTTTGAATAAAAGAAAGAACTTTAACGCTTGTATAGTAAAAATCTTATGAATTACACCCAATGCACATAAAACTATGGTGCACCTAGCGAATGGTGACTTTATCAAGGCAACTTGTTTGGCTAGTGACTGAGGACTACGTTGTAGAAATATTTTTGTAATATTTTTGTTTTAACTACGACATCTTTACTAAGATTTTTATTACACACAGGAAACGACAGAAAATTGGAAATGGTAGGCTTTTTTCTGCCAACTTCAAGAATGGTTTGAAATGAAAAAAAGCCTTTGCAAATTTCGGGTGTAGAAAAACTGCTTGTTTGTTGGTATTTCTTGTGGCCTCACGAAACAAGTCAGCAGAGCATTACGGCTTATTAGACAACATCGCAACGAGTCCGCGAACGGTCATACATTTTGAATCTTGAATTTTGAATTCTTGAAACAGACTCAAATCTGTTTCCTAGTAAAAGGTAGAAAAAACCTCAAGAAGCTTGTCGAGTCAAAAAGCCACAGGGATGATGAAACATTAGGCTCTTGCAGCAACCGCTTAAAAAACTACCACATAAACTTCCCATAGAAATTCTTTTTGTAAAACCAGACCTGAATCTCCGTTGTTAAAAAATGGACTGGGCAGTGATGAACGCAATAAAAAGAAGAGTCAACTTCGACACCTGTGCTCTAAACAAGCTGCGACTGTCTGTGAGCACCCATTCTGGTCCAGTTGAGCGAAGGAGCGAAATCCCAGGAAAACATTCTCCCTGTATTCTGTACACAAAAGTAAGATTTCCTGGTCAAATGGTGTGAGATAACAAAGCAACAAAACAGATGTGAGTTTTGCATAGGCATTGCTACAGACTAAAAACCTAGTGGAACATTTTTAACCTGAGGCTGACTAACTCCATAAATTGTCTCTTGACACAAAACACCATGCGCATTGGTCAAAAACGATTTCGGGTACGACTTTAAGGCGTGCATTCTAAAGTATAAAAGTTAAGAAATAGGAGTATTTAGTTCGTTTGATTCTTTATTCTGTAGATGCAATCAAACCATGTACGTTTGCAATGAAACAGTGGGTTTTTCTGGACTCAATCCGGCAGAAAATCAATGAGGAATAGTAGCTGGCTAGTAATTCACATCTACTTAAATCACTTACAATAATAGCTGAGTTATTTGTGACCATAAAATTTGATGGCTCCTTAGGCTTCGGTTAGTTAAGGGTGCAAAAACTGCAAAGGTAAAAAGACTGGGATCCTTGCAGCTTAGGTCATGTCTAACTGTGTTTTTATCACTCTGGCCTTTCACAACATCTCCGTAGAGGTATTCTATGGCCACGGTGGATTGGGTGAACCAAACAATTACAGAAAGTAAAGCATTCAGTTGAAAAAACCCTCGACGTAAGGATGGATCCTGGACCTACTTGCATTTGATCCATGAGTGAGATGTGTAAACGGAAGTCTGCTATAGCTGAGGCAAAATACATTACTGCTTAGAGCTTTTGAGACTGGTTGTCGCAGTTCCAGTTAGTTCCAGAAAATTTACAACTTTCTTATCAAAAGTAATTTGTCACCGAATCCCTATTTCTTGAAACGGTTCAGATATTTACTTTTGATAAACTGGTTTGCATTTTTACGCACACGCATTCCGACGAGTGTTTTATAGTTGACAATCATATGTCTACGATCACGATATACCAAAGCCATTGTGACTCGTGTAATGTAGCCCGATCGTAAAAGACCATAGGATAGGGGATTTTCTAGCCTGCTTTTGCCAGCAATACGTGCTTATATGCGTTGAACAGGCAAAAACTTCCAACTGTGTCCTACTGTGCACAGTCGTCCAGTGGTCCAGTGGCTGAGCCACAGCTGACCAGTAGTCTCGACTCGGATGCCAGTCATTCTTCCGGAACGCATACACACACATACACAATCATTACCATCCAAATGGGATACGTTAATTCCCACTCGATCTGCATGTATTGAAATGTAAACAATACGTGTAGAAAACCGAAAATTTCATTTTCAGCAAACTTGATAACTATAACTTTGTTCTGTTAGGCGAAAACTGAATAGTTGGTGAAACCACTAAGCATGACAATTATTTTGGGATAGTAGAGACCTTTGTGTTCCCACATGTACTGATATTCTGAAGGATTACTGAGAAACAGATTTTTGCCTCGACTGCTTGTTTTCCAGTATTGTGTGTAAACAGTGATTATCAGTTTTTACTTGTTTGTCGCGGCGACAGGGTCCTCCGCAGTTCTAGCCATTTCTCCCCAAATGAATCTTGTCGCATTTCTTTCTGCTGAATCTACTATGGGGAAAGTGACACCTATTCTTCTCTCAGGTAATTTTAGCCACTCTTTAAGCAGCTATGCAGCAGCTCACTGTTCATAGAAAACTCTGTGATGAGTTCCCGATGATGATACTCCCTCTTGTTTTATAACTCCTTAAGTGAGATCACCGGATACCTTTGAATTTTCACAGTATCGTTAACGAAGACAAAAGAATGAACAAGATGCTTACCTATCAGCCCCAAACGTACCCAAACCATCGGTGGGTTCACATTCTAATCAACAGTCATTTTCAATTTAGTTTACCACTGAAATGTGTAATTATGTGAAATTTATGGCTGAAAAGTGAACCCGAGAGAATGGATGCAATTCAGGGCGTGGTTTCCGCATCATATTATTTACTCAAATATACTTTGTTCGTGTATTGTATGTTGGTGCAGTGCCAATGAGAACTTCATAAAATTTCGCGTGTGCTTGCGACCGAGAATCTCCGTGAGTTACTGACTGGATTATTCATTGATTGCGTGAGGCAAACTATTGTGTTGTAAACAGACGAACTGATTTTATTGCCTGAAGTATGAAGTACTCGGTTTGCAGCCAAAGAATGTTTACAGTAACAGGCATTCGATGACGAAAAAATGGGGAATTATCCTGCCTTTCGACTCCGTTCACAAACGTTAACCTTGATAGCATCAGTGCATCTACCACAAATGTCTAGACAGGACTCAAACTGGCGGGCTCAAATTCAGGTATGTAGATTTGGGTCGATTTTACAAACACCCAAGAGCTCACAGTCAGTATGAATTTAATTCAAAGTGAGCAAAATGAATGAACATTGTCTAGAAAAAGCAGAAAAGACTGCAAGGACACTAGCTAGGTTCTGACATCATTCAGAGAGAAATGTCAGAAATTTCTTAAATTTTTTAAAATAAATTTTAACGGAAAAGAGGGTAAATTTGACGCCGTGGAATACATTCAACGTCACGTCTCTAATTTGAGGGATTATTAGCTACTTTTACTGGTCCACAAATTTTACAACAAGGCGCGCTGGAAATGATTTCAGAAGAATAGGCGAACGGTTGTTATCGGGTTCGGACATGCCGGTTAGCAGCTATCACGCGCCTACACATAGGAGGAAGTCACAGATGGTTACGCGGGCCGATTATCTTACTGGGTCGAGGAAGTAGGAGCGGCGGACAAAATTACAGAGGCCTGTCGCGAAATGCCAGATGGTTTAAACACGACAGCATAACAATGGCAGTGGTACCAGTCATTTGTTATTCACTGTGGCATCGGAGTCATCCGTCAATCCCTTTAAGTTTCAGCACATACACAAAGCCAGTACAACACCATGCAAACGTCACCTAGATACATCCCCTAGCACGCCGTCAATATGTTCGTGGACAAACCGGCAGCCGAACATATTGTCAGTTCTAGAATGGCAACACCGGCTGGGTAATCATTAGAAAACTCATTAGAAACTCCCCTCGTTTGTTTCCCATAATTGCAACGTGTCACCTATCAAATTTTCTCGCTCCTGTTTGGATATATGTTGTACGCGCACCTTGGCCCGGTGCCGGATCCTCCTACACTTATCTGGAAACTGACAAAATAACGCAGGTTGGGACTTTCCCACTTTCGAAATCCGTTCTTTAGGTGTGCATGAAGTGGTTGTTTTTGGATGCCGGTTTCGGCTATAAGTTTAAAATGACCCAACCAGCAGAGCTGGTCTTGCATTAGACTGGATTTAATTCCAACAGCATTCAATGTACGGAAAATTTCGGTTTTGGAAATTCTATCATTTCGAGGATTTTTCGCAGATAGTGCAAGATAAATTGGTCAAGAAGCCTAACATGGCGTCTATACAGCTTACATTCCTGGCTGTCTTACAGTACGAAGCACAACAGCCGGATACAGAGCAATCTTGGTATCCATGAGTGATTGGTGGTTAGTTCGGATGTGGCTCGCAAGGTAACTAGACGTCGTGTTGGTCTTTGCAATTCGTACATTTATTTCATTGTCAAGTTTTACATCTGTAGATAGGGTGGTGCTCAGAGGCTGGAAAGCCGTAGAACAGGCTATCTCTCAACATTTTGGCTGAATAAGCAACGTCTTATGTTGAATCCCTGGGGCTGGCTGATAAAAGGCAAAATCGTCAGAAATATTTCTAATGAAGCCAAAGCAAGACCCTTTTGATGCGAGCGCCCTATAGTCCCTATCTCTAATTCCGCTTCAAAATGCAAAAACAAGACGCAGTCGTCGCAACGCGTCTCATACTACAGGTGAAAGGAAGGAGGCCTTCGCTGCGGAGTTGTCTATTTGAGAACACCAACTTAACGGTTACAGACTATTGAACAGGAGAGCAAAACTCTCATATGCATCTCGTTTACAAAACTGAATATCCACCTTCTCCTTGAACGCGTCTTCCTGAACTTTTCTGGATATCCATTGATTCTTACCGAAATCCAGGCAAATGCTACAAAGAGACTCCACCAATTCCGTAACAGATTTCACTTTTCAAGAGACACAAAGCGGATTTACGAGAAGACGTGCTACTCACATGCCTCATCAGTAGTATCGACCGTTACACAGGTACTGGACTCCCGCGGCAATTCTATGGTAGGGAACTGGGAAGATGACTATGCAGCCGGTACTGAACGGGTACAACATCTTCAAAATAACAGGACTGCCTTGCAAAGATAATCAATAAATAGGGACTAAAAAGTACTAGTGCAAGAATACATGTCAGTTTCATTTTGATGTCAAGTGATAAGTCGTTGGGCGAAGTTTAGCAGGTCCGCATCTTTAAGTTCAGCCCAATGTGAAATGATTTGATGAGGCCGAAATGTTGTTGAACAGCCAAGCTTTCGCAGAGCGATTGACAGTGCTTCTCCACTGAATGAATCGAAAGCTTGATTAAGTTCATAGAAGATACGCACAGTGGTTGATTCAGTTCATGATGTTTTCCTCCATTTTCCTGCCGCATAAAGGTTCAGACCTACTTCGACAGCTTCGAATTCCAGACTGGGTTTCAGGAATGCACTCTTTCAGAAAGCCGCCGACAAGCTAGCTGAACAGAATACAAGCTACAATCTTGTCAGCTATAATCAAGAGACTGAGTCCATGGTAGATTTTTGGCTTCTGTCGATTTCCTTTCTCTTCATGCAGATGAGTTATCGTTGCATTCTATAATTGTTGAGCAACTTCTTCCTAAACATAATTCTGCATAGCAGATGCAGAGAAGTTTGTGCCGTGCTAGTCATTCTGGCCCGAGAAATTGCGATGGAAATCCGTCCAGTTTACCTGGCGTCATATTCCGTGAGCTGAGCACATCAGAAACCTCTCCACAAACTGCACTCTGTCCGATCCAGAATTATCGTGAAAAAAGCGATCCGCTTCCTCAGACGTTCTTGAACCTCTGAGTTTTGTTTGAGCCTCTGCGTTTTACGGGTCATGAAGTGCTTGGATGAAAGTCATATTCTTTCCATGAATCAGGGTGGATGCCGATGAATCAATGTCATCAAAAAGCTCTCGCTTCTAATCTTGCTTTAATTGAGTCACATCGCCTACAGCTGCTTTGATATGGGTTTGTATTCTGGCCCGCTGGCCCTTGGTGTGCTTAGAACTGTGCAACCTACCAATCCCATACAGTTTCCACACAGTTTCTTTGTTCTCATGCTTTATGAAATCCAACTTGAATGAATTTTTCATTCTGTTGCAGGACGGTTTTCAAAATGTGACACGTACTCTATAGTGTAATGGAGTAATCTATATGACATTCAGTTTCATGCATCACTTCTGTGGTGCACTATGAAACCGTGGCGACTAGGTTTAGTTGTGCACTCCTTCGATGAGTTCACATAGCAATTCAGGCCAGCGTTAGATTGAAACGTGTTTGCTATTAAGAGTTCATAGGTTGCACACACTGTTAGTAGCCTTCCACCTTTGTCATCTGTTGATCCGATTTTTGAGCATTAAAACCACCCAACAAAATGAGAGAGCCGTCTGGATTGCACATCTTCGTCACATCCGAGTGTGAAAGTGTGACGAGATAGCCGCTGATACATTTGGCAAACCTAGCTCCCCACAGCCGAAATCTAATAGTTATCTTTCTCCAGTTGGTCCAGTTTAGCTTACTTATAATTCCCTGATCCAGGTGATTAGCAAATGCAAGTCCATAACCACGTTTAAGTTGGCTTTCTTTTTTCAATCCACTTGATAGTACAGATATGCACAGCCAGCTTCCCCTAGCTTTTCCTTATAGATCGCTTCAGTCTCATTGAGTCTGTCTTCTCATGCTTGATACATTTTGCAACAGAGGCAGTCTGTCTTTCACCGTTGTTACCTAAAACAGGCTACACTTTCTGGGTTGAGCGTTTTGAAAACTGAGCTTGGAATTGGAGACCCTATCTAGAGACCTTGACTTCAATGTTTGACCCAGAACGTAGTAACCCAGCTTCAAGGAGCGGCGAAAATTCACCAAATTTAATCTCACAATTTTACTGCGCACAACAGGCACCATTTGAGTTGCACGGAACTCTTGATTTTAAAAGTGTTTAGGCAGTATCTGATAGTGCGCCGGCGGTCACCGTCAACCGTTCGGCAACTAGAATGTACGGATTTAGGGTTTGATTTCCTAGCCCAACCTTCCTCGCCTCAAGTCAGCATCGGTTCTCCCATAAACATGATAGCCTAGGAGATACACCTTACACTTCTTTGCATCTAGCTGTTGCGATACGGCTTTACCCTTTACCCCCGATGGACTCGTAATTCCATCCCTCGTAGTGCGCTTACTGACTGATATTCACCGAAGTGCCACAAATCGGACTTTACTGCATGGATGCACATTTAGAAACAGCTTCGACAAATGTGTAGCCAATAGAACCATTAGATAACTGAAGTTTGATCACAACATGGCAGGTTTTTATTAGCCGTATTGCTTAAAACAAAAGATAAACATGCCTACCCAAGAGTGGACATGTTCCAAGCCTTTACACTACACTTTGCTAATTCAGTTACTAACTGTTGTATGCAAGTTGCGATAATTATACCAATCTATTCACAAACTCGTAATGAAATACTCGGTAGTTACTTTTGACAGCACATCACTGGTTTCACCCTTCTTAAAATCATCAGACAAACGTCGTCACCAAGTTTTCATCAAACCTTTGCCTTACTTCAGCAACAAATCTCACGCAATTGGCGAAATGCTAATAGTTGCGAGCTGAGTTTGTGCTTACCGAAGAACCAATTGAATCTTTTGTTTGCAATGCTCTACAACTAAATACGTTGCGTATATTTCGCTGGCGCGATATTTGAGATATCAAAGTACAGGTCTACCAGCTAATCATGAAGACGGTGTTCGCAGTTCTGTGGAAAAAAACATGACAGTACGTCCATTTAACCGGAACTGTGCTAGTGTGGTTGAGAATTTTGCCAATAATGATACTCGAAGCTACGTAAATCGGTTTCATAATGTTGAAATGTCGAATACTCGAAAATATTCACCCCAGGATCATTCACATTTGGTAGTGGATCCCGAAACAACTCACACTTGCTATGCATTTTCATTTTCAAATATACACGTCGTTGAATCGGTTGATCGCTTGCTTCAGAATGGTTTCCAATTCCTGAGAAGATCGATTTACATCCTGAGAAGACTCACACATAGCTCATACAAAAGTCCTGAGCCGACACGAGTATTTCAAAGTGTTTCTGAATACCTCAAAAGATGAAAAATGCACATAAGATCAGATCTCCTTTTGAATCAATCCTCCGCAGGAAAAAAACCAAGTTCGTTTGGTCTACCTGATCTTCCCTCTGAATAAAAATAGACTGATGCGACGCCACTTAAAATTAATTATTTTACATTTCTACCACACGTGCAGCACTGGAAAATCATATCACCTTACAAATGTTGTATTATGATTTTATGCAGCCTTTAGTGTCAATATCAGGTTTCATAGAAATACCCTAAAAGCACAACTCCAGTTGAGGGAGACATTTTCAAACTTTTACGCATCTTATTTAGTCTACCAGTGACACACTAATGGATCTTTGCATACCAGCTGTCCGTTTAGCATGGTTCGCCATTTACCTTTCATTTTCATCTAAAGTTCTGAAAACTAACTTTTGTCCTGTCAAGCTGGGAGATTTTTTCAAGCGCTAGTGTGCATTAAGTGTCAAGTTGGCACCTGGACTTCTTGATTACCAAGTGTGGGACTAGATAAACTAAGAGGATCTGAAAGCGCCCATATCACCTGGAAATTCTCGAAGGCAAACATATCTCGGTTTTGAACTCTGTTCACTATCGTATTCTGGTTGGTGTCCAAATTGGTTGGTCCGAATGGCGCGCGACATTTGTTGGCTATACTACAGTCGAACAAACACATCACATTACGTTTCTCTACTAGTAAACACTTATCTAAAAGAGAAGAAATTTTTCACACACACTATACATTCAACAAGCACCCTCCTAAGGCAATGCCAGGATTGAACAGTTATACGGCTCAGGCTTTGTGCAGTATGATGAAGAATTTCCCCATCTATTGACAGGCAGGGTCCTCACGTCTACGGAGAGTATGTTAAGCACAGCAGACAGAACATGTCAATCCAATGTACGGATGAATGAGGCTAATTTCAGAAACTCAACCTGTGGTCTGACATGGGAGTATTTTAACTGGTGATTCCATCGAGGTTTTGCGTTGGAGTGAACCCGGACAGGAGAGTAGAAAGATCCCGGAAGCATACATTGATAGTTGTAGTCCGAAAATATATATAGTTCAAAGCAACAAATTTTGAGGACCAATTTGGGAGGGTCACGTTGGCTATCGAACGTGCAAGCATTTACTGGCCCCGTCTACTATAAAATTACTGTAGTCTCATGGACTCTGTAAAACTAAATCTTTGCTGCTCTCCTTAACTTCCGGATTCGGTTTGCGTCGAACCTCCAGCTGAGTAATTCATTGATATTCAAAGCGATCAGCTTGTATCGAGATTGCGTTTCTTCTCCTTTAAACTTGAAATTAGCGGGACTTACAGATTTAAAAATATCCGGGGAAACTTCAATAGAACAGGACAAATGTATCCTGGATGTGGAATCGCAATGACTTGCAAATACGCTTAGAGCAGTTCATAGAACCCCACACACTAGTTAATAACCGCTGAAAAACTGAATATCCTATCCTGCCTGCCTAGCGAATGCATACGGTATAATTCAGCTCCTGCATCTATTGAAACAGCACACCACACTGTATTACTCAATTGCTCTTCGCCTTTATGTATGCTCACATTTCACAGTACATTGCTTACACATTCAGTTTTCAGCACTTAAAACAACGCTATGAAAATTCGTTCTCCAACCACAGAGTGCCCCACTCGTGACCAGAGCGCCGGCCATATTGTAATGGTAAACTAAACTCCCTTCGTCTGCCGGAAAAAACTCCTGTTCCCTTTAGTCAACCGAATCGATATCTAGTTCTAAGTGCCATAATCATCAGGTAGCAACCCATTTGGTCAGCGGTTTTGTCTCCCCTCAAGCACAAAAGTGCCCACACTTACCTTGTAATACGTATTCTTCTTGTTTTTCACAATTGACTGTTTTTTTCAATTTTCCTTTCCGACAGATGTTAATTGAATGTGTGAAGTCCTTTGAATATAGTCGCATAATACTAGCAATCATTTCGTTCTAAGATTATTCAGATAGATATTGGCAAGTAGGCAATTTGAAAACAAAAACGATGAAAATACACATTCTTAGGTGTACTTCATCTGAGGGGTCATTAGATAAACTCCTGAAGTAATAGCCCCTTCTCATGTCCTAATTTTTGAACTGCGGGTTTATCAACTTGAGTTTAGAGATTAGCAGCAAACAAAAGGAACTTGGGTCCCACCGTGAAAAAACAGAGCCTGTGTCATAATCATGGCATTTGAGCACCCACTGATCTAGCAGGATGATTTTTCGATCATAGAAAATCAGTGGTTCAGCAAGTAGTTTACTGCATTAGGTGTTTGGAACAAAGCATCAAAATGGTTAGATTCTAGCTAGATATATGAGTAAACGGACTGCTTTTGCCTAAAAAGGTTGCTGGATGGTTCTGCACTTCACCGATGCAGGTTATGGAGAGAAATCCAGCTGGGTTCCAGATGACTGTCCCGTCAAAACCAACTTGATATGCGAATGGCTGTATTTCGCTAATTTCGTGTTATTTGGGTTCAAGAAGGATATAAACCTGACGAAAACTTTAGGATTGCGCCTATCTGATGAGTCCCAAGAAGAATGAAAGCGGTCGTGGGCTGTTGAACAGTTTTCAGCAACTTTATGAGTGGTGCAATATGCCAATGCAGGTTATAGTTTTGGCTTCGACTAGAATTGGTTGACAACTCGCGAAAGATTAGAAAGTTTAGTCGAATAGCATTTGCTGGTCTCTAATTGCTACGCAATTTTATTTGTAGAATAGCACTCTAAGATGTGTGGATGAACAAAAACCAACTTTCAACTCTTGCAAATAAGTCACACTTGTGTTGCTCATCTTGGATCGGCTTAAACTCGGATGGGAAAGAGTGTAAGCAATGATGTGGATACATATGTACAATATCCTTACTATCTTTGCCATTAGGTGAATAGCAAAACATACAGACTTCTGGGTCGGCGTATGCGTATGGCTATTTCCCCTAGACACATTTAGGATTTTATTTGCGTTCTAACTTCATCGACATACTAATGACTGAATCAGTCAACTCCAAAGTTATCCCGGTCCTAATTTACCCGCACAAATATGGCTCGTTGCAGGAATTTGCCTTAAAAATAAATTTTTCACGTAAAGTTGCGTATTAATTTTCTCAAAATTAATAGAAGGCTACTCTTATTCTGCCGTCCTTTAATCGAAAACACTTGAATAATACCGCCAATTATTTGTAGTTAATCCTTTCAATAGTCATTTCAAGGAGGTTAGATAAACGGACGGAATTTGTTACATATTACCGCAGAACCCTCACCAATGCACAACGACTGTCAATCGTTTTTTAGACATTATGTATTTCGGAAGTTAAAGCATCCAAAAGTGACCTCATTATTTTTCAAATGGATCATTTCGCTAGAGGTATTAAAAAATATATAAATTTATCGCGTTTTAGACGCACAATATGGTTAAAGACACGCACAATATGCTTGTCTTCAAGAAGCTACCTACACTTTGATGTCGGCTTATGGTTGAGATGTGCGATTTTTTATTCCGAATATTTTATATAGCCTAGATTAACTAAATCCTACCTATCTGTACCTTGCTAATGAATTGCTGCCAAGCCGTCGTACTTGCTGAATAGTCCGCGTGGCTAGTTCAGTCACATCCTATCAAGTTCACAAATGTGTTTCTCATTCTGTTTCCTAGCAGATGCACACAGTTTCCTTCAGAATGCCAAGGGCTAGTGAATGACGCTGATCGGATTACGAACATGTGGCTACTATTTCATTTTTGTCGACTGTCGAACCTCCGACCAACCGAAGCATTTGACCGACAGCCTAACTCGGCTAGTTTCCTAATCTGTGACTCAAGACCGCCATTTTCTACATGTAGAAAAGCTTATTTTACTACAGGCATATTAAGTGACGTGATTGCGAAATGACTTTATCTGGTTTTACCGCATTACTTGGCTAGCGGCAATATTTATAGGAGTTAGTTTATTCCAAAATCCCTATTGTTCTGTAAACCGTGAACCATGCGTGCCATCCAGCACTACGTACTTCACGTGGGTTGGGTGCATTTTCCTCTTATTATTTTGCTTCCCGTGAAGCATTTATAGATAGAGATTTACTCGAAATTTGACTGCATTTCTTTTATTTTGCTGCACACATTGCGTACACATTCGCAAAGAAAAACTACTATTCAGACTTCTGCATCGCTCACTTTTATTTTTTAGACCGCTAAGGTCGTTTGATAGTTTTGGAGAGTGTTCTGTGCCTCTTAGTCACTCATACCTGCTGGTCGACTGGTTGGTTTGGCAGAAGGATAAAGGCAGAAGAAAACTGCCAGTATTATTAGCATTTTGTTCGCTGAGCTCGTCAATTTATCAGTGGATGTGTCGTCGGAAGTGCAGTATACACTAGTGGCGCGGCCTAGTTTATAGATGCGCCTCAATGGGCCTACGGATGTTATACAAAGAACAAATCGTGTCACGTCCTTAAGGCAATTATGTTGTTTCAGATGTCGGTTTCTGATAAGTTGGAAGCTAATTGGCATATATGAGCTGCGGCCGGTAACCTTAGGCCATTAGGTGTGAGCTGGCACAAAGAAGTAACATCCACTGTTGCGGATCGCGCTAATTCTTGTTTAAAAATGGTATCCAAATAACACTGAGCCACTTTGGTTGTTAAATTGACAATCGCGGTTTGGGCAAACTATGGACCAAATCCAACCCCATCAGTGACTTCGTTCGAGTAAAACTAATTAATTGAAACTAATTCTCCCGTTTGTACTTTCAAAATGCTGGGTTACCGATTGTGGTTGCAACAGAGTTGAAATAAAATAAGTCAATTTAACAATAACCCATTGCATTTGAATGGGTAAAAACGTGTCCCTCAGTTTCTCTATCCATCAGCAGCAACTCAACCTCAACAGTCCTAAAAATCAGTACTGTTACTTCTTGTATTGTCCTGCAGTTTTCTTCACCTTTTTTCCGCTACACTTCAACAACAATTGGATTTTTATCTGTAGAAAGAAATGCATGACAATTAAAGGACCTTATCTGATCATTATAATCGCCTTGGCTACGGACTGTGAAATTTTATTTGGCCACCATGCTAGAAAATGTTTCCTGTAAGAAACAAGCCCGGGTTTACAGAAAACGGGTTCTTGTAACTGATGAAAAGCAGACAATTGATGTGCACAATGGAAAACGGAACGATGTTGCAGGATTCAGTAACAGAAGGAAATGGGTGGCGGTAAACTGGGTGGAGGAGAAGTACACTGTCGTATTTTGTGTTGTCCCTCAGTTAAAATCATTTCTACCCAAAGTACTTTAAAAAAACTCTGTCCACGTTTTTTTTATTTTACAAATGTTTCTTTTAAAAAAAGTGAGCCCCTAAAATCGATGGAAGACAGGCAACAACTAACAGCACGAGAGCAGTGGGCACGTAAAATTATCGCGAGAACATGTTAGTAACCCTCATTTCCCACGCTGATAATCGCTTCAGAAAACTGTGCAAGTATTGGTTCCCACACTGATCACCCCATCTACTCTACCGGTTCGTATTTGCGGAATGAAAATCAAACCATTTTTCTGAGCATTTGTGAGCCGATTATTAAAATAGCTCATATTTCAACATGCAACTTTACTAATCCAGTGTGATGTCAACATCAGCAGAGAAATACTGTTATCTTATTTGCTGCAAAATATCCCATCTTCAGGCTTCATAGTTACCAGAAAGAGAAGACAGTTCGTAGTACACTCTTTGTCTCTCATCACACACGCACTTAAATTAGCCATCGCTATCACTGCCATCCTAGTAGGTGAAAATCCCATGGTCCCAAATTTCACCTCATGCGATCAAGAAGATAACCAGGGCCAGATGATTTTTAGGACTAATGTCAGGTTCAACAGATGATGTTAGATCTGTCGGTTGCATGATTCGGAACAATTCAGCAGCTTTAATACCAGTGGTGCTCTTACAGACTGCTGTGTTCATGTAATTCTCTTTGCTCTTAAACTTGTATCTTTTCCAAACACAACTACAGAAGGATGTAATCCAAATTATTTTCACAAACGCAAACGCGTTCTGGCAGCATAACGGGAGTTACTTTGTAGTCTTCTCTGTATTTACATCCCTATTTTATTGTCCGAAGCTTCACGATAGAAGTGTATACACGTGTATGAATAGTTTTGCATACATTTCACGGACAATGAGAGCGGTTCCTCTTCAGTGATGGTGCAAACCAAGCTTGCATGAAATAATTTACGGATAAGGAAATTATAAATAGGATTGCCACAACAATGCTACCTATAAGAGTCATCAAATTTCTTGCAGACTATTCACTTTATGGGGGATTTCCTCTTGAGCATGTACCATGAAACGAGCTGATGAATTGGTAGATCATTTTGACCCCCTAGACAATAAGAAAATGACCGCATGAACAACATACTTACGGAAGGAGTTCATTTTCTGCAACCTCTTCCGCTTCAAAACTATAATGAACCTAAGAACCATCACTTCTCTGAGTCTAAGACAGTGGGGAAAATCAAAGAAACTGTGCTTCCCCTCAGAGTAACCAGCATGTGTATCCGAAAACAAGCCATAGTTGTAAAGAACTGGTCACTATGACCTCAAGGAACTTCAGTCTACGTGGTTGACTCTTTAGTACTAAGACTCAAAATGATATGAGTTCAGCTCTGCATCTTGTATAGCCCAGACACATTGTGACCGGGTTCTGAGCCTGAACTCTGTCAGAGTTGAGTAAACCAAGTTTAAATAACGCGGAACCTTCCAGAAGCATGCTGCATTATATGCGTCTAGAACATGTGGCCAATTCTGCCGATATACGGCATCAGCGCAAAGTCAAGTGAACAAGTGGATACAACGGCCACCAGATAAAAGTGGCATTGACAGTGTTATCGGGTAGCGCCGTACTCCGTGTGTAAATCTTCGCACAAAATTCCGCCGAATTCTAACTTTTTTCACAGGGTCACGATTTTTATGATAACAAGTATGCTAGAGGCCTGGTAGCAGCGTGACCAAGGTAACCGTAGGTGGAGTATCTCGGTGCTTTGTGTGACGCCATCCTCTTGTTGCTCATAGTGGGGTTTTGCATTCAAGCCTTTCAGGGATCACTCTAAATGCTGAGCACATGCTTTTCAGCTGGTCAAGGTCTTATTAGTTAGATGTCCGTGTATTTTGTGACCAGCCACTTTGTTCTTCGCATGCCACTGTTGAGTGTGTTAAAGTTCTCTGCCTGGCAAAAACTAAAGTGATAGTTTCTTATCGCAATCTTTTTAAGGTTGCCTGTTATGTAGTCAGATCTGTTGCCATCTTCTTCACCTAAAGGATGAAAAATCAATATTATGAGTTCCGGCTTAGATCGTACGTAAATTTCAGGAATGTCATAGAGTGTCACCTATAACATAGATTTAAAGACTTCAATTATATAAATGTTTCTTCATGAACCAAGCAAAGGACAGGAATTTGGCGACAGCGAAAAGTATCAAACTATCAGGCTTCTTTTCGATACTGGAATTTTCGGAAAACTAAGATAAGTGTTTACTTCTCAAAGGATATCCGAGAATTGGCATCCAACTGCGGAACAAGCAGTGCAGTATCTAAGACAAGTTTCATGTCCGCTGAAATTCAGGAACGCAAATTTTCTGAAGCCCGATAGTTGCAGTGCACTTGCTCTATATTCCTTTATATCCCATGAAACCGTAACGTGTCATACAGCTTCAGCATTGCTTCACTTCATGCTGTAACGTGTGGTTTTCTACTCGCTAGGATGGATAACAAGTTGAGTGGTTACAAGATGGAGAAGTCCTGTTATCACACTTGCAGCCACACAGTAGGAACAGTACACCGCCTCAATCCAAACAGGTTTTCAATTTTCGAGTTTGTACATCTAATCTGTACTTTAGCAAGGCGGTGTGACCTAAGAAAGATCAGTCTCCTCTTAACATGCAATTCTGAAAATGAGAAACTTGCAAGTATACAATAATTCTCAAGGCCTGTTCGAGTTTCGCCCTTGAGTCTTCTGGTCACAGAACTACAAAATCTTCATGAACCTTTTGAGCATTAACTTTACATCTACCATCGTTCGTCACCATCAATTGTAGCCTCAAAAATTGATGACCCGTTGACACTGCCGTACTTCTCAAACGGGTTTGTCTGGTGCACCAACAAGCATTGCCACTCTAATAACAGGTTATCTGAGAGATTTATTTCTTATTTTATTTACCAATACTCACCAAAGAGTGCGGTGAGGAGATGATGGGACAATAGATTTAAAGGCATGCTGTACTCCTCAGTGAATATCCTTCTGCACTATGAAAACATTCCACGTCTAAGCAGCGTAGGAAGCTTTACCAAGGCGACCTCAGCAAAGCCAACTGTCGGTTTTACAGGCACGGAATGCTAAACTTTTACTAGATTCATCCAGGTGGTAGCCGGCATATTTCATGTCAGTGATCGCATTTGGCATGGGAAATGGGGCCTCAGCTAAAGCGAACGAAAAACTCATCAAATTAGCGCAAATATCATGAACAGGGATTTGCATTCTCCTATCCAGGTCGAATACGTCATACCCCAAACAACAGGGAATCCGTGTGCGTTTATACACAAGCAATATCAGCTGACACAGGTAAAAACTGGCATACGTCTAGATTCTTAGGTTTTTAACTCAGCCCTTTAACACCGTAAAGCGAAGCTGATCCGGTTTTAAATAATGCAGTGAACTTCACTGTGGTGAACTTCACACTCAAGAACATACCACCTTGAAGTGTGCTTCCAAAGTTACCAATGCGTTACCCTTCAAATACTTTCACGAGTTAATGTTTGGAAAATGGACGCAATCATACCCAACTGGATTCCATTTAAAACCGATTCTAAAGCGAACGATGCGTTGCTACCTCGTGAGCTTTTCGTTTGATATTTTGTGTTATTCAGTCTTATTGTAGCGCCCGTAGATAAACAAAATCAAACTTATAACTCAAAAGCAACAGCTGACTCAAACCAAATACACCTCAAACCGATTTGATTTGGCAGAGGCTGATATCAACAATGGTCATGTCAGACTCTGTTTTCATAATCGATATTCTGCTTAACAGAAATGCAATATCATTATTCCTACGATTTTCCAGTGTGACATACGTGAAAGCTGTCCGATCTCTTAAGGTTGTTTATACCTACTTGAAGGTGACAAAGGTTCAACCACTCCTAAAGGTGAAGAACAGAATGGTGGCCGATATTTCGCCCAATCGACTTCATCCAACCGGTTCAGTCACTAACTAGTCTGGATAAAAACAAATGTCTCATTAAAACGGGGTACGGAGAGACAGTTAGGTTATTAATTCTTACACATGATATGATGGCCTAAAAAGCATAAATCTAAAAAGGAGAAAAGTGTGGTTTTTCTCTCTCTCTTCTCTCCATCAACATCATTTATATCACCACACGAAGACCTGTTCGCATCCGTATTATGGGCAAAACTGGATTGCATTTCCGTGACAGCGAAGAATAACTCTTGGCAGGGTTCAAATAAATACGGCATATGATATAGAACTGTCACAGGGCCTAGGACTCAAAGTGTGGGCCGTTCATTAAAATTAATATCTACCTGGTTACATTGGGAATCAATATAATTTTCTCTCGCGTCTTATTTCCCATATATTGATCAAACCAGTTGGACCAGGGATAAGATTATTGATCGACATTGGTAATTCGGTTGCATAATCACAAGGCTCCTCCACCCAAAACAATTCTGTTCCGTGGACAGAGTTCTTTGTTAAAATGTTTGTTGTTAGACCACAATGCAGACGACCAAGAATGAACTGCAAGGAATCCAGAATGCGCCTTACCACTTAGAAATTTGATGCTTTGCGGTTTGGAACCGTCACCACTTCAAAGTCATCAGGTTTAAATTTTTCTGGGCTTTACAAACGTCTATTGTCTGGTTTACTTTTCACCTCAAAATGTTTAGACACCAGCTCTCATGAAATCTTCGGCTTTTAAGAAAAGAGATGCTTTTTGGTGCTTAGGAAAACCACATAAATGTTCACCATTTTTTCCAATCAGTCTTCTCCCACGTTCCTAATTACCGGTTTAATCCTTTGATCGTCTTGCTGATGGTAGAGAAATTTGATGCAGTTATGACTGAAAACAACAAGTAATCATCCATAACACCAGTAATTGGGGGAGGATTATGCATACGACATTAGATTTCCAATCGCCTAAAAGCACCGTACCAGAATTAAGTGATAGCACCTATACGCAAACAGATCGCACTTCTTGAGCGATGACGAAGTGAAAGTTCTCAGTTACACGCCAGCTACCTCGCAGCATTTTCGGACGGTCTCAATGAATGCGAAATTGCGAGGAGAATGCTGTAGCCTACGTTAGAAAACTGCGTTGTTTCCGCAGGCAAATTTGTCCGAGATCAATTCGAGGAAAAGAACGGATCTGCCTTATCGCAGGTAATAGCTCTGTGCGCTTATCACGTCAGCCAAGTGTGAGCGGCAGCTAAGTGTCTAAGACACGATTGCCTGTCCGTATGGCACGGTGGTGCTGATAGAAACATGAAGTAACAGAACAAACGCGGATGGCAACACAGTAAAATTAAATCAGTTGCGCAAGCAGGAAAGGTCTGTGCTAGAGGAGTAAATGACGGACTGAAAAAAGCTCCTAGAATGTCGGACACTGTGCCGGATTCCGTACCGTGGTATGATCGGTTATGTAGACAGTGAAAATGTAGACAGTAAAATGCAAAGAGGGGCTATCGCGCTTACGGATCTCAGGTGGATTGATGTGCTCCTGGCGTAAAGATGAAGTGATATGGAGCAAAGTTGGTTTACGGAATCTGTGTCTCGCTACCCAAATAACGCACTGGAGTCAACGGCATAGTTCTTCCGACCAGCAGCTGACCTTATGGGTGTTTAGACTGTTCACAGAAGTTTTCTTGTTTATGATTTTTCATTCATCTTTCTTCTTCTCCCGGCGATTCGTGCTCGACATAGAAACTAGCGTCATTTTCAAGTTTAAGCACGCATACTATCACCGTAAAGTAGTCAAAAATACCAACCCAGTTAAGTGATATTTATCATGGCGTTGATACGAAGATGCTTTAAATTGTAAGTAAAATAGATATGATGCTTCTCTATCGTTTTAAGGATACTCCTTGTGGATTTGAAAACATCATTTATAGGATAAGCAGCATGACTTCGAATTGCACTCTCATAAGTAGACACCAGATTTACGGTGGCGTTTAAGTATGCCAAGTTATTGTTCTTGAATGCAAACTGGTTTGTTTCCCGGGTGTATGCACCCTTAGCCGAAGCTATCGAATAGTTTTCAAATTGAATATTTTGGTATTTGATGAGTTAAATTTTGTTTCTTCATTCTAGCCTTCATGTACATTCACTTGAGTTAGTTAGTTCTTACCTCATTAAGCTCACTATAATGTCGGCAGTTGTAGACATTAGCCATGTGTGTTACTGCATAACTACCTGCCAAACAAATGCGCTACATTTTGTGTAATCTAGATACAAATTAAGGTTATGTTGAATTAAGTTCAATAATATATTAAAGGATCTTTCGTAAACACCAGCATTGTATAATATCAAAATTAACGTAGCTTAGCAACGAAACAAAATTCTTCTCGACTCCTATTACCAATAATCCATAATTTTCTGTTTTGTGTGGTGCTGTCAACATGGCATTTCTAAACACACTTAAATTCTCTGGAGAATTGCAACCATATACGACGTGTTTTGAGGAGAATATAATATTCCTGTCAGTCTCTTTTCATGCAGAAATGAGTAATGAACTGGTAGTTTTTTTCCAAATTTAATCACGAATATTAAGAAAATTGAGTTTGTTGACCTCGTGACAGGCACCGGATGTTTCTGGGCAACGGATGCAAGTTTAAATTCCAAATATGACACACACTTCCGGCATAAATATTGATTTTATCTTCAAAAACTCGTAAACGGTAATTTCATCAAACGCATTCTGCACGCGAACGGAGAGTGCGTTCAATAAATCATCTCATTTTTGCCGGATTTGATCCAAACAAAAAGTGAGAACCGAATATTCATCGATCAATTTTGCTAAGTTGGTTAGCTCTCGACGTTGAGCGTAGAGATGGAAATGTTCACCTATCTTGCTGGTAATCCGAACAGATTATATTGTAAAGTAAAAGACTGACTGCCATTCAGATATCTTTTCGACAACATATTGTGTGAAAATTTAGCAGACTGACTTTTGTACTGTGATACGTGCGTTGTTTTAGAACCTATTTAGAACTAACAGCAGACGCGCTTGCCTCTTGGAGTCTACCGACACTAATGCGTCTCTTTGCGAAGTTGAGACAGCTTCCAGCACATCAGAGTAAAGCTTAGCTTTTTCTCTAAGAGGCCGGGCATCCCAAAATACGCCTCAGCCGGGGTCGTTTATCCGATACCAACAGTATCAATGCAGTATAAAACGACTGCGCACCTTATGTAGCTTAGGGTTGTCCATTTTGAGGACAATAAGTCAGATGCTTTCAAAACGTGTCACTGGACGTCTTATTCACCGCCTGCGCTTGTAGAGTAGCAGTGGTGTGTCTATCCCGCATGCCAAATTAATGGAGCTCTAGTCCTGGTAAATCCGAGCATATGCATTGCCGATGCGAGATGGGCGAGATAGCCCAGCGGTTAGAGGGCGGCTTTACTGAACGGAACGTGCGTGGTTCAAACCCGATCTCTGCCATTCAACTTCCCCTGAGTAGGCTTGGTAACCCGGCAGTATCCCAGCCCCCGCGCTCCCTTCTGGTGACATGGCAGTTAGGCAACGAAAAGTTGCTACAGCTGAACGGTTTCTTTTTTCGATTTTTGATGATGTGTAATTCACCAAACTCGTTTTAACTGGCACTCTCAACAGAGTTACTGCACCAAGACGGCAGAAGGACTGTTTACCTTCCCGTTTCAGAAGTTTGATGATAAGTTCCTAGGAAGAAAACTGACTGAACTAGCTTAGAAGCTGCAATGGATGGAACTTGGCTCCTTTCTAAGTTTACGGTCACAGGGCATTATTTTATTGAAGCCAGGCCCATTTGAGCTTTCCGGTGACCTACGAAGATTGCAGATACCTAAATATGTTAATCAGCCAAGTTACATGAGACTGTTACCATAAGCAGATTTTGACTAAAGGGAATTTATTTTGCCATCAAAACCGTTGGAAAATACAGTTATCATTAAACCGTCAGATACGGCTGTTCTTCAATATTTTAGTCTCTATGTAAATTTCAGTAGGAATCGCTGTATGAGGGCCGGAGCTGACCACCACCGGTGTTTGTAACAAAGTTCAGTCGGATTAGACTTGATTTTGCATGTTCAGTAAACGTACTAGGATAAGCCCTTCGTTGGCCTGCTCAGTCAGATCGCAGACACTATCTGTCAGCCCCAAAAAGTGGAAATTTGATGCAAACATTGTCAGTTTGGTTTCCACGCCACATGTGGTGACTGACAAGTTTCGGGAATATACTCCATGTTATTTACAATGCGGACAACCATATCGATTGCGAAGACGGTGAAAATCAGTGGACAACCTTTTAAATCAACCAGGCAAGCTTGTTAGGTTCCAGCTTCGATCACTGCAACTCAACTTCAGTTACAGGAATGAATTTCTCGAGATCTTGTGAATTGTTCTTTTGCTTGATTTCGGATCGCACAAATATAAAACCAGCCATATTTGATCGGACTTGCTGAATGCATTTGCTAACAAACCCAAATCGTTGACGTTTGCTTAATGAAAACATCAGTGACGTGAATATTCTAACCGCCCACTAGAGTACTGCACAGTTGATTTATTCGTACAACGAACCGTAGGGCTGAAACTTTGTATATTTGTTTACAATGAAATTGGTGTCCACATTGTTGTTTAAATAACCGTGCCGTTTTCATTACATGAATTTCCAAGTGTGTAGTTGTTAGTTTGCTTCCTCAAGAACCTGTGCATCCTGAGATTTCGCGTTCCACAGCTCGTTCATGATTAAATGATTGGCCTGTAGAACTTTGAACAACGGTCTTCGAAGAGGTTGATTGGGCTGCGCAAATTATGGTGTTGCAAAACGGGTAATGACGAAGGTATTATTTTCTAAACAAGGTCTTTCATCCTAATATGTAACTTCGGAATTGTAAACCAATCTGAATAGGTAGGAGAGCTAATGTTTACTGTTTACTTAGCAATAAGTATGACCCGAGAAATGTAAAAAGATCTGGGTTTCGAGCTACAGGTGAAAGGAAGAAGGCCTTCACTGCGGAGTCGTCTATTTGAGAACGCCAACTTAACAGTTACAGACTATTGAACACGGGAGCAAAACTCTCATATGCATCTCGTTTACAAAACTAAATATCCACCTTCTCCTTGAACGCGTCTTTCCAGAATTTTCTGGATATTCATTGACTGTTACTCAAATCGAAGCAAATACTACAAAGAGACTCCGCCAATTCAGTAACAGATGTCACTTTTCAAGAGACACAAAGCGGATTTACGAGAAGACGTGCTACTCACATGCCTCATCAGTAGTATCCATCGTTACACAGGTAAGACCATCATTTATTAATCAAACGTAATAAGCCCTTAACCAAGACATATTAATATTGTGCTTAGCTATTTTCAAAGTAACACCAAAACAACCAAATGGTGAAGAAGCTATTTTCCGAGATGACTTCTTTCTTCAAACGGCTAATCTGGTTGTTTCAGGAATAATGTTCGCCAATATAAGCGTATATGTGCCACTCCATGCATGATATTTATTTTGGATATAATGCACAGAGAGAGACGTAGCGATAGAATTCTGTGCGTGATTTTTATTTTACATACCACAGAATAAGTACACTAAATTTGAGCAAGGTGGAAAACCATTTATCATCTGAACCTTTTATGTGGTACACTGGAGTCAACTTATGGTAGCAAAATATAAAGAGAACTTGGCGATCTTTCTTGATATTTATTTGACTGAATTAGACAACGAAACATTGGCTACGCTCCAGAAGACGTAAAATGCAATTTTTCAGTTGGGACAAATGAATGGGTGTGTTGGTCAGAAATATTGCCAACCAAACTGTGTTCTTCAATAAGGAAATATGGAATCGCAACTATCACCTCTTTGGAAGGCCACATGCTTTCCCTTAAGGCATGGAAATCAGTGTAGAAATCCAAGAAATGCCAGTCATTCAATGTTATAAACAACACTACCATCACTCCTAGTGTAACAAATGAATTTTCACCATGATTTGTCCAAAATCTGATCCATGCCACACCCTTAACACCGTCCCAAGAGAGTTTCAAACCGCTATCTCTACCAAAGAAATCAATTCAAAGCCGAATACACTAAATTCGTCCATTTCTACGGGTCTCAATCGAAAAAAATTGTTTTGGTCACGCGTAAAATAAATTAAGCGATTCTCAGGCATTTCGCGAACAAGCGAATACGAGAACTTTGCAGCAAAATTCATGAGGGCTTACTTCCCTATATTAAAAATGCTTTGATTCAGAAGATTTAAATCTATATTTTTAGATAAGAGAAAAATGCAGTCAAATTTTCCCTCCTCCGAAAATCTTGATTTAATATTTTATTATAATAATACTGTAACCAGATACCAACTGGCAGCTAGCGTCTAATTTTTTTCCAACAATTGCAGTATGATAATAGCATTGCGGAACAAGTGTCACGCTTGGAACACCTTCGAAACTAAACCCTCTAGGTGTCAGCAAAACTTTCTAGGGAAAATTAATTACCTCATATATTATTGGTTACCTAAATATATATATATATGTTTTGGCCTGGTACATAAATTAATGTATCAAACGCTATGTATATGAACGCATATCGGACATTTTAGGCTAGCCTTATACAAGCGCCGTTGAGGCGGTTTATTTTATTTATTCGGAATACGATGCAGCTTAAGATGAGTTCTCTATAGTGTACAATGTACGGCCTCTAACGGATTTGCTCTTTTCATATAGTGTCTTGCAGCTTGATCGGATTTTAACCTAGGTACACTTGAGGTGCTGTAATACAATCCCAAAATAATCCTCAAAATGATTGGGACTTTTCACAATGCTGTTTCTAGTTGAAGTGGTTTTAAAAATTTGTTAGAATTTTACTATCCAACAATGGAAATGCTAAATACCTATTTTCACAGTTAAGTGGACATACTCCACTCCCACATTTGTCACAGAGTATCAATATGACATTTTCAGGTTCGTCGTTATCACGTGAGTAAACATGCTTATTTTGAACGAAGAACTGCTTCTCCATCATTGAAGAACAAAGGTTGACCAGAATTTTTGAGTGGTTGTCCCGGCGTAACTAATCTCTCGGATATTTCGATAGGAGTAAAATTTCAGTGGATAATTAATTCCACAGGTCAGTTTGTAAACATCTGCAAACGTATTATACTCCTTGCTCTCCAATCGTACAATTTGTTTATATCGCCTAACAATATCGATCATTTAGTTGCTACAGATTCATAGTAACCTAATTAGGAAAGATTCTTTCAGGTGGCTTTCTAGTTGGAAATTAGCCTGCTTTTTGTAGCACTGAAATTCCGGATTCCGTACACGAACTTTGAAAAGTACAAGCCTGTATTTTATTGATAACGGTATTTCAGCTTACATGCTTTTTGACAACAGCGAGATAAAATCGGGTTGTATGCGAGTACATATGTTTAGCTTCATGGTGAGATTTCACACTTTTCGCGGATGATGAACACTGAAATAAGACGGCACTAGGTCGCCGATCTTTCAAGTCCGAAAACATTGGGTGAATGATCGTACAATGTTGGAATGGTAAACAGGAATAAATGAAGGATATATGGGCTAGTTATTGCAATGAAACTCTTCCCTATATTGATAGAAAGTGTGTGGCAGTGGGCTCAGTATGGACATTTTTGGCGTACTTTCGGTTAACTTAGGATGTATGCATCAAAGTGCTGCAGAATCCAGGGAAAGACTCTACTTGCATTCCTGGTTGGGTTTAGGGGTTTTTCCACAGAAGTCGAGGTTTTGATCATTTTGCAACTTGTCGACCTTGCGTGACCCGCTAATTTTGCGGAATTTTTGACATTTAATATCTGATTTTACACAGAATGCTCAATAATCTTTTTCCCAAGCAGCTAGACCAAAGACGGGGTTGATTTACTCGAGTTTAGTTGTTTCCAAGTGAGAATTAGAATAGTTCATAAGACCAGACTTCGCAACACCAGTCAGTTGGAAATACAATTACAAATACTGTCGTTAAATAACCAGCTGTAATCAAAATTGCTCGTCAAAAGTTTAATTAATCTTCCGGCACCGTCGGGTTTCTGGTCAAATGTCCCTCAAGAGCTAAACCTTGGAATCGCATTGTTCCAGTCAGTAGAGCTCTTTCCACCTCAATTGTGGATAGCTCACCCCTTGAGAAAAGTTTAGGATTATCATTAGGCGAATTTTGCGATAAGTTAGCTGCCGAAAGACAGCACTGAGTACAACTCGCTAGACTGCCATAGCTAAACTCCTTTGAAAGAACAGATTTGAAACGAGAGAAAGGTTGAGATTTTAGGGCGATGAGAAGCAGCAACACGGCAAGTTTGCCCGCATGGACAATATTGGCTTTCTGAGATTCTTCACTCCCTTTTTAAAATACGTATCTTTTGGATTAAACATTCACTTGCAAGTATCTTGCGCCAATGAACGCAAAGTCCAGTTAGACTGCATTATGTGTACTTGTGTTCTCCAACAGCCGTCACAACAAGTTGGATTTTAGACAAGCGTTTTCGATTAAAGGACTAGCTAAATTTATCACCTGTCGGTATCAAAACTTTACCTAAATGTCTGAGGGCGGTACACTAAACTGTTTTGCACGGAAAAAGCTAATGAATAAAACAAATGTCATTCAAATAACTGCAAAAGTTTATAGCGTTGCTTTTTACCTATCATTGAAGTGCCGATGTCCTTCATGACTTTTCAAAGCATTGGGGGAACTTTTGAAGCGATTTAACATTTTTGCCCTAAACATTTAGAAAACCGCCCCAGTCAAGGGATCAAAATACACGCTAAAGATTGGATTGTTATTTTCCACACCAGTTTGCACATTAACAGCTACTCACACCTTTTATTGCACATCAGAATGTGGTAAACTAGTGCATTTTTCAAATTCTCCGAATTGTTATATTTTTTATCGGAAAATCTGACTGGAAACATAAAAACGATAGAAATTGAAAGAAGACATCGCTTGGTGCATAGGGATGAAAACTTCTGACATCATAATCCAGATATCCCAATTTGGCAGTGAATCTTCCCTAGTTTTTTATTAAGGCACGGAAGCAGCTTATGGTCTTAAGGCTATTGAACACAGTCAAACAAAACTGAAAGGGCTACCCCCGATATGAGAACATTCCCAAGTAGAATAACAGACAAGCGTACTAACTCCAAACAGTCCTTCCTTAATCAGCAACTGTTTTTTTCTGTTAAAGTCAAGGATCTTTTATGTCCATTTGTTATGCCGCTATTCCAACTTCAAATATCACAGTGCACAAAAGCTGTCTACTTGGTCATGAACATATGCTACACAGAATATGTCAGAAAACGTATAAACCATATACTAAATAAGGTGTATCGACATGGGTCACTTATACCCATTGTCTGCGACTCAAGATCCTACACTTCACGTATGTCAGCGACTGTCATGCCACATGAAATAGACGACAGTATCGGGGCTGTTTTGATAGCAATATGAAAGTAACCTGAAAAAACGCAGAATAGTTGAAAGATCACACAGAAGCCTGGTCCCATTGGTCATTACACTGCGGTAGAACAGATGCCTGATGTTAATATCAGTTGGGTCAGTCAGCTTCAGCAGCACATTCTCGAATTTCCGATCAAATAGAAGTGATTCATAGATTCAGTATTAAAAAGTTGTGGTTTGGTATCCGAGCCAGGAGTGTATGACCGGATGCAGTAAGTCATATTGTTTTCGGAAGCGCGGTAAATCGATGTTATTTTAAACGATAAAAATAGCAGCGGAACATTTTCAGCGCACTGTCAGCTCAACCAAAGTTTAGCCAAAGTCTATCAGTTACAATAGTTAGAATTGAATAGATGCACATTTGATATTTACGATCCAAGAGTTCTGCAATTCTTTAGATATGTAAATTTAATTTTTCCTACAAGAATATAAGTTGATCATGACGTGGTAACATTGTATGGCCTTGAAAATTGAAACAACCCCCGGTCATTTCAACAAAGCTCTTCATCAATTGTCAACTTTCTGGTAAGATTAGCGAAAGCTCCTTGACAACAGGCTACCAATCACGCCAGTCTTGGCGCTCTTTGGGTTTCCATCACTCCCAGTCGGACACCAAACTGTACTCAGTCGGTAAAGAACACTCACCTTTGAATTAACATGGATGTAAAAATGAAGACGATTGAATCTCGACTGAGTCTTTTTTATGTGAAATTTTCTGATATGAATACGCGAGAAGGCTGCATGTCCATTTGTTATGCCGCTATTCCAACTTCAAATATCACAGTGCACAAAAGCTGTCTACTTGGTCATGAACATATGCTACACAGAATATGTCAGAAAACGTATAAACCATATACTAAATAAGGTGTATCGACATGGGTCACTTATACCCATTGTCTGCGACTCAAGATCCTACACTTCACGTATGTCAGCGACTGTCATGCCACATGAAATAGACGACAGTATCGGGGCTGTTTTGATAGCAATATGAAAGTAACCTGAAAAAACGCAGAATAGTTGAAAGATCACACAGAAGCCTGGTCCCATTGGTCATTACACTGCGGTAGAACAGATGCCTGATGTTAATATCAGTTGGGTCAGTCAGCTTCAGCAGCACATTCTCGAATTTCCGATCAAATAGAAGTGATTCATAGATTCAGTATTAAAAAGTTGTGGTTTGGTATCCGAGCCAGGAGTGTATGACCGGATGCAGTAAGTCATATTGTTTTCGGAAGCGCGGTAAATCGATGTTATTTTAAACGATAAAAATAGCAGCGGAACATTTTCAGCGCACTGTCAGCTCAACCAAAGTTTAGCCAAAGTCTATCAGTTACAATAGTTAGAATTGAATAGATGCACATTTGATATTTACGATCCAAGAGTTCTGCAATTCTTTAGATATGTAAATTTAATTTTTCCTACAAGAATATAAGTTGATCATGACGTGGTAACATTGTATGGCCTTGAAAATTGAAACAACCCCCGGTCATTTCAACAAAGCTCTTCATCAATTGTCAACTTTCTGGTAAGATTAGCGAAAGCTCCTTGACAACAGGCTACCAATCACGCCAGTCTTGGCGCTCTTTGGGTTTCCATCACTCCCAGTCGGACACCAAACTGTACTCAGTCGGTAAAGAACACTCACCTTTGAATTAACATGGATGTAAAAATGAAGACGATTGAATCTCGACTGAGTCTTTTTTATGTGAAATTTTCTGATATGAATACGCGAGAAGGCTGCCTCAGGTTTTAATCTCTACAATGCTTGAGGAATCGCAGTGCACTTATTTGACGTAAGACATTGGGGATATAGGAGGTGGCCTTTGTGCAACATATTCAGCCGTCGAAGATAATAAACACATATTCTATTTGAGCCGCTTTGGCGTTTACCACGTTTATTATGTAAATCCTGGTGTTACCCAATGGAGTAACTTGCAGAAAAACACAGCGTGAATCCACCGTAACAAAAATTGAAATTCGAAACGGTGACTGACCTATTTATTAACAATGATGGTCACCGTTTTGTCTTATCTAAAAACCATGTCTAGTGAGGATTTACCAAGATTACGAAAAAGAGACGCTGCCTATCTTGGATAAGAACGAATTTTCGATGGTCCATTCAGGTTTCCTACGTAGAAAGAGACAAACATTTCCACTTTCTTATCAACCGCAAGTTATCGAATGAACACACCGTGTTTGTCACTGCATGCAGTGAAAGATTGACAATGTGGAAATAAGCTAAGATATCTTCCCTCAACTTATATAAAAAAGATCAACGCCCCTGGCCTAAAAAGTTTGGGATCTTGTTCCATTAAGGTGCACTGGTATGACTGCAGTGATAAAAAGCAATAGTTTATCTGACCGACTTGTTTGCCTTATTTTAACTATGTTAGAGAGGTTTCCGGATGTGCTGTCCCTCAAAAGGTGAATTAGCATGCACCAGATACACATTATTCAATGGAAGCTTTGTCGGATTTTTCTGTCACGTGATTCAACACCAAGAATATTTCACTCGTCGCAACGCTGGTGAATCAGAAGATGTGGTTAAAATTGATTAAAATCCTCTTAGCATTTAAACGCCTAATGGAACTCAGCGGGGAGAAATTGTAGTGAAAATTACTCTAGATATTTTGAAAAGTCCTGAGAAAAAATCTGATGCCTAACATGCTTACCAGTAGCTATTTTGTCGCGACAAGATTATGAAGTTCGGCAAACAATTAGACAACCAACCGCCAGCATTACCTTCTCCATAAAATATTTTCTAACCATGATCCGACTGTTTGTGAATGTGTCGTCCGCTGCAAATTGTAGATCTCTTAACGAAGATTCACAGGGAGTGCTATCAGAGCCAAAATAAATTTGACATTAGCACTTGAGGCATGAACATTTCTGTGTCGAACAGATTGCAAGCTGATAAATGCAACACTGAAAGCCGTTCTGAATTTACCATCTGTGCTGTCAATATGTGTTAGTTGAGAAAAAACTTAACCTACGGTTAAATAGAACAGAATAGTACTGGGAAGTTTTTGTCCACCCTTCAAATATCATTCCAGCTAGTTGGAAAACGGACAAACAAACATGCGAAACAACATTGTATAATTAAACCGGAAGCCTGGCCATCTAGATGATATTCTTTGAACTCGTCATTTAATTGCATTATTTGGTCACTTGCCAGCAATCGCCTGACTGGTGGTACGTATCATTCATAACTTATTTGTTGCTTATTTATTAGATTGTTTGTACTTTCATGACTCTCCGTCTTACCTCAGTTGCACTCTTTCCTCAGAATTTACGCCTAACAAAATAGAATTTTACTGCCGAAGATCCAGGTACCAACCATATCTGAAAAGAGTTATATTTATAGCTAATATAATACTACAAGAGTCTGAATATAATTTGGCTACGAAAGAACTCAGACATTTATCGCCTCTTTCCCACAGTCACCTGTTAATGAAATGGTTACTGTTTCACTTACCTCCTGTCTCCAAGATTAAAAAATCGTCTGACTTATCCAGCGCTTTGGTCCATAAACATCAGTATTAGAAAAAATAATTTGCTCGATCTGAGGTCAACTACCCTAAAGAAAGTAGTGCAATTCGCCTTCCAGGTTTAAGTCAGATAGCTTAGAGATCCTGATTTTGTCAGTCCCCCTCTTTTTCGTCAGGCCCACGCTGCTACACATCAGAATGGTGAATCATTTCTTCACTCCTGCGGTAACATTCTAGTCTAAGTGGACTATGCAGTTCTAAGAGTTTGGATGTTTTGTTCAAATACCCGCCGCTGACATACTTTCTGCTTTCGTTTTGGAGCAATTTCTCGTCCAAAACACATCAAATTTTATCGGAGCACAAAGGCAATTTTAATGTTTTGACCGGCACCATTTACAAAATAACAACACTGCCATTAACTAGTAGCTTGCAACTGCAGCCAAATAAGTTCTCAAAAAAATTATACGCAGTTCCTCCTTTCCACAAGAGAACATCACTCTTTGAAGGCGAAATATAAACTTCAAGGTTAGCATGAAATTAGATTAAGCCCAAAACTCGTCAACGTTTTAGTATTTTTCTGCCAAGCGAGTAATTACCGAACTGAGGCACCTCATTGTCCATCTGACACGTTATACCTATCTATCGCATATTTCTACATGTTTGTTCTACAACTCTTTTCCGAATGACTAACATGACATGGAACTTGCGCCTATTAATATTTGGCGAATTCTTGTTTTTGTCATTTGTTTAGCAATTTGTTTAACTCCATTTCTTCGCGACCGTTTATGAACTGTACTAGTAGTATACGGCTGCCGGAAGAAAACAATAGCCTTGTGGAGATGAGGAGTGTCATCTTTAGGTTGTCCAAATTTTTGCTTGTTCGTCTTAAGCTAATGACAAGTTCGGTTTGTTTAATTTAAAACAGAACATGGACGAACAAGCCGAAGTTTGCACCCGAAAAACTAGGGCTTGTTTTAGGACCAGGGGAGACATTGTACCGTGCCATAGCTTAGGGTGGTAGGGTGGTAGGCCGATGACATTCCTATAACAGAAGCCTGTCAAGGCACAACACAGTAGGCGGAGATTGTGCTTCCTGTAATAGCCTTACTATGCACAGAGCATTCAGACGATTGCATTTGAGATTCAGCATAAACACTGCATTAAAGCAGCCTGTTACTAAGGCTTTCCCCAACTGCATGATATCCTCGTTCTTGTTTTCTTTGATAAGAGCTTAAAGTGAGGTCGAACTACATTGATGGTGTCATAGCAAACGGTAACGCTTCACGGGCAAATGACTCGGGAAAATGACCTGACTACTGAAGCAGAGAATGAACATATTTTATTGATGGGTAATTTGTCACTCCGATTTTTCGATTAGGCTCACAGACTGAATCGCGTACGACTTAAATGGCTGAGAATTTACGATTGTGTAGAAAGGTTTCTGCGGCACACTATTCTCGCCCACCTGCACCGCGGTCGATTCATAATTGTTGTTACTCGATTCTGTTGTTTTTTCCAGTTTTTTAACACATCCCACTCAAGTATGAATATGTTTGGTGTTGATATGCAATATTATCTGTCCGGAGCAACTACTGCACTGTCAAAGCATTTTAGAATACAGAAATAATTTCTTCAGCAGTAACAGAGGTTATAAAGCGAAATACACTTATTTTCAAACAAATTTGGTTTTGCAAGTGACTCACCTGGAACACAGCTGAATCCCTCGTTTATGATTCCAACCAACTAAATGTGCCACTTGAAAACATCCTAAACGAGAGATTCAGCTGGAATCCAGGTGAGTATCCCGCAAAACCAAATTTGTTTGCAGATGAATCTTTTTCGATAGTTCGGTGCAATTTGGTTTCAAGCGGAACATAAGACTGACGAAAACTCGGGGACTGAGCCTACCTGATAAACCCCGAAATCTCAAATCGGTCGTAGGCTGTCGGAAGATTTTCAACAACCTTGTGAATAGTGCATTACGTACATAGAGGTTTTAAAGGTCTACCTATTAACGCGCTTAATTAGTTGGTAACCTTCTATAAATTGGTGAAACTTCCTGGTTGCTTGATACTTGATTTAAATATTAATCAAGTTGGAATTTGTGTGTACCTCTATAACTGCGCATACTGTTTGTATTGCGTGAGCACTAGATTGAAGAATTCAAGGTAAATGTACATAAAGTCCAAAAGAAAGACTTGTTCGCGCTTTGTTGAACAAGCTTTCATGGCAACATTGAAGCCATTTGTCAAAATGAACTGTTTCTGTCTTTTGGACGGCGTCAGAAATTGATGAAAACACGTGTACATAATTTTAAAAACAGAGAACAACAGCCCAGTTGAAGGGACTGATGTATGGATTCCTATTCGGGTCGTCGTAACGGAAACCGCGATGTTTAGTACTGTAGTACCAGAGCTCCAAATACTCGTCGCTCTACTCTGGAAAATTGAGCTGCTCAGTCTAATACCGCATGATATCCTGATAGACTCAAAAAGAATGAATCTGAAAGCTTAGCTGGTAATCTACATTAGTGCAACAATACTTTTGAGAGACCCTAGATGTATTGTGTTGCCGGACTTATACTGTCCTAGGATGTTATTTCAGCATCCAATTTAAACAGGCGAGTTGTGGCCAGTAAGAGCATGTGATAGTTTATGCGGTCCAGCGAAGGACCGTTTAAACTCTACTAGAAGACTTCGGTAACAGGAATGTCTTATGATATTTCGATTGATTGGCACTCCTAATCAGTTGAACCACATGAATCTTGAAATCAGAGCCATATTACGGCACACTATTGCCGCTGCTCCGTTTGTGTTTTTCCGGCCTTCTATTGTTCAGAATAACTGACGGGTATGAGAAATGGTCTATCTGGACTGCCACATCGACCGGCTATCCCGCTAGAAATACTGTTAGAAACCTTAAAAAAACTACCAGAGCACCTTATAGAGTTAGCTTAGCTGGTTGTACACAAAGGAAAGTAATGCGGTAAGTACAGGTTACTAACAGACAAATGGACTATCTACGAGATTTTTATGTCAATAAACAATTTTTCTGCCAATATTCCCTCCAAAAACAATTAGAACTACTGTTATAAAAACGAATCAGGTGGACCGACAACAGATAAAAGTAAAAAAATGGCAAACAAACTGTCATTGTCTTATGAAAGGGTCATCGATTACACATCAATTGGGTACAGAAAGGGTCACATGAATCAATATATTTAGCTAAGCGTATAAAGTAGGTTTCGTTGTCAACTGACAGCAGCTGTAAAATTCTCACTGAATTTGCTCACTAGAATCGTAACGGCTAGCGAAAATAAAATAAATTTTGGATTAGCAAATAACAGGGAGTGTCCCGTCTTGAAATGAACAAAAATGCATTTTGGTGAGCATCAGTTATTCTCCGCCAACTCAAATGGTAGATAGCTGACAGCATCCAAAACCGACCTGCCGCTCAGCACTGGTTTATGCCTTGATGTCTGCTCCTAGTGAGCAAACCACAGGTCATTTGTGAAGTGCCGTACCATCAGCTGGCGTGAGCGTGAGGCATCACAGTGCATAGCAGTACTAGTTGTGTTACACAGAAGTGCTCGTCTTATCCACTGATTTGTCCTAGTTTCAGTGGGATACTTCCGTGTTCCCGACAACAGTGCCGATCAGCGCTCCATTTTTGAGGTAATGGATAGACAGGCGGCAAAAAGTAGCCGGATTATTATTGACATAGTCATCTCGTTTTATGAGAGTAAAATCGGGTAAGTACTGCTTAGAAACCGGGGGAGACCTGTTGCCGATAGGCTGAGGACAAAAATGAGAGGAACTTGCCTAGTCGAATCACTAGTGCCTTACTGGTGGTTTGGAGTTGGTACTCTGGTAAAATAAAAAGCCAACTCTCCTCACAAGACTAATGTACCTCATACAATAGTGTTGCATTTGTCAAAAACTCTGCTAGGAAAGAGAATTTGGCTGAAAAACAACGTCCGACTATTTGCAGATACGTTGGTTTGCTGCCACCGTAAAGCAAGGCAGGTGGCTTTAGGAAACATCGGCTAGCTCATCTAATCCGATTAAAAGCAAGACTCTCGTTAGGAACCCCATCATCTTCCGCGAATCACTCGATAATTTTCATATCAATAGGTCGATATCCTACTGAATGTTTGTGATAAAGGTGCAGCAAGATTACTGAATACTCTTCAATGATAACTTTGATTTCATCACATGGGAGTAGATGGATAAACCAGACCGCGTTCCAATTATAAATAGCGAGTTGAGATAAACATATAAACAGACTAGCCTAGTGTACTCAATTAGTACTCAAAAAGAAATTGCATCCGAAAGGACGGGAACGCTGGCGATGTCGCATATAGTTGATAGGTTGCTTTAGGCAGGAAACGTTTTCAAGAGCTTAACCGGGTCTGTTCACTCAGCTCAGAAGTACTTCCTTTTTATGTACCAAAGTATAACATAACCAGCGGCCATAATTGCTCAGACAGAAAAAACGGCACAAAACATCTTAATAATGTTGATTGACAGGTCACTGCAACAGCACACTATAGATAGCATAGATAGGTAAGTAGATAGGCAGGTAAATGAATGGATACGCAGATGGATAGATAGATAGATAGACTTAGATGGATAGTAGCTGACTAACCTCAGGTTCACGTTAGAGTTTTGTGGGTTTAGAAGGCTGAAGAAGTGCGTTACAGCAAAACCGTTTTTTTCAAGTGGACAATACCATGCAGATATCATATCCCGTAATCTCCTGTCCTTGATGTTTTGTTCTGATTTCATTGCTTCTTCGTTGCAAAATCTTGGGCTCTCTCATCGCCCAGCAATTTTAACAATGTGATAAAACATTATCTTCTTTTCACAGCAGTATTTATGACGACATTTGTATAACTTTGTGTGTGGTAAGACATACGCATATATATATTTCCGTGTATAGAATTACTTACTTATTCGGAAACAAAGCAACTTACCACAACTTCAAGAGTATCATCCATTTATATGCCTCTTCATATATGTGAATGAATAAACGTCAAAATTAAACATACCCTTTTCTACTCTCCCCAGGGAGGGTAGAAAATTGGGAGAAACAGACGACTTTCTGGTTCGACCACGTATTCCCTTACTCTGTTTCCAGGAGTGCGAGAAGTGCGAGTAAACATCAGTATGGTACTTACGTTGATATTTGCATCCTTATGTGCATATATAATCGATGGGACGGACCAGATGCAGTTGCCACCCAGAGATGAAGACGATAAAATGGTTATGCATCTCAGCTTAGTCCTGTGTAACAGTGTTTGAAGTTATTTTTGGTAGTTTACTTGGCCGAATAATATAAGTGGTCAAATGAGGACAAATATTCTCCAAATAACTAGAGATGCATTCCTTCAGAATCACCATAGGAACATGACAGAACGGCAAAAGTGGTCCCTTCGGGAGGATAATGGCTGTAGATAAACAACCAGTAAGCTTTACCCTGCGCATTCTTCGAGAAAATTATAAAGAAATAAGGGGTGGAATCGAATTGCTTTTGGCCATTAGCTTGGAAATCAGACTCAAAGCTCACAAGGATGTAATCCTAAAGAACCTGGGTGAGAAAATATGACGAGCGAACTGCTCCAGAATACCATTTATCGTGGAGAAGTTTTTAGTGAGTATTATCAAACGGGAAGATAGAATTAACTCCATAAGTTGTTTTGCTCTATTTCAAGTGAGCGTTCTGAATTTTATCCAATTCGGTTCCATCTTACCGGGTAAATAACTATTTGATTAGTTTACCGATGGGCGACGAAATCGATTTCCCCGAGTCTTAAACATTTCCCCACTGTCAACTGAATTTTTCGACAGAATGATGAGATACTCATATCAACATTTTCTGACCAAAACTAAGTTACTTTTCACGAATGTTGTCCTAGGTAAATTTCTGTGCATTAGGGGAGTTAAATACAATAATTTTGTTAGGTCGATACTTCCATTCACCTTGAAGTTGTGTGTCTATGCTTGAGAAAATTTTAACAAGATTAAATAATCCCAAGTCCCTCCGGACAATTTCGTGATGCAACATCAAACAGTATTGAGTAATTCACACTTGAGTTAATCTGCATTTGCTGATTTATGCGGATAGGAATCTTTCAACCAGGGGTACAAAGATTTGTATTATCATGGTACACGTAGCCAAAAACAGTGCGCCGCCGAAACGAATGCGTTCCACCAATTTTAAAAGATTCGCTGGGAAACACATGTAGGATCGGAATGCTCACTTTTACTGGGTATTTTTTGTCATTGTTGAAAGTTCCAACTCTTCTTTACGTATATGTTTTCGGTTTTAACTTGTTGTCAGAATAGAGCACTTCTGGAGCGCCATACAAGTAGTCTGTCCTGTGCCATCTACACATAAGCTGCAACGTCCGTTGCTGGTTCAGTGATGGTCGAAGACGCACCCATAGTCTCTGGTTCAACTTGTGATCGGGGGAAATGTTGACAGCTCCGATTGTACGAGCGGTCGTTCTGCGTGTTTGCTTTTCAGACTAACATCTTTTTTTTTCAAACATAAGATCGCACGTTGTGTTTTCCAAATTATTTTAAGCGGTTGGTGTAACGTAGACACCTGACAACCTTCCAACTTGTTATTCCAGTACGTGATGATGAGTTCTTGCGCATCACATTTATTTCAATCGATCACGTTTTATTTGGACAGCGAGGAAGCTTTGCCTATCATTCCCTTTCGTTCTATGTGAAAACCCAGTCTAAACAGGAAGTTACTATAGAACTTAACGAATCCTCAGTAGAACTTCAATTTTACAGATTCTCGGTTCCTTCTCATGGAACCTACCTCAACTTCAGACCCAGTGGAAAATGTCCCAATGCAGCCTCATTGCCGAAAACCGTAGATTTGGACAGTGTGTACAAATATTTTACAGCAAGTTTAACTGAACTAATAAGTGGGGCTTTTTGTTTACCGATTTTCCATAACACTGTCGGTAACCGATCAAAGCGTTGTGCAAAGATATTATCACCGGCATTTACTGTGGTGTTTTGGGCACGAATTGGCTGAAAAAAATTTGGCTCACCTAAAAAGGCATAACCATCGGCATCCAGAGTGGCGCGTTTTTCATTTGGGTAATTGCTATTGGTCAATACATTACACGAAAGGCTCCAAATGATAAACAGTGCGGCGCGACCCTCATGGTTTGTGTTGCCGTATACTTACTCTACGAACATTTCCATTTCATCCAAACATGAATGCAGGAGAAAAATTTACGCCGGATGTTTGGCTTTCTTGGTGCCATAGGATATTCGAAAACTTTCAAACCCCACTAATGTGCTTGTTTCAATGCGCGAACTGAAATGAGCTTGGAGAGCACGATGGTAGCTTGGATGCTTATCTCATCCAGAGCTTTACCTTTGATAACTGAGGGAACGTTTCTAAGACCGTACGTATGCCACACATTCAGTTTACTCTTACTATGATAGCTGAACGCACCTCATGTGGAGCCTACGCATTACAGGCACCCCTTCTTCATTTTTCATCAAATTTAATAAACGTAATGTCACTTGTAGTTCACAGACGCACACCATGTATTTCATGTATAACTGTATTTACTCGCCGAGGTTTTATTGAAAATATTTTCATAATACCGAGTGTGACGTAGTACTCTTTGTTCCTAATTTTACCAGAATCGTACATGGAGTGCTACAGACAGTCTTTAACCATGAAGAAAGGACTACAAAGATACATCGTTATGAAAGTGTAGAACGTGAAACTGAATGAGTAACCTTCTTGAAAAGTCGTTGGTTTGTCAGCATGAGCAAAATTCTAAGTAGGTTTCGGTTTCGACCACCAACTCGATTTCTAATTTACCGAAGTGCAAGCTATCGGTGTGTTGCGAATATGTTTCGAATTCGCTTGTCTTGTGTGGCTGTATTTGTGATTGGAACGTTATGTACAAATTTCACACCCGACTTCCCGGTTCACTCATCTTGCCTATCAAACGTGGAGGTGGCTGAACTCAACCACATCAGCCTAGCAGTCGCATAGTTATCAGTCGATTTCACTCCACTTATCTGTTTTCTGTGTGATCCTTCACAGGCAATTACACAAATGAGTGAACCTGACCTAAAATATTGACGACGTAGAAAGAGAGTGATACCGCGTCATAAAATGCACGAGCAGCGTAAATTACTCTAGCGCTGTCGGGTAACTACCAGTCTGTTCCTTCTTGTTCCATTCTGTTCGTGTGCGCGTTCTCTCGAGATGAACATCGGTTAAGGCACATTAATCCTTCTTGCATTTGAAGGAACACGGTAGGGGTGTCGGGTGCGGTCTAGCGCAATTGATGCATCATACTGGTGACCGTCTGTGTGGGTGTTTGCCTGCAACTGATGGGCAAGTGTTCTAACTTAAAAGGATGAAGGAGAGTGTGAATGACTGTCGTCGCAATTCCCTTGAGAGGTCTCGAATCAATTTACTGCTTACCTTGAGCTTTAATTTGCTTAGATAATTCAGCAGAGGCACAGAACCCATGTTTTCACCTTATACAAATGTCAAATTTTTTTTTCGGATTCGTTTACTCATCAGCTCCATTGCAAAATAGTCCAGCAGTAGAAATGAATGCAGGTCGTTGTGAAACAGAATAGAATGCTTTACACAGAACGAAGTCGTCAGACTCTGAAGACTGTACCATTCCAGTAACAACGGAGAAGAGAACAAATTTACTCATTGAAGAACCCACGATTTCTGTTCTCTCCTGTTTGAGACCTTACCGTTTGTTGTTACTGTGGAGGCAATCAGCGTAATGACCGTATGCCTGAGCTGCAGGAAACGAGATGGTGCCAACCTTTCCCAAGATCACTGCTGTTTTATTGATGTCAAGTGAAGTCTGTTGTCTTCGAATAATTACGGAGAAATCAAACGATACCCTAGTCCTAGTCCCTACACTGATTATTTATGCAGACAACGCAAATTCGCTCGAATCTCTTGACCATTTAATCAGACCTCATTAGCTGCATTTGCCTTGTAGCTGGTAACATCATGGAAAGTGAACAGCCCCCAGTAGTGAATAAGTCTCTGAAGGCCTGTTTCTTCCTGTCCATCAACACGCAATGGCATTTGGAAAAGCTTGTGACCTTGTTTAGGGAAGCCATCAACTGTTCCCTTTTTCGCAGCTCAGCACCCAGTCTTACACATTTGATGCGGCAATGGAGGTCTGTAACAGAATCATCGGTTGATGTCTTGGAAAGAGGAAAATAACATAGCTTCTAGTCAGTCCGACGCACCAGCCACATAGCTCTATGTTTCAGTCTTCTCGGCTCAGAACAAAGACGGTGATTTGACGTTTCTTAGTTTGTGCACTTTTCCATGTAGCCACTCACGGACTGGTTGTTTTAGTACAGTTTTCAGCAGAATTTCAGGGTCAGCGTTTTCTATAGAGTGTGCGAACGAATAGAAATGACGAAATCATGCGTTCATATAAGAAGTCAACATTTTAATGCTTACGTTAATAGTTTTTTAATGTCATATGCGAACATCCGTTTCCGAGAGATAGCAAGTGCTAACCATTTTGCATCAGTCCAGGCGACATAAGCCAAAATATGTTTTTATTTTGGAGTGGGGAACAAAAGCAAACAAATGATCGACCGGTCGTGTCATTCTCAGCAGTTATTTGTTTAATTTCTATCTGATAACACTTGTAAACGATGGCGGTTGGTATCTGAAAATTCTCATTGCCTGTTAGCATGTTCTTGTTTCCGGGAAATAAGTCCTACTCCACACCCTGTTTTCCGCTTACCAATTTTGATTCACTACCGACACAAGCGAAACTTTGGACTGGTTAGGTGAAAACAACGGATTATTCCTATGTCTCATGAGTACTTGGAAAACCAGTCACGCTTGAGGCCACAGGTCAACAGTCTCATGATTGTGAATTCATTCTGCTCAGTGTGGATTCCATCTCGTTTCTACACTCCTCTCGAATAGTCATTCCACTCTCTGTCCATGCACTTGACCAGACAATCATGCGAATGCACTCAGCCATGATCACCTGCATCAACGACTGGAATTAATCAAATCTCTCGGCGTGACAGTAATAGAAAGCGAATTAATTTGGTCTGCACTGCCTCAGCTAGGCTAACCGGGCGACTTGATCCAAGTGCTTGCCATGAATTAATGCGTGCATGCGTGAGCGGTGGTGTTGACATATTGAAGTGGACGTCCGTGACAGATGCACAAGAACCAAAAGGATGGAAAGGACCGTTTTTCTGTGGGACGGTTGTGTCACCGGTGAGGAGTTGGACTGAGGATATCGGTCTTTTAAAATCGGGTAACAGCAACTTTTCTTGGCAATTAGGACAGTCAGGTTTGCGAGACATGCAGAACTGACGAATTGCTTTGTATGACCAGTGAAGAGGTGGGTGCTGCGACACGTAATGGACTGCTTATTTCCTTCAGTCCTACACCACGTGTTGGAACAGAACACTCAATACTTAGGACTAAACCTTATGTGCGCTGAATGGAACCCTTACTGAGTTTATTCATGTTGCTCACCCGTTATCATCAAAGTAAGGGACGATATTCTACCGCAAATAAAGATTCATGCTCTACCATACTGTTAATCAGGATATCTTCAGGGAAAGACATCTCTGAAAATATATTTTTATCCCCTGTCATAGTAAAAGACGTCAATCTACAAGTGCACCAAAGGTAAACATGGAATCAGACATCGTTTCCCAAAGTACGAAGTAAATGGCTTCATCGTAGTTTGCTTTTTCTAAAGACACCCAGGTTTCCACTGTTTCCATGCACCTGGTGAGGATTATTTTCACTGACTCAACAAACACTTATGTTCTGTTCTTGATGAGACTAACGGTACTATCATTCTGCTGACAGATGTACTGCAATCGTGTATTGAAGTTTATCCCGATTGTATTTCTTCTCAGATGGTATTCTAACAATACATACTTAGCTATATCTTCTATATTATTCTGCACCTCAACACCTCTCTGCTAGATACGATGACTAAAGCAACCCAGGACTACAAGAGCATTACAGCAGTTTTGGTATAATTTCCCGTTGACGTTTTCAGTTAGTTTTTTTAAGTATGATCAACGAAACAAAGTGCGTCATTCCCCTTTTCCAAAATCTTCCAATAATCCAATTTTTTAATGCTTAGTCCGGATATTCACCGGATATGATAGAGTGGAAAAACCTTGTTTGTTTAATGATGAGAAAATCGCTACAAAGGGAATGTATGGCTCAGGAATTATAGACTTTTGTCGATAAACTGTAATTTAATAGACCACTACCAACGTGTTTGGCCTGTTGTAAGTTTTCCATCGTGTGTGATTAATCTCCATACCACAGCCAGGTGCAGTGTTCTATACTTCCGTCCTCGATTAGGTCTTCCTTTTGTGTAGCTAACCAATCGCTGTAACTTGCAAATCCATGTTGAGATAACATCAAATCCGCCTCACCTAAATGAATGGGTTCGGCCTTTTAGGTAAGCTGAATGGAATTCTAATTACAGGGTCCTGGCACAATATGTACTTTGTTTTTAAATGTTCTGTCTGTCGCTGGGAACATCAAGAATTGTCCCCTAATTGAAGAGCGACATGATTTTCTATCCGGGTGGTGGACGACTGGGATAATCGAATTTTCTGAAAAAAGTATTTTTAAGTTAAAACTACAACTTTTCTTGTCAGACTGGTCACTCTAATCAGGATAATATGGGAACCAGTGCGTTGTTGTTTTGCACAAGCAACAAGCTTCGCACAATGTCGGTCTTTGATGTGTGGCTACAGTTACTACCCTTATAGGTCATTCAAAATAACTTCGACATTATGATGTCTTTGTAAATGCTTCCCACGGTTTATAATGACTAAGTCAAGAATGAAGTAAACTGCGGAAATTTGTTACCATCCTCGAGGAGTCAGCCAAAGGTCTCATCAAGATCTGAGTGGATCAGCAATGCACGTTCCAGCTTATTCATCGCCTCACTCCTGATACCAAATATGTAAGCAGTAATCGTATTTACGGGTTGGATAAGTTGTTGTCTGCTCCCGGAAATGACCTCTGTTCTGAGGAAATTCATGCAGAGCAAGAGCTTATTGGGGAGGCTAGTCCACCCTCCCCGGTACTTCGCTGCTATCTTACGGGGTTTTACCGGAACATGCAGGATGTCATAAATAGTGGCAGATTTGTAATTCTTGAGACATGATGCTTTCGATAGGCAGAATCAATGTAAACCAGCGAGAAAAATTAAGTTACCTTGAAACTTCTAAGCAGTGCTTGCAAACAGTACTATGTGTTATCGTTCCTTAACTAGTGTAGCGCCACCAAAATGGAAGAACTCAAGAAAAACCACCGTAATGCATTGAAGTTAGCGTTGGTTTATTCCACTATGACCTAACTTTACTCGTACCGTAGCGTGCAGACAAGGATCAGGTCTTGCACTTAAGGCTTTCTACAGTGCAACCAGCATGATGTGTGATTTTATGATTGTGTTCTGTTCTTTCTAATTCACAAAGTATTCTGCCAAAGATTTTCATTGTATGAAGTAAGGTAGACTGCATACAAAGACCGAACAAGTGCTTCCTCTCCTTGAGGTTCGTCAACTAGTTTTAATCGTCGAATTTTTCTCAATTTTACTTCGTAATTCAGCAATGAATTTTGTTGCGTGAGACCTTCGTTTATAAGTAGAATTATAGCACTTCTGGATCGACTGAAGTCTACTCAGCGCAGAATGATGAAAAAATTCCACGGTTTGAAATAAAATCACACGTGTTTCGTCCTAAAAAGCAGTCAACAACGCTTTTCCTCTTGGTAGCGAATGTGGCCGTGTCGATCGCCTCTTGATAGTGAGGTTTTACGCTCTTACCCTTAAACTTAACTTATTGAGGATCTCGCATGACTTGTAGATTGAAGCGTATAACTTTAGCCATTCCAAACACGACGACATCTTATCAGTCGTCAGTCATAAAACATCAATCCCCTGGCGTATTATTTATCAGATTAGTTGTCAACGTTTTGCATAAGTTTTGATAGTCATCGGGCCATTTTCAAGTTAAGAGATTTCTGAAACTTTCAACGCACGAGACACCCCGAAATCTCTCTCCTTGTATTTTTAGAGTTCACGTCTGTGGGGGATAAACGTATGTGCTTATGGTCTCGAGATTTAAATTACGGAGCTTTGGGAACGTATTTGTTCTGCTAGTCCATCTAAAACTAGACGAATAGCAGCCTGATGCTCACTAGATTACCGCAGCCGATTTAGCCGTCCTGGAAACATCATCTGGTTGCCTACCCAAGGACGATAACCTGAATATATACCACTTGAAGCGTTGATGGCCTCAAAAATTTCATCGTAAAGGGACTCACCAGGTGTACGCAAATAGATGACGAACCTGGTGTTGAGATGCAGATTGTTAAAACGTCGAATTGTTGGGCTTGCATGTACGGCATCTTTGCACGTGTCAGATGGGTCGCCAACAGAGTTTAAATGAGGTTGTTTCGATGAGTTGATTTGTTTTCTCGATTAGCCACAAACATTTCGAGAAAAAGCTGAACCACGGGACGGTTGACGGCAACTCCGTCTATGTCTTTATAGGGCACTGTGGAAAAATTGGAATATCCATTTCCACCCAAAATTTAGCATTATGTTCCCTATGAATTTGACGAGATTGCAACCGAGAACTTCGTAGGAAGTGGCGCTTTGTCTATCAAGAAATAAAATCGAAGCATTGACATGGAAAGTCCAGCAAAGTACTTTATGTTCAGATCTGACAGCCAGTCCAGAGGACATGGTTCAAATCAAAGATGGTTGAACTAGTCTTCCACTATAAGACTTTACCACACAACCGGAAAAGTGCATTGATCAGGAAACATCCATCCACTTTTAACACGGAATCGGTCATATTTCACTCAAACAAAGGAGTTGTAACTAGACACAGAGGAAGATGTAGCTAAAATTAAACCAGCGAAATACACCCATTTACAAAAAAATTGGTTTTGAAGGGGACTCACCTGGAACCCAGCTGAATCTCTCTTTTATGGTTTCCAGATAAGTCTCCCGCAAAGCCAACTTTGTTTGCAAATGAGTGTATTTCGCTCATTTTGTGCAATTTGGGTTCACGTAGAACATAAAGTTGACGGGAACTCTAGGACTTCGCCTACTTGATGAGCCCCAAGAATGGCGAAACCGGTCGTGGGAAATCGGAGAATTTTTAGCAACCTCATGAGCAGTGTATTACGTCTATAAAATGAAATCGGTTTTTGGTGCTGTAGAGAAGCCCCCTACGGAAGCGACAAATAAAAGCCATTGAAAGTTCTGAGAAACCAAAACTTCCTGGACGGAGTAGCATGCAGTGCTTTAAGGCCTATAGGAACGCACTATTCACTATTTGTTGGATTCCAGAAAAGCACAAGCAAGACTTTCAGTGAAATGCACACCAAAATACAGTGTGGCTCGTGAAAATTCACAAACTTATCAGCAGGGTGTCATCACATATCGAAGCACAAAAGTGAATTTATGAAAACAGTTAGGTGACGTGAACATTCCAGTTAGGCACTTGTACTCCCAAATTTTGAATGGTTCTTTACTTCTGCATCGCTTATCCAAACTATTGAGACAATTTGTGAGCACCAACATATCGTTTTTGTTGGCACGTTTATGACTAGAGAACAAGTCAACCGATCGATTCCCCGGCATTTGTCATTCAAAAAGCGTCATGTTGATGACGAGTTTGTCACATACAAAATGCCATGTGTGCAGAAAAGACACTTTGGTGGAGACATTCTGGGTGATCGGAAAAAAGTCCTAACGTGTGATCGTGGCGACATCCAAATTGTACAGGTTAGTAGTCTTAAGAATTACAGATACTTGTCAAAGGTGGATTTATTACCCACACCACTGTCAGCTCTTGAGGCCAACAGGCAAGCAGCTGCGGCAATACTAAAGGCTTTCATGAGCCAAACGTTTCATGTCAGACCAATCCCACCGATCCAGTACTCCACTCAGGGCAAACGAACGAAGTGCTTGGTACATGTACTGCGACCAGTATACGATAGGTTGATGGTCCACACCTTGAGTGATAGTGGCAACACAGTTGGATGTTTTTATTGTGAAACCATAGAGTTCATATGTACTTTTACCAACACCAACGAAATCACCCTTGGAATAACTGTCCCAGGTGAGACGTATGCCCCCATTTTATACATGGTTAGTTCCAGCTTCTAGGTTTAATGCGTCATGGGAAACTCAGTTGATTCTTTCCTAGTAGATATATTCATAAAATACAACAAGAAGACCTAGTTAGACAGGCACAATTCTAAGACGTGTACGTAGCTAATTATTTCGTGGTTACAACATCAACACATGAAGCAGTGGAGCTCTTCCAGGTACTAATCGTCACCAAACCAAGTATCAGTTCAACAGTCGAGCACGAATTGAATAATACAATTGCCTATCTTGTTATCTGACCGTTCTGTCGAGACGACGAAACATTTCGTGAGTTCACTGAGAACACAGCTGTACCAGCCCATAACTCCAGCTCCCTTGGTTTTTGCCGGTCTGCTATAGAAGGAATTTAGTTAGAATGTTGTATGAAAGAGCAAGGAGAATCTGTACAACGGATACCATTGACGCCTCCTTAAACCTAAAAATTTGACATTTGGTTGTAGTTTTTAAACTGGAATGTCCTATTTAAACCATCCCACGGATCATACGTATGTCTAGACATAAAAATAAAATGGGGAAATTCAGAACATCCTCTGACATTTTTTGGACTGAATAAAAACATGGCAGAGTTCTACAATATGAGAGCCTGATGGTATTTGGGTTATTCGGTTTGCGCAGGTTCTTCGCACGCACAGTTATAGTTTACTTTTTCGGAACGATGCGGTTGCTTTACCACTTCCTGGATTTAACCGTTTTATCAAATATTTGTTGGCTACGTATGCGAGCTTCATGGTTCTAGACAATGCTTCTTTGATTCTGGTTTTAGCTTTCAAGCATCATGGAGGTCGCTTGTGAGATAGAAATGATCAAAGATCCGGAAACTCGCAAATCCAATGTGACTTACGTGGCCAGGCACATCGAAGATGCCCTGACGACTCAGAGAGAGTACCGGTCTGGATGTGGAGTAAAGTGTCGTCATTTTTTGGCCCGCAGCTGCTGCCTATGGTTTGGAAAACGCTACGGCAACTATCTCATATGCCTTTACCTAATCACAAAATCTTTGTACATTCTCAATGTGGTGGGACAATTTTTCTTCATGAATCGGATACTTGGAACAAACTACACGTTCTACGGTATAGACCTACTACGCGATATTGCCGAGGGAATTGTTTGGCAAGAATCGGGGAACTTTCCACGAATTACTCTCTGTGATTTTGAAGTTCGCAAACTGGCTAACGTACACCGTCACACAGTACAATGTGTGCTCCCGATCAATATGTTTAACGAGAAGATTTTTATTTTCCTATGGTTCTGGTTTATACTTGTGGCTGCGGTGAACACAAGCAGTTTTCTTTACTGGTCTTACAAATCTAGTTTCCAGGGCAACCGAGTCCACTTTATCAGGAAATTTCTTAAACTTCGTGATGCTCTTGAGCCTGGAGATAAAAAACGTACCGCTGCTTTTGTGGATTCATACCTACGGCAGGATGGGGTGTTTATACTACGATTGGTTGGACTTAATGCTGGGGAGTTGGTTGCTTCGGAGATAGTCGAAAGGCTCTGGAGTTTGTACAAATCAAGGCAGACAGTGTCGGTTAGCCGATTTGGACAGCCTGTCCCCACGCCAGATATTGGGAAATCTGGAACACTGAGTCCCAGATCGTTTCTACCTCATCAACATCGTTCTAATCATCAACACCATTCACACCACAGACATTATCCTAGCCCGACACCTAGTGGAAATCAGCGAAGTAGCCGGTCTTCCTTACCCAGTAGTCCGAACCAGGAGTTGGTATCTGGAAGTCAGCCGCCTCCACCACTTTACCCTTCTCATCTGGGACGACAGAAGATTCCTACTCCCATAGGTTTTGAATCACCACCACCACCGCCTCTCCCTCCGTCTTCAAGAAGCACAGCTCCACCACCATTACCACCTCCGCCTCCACTGGGAGGAAGCGAGGGGAGAAGAAGTAGTTCATCTAACAGCCGGAGTCAGTCATCTACGGTTGGAGACAGTGATAAACATTCCGTACGTCTCAGGTCAACTTACGCATCCAGCGGGCCTAGCACGAGCCGAACTGCGGAAGTACTCAAATCCGGTGACACCGGTCGAACAGGTGCACCCAAGAGTGGTTCCAGCAACGCAGCATTTTCGTCCAGTAAGTCCGAACTCCCACGAGTCAACCAAAACGAAGAGGATCCTGGAGAATTTGTGTAGATCCATCCTAGACAGTTGGATGAACGGGAGACGTGAGTCTTCCATTGGTTGTTCCAAAATGTTTAATCAATTAGGCAGGCAAGCTACGTCTAAGGCAGAAAAATTAAAAACAGTTATCCTTCAGAGTGCTCAAACAATAGCTATTTTAATTTACACATCTCTGTACAACCCAAACCAAGCATTTGCCGTTGCCTTTCCCTATTCTTGATTCCCACCCAAATAAAAGGCATATGAACCCCAAAACGTTAGTTTTGTTCCCACTGATTATATCGCCTTTTGTATTTAACAAATCGCCAACAACAAACCGAACTATGATCAAACGTGTACATTCAAAACACATTCAAGACGCGTGTTTGTCCATCTGGTTCTCATGACTTCTTTTGGAACCTAACTCTACCCAGAAACATTCCAGTCCAATTTCCTACGCCTGATCGAGGCATCCTTGTGCTTTATTGCTAACCCATTTCCAAACAAAAGACCCAAAATTTGTTTTCCCTTTAAACCAAAATCCTGGTACTCCAATACCCAACTGTTTCACATTTGAACACGTCCCGTCCGAGCAACTATTCATTATTACCACGTGATTAGGTACTGTGAAATGTGCCAAGTACAACTTTCGCCTACCCGAAAGAAAAGTTGCTCTTCCATTTTCGAGGTCGGAAATTTCGAACCTCCGGTTTAGACTCCACGAGAGAGTTAGCGGGTGAGAAGCTAGAGAGACACTAGTCAATAAAAATAACTTACTTACCTCTGGAATTCCGAGGTTTATTCTGATCCAATCATTTAACTGCGAATGCGACTCCCAAGTTACAGGCTTCTTATGAGCTTTAATCTCGCTTAACTACAAATCGCATGGATCTCCTTGATAGAAAAGGAAAAGACTCACAATTCAACCTGTGTTTTTGTAGCTTTTTTGCTGAGTTTTGTATCCTCAGGTTCAGTAACAATTTTAGCTGATAGGATTTTGCGGAAAGAAAAGGAGCCATCGTCAGCAGCACATTTATGATGTATTGATGAGTCCTACCCTCTGGGTGGATATACACAGTCTATAGTGGACAACTAGGATCTTGTGTCAGAGAAGCTGCCTGGATTTCAGCCCTCAGCTTCAGAGGAGTTGTCATCTAAGAGAAAAAAGCAACTTCAGAGTTCACTAACCCGCCAGTGTCTCAATGACTCCTTACCGTCAAAAGTGAAATGCATTTTATGAATCCTCCAAATTTCTCCTTTAACAATCCATAATTTGAGGTCCTCTTGCTTGATTGCAATTTTTTTGTATCCTTCCAGGAAGCTGACCATATAAATATAGAGGTTCAGTTTGAGTTGATATATGGACAGCTCTCTGAATTTACTACGAAACCGTCTGATACTGTTAGCTGGCTAAAAACGCTGATCTAGAAAGCCAGATTCACGAACGTTAAAATTCATACCACAGCATCATTAAGAAAGGCCTAACAAAACGGGACTACAAACGGAACATACGGAAATGTAATCCTCAGACCAGGCCGAGCCTCTGGAGCTGTCGTAAGGAATATACTAAAAATGAACGAAGTTCTTGAGTACTGGAGCCGGTTGGCTCCTGAAAACACTGGCTGGTCATGATAGAACAAGAGTAGAGAAGGCAAATTCACGTGAACTGCATCAGAGACATAAGCATGCTTTGTTCAACTCACACCTCGTGTGTATTTATGGGCTTTCTAAAGTTTATGAATATGGTATCCCGTTATGACGAACCCTCCCTTTGACTGCAGTGCTCCATAAAAACCATAAACCAGCCCGAAGGTCCCTTCCACTGTAATCGACCGCTCTCGTTGGATTGCAACGAGGATAGAGAACCAAAACAGCTATCTACAGTCACAAGCTGTCAGAACAGCTGTATATTAGGCGTTGATTCGACGCCTCTATGTTCAGAATAATCGGCCTAACCCCAAGAAGACCATGACTCGTAGTGGGTAGTCGAAGGGCTTTGAGCCAACTTATAAGTAGTGTGTTGAGCCGAGTAACGAACACTACTTTGCGTAAAGTAAACTCTCTTCGAACTGACATCCACAGCTCTTTCAAGCGGTCCAATCCAATCACACAATTATTAATGAACCACATCACATTGGGCGTGATTGTTTCCCGTTCCAATATTCAACGATAAATTGTGCCACACACACTTATTAACCCTGGACTTATATTGCCCAACGCCAAAGTACCTCGAACGATTTTCGGAAGAAACAGCTCACCCAAAATGGATCACAACGTTGGCTTGTTTACTGCTCCGTATGCCAGTCGACCGACTTGCCCGGACAGCAAGCGTTTTCCATACAAGCACGCGAACCAAGACTTCGCATGCCATAACAGTTTGAACCGATCATTTCGCACCGTATTCGGTACGAATGGGGTCGAATAGATAGTGCGCTGTGTAAGACACTTGTCGAGGCTGATTAGGGGTGGAAAAACAACGATAATTGAAGTTTTTCATAGCTCACTGTTACGATCACCGTGAGTTACTTTCGTCAGAACCAAAGTAATCGGAATCACAACGCAATCAGTAAGCGTTAAAGAACTTAACAATGTATCACCATTCGTTATACCAAGAAATTTTCAAACTGACCACTAGTGCAGTGCTTCACTCCAAATAATTGCAGCTATTCGTCAAAGACAACAAACGCCCCATCCGCACATTGCGCAACACGATACCGACGAGAGCGAACAAACTATGCATTGGTTACTTGGAGTGCTGAACTGATCTATAGGTAAGACGCACTAGAGCTCTGTCCATTGTCTACTTATGCTAGCTTTTTTCTCCCCAGTCGGGGTAGCTAACTTCGACAGCTTTCGTTCACTTTGTTTTAATGCAAGCTAGATTATTCAATAGGTCTGTTAGTTCTCTCACTAACGGGAACTAGTGTGCATTAACAAACACAACCATAGGCAAGTCTTCCACCAAGGTTACCATCCAACGAGCGTACTCCAACTTACTGGCATATTAAAACGTGCGTATACGGACAGACCAGCCTTCAACCAGACAGAGCTTCAGATCCTATTGCCGAGGACCAAGTAAGATGACGTTCCTGCTGCAAGAGTTCCTCGTACTTGGAAGCTGAAGAATCCTACCTGAGTGACGCATGCGCGAGAACCCTAACCACTTGTGTCTGATATTTTTCGATGACAAACAAATTGCGTGAATTTCCCTATGTTAGATTAAACTGGGAATGGAAATAGTTCCAGAGGCCTTAGGATGACAGATAGGTATTCCCTATCCGAAATTCACCCAACCGAAAATACACGAGGACTTCAGTCAGCACATCGGTTCAACCTTCAGCTAAACCAGACCTAATCCACTCTACCAATTGTCCAATAGGTTCTCCTAAGCGATGCAATCAGGAAGTGGCACACATTTTCGGTTTGAACTCCGGCTGACGGGTAACAAGACAAGCTGTATGTTCCTACTGAGGATTGTCACTACCACGTTGAATAATTTGTGTTCCGAACATACTTATCATCTGCCGCAACCCATTGGATTCCCGCTAGGTATTCACATGGATAATAAGCCAAACTGGATGAAATTAGATTCGTTGGTCTGCGAAGCAGTTCAGGGGAAAAAACCTTACAAGTAAAATACCTATCGTTGAGTTCACCCATGCAAAACCGTCAATAGAGAGAGTGAGAATTGGTCACTTGTGTGAAATAAACTTGATTCCTTAGAAAACGGTTCCCTGTCAGTCAATCTATTTTAACTATGGTCAAAATGAAATGGTTACATCCAATGATTCCTAACGTGCACCTTCATTCGTTGATAACTGATGAGGTTAATCGCTGCTACCTTCGGACATTTGATTCTAGTATGGGTCAAAAAGATACTCACGTCCATTCGCTAGACATTCCAACCTTCTAACCCTAATAATAGTTGACCTTGGATCACCCGAGTTCATGATGCGTGATACTGCGCATTCATAAGGTACATCGTGCGGTATTGGGAAAGTACAGTGCATATCACCCAGGATATAGGCACTCTACTCAAGTCTGACGCTCACCTCACCAATGTGTTCACAAGTTCAGGGCTTTTCCAACCGTAAAGGGTGAGTGATTTCTGTCATAAAGATGAACAAACCCAGGGATGCTATCGATCATAAGCTCGATGCGGACGGGACATTCTCACTTCTGAATATTATCTGGGATGGAATTGTGTTGTTACTCTGAAGCGTTTATTGTTAACTCATGTCAAAAACAGATATCATGAACAATCGGCACTTCAACAGAGACGGTGTGTACTTTAGTTCTCCCCCACCCCATAATAAAACAGTAAGGAAATCGATCGGTAATCCCTAGTTCAAAAGAAATTACGGAAAGGAAACAGTAGAATTTTGCATAGATATAGAAGCGAAATATGATCAAATACCGGTAAGAGAAAGTAGCCAACAACCTAATGCCGTTGAATGTTAAATGTATATGATGAGTCGGTTAGATAACGGTAAAAAGTGAGAACTGCGGAGGAAAGTCATCAAAATTATGTGGAAGCAGATGTGTGTGGGGCCGGTGCATTTGTCTGCACGTATCTGAAGAGAACAAAGATAGAAACGAAAGAGATCAAAGTTCCGTAAAAATTCATTTGGTAAGTTAGGGGAAGCGAATGGAATGAAAATAGTGAACAAAACGTTTCGTACTCAATATCAGCGCGAGATGAGAAAACACCAGGTCCAAGTTAAAAAAACAACGGAAGCATCACAAATAAAGCGACTGGACAGAATACACACAAGTGGCCACCAGATAACACCAAGTAAGACATTAAGAAGCCACAAAGTAATGAGATAAAAGGCCACAGACAAATTCCACCATACCTAGATAACAAGACCGTAAGCAGTTTGTGTGGATGAATGAAGGCGGGCATAAAATGATAACGTATAAGATTTACAGCGGGGTTGACAGGTTCAGGGGTGACTGAGATTACAATGTAGTACATAACTCTGGTTCTGATAAAAAGCGATAGCAAGCTTGTGACTTTAACCAAAACAAAAATAGATGCACACTACAGAGGAGACTGAGATGTTAACCCAGATCCCTGGGTACCATTGGACATCCAAGGGAGCGTCGTCATCGGTACGGTTGCGCGAGGAAACAAAAATGGGGTGAATCTATGACATCCGTGAACCGTGATCGCAAGATACACAGCTATTAACGTCGTGTGAAGCCTCCGGTTCCCATCCACTGGGCAACTGCAATAGAAAGAAAACGTTGACAGTAACGTGGAAGAGGTAGTAAACTCTGTAGTAAGATAATGTCGAAATCAGAAAAGCAATACACATCAGTGACGGGGGTAGACGATGCTAAACTTCTGACTACGGTAGATTGGTTCTGCAAAATTAAGGAAGTCCCGTCGGCTAGAATATCAACGGAGTCATCGAGTCGCATCAACCTGTGCAGAGTAAACTCAGACTAACGGTGACTCACATAACTCAGTCTGCTTCCGAAATGTACTTTACTTGTGTATAAAATACAAGGACAGTGTTAATCCTTCTGCGGTCCATGAGAATCGAAGACAGCAGAGAAATTAAGGGGTGAGTTACAGCCAGAACCTACCAACTACGATGAATTGAATGCGAGAATTAAATGGAACCCTCATCTTGAGTCTTCCACCCACACATGCAGTGCAAAAGTGCCCCAGAGTTAAGTTAGATCAATATTCAAGAGAACGGGGTATTCTTTTGCGATGCAATACTCAGCTCGTATAGTTAAAAGGCACCGACATTCTGTCCCGATTGGAGCTCGTTATGCAAGCCCAGTTTCAGAATTTCCACTGGTCTTACTTCGCACTTGAATAAAAAATTGGATGTAGGTGGATTTCAGCACACACTCGGAGGTCAACTTGGGGTTAGAATGCAGCAGACACAGGAAGCAGCCCAAACATGGGAGGCAAAGATATGAAGCATTATGATGAGACGTTGGCAGGGTGCAGTAAAACAAGGTAGCTCACGTACTTGATTATTACGGCCTGTGGTACCAGACAAACGAATAGCCTAGTCCTGGTAACCATGAACCAGTGTTCACCACGCTGGCTATGAACAAACAGTTCAAAATGCTTCACATTTGTTTCAATCAGAATTCCTGTAACACAGCATTTGGATAATCAGAAGTTGTCAAAACTCTATTAAGGAGCTGATATCAGCGTGCACGGTGCGTTGATGGAGTCGCATCCAGGCGTGACTCAACAGCCATCCTACAGTATATGTTACTGACCTGGCCAAAGAGGGCAGCGCAGGCCTGCAATTCCTGGTATAATGGACTTTCAGAGGACAGCAGAGGATAATTTTGAAAATGCCCCCTGGTGGTCACCCGCAGTGCCAATTGACTGATGTATTCCGGATAGTATGTGCGGCACTATTGTGTTGAGGGGTTCGGAAACATATCTTGGGGGACATGTTGGTACTGAGGCCAAGCTCAATGACCTAACGTCGATAGTTGCGTTACATTTTGCCAAATAATATCGGACTTGTGAGCATAACAATATGTGTGTAACCTGCATTTGAGTTGAGCACCTAGAGTTGTGTAGTTCTCCGTGCGCTTTCGAATGACGTGTTGCTACATTTGCCTATTACACGTTTCGCTCTGTCCCTCATACAGATTCGTTGGCCAAAATAATTGCCTTGGCTAAATTGGCCCGTTTTTCTTCGCTTTCACCATCGGACAGTGTAGCCACCCTGTGCATTTCGGCGCTAGGTATTTTTGTATTCTCGCCCGCTTGCTAGTCAATTCACATTCAAAGTTTGTCCTCATTTTATTAACTTTGTTATCTATCTTCTGACGTTCACATCGACTTGGTGATCGTAATCACTGTGGCTGCACGTTAACTAGAGGCTTTTTGCACGGGTACAATTTATAATGAGGGTAAAATAGACCTCTGAGAGCTGAAGCAAACACGAGCTGGTTAATAGAAAGCATAAAGCGAATAAAAGCAAGCAACGACAGCGCCCTCAACCTCCGTACATACCACGTATCGACAATCTGAACAAACCGTGAGTGTTCGCGTAATCACATGATCAAAACCGTCTTTAAAGTGTCTTGCTCATCCTCTTCTTCGTCTTCATCATCTTCCTCCTCTCTCGCCAGTCTTGCAACCTGGTAACCAGAAGGATTTTGGGCTGACGATTCACAGTTCGTGTCTTTCAAGCGTATTTGCTTAGGGCTGCTCTGTTTCTCTGCCGCTGTAGATGAGGGGTTTTGTGAATGTTTCGACTCAGGAAAACCCACAGTACTAGTCAATAGGTCTGGATGACTGCAGATTCGCTTGGATTGTGGGTGGTCAGTGGGGGAACCGGCAATCGTTTCCGGAGAGAGTTGCATCCGGTCACACGAGCCTGGGTTGATGACTGTCGAGCAGTTCTCGGAACTCTGCCCAGAATGTAAATGCAATGAAGCTGCAGTTCCAAGCAGACTTGACCGTTTTTCGTTGACATCAGCTCTGTGGTCCAACTAGAAGTTAGATATAAGCGTAGAGATAATGCACCAGGTCACTGAAGGACAATTGTCTAGTGGAGTGTTATCATGCGAAACAACCGTCGCTAAGTGGTTGCCGATGTTACGCGTTGGTGACAAGTGAAGAAGCATACTAAATAGTGGACATTCGGGTGAGATATGAGTGCAACTGCTCCGGGGAATCTCCCGTCGGAGCCTTGATGTAATCTAACTACCAGGGCACAGGATTCATAGTCAGAGTTCTCACACAACCACAGCGCTTACCTCGATCTCGGCACTTCCAGCTGTTGTGGCTGAAGTGGTCAATAGATTCGGAACAATCAGCGGGTCAGCGGGCCCAAACAAGGAGACCTGATTACACCCAGGTCCAGAAAACACATTCTCTACAATATCGCCTTGGTTCAGACTGGACAATGATAGGGCGTCCTCAGTTTCGTCCAAGTCATCGGTGGTAGCTGCATCTTCCGTGCCATAAAGACTACCAGTAGGTGTTCCTGTGGAATTGCATAAGTCATTCACTTCGTTCCCGGGTGTGTCCATCCCAGACCAATAGCCAGCAACCACCGCACTGGGATCGTCCCAACCGAACAACATGAGCGGAGTGCCGTTGATATGTCGAGGATTTGGTCGTGGGTCTACGCGGGATGTGGCGAACTGATACGACTGATCAGTATTCATTGGAAAACGCCGAACCGTGATGTCGGTTGGGGTCGCTTTGGTATCCTGTGATTTTGTATCCAGACTTCCTGAGTGACCTGGTCGGAAATCCTTGCTAGATCCAAGCAAAAGCGAACGCGAAGCTCCACGATCCAAAATCACCGAGCTTCTGCTAACTGCCACAACCGCAGGATAGGGAAGTATCTTTGGAGAACCCGCTTCACCAGTGGCTTTGAGACTGGAATACTTGGTTGTGTGAATCTCGCGCGCTAACTCAGAACCGACACTTAGGACTGGATAGAGTGGTGGACCCAAATCAGCAACAGCGATCCGAGTATCGGAGCTACGCATCTGAAGTCGGTGGATAAGATTAAAAGCTCTTTGAGGGGTCGTAACCTGGTTGATTGCAGTTTGAACTGCCGGGTGGCTGAGGTCCAGTGGATTCTGTTCCCTGTCACTATACAGAAAGCATAGAGTAATGGCAATTGTGTTAGCTAAAATCAGAGCAATCTACTGCAACACATGAGGGGTTGACATAATATAAATACTGTTAGATCGACGCTTCAATGAATGATTGATGAACGATGGAGTATGTGGTTTCTTTTAGGAGTATGTCGTGGTTAGTGCCGGAAAATGTTTAAAAATAGATTTACGGTTTCAAGCTACAAGTATGACGGAGAGAACGTACAGATGTTTCTATGGTTTCCCACAAATGCGTAGGGATAAAGTGCAAAATCTTACGGTGCTGCACCTGAACGCATGCATTGCATTCCGATGAGCACACAGCTTACAAGAATACCAACCACAAACATCCGGATCATTTCGTGTTTTTCTCCTTGAGGGGCACGAATAGTCAGAACTGCGAGTATACCTACCGAGCATGCATTAAAAGCGTAATTATAGCCGGGTGATAAACTCGACCGAGATGTTCGACGGCTCCGACGACGGGCGAAGGTTTCTTCGCTTGAATACCAGAACAAGAGAATACGTGCTTCCACAAGGACCGGTGAGGTTCGGGAACCATCGTAAGTGTGCCGTGCACTTGGCAGCGTGACAGCAAGTGAGTTGACTCCGGTTGGACAGTCACCAGAGATGGGCACAGAGAACCCTTGATACCCGCATCACGAGCCGACCAGCCGCTCGCCCGGAGCCCTAGGTTACGTTCTTCCTCCACCAAACCAGAATGTGCCGGATAGGAGGCAGTCACATCGACTCCGTTTGTGCATGTACACAAACCCTCTTGATGGCCAAGGTTACCGCAGCGTTCCGCCAATTTATGCCGGTGGGCACGATCTATGTCTGATTTGGTTGTACATATACAACATTTACAAGCGTCCTCCAGACGGGCCGAAATGAAACACGGTAGTGGATTTATGGTAGACAGTTTTGGGGAAGATCTGAAGAAAAGAAATACACAACTTCAATCAAATGATGAGGAAAACTGACCATGAAGTGTAGCAAAGATTCACAGTGACCATGCACATGTTCGAGATTGAGTACCTACATTCACATAGGAACTGAAACTTTAGGAATACAATCGTTCCGGTGAACTATGTGTGTTGCAAATAACTCCACAATAAAGCACTGGACTCGGAAAAAAACTGGAAGCTCTGCAATGCACTGTTCTTCCAGGAGAGGACACACTCTCAGGCCTGGTCGAAAGCACACATGCCCTTAGTGCTATGGGTACAAACGTTCTCCGCAAAAGCTTTGATATGAATCGAAGAAACAAACAGATTCAACCCAAATAGTTTATTCGAAATAACATAGAGGAAAATAAATTCGGCGTTTATTAGCCGATAAGTGAGCCAGCCAGAAATGTTTACCGTGAGTAATAGGAAAACGTGTCTGAAGACTCATCAAACATAATTCAACTGCCTGAAATTCCGCTCATTTACTTTGTTTACTAGTTCCCATTGTCTTTCCTAACAATAGAGACGCCATAACCGCATGTTTGTTCACCGTTTCCGGAAACCATGCAGACTTTGATCTAGTTGTTCTCTGATGCACTCTTTTGGCTGTTTAAGTTCTTTCGGTGCTAAAAACTCCCGAGTCCAATGTTGGAATATACCCAACGAATAGCTAGGGTTATCCAGCACCTGGAATAAACTTATACGACAACCGTGAAATAAAGAGCTTATTTGTTCCATTGTCTTCTTTTCTTTGAAAAGATGAAAACGCTTTTGGTTCTACACCAACGTCAAAAGTGGAAGTACAAGTGCACTTGACCCTACAGCGCGAGGTCACCAGAGTCGGGAAGGGAGCTAGCTGATGAGCTTGACAGTCCTAATACGGACGGATGTGTGCCACTTATGTCCTTCCAACGTAGAACGTACCTAATCGGTGTTACTTTTCTACCAAAGCTTACGTACGACTGACATGATTTGCGTTGAACAGCAGCGTAGGATCTCCCAAATCAACCTAAAATCTTTTCACGTAGAGATTCAACGGTATTGACCAATATGCAAAACAAGCAAGAGGTTAGCAGCAGGGAACAATCGCAGGCACATTAACAAACTTCACAGAAACGAAGACGTCTGATAAAAACTCCTCTGTCAGGATAGACAGGTCACGACCTTAGAAATATCTCCCCTATCAATTGAAATATAAGTAATTTTATAACCGGGAATTATCGCATTCTCAGGAGACAGCACTGTAGAGGCAATCTGTGCTTCAAATGTGGTACCAAAACTAGTGAAAAATTCAGACATTTCTACATCCATGGCAGCTAACTTCCAAACTGAAAAGGAAAATGCTGCCTAACTAATCTCAGAACTGTAAAGAGTTGTTTAGATCCCCTCCGACTTCCCGTAGGAATACGGTTGGTTAGCTGCCTATTCTATACAACATACAATCGACCAATGTTAAAATGGGTGAAGCAATGCGTAATGGTTTCAGATAGCGGCTGGAAGTGGATCGTAATGCGGTTACCTATTGAGCATATGAACGATTCTATTGCTGTAGGATATAGCACCGCACTCAAACAGATAGTCTATCTCTTGAACTGTGCAAATCTGGAGGTCAAAAGGCAGACCTTCAAAGTTTTGATAACAGTTAAGTCTGGTGAGCACTGGAAACGGAAGAACTGAGTACAGTTGTCATTTGAGAAATACGGGCGAAAATGTTGAACCCAAGGTAAGCGGAATATGAGCACGTATTCAGTAGGAATGAAATTGGACAGAGTGTGCGTTGTCCGCGATATTTTTCGTGGTTGATTATTGGTGGGAAAACACCACGACCGATCAAACAGACTCTTGAATGTTGACCACACATCGGTTGGCATTCGTTTGTGACTACGATTATTTTGCTCCTGCTGAAGGCTACCCGAGTTGAACGAAACCCTTAGTTATGAGGAAATTTCTCTTTTAAATTGTTTTTTTACCAATAACCAACCCAGACGAGGTAAATGGGTGTGGAGGTCGAAAAGGTGGTATCTGCAAACTGCCCGTAGTTTTCCTCAGACGACTTCTGCGTCGTTTCCTTCTGTTACAGTTATCATTGCTGAACCTAGTTATTCAGTTGCTTGCGACGTGAACCACACTCTCAGGTCTTCCACTGTCCTGACATCCCAGATACGAATTCTTATCGAAGTCGAACCGTGAGGAAGTTTGACGCGATACTAATGAAATCGATAACGTCCTCGGCAAACGGCTGGAACAAGACTCCATTCTGACAATTCTCTGGGGCAGTTTCATACTGCTGCCTTTAACTTACAACGCCAAGTCACCTTACTGATTAGCACATCGGATGCAACAATATTTTACCATAAGGCTTAAAATACCCCAAACCAACAGCGTAGTTGGAACACTGGTGGAGGTGTTTTTTCTACTCATGAAGAGAAAGACATTTGGTTCCATGCACACAACCCTACCCGAAGAGCTAACATTTTGGTGTAGCAGCAAAGGTCTCAAATCTCCCAAAGTGACCTAGTCAAGGTACAGCTTAAACCGGAACTCCGCCATGACAGACGTGAACCGGGAAGAAACATCAGGGAAAAACTCCGGAACATCAGCTTTTAGATCGAGAAAAACGACCAACATGGGACGTACTGACCATACGTACTGGCCAAACTGACCGTCACGTGGTGCCGTGTCACAGCATACAACACGCCGGGTAAGCGAAAACAGGCTACTGCTGACGCCTTTCGTCCTTTCTATTGTAGCATTATTATTTCCGTTGTTTGCAGAAGCCGGACCCCGAAGACCACTGGTGAGTATAAACATCAATGATCATAATGACGCGAGCATCCCCGAAAAAAGAAGTTCCGAGCGCTGGGCCGGGAACTTTGAACAACCTTTTTCTTAGCCGCCAAATGCAACTCAATTAGATCCCGGAATTTCAGTAGAACCATGGACATTAAACCTGTAATCTCCTGCGGTCTCGGAGGTTTATGACTGCATATGTCCTCTCAAGCGACATTGAGCTTCTGGTTCGGATGACAACCCACCCACATTGTTTAGGCCCTCAGTCAGCGTCTTTCCTGTCTACTTGCTTGCATCTTGGAAAAAGAGATCATCTCAGACGACTGAGGAGAAACAGGATAGTGCCGGTTTTCAATGATGGGCCCGTAATGAGTGTAGTAATTACACTAGTCGTAATGGGACTCTTGGCATCCCTTGTCCTTCATCGCCTAACCGTCGCTCGTGAAGCACTAACTAGAGTGCAGAAAGCGGGATTCCAGCCCGGAAGGTGTTATGTTGACCAAATCCTTACACTCACTCAGGTGTTAGCACAACGCTCGGCGTAACCTTGGATTCCCGAGGGGGTACTCGACTCAATTAACCGGTCTGTTCTGGTCTTTGATGGGGAGAAAAAGATGCAGGTGTTTTGTGATCGACTGATTAAAGTCTTGGCATGTGCTTTGCACCCACAGTGCAAGGTCATGTTCCTAGACCGCTAGTCACTTAACACGCCACTTAAAGCCCAAGAAGAGGTACACAAATTCGTGGAACGATTTATATATATTGGTAATTATATGAGTTCCGCTTATAGTGTGACAAATGAAGCCAAAGAACGAATCCCTAAGGCTGGCGTCGAGGTTGCTAATTTGAGACACCTGGGGCTGCAAAGTGAATATCACTGTATCCCAAAGAAAGTGGATAACAGGCGACAGTAAGGGCAGTTTTGATTCTAAGAATAGCGGAACTGAGACATTTTATTCGATAACCGTTGTCCTAGAGCCACAGCTCGCGTAGGCTGATACAGGCGAGTCCGCAGCGAGGTTGTATGGTTGTGCAACAGGGGCTTCCACAGAAGGAGGTGTCCTACACCAAAAAGTTGCACTAGATCGGTTACGTATTACCAAATCATCGTTTGCCGAAGAAAAAGTGCGGCGTTGCGTGCCAAAACTGAGAGTGGCAGAAGCAGAGAAGTAACCAACTTTTAACCTGGCAGAGGGGTGTGAAAGAGATTATGAAAATTATGGATACTGCCGGTGCGACATGCTTCCCAGGATAGGATCTGCGTGATCCCTCGTGTGCATGGTCAGAAACGCCACTAATTATGGCTGCTAGGCGGTGTCAACGACGTTATTGTTGTCAGTTCCTATCCAGATTGTCTGAATGAGTGTCCGGAGGTATGGCAACCTCGGAATGATTGTGATAGCAATGCACTAACTCCCTTTCTCGGCCATTCTTATTTTTCCCTTCACAATAAGACTTTCAAATAGATTATGGTTATAGACCAGCGAAGCATCACTGCTGAACATTGATGTTGTGCTGTCAATGATGATGCCATATTTTAAATGCCGGATACTTCGTTTCAGACGTGAAAATTTGGCTGACACTTTTGCTCACAAATAACTCGCAGTAATGTAAACGCGAAATTAAAAAAAGTGTATCAAATAAATCCCCCATTTGTGATAGTCTACAAACGAATGGGCAGTAAACACGGATGGGAGGATAGTTAAGACATCGAAGGAATCTGCTCTGAAAGCAGTACTGCTATTGCATCTAGTTCGCTTCGGTGCATAACCTTCATCCAACCCAAAGGGGTCATTAGTGCTAAACTACATCTCAACTTCCGAAGTAAAGTAGTTAAGTGGAGCTAAGTAGTAAGATTTACCGAAATTCCGAATAACCTTATAGACGATTGCGAGCTGAGACACAACTCCCGAAACTTAATGGGAAATTATGTTTCCACTGAGCAACATGTCCGAAAACGAAGGTAGAGGAGCAGGGTGGGCTGGTTCAAACAGTCCTGATAAATTATGCAAATAAGGATATCCATTCGCGGCGTTCATTATCAGCCTCGAGGAAGTCGGTCGGGGAAAATCGATTACCAGCGCATAAAATCAACATAAATATGAAAGAAAAAGGAGTCGTCCCACTGGTAACAACCAAGGCCAACTGTGAGTAATTAAACTCCAGCAGTCAGTATCGCGTTGCTATTGAGCACGGACAAGTAGAGATAAGATTAATAGCAGAACAGTGTTGAAGTGACTGTCTGCACAAGATAAACTATCCATGCCTTGAAATAGTTGTCTGATATCCCTGAGACGGAATAAATAACGTAGGCATGGTTGGCAGGACAAACGTTAGGTTTTGCGACCACTACGAAGACGGGCGTTGGCATTATGGATGGGACTTCAGAGAACGTGGCAAACTACCATAAAATGGAGTTTGGACAGACGAGAAACTCTGTCTGCGTGCGCATGTAAAAAAAGCCCGGTGGTGGGGCACAAAGGTGCAGCGAAAACCGGTGTTGCATGGGGAACCCCTTAAAGTAACTTACACTAGATTGACTTTTCCTTGGTGAGTAAAACTTACAAGACAAAGGAGAAAGGCTGTCAGCATGCGAACAGGTGTTATCTGATAGCCCTATTGTAAAGGATGAACTAAAGGAATACTTGAACCGCCTAGCGGAAGGCTGTTGTTCCACATGTGGGTTGAGGTACCAACCGTGTTCGCATTAGTGAGAGATGGAACATGAACGAGAAAGCTTTCTCACAAGAGCATCTCTAGACCAGTTTCAGTGCTCGCAAGTTTAGTGGGGATGTAGCAAAGGTCAGGGTGGATTTTTTCGTAATGAACAAAAGGATTGATAATTGTAATGCGATCATGGGCCATAAATTACAGTGAAGTGAAACAGTAGGTAGAAATCACATCAGAACCATGCGAGAAATTCACCTGAAAAGTTTGCGACGCACAAAAGATGACGCTGGACGATAGCGTAAGCTAGGAAAGGCGGAGAGAGGCGCCACTCAACATCAGCTGTCAACAAGAGTACGGTTAATGACTCAGCAATGTTGCTCTCGCTATGGTGACTCATCAATGAGGGTACGGTAAACCTTGTTGAACCTTATTTGGATGATTAGTCAACTATTCAATGTAATCAACACCTGTTCTGAAAGGTTTGAAAAAATATCTTCTGTTCAATACTGAGGAAAATTTTGGTTCATCAAGTTTACATACCAGTACACCGCTACACCACTATGCATCGATGACGACATCTCCGTGAATGGCAAAACGTTTACATCGAAACTATCAAGCGCAAAAAAACAATTCAACTATCAGTCATCTTCGGCACAACACCGAGATTCCTGAAAAATGAGTCAGGGGTTGGAGCGACCACATTAGTTAACTTAAGGAATACCAGGAGGTTTTTGAGATCTGACATGAAACCGAAGGAATTCCACATCTTGAACTGATGCGGGATTTCCACAGATTCCTTCTGACACACTTCAAAATTCTGGCCAGGCAGTCAAAATAATGCCACCACGACGCCGGTACACCTTAACGCGAAAAAATACTGAGTCACATTTGAGAATGATTGGGAACATGTATCACCAGTGAACTTCAATAAGAACTGTGCTACAGTTTAGTGTTTCTTGCTTCTTCGGGCGGCGACGTGAGATCACGTGAGGGCAATCTAACCTGGTATTCAAAATTTCTTATAAGGATGTGTGCTGGGATCGTCCAACTAAAGAAGTGGTTTTCGAGCAGCGACGGGAATTCCCGGGTTTTATTCAGAGAGGAATCCGTAGATTCAGCGTTCAAGCTTCCGGTTGAATCGTTTTTATATAGCAGTTGAAGCGGGTGGCATCCTTGCGCGAAAACTATTGTTGTCTCCACTGCAATCACTAGTTGGGTAATATCGTACGCCACCATCCAGCGATAAGAGTTCAGTTTACCATGAGCACCTTCAAATTAGCGGCTGAGTCACAGACTTTGAAACCTTTAAACATGTTTCGTAAAAAGACCGTGAAAAAAGACCGTTTTACTTCTATATTCTAGTAAAGCTGCCCTCCCATTGGTTGAAACTAATAAAACCCTAAGGAAGAGTTTCTGGGTGACAAACACCGCAAGTTCATTGAAGCTTCGGACCCAAACGTTCTCGGTGTACTCAACTACAATAGAGAGAAACGTCAGCAATACATCCATTTCAAAACGGACATTTTGATTCACAAACTGTAAACAGGGAGAACAGTCTTGAGTCGCTCTGGAAGACTCCAGAGACAATTCACCAAATTAAGCCCATCAGGGAAGAAGTATTCCAGATTCACCACAAAATGAGATCGATTTCACAGGCTTACTCCCCATGAGTTCCTCTCTATTGTTAGGGCCCATAAAAACAGGAATAGTGCGAATCCAATGCTGTCGTGAGGTGGACAGAAAAGTTTACCTCACGAAGTTACGAAATTAGACTAACGACTGGGCCCAGGATAATGGGTCCATTGAGGTAAAAGATGACCGAGCTATACCAGAACGTACGGTAATGTTTGTGCAGAATTGCAAACTACACTAGTGGATGGCACTGCACTCAATACAAAAATATTAGGCTGCTCACCTCAAAGGCAAGGGTAAATGACGGCAAGAAAGTGGGGCGAAGGCCGACAGAGGGAAAAGCGGAAGATCAATATGAATGAATGCAATCGGGTCGGGTACAGCACGACGTTGAGACGTTCTCAGCGTGTCTGGGAAGGCGAAAGATACCGCAAGGCCTTTATCGGAACTGCTGACCAGAGCTGAACCTATTTCACTTTCCTGTTGAGGTTTCTCAGATTCCAGTAAATTTGCATTCAAATTCCGTTTGGATGGAGAAGCGGGGATGACTGTGCATCGCTGTGACATAAGGTCACTCGTGGAAGCCACCGCATCACTCGAAAGTGAAAGCACTTCTTCTTCTGGTGGAGCCGGAGAGGAACAAAGTGCCGCACTTCTGTGTTTGTCAATGGCAACTGCATCCAGAGAACGTAAACTGGTCTTTCGACTGACCATTCCTATCAAGAAGTCTTGAAAATGTTGGATCAGAGACGGTTCGCGTACCTGCGGCGGGAACGATTAAAAAGGGGGAACTCAGTGGAAGTACAATAGCCTAAAGTATTACAGCACCTCGTGAAATGGAAATGCCGAATCACTGTCTGAAGATATGCTCCAGAACTACGGTAAGAAGTGCCCATAAGCCATTTCACTTCATGGCGAACGAAAACTATTTTCAATCGAAACCAAGGAACGACCAGCTTCATATTAAAAACCTATTTCAATGCTAAGGTGCCTCATGAACTGAAGTGTTCAAAAGGGTGTTTGAAATACAAAATTGACAAGCCACTGAATTTTTCCTTTCAAATAAAATTCAAATCCTGTGCGGTAAAAAGCAATGATTTTAAAGTAAACAACCGCAAATAGAAACCGCTCACGGTAAGTTGTACACAGTCATTTATCTTCACACGCTGTGCCATACCTGTGACAGGTCACACAAAGCCTGAATGAAGATAAACTGACAAGAGAAAAGATGATATATTGCAGTTACCGGCACATACGACAAAAAGCCCTTTAAACATACAGCTAAAAGATCACCAAGTGCAATCAAGTGTCAACGCAAGCCGTACAGCATGAGCCAAATTCTGGATGGTCACACTCCGGCAAAAGTAAAGACCATCTGATTAGGGAGGGATTTGCCATTTACGCGGAAAGTTTAGGTCACTCGTAATAAGCCAGAACTTGCCTGTCAAACTGAGATACCGCACATCAATTGAAGGCAGTAGGGTGGAATAAAAGGCCACGTGAAAAATGACCACAAAGTTACCAGCTGGAAAACTGCGATCAATCGGGGGTACATTTCATCGCTAAGAATGAGAGGACATGAAAACGACTGAAGTAAAGAAAGCTTAGGTCTAATGTGATGGTAGTAATAGCGATATTAATAGTAAGTACACCATAAACGAGAGATTCAATCGGACCCCAGGTGAGTCTCCCGTCAAACAGTTATAAATCTTATGGATTTCCAGCTCAACGCCTAGTATATCTACTAAGACCAATAAACCATCAACAGGAACACTAACCCGACTGAAAGTACAGACATGTAAGGTGACACTGGAGGGGTACAAACATCAAGGACAAACGTTTGAATATAGCAAAAAAGACTAAGCGGACCAATAACATAGATGATGGACAATGATGGGGAGCTTTTAAATACCTGAAAACAACAGACCTCTCCATACAAGCGACCTTTAAAAGCAAACTTCAGTCAGCCTTTCGGAGGAACTCCTTGGCCACGCTAAAAGGTTATGCCAGAAAATAATCGCCCTGGAAACAGACGACCTTGTGTGCCCGTGGTTGAGCGAAGTAACAAACCACCAACCTTGCCATTACAGAGCTAAGCAAAGGGGAGAGTATTCTACATTGACGAGACACACCTTCAAAGGCCTTGATCAAGGTTGTTTATTGAAAATGCTTCTTGATAATGACCTAGAACATGACATCATAGGTTTGCAGGATTTATTAACTGACCGGACCCAATACAGCTCCATGACGGACAGGACAACTCATTGCCTCTCAACAATCCCGTTTTTTTCTTTGTTCTCCTTGTGCGTCGAACATCTTCCGTAGCCCCGTCCCTAACTTACCATGAATATGCTAATGGCATCTTTGTTCGGTGTCCATATGGTGATACTCAGAGCTTTCCCGAGGTTACCACTATCCTCACGCACTGGTCTTCCACACGACCTTTTAATTTGAAAGCCATCCCTTTCAGTCTTCTCTGTGGTTCTCGTTATGAGTCTCTACACGTAAGGTGTGTAGAACATTCTTCCTAATCCTCTTACCAAGTGTCACTACTTCCAGTGCACGAATGAGATTTCAGCCCATAATTTTTTTTGATCCCAGCATTTTGAGTCCGTATTAGGATTTCCCTTGCTCTTTGGGATGGAACAATCAGTTCGACGTTATCTCATTTTGGTTGCATCGTTCATCACGTTGACACTTGAAATTCCTCACGTTTATTCTGTCCCTATTTGTAACCCCCGCCCCACTTTTGTGTTTAGTGCGTGTATATGAACTAGCGTTTGTTTGTCCTTACCACTTCACCCATTTTGGCCTTGAGGTCATCCGGCCATTTTGTGACCGACTTCGTGCACGTGTGACTGTCCCACGTGGGAGCCTGTTTGCTCCTTTGGTTTGTACCTTTGTAGTCCAAGTGGACCATTTGTCTTGGACGAGTATCTACTGTCGAGGTTTGTATAATTTGTGAATTTGTCTTATATTAATAGTACCGTATAGAAACCCAGCTCCGACTTTGTTTTGCCTGCCCGGAGGTTCTGGTATTACGCGTCACTCGAAGATACCGTTCGCCCGTTACACTCGTTATTATCCCGAATGTCTGAGTGAATGATTGAGGGTAGGCATCCTCGGTGTATGTGACTAACCTTACCATACTTTTCCGTACTACAAGGGCTATGCATAAACTGATTTCTAGGTTCCAGTATTTTCACGATAGCTGCTAATGACGATGGTTGAAATGATGCTGTAGCATCCGGTTTGTAATAAGTCCACGGATTCTTCATGAAAGACAGTGATCAATGCAATCAATATATTACAACGAAAGCGTTGAGTGAAGGAGGCGTAAGCTTCGTAATACACTACTCATAAGGTTGCTGAAAATTCTTCGACAACCCACGGCCGATAGCCTGGGAACCAGTGGCCTCAACTGACCGGTTAGAGCAGTACGTGAAATCCTGCCAGTTAGACGAAAGACCCCTAAGATATGCTGGTGCTACCAGACAGTCATCTCCAGCGCCAAAACCGGCCGTTTCCATCACTCCAGTAACAGCGACTGTGGAACTACCCAAGGTGGAACTATCATACTTTGATGGTAATCCAGTCATTACTGGAGGTTCACCCGCCAGTTTGAGATATACATTGAGAGCAAGGTTCAGGACGCCGGTCAGAGGCTCCTGTATTTGATCCACTACTGTCAAGGCGACGCAAAGGCGGCCATTGAAGAATGTGTGATGCTCCCGCCGGAAGTAGCATACTCCAGGGCTCGGGAGATTCTACGCAATCTCTTTGGTCAGCCTCATATTGTTGCTCGCTGTCTACTTGAAAGCCTGTTTCGATTTGCACGACAGACCACTGGAGCAGCCAAGTCTTTATCGGACCTGTGCATAAAAATGCGCAGTTGTGAAATTGCGCTGACGCAAATGCGTTATGTTTCAGACTTGCACTCATTTGCGGTTGTAGAGAGAATCGTGCGTTCTCTTCCCTCGCCATTGCAGCACAAATGGGCTGAAGTGGCAGATACGATATCGATGAGTGGCCGGGACCCAACGTTCACTGACTTGACGGAGTTTGTGAACGCACGCTCCAGGGTTGCACGGAGTCGGTTTGGGCAACTGGCTCGAGAGGGCGTAAGACGCCCTCCTGTACCGCTAACTTCCACCAACCAAGCCCCTAGACGGGATGGTTTCACTACTTTCCTAACGAACATTAGGCCAGACGCAGACAGTGGTCCAAGCGCTTGCCATTTATGTTCACAGTCTCACCCAATTTCCGGCTGCCAGCGCTTTCTATCTATGGAAGTTCCTGATAGATGGAAATGCATAAGGGAGCATAAGGCATGCTTTGTCTGCTTAGGAAACTCCCACATGGCCAAAGACTGCAAGTCAGTTGTTCGATGCGGCCAGCCGGGTTGTAGGGGACGACATCATAGGTTGTTGCATTCATCGAAACCTGGAAACAAAGCTTCGCCGTCTTCAGAGGCGGAGGTTCTTTGTGCCTTAACTCGAGGTAGTCGTCTTCCAGCACGCCTAGGAGTTATTCCTGTCAAGCTTGACACTCCTGCAGGAAAGGTGACAACGTATGCATTTTTAGATGCTGGGTCCGACATAACGCTAGTAAAGCGGGACCTTTTGGTTAAAAACGGGGTCAGGCTGCTACCCACGTCTATGGCCATTGATACCCTGGGTGGTTCCATGGGATGCACATCGGAAGCTAATGACATCAGGCTTTTATCAATGGATGAAAGCCAGTCGATAGATATTGACAGGGCTTTCGTCGTTGACAGCTTACCCATGCGAGCTGTCCCATCTATCAGAGAAGCGGCTCGCACATGGCCGCACCTTAAGGAAATTGCCTTCGACGAACTGACTGTAGACGATGTAGGAATCCTCATTGGGTGTGACGTATCCGAAGCGCACTGGGTCTTCGATCAGCGCCTGGGGGTAAAACAGCCGTTTGCTGTGAAAACCTTACTCGGTTGGATACTTCTTGGTCCGATGAAAAATGGACGAAGCAGAAGGTCGTCAGTCATTGTATAACCGGGTGCAGTCAGGGCATCCAGGAGCATTTGCAGCGACTGTACAACTCGGAATTCGCAGACACTTCAGCATCGAACACTAGTCTCTCTTTAGAGGATCAAAAAGCACTGTGATGGCGGAGACTGGTGCGGTGCGAGTAAGCGGGCACTATCAGCTGCCACTCCCATGGAAGGATAACACACTTCCCCTACCCGATAACTTCCAGGTGGCTAGAAAACGTCTAGATAATCTGAAAACTAGACTGTGCAGGGATCGTGTTTACACGGCAAGTACGATAAGGTGCTTCGCGCGTACCTGGAGAAAGGATACATTGAACGGGTAGCAGATGCTCCCACATTGTCATTAAATTCAAAGCAGTGGTATCTCCCACACCACCCCGTTATCAACCCAAAAAGCCAGAAAAGATTCGGGTCGTATTCGACTGCGCTGCCAAATGTCATGGTGTGTCCCTGAACGATCACCTGTATCAGGGCCCTGATTTAACCGCAAAACTTGTAAATGTTATGCTCGGTTTTCGTTTAGAGAAGTTGCTGTGGCAGCGGACATAGAAGAGATGTTCCTGCAGGTCAAGGTTGATCCCTGTGATAGAGGTGCTCTGAAATTCCTGTGGTGGGAAAACTATGAGTTCTTTGGAGAACCTACTGAATTTCAATGGACGTCTCACCCGTTTGGTGCCACCTCCTCCCCTTTCTGCGCAACGTTCGCTTTACGAAAGACCGTTGAGGAATTTGGCTCAGATTATGCCACCTCAACCTGCAGCGCAATAGACAATAATCTATATGTTGATGACTGTTTAAAGTCGTTGCCGGACTCTGTAACGGCCAAGTGCTTCGTTAACGAGATAAGTGCTTTGCTCTCAAGGGAGGTTTCCGCATGAGGAACTGGTCTTCCAACGATCGCGGGGTATTGTCAGCCATTGATCCAACCGAACTCACGTCCGGTGTGAGAAACCTAACTACGGACCCATTGCCAATGGAGCGTGCTCTAGGGGTGCAGTGGGATACGGAATCTGATACACTTGTGATTGCCTTTAATTTACCGACGAAACCGCCCACACGCAGAGGCGTTCTTTCCTGTATATCTTCACTGTATGATCCTCTGGGCTTTGTTTCTCCGTGGTTAATACCAGGCAAGTGTCTACTGCAATCCCTGTGCAAAGGTGGACTTGGTTGGGACGAGCCGTTAAATGATGCCGATCGCACTCGCTGGGATAGTTGGTTATCTAACCTTCGCAGCCTCCATAACTTGCGATTTCCTAGGTGTATAAAGCCGAGAGGTTAGTGGTATTCCACACGCCGAACTTCATGTATTTTGTGATGCATCGGAGACCGCATATAGTGTGGTAGCATATGCTCGCTTCTTGGTGGACGCTGAAGTTTCTGGCTGTTCGCTTGTCTTCTCGAAGGCGCGGGTGGCCCCCTTAAGTCCGTTTCGATACCAAGGTTAGAGTTAACAGCTGCGTGTTTGGCAGTCCGAGTAGCAGATATAATTGGGGCAAGTACAAAGGATTACTTCCAACGCACTGTGTTTTGGACGGACTCTATGATTGTTCTCTACTACATCCACAACGTATCTTCCAGATTTTGCACCTTTGTTGCAAATCGACTAACAGTCATTCGTGATATGTCGTCACCTACTCAATGGAGACACGTGACGTCGGAGAACAATCCAGCTGACATTGCCTCTCGAGGGACATATAACCTCGGTCCGCTGCGTAGATGGTTAACGGGACCCAAATTTTTACTCGAACTAGAGAGTAACTGGCCTCCACAGCCTCGATTGACGCAGCCCGATGGTGTCGAGCTGAAGAGCCTTGTAGCACAGGCTAACCGATTGGAGAGATATGATGTCATGTGCCCACTGATGTCTCGGTTCTCCTGTTGGATGAAGCTACAGAAGGTCGTGGCTTGGTTACTGCGTTACAGGCAACAGCAGGCGAAAAGACTTTACCTTGGTGTAAGATCGAACTCCGCCAAGCACGTAATTGTTTGATAAAGATCGTGCAATCCAGTCACTTCGCGCAAGAGCTACATCAGGTTAACGCTTCCGTACTGGATGTGAAGCGTCCCAGCAATCGGACTCAAAACGGCAGCTTGCGAAAATTGTCACCTGTTTTGATCGATGGCATTTTGTGCGTGGGAGGCAGACTCAGTTACTCGAATTACAGTCAGTCAGTAAAACATCCAGCTCTTCTTCCCAGCCGACATCCTGTTACTGCATTGATCATACGTCACTTTCACGAAGTGGAAGGGCACTGTGGGGTATCGCAGGTCTTGGCCTCTATCCGACAGCGATATTGGATTATCAATGGGACCGGCGCCGTTAAACGAGAGATTGGTGCGTGCTCTTTATGTAGGCGCCGGTCCGCACAGCCCGGTACACAAATGATGGCTCCATTACCGGCAGACAGAGTAGAGTCAGGTTGGTGTCCCTTCGAGTGCGTGGGAGTGGACTACTTTGGACCCTTTAAGACTAAACGCGGCCGTTCACAGGAAAAACGCTATGGCTGTATTTTTAGCTGTCTGAAGACTAGAGCAGTCCATTTGAAATGGCGGGCAATCTGTCGACCGATTCATTCCTACAATGTTTGATGCGCTTCGTTGGTAGACGTGGCAAGCCCACCGATATCTACAGTGATAATGGCACGAACTTCGTCGGAGCGTTAACGGAATTTCGGGATGATATAAAGCGGTGGAATCAGAGTAAAATATCAGACCGGCTTTTGACTATGGATATACAGTGGCACTTCAATCCACCAGCAGCTAGCCACCGTGGTGGTGTGTGGGAGCGTATAATCAGGTCGGTACGACGTATTCTTTTATGTTTATGTAGGGAGCAGTGTTTGACCGATGAACAACTGAACACGCTCCTTATACAGGCAGAACGGATTCTAAATAACCGACCTATAGTCCCGCTATCATCAGACAGCAACGATTTGGAGCCGCTTACTCCAAACAGTTTGTTGCTCATGCGATGCTGTCCTGCGGTACCCGGTCGCGACGGTTTGGCTTCGCGATATCATGCCGGTTGGAAACAGGTCAATTATCTCGCTGGCGTATTCTGGCGTCGTTGGATAAGGGAATATCTGCCGACGTTGCAGGTGCGTACTAAGTGGCTCAGAGCATCTCAAGGATTGAAACGAGGGGACTTGGTTCTGGTCTCTGGTGAGGACCTGCCTCGTGAGAAATGGCCTCTAGGGATAGTGGATAGTTGTGAGGCGAGCCCAGATGGCTTAGTAAGAACCCTGCATGTTAGAACGGCGGGCGGCGTTCTTAAGAGAGATATTAGAAAGGTGTGTTTACTGGAGGGACGCGATTAGGCTTGTACTCCATCGAAGTCGGCACTTGTGGCAGGAGTGGACTCGGACCATTCGTGTCGGTGGCTGATGGGGTGCCTTAGAATGGAGCTGAGCGATTGCATTTATTTTTATACGTGTTGCAACTCACCACTGTCAACCATAGTAAAGACTATTTGTATCGTTCATCACGTTGCTACTTGAAATTCTCCACGTTTATTCTGTCCCTATTTGTAACCCCCGCCCCACTTTTGTGTTTAGTGCGTGTATATGAACTGGCGTTTGTTTGTCCTTACCACTTCACCCATTTTGGCCTTGAGGTCATCCGGCCATTTGTGACCGACTTTGTGCACGTGTGACTGTCCCACGTGGGAGCCTGTTTGCTCCTTTGGTTTGTACCTTTGTAGTCCAAGTGGACCATTTGTCTTGGACGAGTATCTACTGTCGAGGTTTGTATAATTTGTGAATTTGTCTTATATTAATAGTACCGTATAGAAACCCAGCTCCGACTTTGTTTTGCCTGCCCGGAGGTTCTGGTATTACGCGTCACTCGAAGATACCGTTCGCCCGTTACATTGGTAGTCAAATTTATTCTTCAACAGGGGCTTCAACGCTCCCAAGTTTTTTTATTGGCCTAAAAATTGTCCGATTCCCTTAGTTCCTATCCGAAAGTCTAAATAGTACTTATTACTTTCAAAAGGTTTATGGCTGTACCAGTTTTGTTGTGAAGATTCTACAGGACATTATCCAGCCCCTGCATGCTGGTTCATCAAACCCCTTTGACATGTGGCACCAGGGACCCAGATCAAAGGAAATGGACTAAGAGGTTATATTACCTAAAGGAACATTAATGGTTCTTTTGTCTTTTATGGTTTTATCGTGAGCAGCAGCGTCTAGAAGGATCTCGGAGGTCCTCGTGGATTATATGAAACACCTGTATTAAAGAAAGCCTAGAAGGTTGGAGTCGATGCTTACAAGAAGAAGAGATTATGTGATGCCCTCCCACTTTCAACCCATGTGACAAAGACTCACTCACTTACTCATCATCATCATCATCATCAGCATCATCATCATCATCGCCATTAACAGCTACGACAACGAGAGTAACGCATAATGTTGCTTAACTGCCATATATAGACTCATAAGGATTTTTAGACTGGGTTCAGGAACCCGAAAGATTCGAAGATTCGAACTACCTCTGGAAAACGTACCCACAAAAATGTTCCAACTATACGGAGTGGAAAGCGGCACATTTCAACTGGAACAAACGCCTGTGAGCCGAAAATTGTACCGATTGAACACACGACATACAAAAAATTGGAATAACTTACCTGGAGTGGGAAAACTGTATCATTTTCAGTGATGCAGGTGAAAATCTGCTCACCGAAAGTTCGACCCAAAAGACTCGTGCACAAACCTTCAATGGGGAAGAGAAAAAATCGCCTGGGCGAAAGTGTTTTGCAACTCTTGAAAACATCATAAACGAGAGATTCAGCTGAGTTCCAGGTGAGCATACCGCAAAACAAAATTTGTTTGCAAATGCGTGTATTTCGCTAATTTTGCGACTCTGTTTGGAATATCATGTAAACGATGAAATCAATTTTTTTAAAAACAAATATTACAATAAACAACAGAAAATGCACATTCTATTTTCCCGAAAAGTTCGATCCGAGGGCGGTAGCGATGACCAAGGACGATTGAAAGGCAATTAAAACGAACCAACGGGGTGGTTGGGTGAACGTCACACGCCTCTCTTAGATGAGCAGGAATGCAGTGAAAACTACGGAACCGCGCTGAGAATAACTATTCCGTTCTACGCTATTTGGAAAGACTTAGATCGACGACTAATTACTCGACTGCCATTCGCCGAGTAGATGGACACCTCATAGCAACCACCACACAGCCACACAGCCAGAGAGAGAACCAAGAAGGAATGAGATGCAAACCGGAGAAGAAAAACAATGACTATGATAGAAACACTTGGGATCACTTTTTTCCTCTTGTGATTTTATTTTAATCCACGAATAAATTGTTTACTCCCGACTGCAATGATTGAGAGCAGTTTCACCAGAGTTACTGTGACCCGCAGTGACTTGGCAAATATTTACGTGAGTCAAACAGGAAGCGGAAAAAACACGAAAATCAAATAGCTCCCACAAGGTCAGTGGCTGCATCAGGGAGAGAAAGTACTCTTGTTTCAGGGTTTGCATACGGGTTTCAGGTTGCAATTTGCTGATATAATCAGTTAAAACGGTCTTCGTGGGCTGGAGCCTAACGAGACAAATTCTGTCACTGTGGTTCAGTATTTAGACTTTTGTGCACCACAAGTAATTCCGACCTGTTTGTCATCCGGGAGTGTGGGGTAACAGAAACACATCAACTGGTCAATGAAAACATTGGCCATGGATAGGTATATATAGGTTCATACGTAGCATAAAGATAGCATTGAATAATCAACCTGGCTAGGGTCCCCGAACCTTTGAGACAAGCCAGCTGAGGCAGTGAACTGGCTTCGAAGACGAATTTCCCTGGGACGCGCTTTATTGTTACCCGGGGTACCGTCTGAATTTTTGTCCGTGGGAAGGACTGTTTCACCCCGGCTACACTGAAGACGCGACGACAAAGTTCATAGAGCCGGAGATGGAACCATTAGAAAGGTATGCTCCATTCAAACTACATCAGACACATTTAAGATGAATACCATTTAAGTGGGATTACTTTTATTCTCTAATGAAAACACAGAAAGTGATGAAGACTCTTAGGCCAAAAAAGAGAGACCGCGACTGCCAAAGATCACAACGAACTCAATAACACTATTGCCACAAAATGTTTGCCCACATGTTCGACGTGCCACCACGAAGCTCAAACAACCAACAAACGACGAAAATCCGGATAATCTACTTCTGTTGATGTTAAAATGTAGTACCTTAGAAATATGTGCTTCTAAGTCCCGTTTTAGATGCCGAACCGCACGAATAAGCATGACACTGAAAGTATGTAAAGCTGGCGATCCACGGAAACTCCGTGCAATCTCATGCATCGATATTGTGTTGAAAGTGCCCTAAGCGTTCCGCCTTGGCATTATGAAGACTGCTCTTAGTTTATTTGAATCTGAGAAAAAGTCGTATACATCTACCGCGGATGTAGTAGTCCCGAAAGTCTGAGATGTCAAAACACAGTGTTTTCCGGGTTCGTTGTATGAACTTTAGCAACTCTGTGCAAGAGACCACACGACACGCATTCTGGAAGGCAAGTCGCCTGACAAGACCCTCGTAATTTCTTTCATCCCCTCTGCTAGGCTAAAGGTTGGACACCTTCTTGCTTGTGCTGCTCTAAATTGGGCATGGTTAACAGTATTCTTTTTCCGCTCAGGTGGAACATCCTTTCGGTGCCTAACTGCCATGTTACCCGAAGGAAGCACCAGGGCTGAAATACTTCCAGGTTGCCCAAGCCTGGACAGGGAAAGTCGAGAGTTAGACGTCGGGTTCGAACCACGGACATTCCAGTCAGTAAATGTGCGCTCTAACCACTTGAGCCATCTTGCCATTGTTTCTCGCAAACGACGATTCCTCGGTGTACAAACTGAGAGTGAAGTCAAACCTACTCAAACTAATTGAAACTTATAGATTTGGTTTCCATATATACAACCGATTGCGGAAAGCTATTCTGACTGATTGTGATTTGGCAAAAACAACTTATACTGATCAGCATAAAGTTCAATTCTATACGATCCGACTAGAGAGCGAGAGCCGTAAAAATTTCTACCAGTTGTACATCCCAGTAGTTTCGAATTCCTCTACAGAAGTTAATCCCGAAAATCACTCCATCGACTAGATCAGCTTCAGTGATAGGATAAGACAAGTTAACTTTTCTTCCGGTAAGGATAATTAGAACGACTTCGATACAATAAAGCGTTGACGCTCAAATGTACCTAGGACACTCCAGACGGTTCCGTAACTCACCTAGATAGTCATCCGTGTTCAAAGAAAAAGCAGACCACCATGAGACCAAGTCCTGTTGCAGCAGGTCCAATCTAGCCGCTATTCGGTTTTGAAAGAAACATTCGGTAAGCTCGGCACCCATGCGTAGAGTATGCTGAATATATCGCGATGGGAACGTGGAAGAACAAACACTGAAGAATTAGGCTCAAAAAGCACTCAGTGCGTTGCAGTAAGTCGGCCAGATCAGGCAACAATGTCAGAGAAAAAAATGCGAATTGTAATCAGATTCAAACGCGGATAAAAACTTACGTATGAATGTGTGAAGCCCGTAGGGATCAGCTTCCTTGTCAAACTCATGACATGCAAGACAAGACAACAAATAGCAAACCAAAAACAATGCAACTGTGCAGAGACGTTTCCGACAGCAACGCAGACTTTGGCGAAAGGTTAAATTAATCACCGATCTATAGTCGGCAGTTGAAATGGGTAATCAGTCCCTGATAATCTAAACGATTGTGGACACCGATAGGGCATTTCTGTCGCCTTGTTAGTACGAGGTAGAAGAAATGCTGTTTTATACAAGGTTCCCTCAGAAATGTCTGCAAACGGATAAAAGCGAGCCAAATGTCTGCGTCGGGAAATTGGATAGATAGGTCTCATGGCCCATTGGATAGAGTTGATGAAGGTCGTGCGGCATCATCACTACCACCCTGAGGATTGCCATCCTAATGGATAATAAAATACCAGTAGAAGATACCAGTGATCAACTGCCATACATCCGTGGAGAAGAAATTCCAAAAGATACAGCAGAAGACGATAGGGGGGCTGACTTATTGGGAAAACGCTCATGAGAGAACAGCCCAGGAAGAAGTGGCTTCACAGTCCAAAAACACCGAGATAAACACGTCCTAAACCAATAAATGAAGGTGTTCACTTAACCGCAGCTGCTGGCATCTTGTTATGTCCACAGTGAACTTCAAGTTAATAGGGGTTAATAGTTAATAGGGGTGTCTCAAGTGGTTCCGGCTTGTCAAGTTCACGGAACAATGCATTGCAAATATACGGCAACTAAGTGACGTGTGTTACGACACGCACTCATGGCCAACTGTTTTCAGATCCTTTGGATCTTCGAATTAGACAATTCATGTCTCACACACTTGAACTAAATCCGCTCACGCATCTGTCCCGTAGACTGCTCGGTTAACGTCAATGAAATCGGTTTCCGACACCGAAGATGACGCAATTCGAAGAATCTAGCCCGTGCCCCAAGATGCACTTTGACAACTCACCATAAAGTGTGCTTCGATTCCAAAGGATCAGATGACGACGGCGTGTGCGTTATAGGCTTCCCTCATATTCGAGCGTCTCACACGATAACATCGCGGGGTCAAATACCCTTTGAGGATGTCGAAACACTCAATCCATTCAAGGCTTTCTTTCGTACGTACAAAATCTTTTGGACCATGCAGCAAAGTTCGCTATAAGGAGCTCTATCACTGGTACGCAAGCGTTAGGTACTTCTGCAAGCCGAGTGGAAGAGGGCAGACAACTCATTCCTCGTTGTCTGGTTATTAGCGGTAGCCAATGAAAACTCACATCAAATAGCTGAGACATCATGGACATGCGGTAAACCCATAGGCGCAGTGAATAGCAAGTAGATACTTAATTGTATTTCTTAATCGACAATTGGCGTTTACATCGCATCATTTCTAACAGGATTTTGGGTAAGTGAACGAAGATGCAAGGTGCCACCCTGCAGCATTACTAAGATGTTAGCAATATCGCATTTTTCGTAATATGGACCTTACCAGACTTCTCGACATGGAATACTACATGAATGATCATTGTCATCTGTTCGGTCCAGCCCGATCACAAAGGCCAAAAGCTTAACAGACGTGTCACTCAAGGGTAAGAAGACGCTGGGAATCTACCAGCTGTCGTATCTGCCGAACAGGTTACAATGGCTAATGAATTCGGACAAGGCGATTATATACACTTTCGGTTCTCTATTGTCCACGTTTGGACGAACGATATCACATCAGATTCAGGCAAACAGCAGTCCATCGAATTAAGTTCACAGTATCGAAACCCCGTGAGCTGTTTTAACGCTGACGATGGTCGAAATATGGGTCATTCTGCAGAGATTCATCAGTTTTATTCCGATTATTGTGAAACATTCAAAAATATCCCGATACATTCCATAGTGTGCGACATTTGAAGGTACCTTTTCAATGCAAGACAAAAGAACAAGATCGGCACATTCACAATCCGGTACAGTGGACAAACTGCGACATTTTCGTTCGGTTAGAGTGAACTGGACAGCTCGTTCGCTGGGAATCTCTCCAACGTCTCCAGCGGGAATTTAAATGCGACAGAAAATGATAAGAACCTGCCAAACAGCCTAAAGTAAGTTCCTTTTCTCTGCTAAATAAGTAGAAATGTTACAGTGAACTACAGCGATCGATGGGTTTTGGAACAGAGATGAGACCCAAAAAACGGATGGAGTGCTAGTGTAAGATTACGAAGTGCATAATCCGACCGGAGTCGCATCAGCGCATAGCATTATTACCCGAGGTTACACAGCTGATATCCTCTTAAATATCCAATCTGAAGGGACACGTTTGAGTAAATCTTAGTGACTAGCAACCTTGGGTTAACAAAACAACCAATCAAACCTGCGCAACCCACATCTGGTCCCATAGTTACATGCAGCGCTTACTCGTAAGTTAACCAAGTAAACGAACCAGAACTAGCTGGCTATTCAATTTAGATCAGATGTGGCAGAATTTTCCAACTGCCTGTCGCTTCCTAAGCTGTCAATGGTAGGTAATATTCACCCACTGAACACTTAGTTCGTCCCATCTTTGCGGTTCCGGAACCTCACAGGTGTCGTCTTTGATTCCATTTCTGTGAGTTACAAAGTTTTTTGCAGCCAAAATAAGCGATCAACGAGCACACCACTGAGCAACTCGTTTACTGGTTTCCAACATTCATTTGTTCAAAGTTATCCAGCTGAGCTACAAAAACCATCGCACACTATCGTGATAAGTACCAACTTAGACTGAGCCCTGAAAAATGGCATAGGTAAAATAGGATACTTTTCTGACGCAAAAACACTGCAAAAAACAGATGCGCCATTTTATCTGAATGCACTCGACATATTGATAAGGAATTTCCTCCTTAAACAAGATACGAAAAGTTTGCCTTTGTTGGCAAATTATAAAATGCAGCTAGTCGACCTCAATAGTCCATAGTATGCAAGGCTGATAAATGATGAATCAAATTCACCCATGGCAAGCAAAAGAAAATAAAAAGCTAAATTTGTGTGCACCAACTGGAGCCCTGGCGTACAAAATAAACTAGGTCACCAGTGACGGCAATACACCAGTAATACATGCTGGTGCTCAACTCTCATATGAGCAACAAGAAGAACGTGAACAAACTGCGAAGAAACTGGTGTCGAACAAAGTGTACATTGCAGCAGATAGCAGTTTCACTCATTGCTGAACCTCGCGGTTCTCGCACTAGAACTATTAGGATGTTAACAAATTATCAAACGCCAGCAACCGCGGGGCTCATAACTCACATGCAAGTCTCGATCGGAGAGCTTGATACGTTGCAACTGATTCGGCTTCAGGTGTAGCTGGAGAGCTTGGATACGCCTAAAAAGCAGACAAGGGAGAAAAATGAAAATGGGTCCGGGAAAATATGCTCTTATTCGAAGGCATGCAGCCAGCTGATAAGCCATGATTTGATGTGGCGATAAATTGAGTCAGTGATGAGGACAAGTAACCAATTGTTTGCCAACTTGTTAAGATGTGTTCCAAAACTTCCAATGCCACCGAAAGCGATAACTGCGAAGTAAGCTATAGCTGAATGCGCCCTTAACATGCCAGGGAAGTCCAGTTGTTTCCATATAGAGGCCAGTAAAAGATTTTCAGATGATTTCTAAAGTTTCTTTCCTTGAAACAAATACAATACGAACCTGTTTTCGGCCATTTGGGTAGGCTCAGCCAAACTCGATGAGTCGACAACCGAAGCAATGACTAAAATAGTACCGACGTGTTATCTTCGATACATGATATAGTTATTCAACTGTAGGCTTTTCATTTCACGCTTCATCTGATCACAGAGCTTCAAAGTAATCAACCCTATTGCTTTCACACCGCTTATTATGATATCGAATTTCGTGGAGCTTTTTCGCGGCGGACATGGAAACGTGTTAGTTGAACTACTAATGAACTCAATAAATTCGGAGAACCGGCGCATGCCTAATTGGCACTCAATGCTCAGTACACAAACACAGCGCTGCCATGATGACAAAACGGATTAAAAAGCACCCGAGAGCCTCCCAGAAGAGTCTTTAGTACAACCCGGGATAAAAAGTCCCCACAAAAATTTCCCCTCTTACACACTCTAACGCAGCACGAGTGACATGCAACAAGACACTTACTCCTCAGTATTCGACTGAATTTCGGAACGCCACAGTTTTGTCTTCTGGCACAAGGTAGTGTACAGCTTCCCGTCAGATTGCGGAGTTAGACATAACCAGGACAGACTCTGGACCAGGCGCCTAAGGCGGAAAAATAGAAAATAATGGTCATATTTCCTTAAACACAATAAGGAAATACATTAAGTAAGCCAAAGCTCTAGATATAACTTAAACGGGAAGTGAATAGACACAACGAAACTATGGTAGGTCAATGTGATATGCCGAAACAGTTGGAGGATACCAGTTGGAAGATAGCAAAGCCTCGATGACGGCCAGCATGTAGGTTAGGACAACAAAAGAATTCGACCATTCCGCTCGTTCGTAGGTTGTTGTATTAATGAAACATTCAAATTCCTCTTATCATAAAGGTAGAAGTTGTGCTTTTAAAGGTGGACCGCAGACCATTAAGAACAGACAGACCCTCACAGAATTCCATGATATTGATTCTGAACAATGGTAGTGCATTGGTATGCCTAATTTGAAGCGTTTATTGTATCTAGAAAAAAATTAAGAAATTGGTCAAAATTTACAACAATGCCAGATGAGTAGGTTCGTGATATCTACTGATTCCATGGTCTCCTTTACTAAACCGTTCAGCTGTAGCACCCTTTCGGTGCCTAACTGCCATGCCACCCGAAGGTTGCACGAGGGCTGGGATACTGCCAGGTTGCCCAAGCCTAGACACGGGAAGTCGAGAGGCGGAGGTCGGGTTCGAACCACAGACCTTCCGGTCAGTAAATTCGCGCTCTACCCACTTGGGCCATCTCGCCCTCTCCTTTACTAGGTTAGTCTTCATTGGATCCGACCTGAATGAAAGTCACAGAAAAACAGTCTGATCCAATAAACTGTACGACGCTCAATGTGCGAGAGTGCAGTTGTGACTGCCGATCATAAATTTCAGAAAGCTACGTTAGCTAATGACCTACCTGAAGCCCAATTATCCGCATAGGAAATCTACCAGGAAAGATTGACAAAACGGCTACACGGAGCTGTGAATTCATTGGTTCTCCTCTTCCAGTGTATACTAGGTTGAACTAATTTGAAGAGGAGTCTAACAATCCCCAGCTGGTGCACTCCGAAGCATGGGGAAATCTCCACAAAGAGTATAACGGAAGAATCTTCAGAAAAATATTGTCTAGCAACTGCATGGAGCACGGAACAGGCCAAATTAGGATTAACAGGGGCACAGGCAAATCATATCTCATTAGCTACATCCTACCACACAAACAACTGCACAGTGAACCATGTGTCACAGTTTTCAGAAACAACATCGTTAGCAATGTTATGACATGTTTGACAAACCTGTGAAAATGTTAGGATTCACTGGAAAATATTTTGAAAAAAAGGTTAAAAAAGAGTGGATTTCTTAGGTTTTCCCAAACAAAAACATGGAAACTGGTGCTTAATGCTGGAACCATAAATAAAAGACCATTCATGGGAGTTGAATCACTCAAGTCTCATGAAAAGAGCATATGTTCGGGGACATCAAACAAAAAGTCGATAAGTCCGTAACAGGTTCGTAACGTACCTACCGAGATAAGTAGGCCGATTGGAATGGATGGCTTCTACTCAAAGAGCAATCACTTATCACTGAACAAGGCGACATCTCTGTGTCCATATGGAATTTGGACAGGACGATTGCGCGCAAGCCTTTGTGCCGCGTAAGATCTTCCACATAGCAGACATCTATCATTTCTATACTATCGCCATCCATCAGCTAAGTCAGCATAAATTTCAAATCTCCCGCTGTCCCGCCGTTGCTTCAAACAGAACAGAAAAACCGGCTTCACAAAAGTCGATCCCGCTTAACTATATCGGGTGTTTACACGAAAAGATACCCTGAAAGACGATGGTAACTATTCCTTAATGATCTCAAAACCAATATCATGGATGACAGTACCTGGTGTATGGGGAATTCTACCAGAGTCGCGTCTGTTTCTGGGAAAAAACGCGCGCGATAAGACGGTTTGCACTATGTAGGGTGTCCAATAATCTGTGCAACAAGCTTGGAATGGTCTTTGCAGATTATGGAGCGGGCACTTACTGATCCCGTAGCATGCTGTCTGCTAATTTCAGTGTCAACCGTGATCCGGGACACACATCGCGCTAATCACTAATGGTAAAGTGGGTGCGCCACAGAGGAAAAGTGCGCCCGCCATAAATGAAGGGGGGTTGCATTTATCTCGTGCTTCGAACCGGGTAGCACCGGAGAGCAAAGCCTTCGTAAAAAAATTCTTTCTCCCATAAAGAATCAGGAACACAAATACGTGTCACAAGTGAGAACGAAGTGCGAATTAGATATCTTATGACCAACTAGGGTAAAATTGAAATACTTAATCTGCTGTCCAATCCACACAAAAACATTTGAGAGTATAATCTGCGAGCTTGATAAGGAACATATCCAAAAATGTGAGGCTGTTTGTAATTTCAGCTCTGAAAGACAAATAAATCGGGATACAGATGATGCACGCGGTTGTGAACACGTCCAAAATGGATAGAATCCGCAATGACAAAAACACATCGTTCATAGTGGGCCATAAAAATGTTGCCACAGAGCTGACGTATAACAGAAACTAGAAAAAATTCTCCAGAACCCGTCCAGTTGGTACAACCACTGCTAAGTCATTGATGTGTCTATAGAGTTCCCTTTCGAAGTCGAAGTGAACATTTTCCATGGATAACAGGATCAGTTCTTTAAGGCAACGTAGCGGGTAACAGGTGAGATGTTTAAAGAGTGTGAATAGGCACATGGATGGTGTACTACTCAGTGGAGTAGAAGTTAACATCAAAAGAATACAGTTCCGAGTACGCATTAATAATATCGAAGAGTGTGGAACCTGAAGGAAACACTTAACACGCTGGACAACAAGGATTTGACGAATTGGATTAAATTTGTCTACAACTACCCTGCTAGTTCCTCGTAGGCGGAATGCTGTGCAAATAAAATCGGTCTCAAAAAGACTCCTCCTCTATGTATCTTCGGTGTCCCACTAAGGCGTGATGTTGTGATTCCAATCATCTTAAGCTGGCTCTGAAACCCATAAGAGATGAAACCAAGTTCGAATTTGTTTTTTCTATCCAGATCACTGGTTATCGTCTTTTCGAAATTCAATTTCATACGACATTTACCTTCATTGTATCTGAACATTTCACCTTTTTTGTATTGTAACAATTTCTGAATCTTTGTTTGGATTCAGAAGTGTAAAGTATTTCATTTTTCATAACACTATAACGATTCCTCGTACGACAATACGGCATAAGCGAAGAGGACTCAGTATATGTGCCCTTTCCCTGATTGACTCAGCTAAGTGATCAATAGAGTGAATGGGCCCAGTCCAGAAAACCCGCCTCAAAGATCGCAAAGAATATCCACGCCATCAGGCTAGACCCAAAACGTCGTTCAGTTTCGCTAGAAACTTTGTGTGGACAGGCTCATTAGTTAATATCGATCGAATTTACGCACACAAAAGACAGTTAAATGCGCCATTAACATGAGTTGGCGATGGAATGACAATCCAGATCGGTCGATTTACCGATTAGTTCCATACATTTATGTTACTCCTTTCTATGCTGCGAAGTGAACGTTTTTATGCGCGGCTGACACGTCAGAACGAAATGTTGTTGTGCTGCGAACCTTACGCTATTGCTGCAAAAGCTAAGTAAAGTTGACCAATGTCGAAAAGATGACGGGCACTGTACGGCTGTTTCATTCTTACTGGGAATGATCGGCAGTGCGTATCTCACGAATCTCCAGAGAGATTCGAACCCGCGACCTCCGGGGTAGTAAATGAAAACCAACCGTCCGACCACCAGTTGATCATGTTGCTGATAGATCGCTCGTGATCGAACGGTTGCATTGGTGGTGATTCCCGATATGCACGAGACAGCCGTACAGTACTTCTCGGTTTTTTTAATAGACTATTTTCATTTACAAAGTGGAATCTCAATTGAAAATTTCCCATAACCCTACACTAACAACAAACTACAAGCAGGGCAGCAGGAAGGATAATTCACAAGAGAAGCCAAAGTTCCGCCTGAGAAGTCCTCATTTATCAAGCTAACCAACAGGTATTCACATAAAGTGAATTCCGAAATTGAAGGATAAGTGGCACTACATCCTGTGTAAGCGTAAGGTACTCTCACTACTGATAGTCTGTTTTTGGCCAACAATTTAGCATTCAGCTACTAGCCGGTTGGTTTCGGGTTCGAATCCCCCTTGAGATTAGTGGCATGCACATTATTGATGATCCGCAATAGGGACAAAACAACTACGCAGTACATCTCGGAATCTGGAAGGAAAATTATTTCTCAATCTTTATCAATATGTCATTCTGAAACAGCTCGAACGCAGTCCGTTGCCAGTGAAACATGAACACCCGTAAAACAGGTGTCCAACAACCGGGTTGAGTAAACACGAGTAGAACATGGACTGTGACGACCGGGTGGTGGCTAATGGGCAGTAAGACCGACAAGTCGGTGGGGGTGTATGATGTTGACACACAAAAGGGGAGGTAACGACGTCAGATAAGAAACATGTGGTTGTGGATTCTGAAACCTGATCAACCCCAGTCCGAGTAGAAACCGGAGTGAATGTCTGAGAATCAGGAGGACCAGAAAGAATGAGTGATAAGCCTGATGATCGATCGAACCAGCTGTTATCGAAGAAGTCTTTCGTGCGTCAAACAGTCTTATCAAGGCAACAAGTCGCAAAATAAATGTAAGATACAACAAAAACAACGGTTGCATGCCAGTGAAGCATCCGTTGTCAACACAATTGTGGATGCCCCACAGTGACAGTCACAGTGTCCGAGGCTTGCGGTATAAGCTGTGCAGTTCGTAACTGTTCAGAATGAGCGATTGTTTCAAGACTTAATGATTGATTTCGCAACGGCCGTGTATACGGAAAAGCAGCCATCCCTTCTGGTCTATGTTTGCCAGTAACCGGCTTGGTGCGATTCTTTGAACCCGCAATCCACGGGCCAAATCCGCTACATTAATTACTTTTGTGAAAAAGCTGTAGGACGAAAGGTATAGAGCAAAACTTCTGCTCAATATACGACAGAACACCACTCACCGATAAGCATCAATCGGTTTGTCAGCCAACTGTTCCATCTGGCGTCGCCATAGGCTGAGCTCCAAAAGCTCTAGCTGCCCGACAAGGACAACCAAAATGTCCACAGGACGCGCCTTTAATGACGAACGGCGGGATGGAAAAACAAATGGCAAACGTGAAACTAAAAACCGCATAATCGTACGAGCATGGTGTCACCCTAAAAAAGATAAGATCAGCCTCTTGGGAGTTCAGACACAAGGCTACCAGGGAGTTTAACGTAGTAGAAGCGCAGCGAATGAAGTCGGAGATCGCCACGATTACATAACGCGGGTGAGCCCAAATATGACGTGACAAGAGACGGTCAAATAAGGAAAAGTAGATGTTTCGATTGTGGTGTTCCGTGACTCATCGGAAGACTATCAAAAGAGTAGTGTGACAGCTTGGAAAGATTGACCGGTGACAGAGAGGCTTCTCCGTGCATTGACTGGTAACAGCTCTACTTCTGACAGTTTTCTGCTAAAATAAGTAACAGTTGACGATGAGATAACATCTGAACCTCCTTTTCAAGTGGCTCCGGTAAAGTTAGTAAAATGACTGGTTTTCCGCTGAATATCAGTAGCATTCTGCAAATCCGCAAGAAACTCCGTTGTAGCTTGATACTATCTTCGCCTAACATGAAAGATTCGCGTAAATGAAGTTGTCGATCATCAAGAGAGCATGGGACTACAGACTTTTATGGGCATATCACTATCATCACTTAGTTAAATGGAATTGCTTCGTTTTGGAGCACTAAGTTCACAACATGAACAGTGCAGCTGTGCTCAGAGGATAAGCTATATTGGTATGAATTTTCAATACAACATTCTTCGACAGGCGTTGAACACCTGCCAATATCGCCAAGATATTTATCTTCTGAAAATATCCGCCAAACCGTACTTCCCAACTGTAGTTTGCGTCCCAAACTAAAAACTGTACCGACGGGATAGGCAGCTTAACCAGTGAGCTATCTCAAACTCAAAACTTACGTAGTCAAAGATCACTGAGAAATTAAGCTCCCAATCACGAACTGGTGTCGGTGGTATAACAAGGTGAATAGAAAGGGTTTGAGCCTACCAGCTGACTAGCTGGATTGCTATGAAAGCCATAAAAGTCGTTAAACATGTTTGTGCAGTACCGAATGAGGTTCGACTTGTTCCAACATAAAGCGCATAAAACAGCCAGTGTTTCAGGAGTTTTTGCGTTCAGTCTGCATAAGCATGAGCTTCTGAGTCTTTCCCAGAAAAAATGTGAGCCAACTTCACCATCAGTAAACTTAGCGTTGTGTGATGCTGGCGTTTCCACAGACATAACATCTCAAAATGCCAGATGCAAACCTGACGAAACGAGGCATTCCGTGGTTATGAAGCTTTGACGATTTTCTTGGTTCTCGAGGTGAAAGAACCTGGATCTGTGGCGCACAGCTTCTCCACAGGATAAAGAATAGGGGAAAAGAACAAAGCTATAAGCCAACTCAACAAGTCCGTAGAATTCAACCCCATACGGAGGCAAAAGACGAACGACAGTAATGATTATCATCATCATCATCATCATCATCATCACCACCATCATCGTCGTCGTCATCAACGACAACACAAGTTTTCGGAATTTACACTTGGGTGCCGTACAACCATATTTTATTTAGAAGCCTTGTCAAAAAGACAAGAATAAAAACGGATGGGGAAGGTGCTTCCGGCAAGCCTATCACAGATATTCTGAGGTGCCTACACCTCTGACACTCATTGAAAAAAAACAGGATGAAAACCAACGACAAAAACAACACCATTGACATCGATTAGAAGTCATATCTTGTGGCGTCCCTAATCACTGGGATCACGCGGGTACCGTCCTGAGAGCGAGTCGCAGTGAGGATTACCGGAACTTTTCGTGATCATGACGTAATACAGAAGGAATTGACTTAGTGCATGTTGCTTCCCAGTTAAATCCTCTAGCGCCAAATTATTGGTATCATTCGCGTATATTTGTGTGCTTGTTGTTGTAAGGTCGGCTGCTTCCAACAGAATACGAAGCCCAGCCCTTGATCCAAACCAAAACCAGCCATTTATTAGTTCGACAGCTTGTGCTGAATGGGATAAAGCTATATGATAAGAGAAAAGAAATTCCAGACCAGATACGAGAAAAAGCGTAGTAGTCAGGCTGCGAGGCACCAAATAGGAGTTACGTCGAACTCCCTGTAGCATGCAACACCAAGCGGACAGAAACGTTCGTTCAAGCTTACCCTGTAAAAGTGATTGGCAGCTGTACCAGGGCCCGCAATACGTTTCACCATGAAATCTTCGCGAGCTGGTACCCGCGCTAGACGGCGCAAAACGAGGTGAAACACCAAAGCATCCCATATGGAGCGAGTGATACAGCGAACGAACGCCCACACCAAACGAATGACGGCCCAGACCGGGCAGAATATAAATGCAGCCAAAAAAGCCAGTATGGTTTGGAGCAGGAACCGGACGAGGAAGTGGCCAAAGATAAGCTCCACGATGGGGAATAACCTATTTGGCTTGGACGCTGGGAAGAGAAGAGACAAGGGTCTTGAAGGAATTATTATCATGAGAACGAATGTCATCGAGCGACCACTTTCAGATGGGATTACAAATACGATTTAGCTTGCAAACACAAGGAAGCTGTAGATGCCTGGCTTGCGTGGTGATAAGGCTCAGCTCAACCCGTTCAATATCAAAATATGGACTCAGGAATAAGTTAGGAACCGACTTGAAGGGAATATGCTACGAAGAGTGACAGAACTCTGTACAGAGCTATTCATCGTTTTAAGGGTACGGGGACTAGTACCTACTACCTCGAGTGTTATCGCAAACTGTCAACATCATAAAAGAACCGCTAGCTGTTGACTACCCGATACTTATGGACCAGGTGATACCCAGTCTCATTCACAACCCGCAAGTGTGAGCACATTAACGTTAAATCTCTAACAGTCATCGGTCTGAGTTGTACACGCCTACTTACTTACGAGCAGCCAACATAACTGTCGTTGAACTGACTTGATATTTATGATGTGATATGATACGACTGCTGAGGAGTCACCTACAATGCAATACCATCGCTGCTGTTAGCTGCCCAAACTTAAATCCTTGCTATCAAGATTTCCTCTTGAGTGAAATAAGGAGGGGGGAAAACTGTTAATGGTAAACATCAGGAAAAATATAAACAGGTATATGACATCCAAGCTTAATATATTCCCGATACGTCGACCTCGGCTGTTTATCCAGTCCAGTAGCCATGTCAAGGCAGTCTGATGCAACAGACGCAATATTATTACACTACTTCAAAGAACCCCAAGTAGTTTGTAACCGAAACAGTTAACAAGCCCGTTCGCACTGACCACCAAAGGATCAGATGGCAGCGTAAAGTGGGGTAGCAAAACATTTGAGTGGTAATGCAGATAATATACCTAAAATAATGGGAGCTTCAACGCCTAAATCATCCTCCTGGTCCTTAAAAGAAGCTCGTCACATAGTGAGCAGTTTAAGTCAAATTTTTTTCTTCGCACTTGCGTGTGTAACGTATACCTAGGAAATCAACATAAACAGTGACTTCAAAGTATGCATTAGTTTTCACTGTCAAACAGCCACAAATTTTACTTGAAACGGCCTTTAGGAAGAACAGTGGGAATAGTAAACAAAGCATATAATCTGGCATTTTCTATAGAGGAAAATGTTTGTAGCTCAGGTAATGTAGATGGTCGTTGGTTTGTTCGCTGAGCTGGGCAATTTGATTGTAAACGTTTCATCACCCATCGATGTGACATCATTAGTGCGTTGTTGGGGATCGTAGTGGTGCGTAGCGATGGGTTGGTGGTTGTACACAATTTGGCATTTACTAGAATGGATCTCTGAGCATGTCCCAGTCACTTTACGCACTACGAAAACGATAGAGTCCAAGTATCGGATAGCGTGTTTGAAGTGACTAACAAGTATACTGATCAAACGTGTGTAAACTATTCTTGTCTGTGTACAAACACCATTTCAAAAGAGGCCAACAAACGAATAGTGTCAACAGCAGAAGAGATTGTCAATCAAACTTGATATTCGGATCGTGCAAAGGGAATCTCTTCGGTCAAACAATACTATTACCGTGATTTAAAGTAAGAAGAACAACGATAAGTGGATCAGTTTCTCTTTGTCTCAATAATTCCCAACAGTGCTTTATTTGAGAGCTTCTCCTATGACCTGCCTAACCTTACACTTCTGTCAATTCGGTCTAATCCGAGCGAACACCCCACAGCTAGCATATCGGCCGTGGCTAAACCACTGTAACCGGTTAAAATACATGCGCAATTTTGAATGGGAAACCTGCTTAAACAAATACGCATATTATTGTGTATTAGGTAGCATATGTTTCCCGTTCAAAACGCAAACGCGTAAAACTACACGCTTCATTGCACATGTCCAAATGCTCCTTGCCTGGTGCAATTTCCTAAAATGGAGTTCCCTACTTCCAATAACTTATCTTCGGGGGGGGGCGAGACAGCTGTGGATAGAACGCGAATTTCCTGACCGGAAGGTCCGTGGTTCGAATCCGACCTCTGCATCTCGACTTCTTTTGTCTAGGCTTGGGCAACCTGAGAGCATCCCAGCCCTCGTACTTCCTTCTGGTGGCATGGTAGCTAGGCACCGAAAGTGTGTTACAGCTGAATGATTATCTTTATCTATTATATTTCCGAGACCATCGGTGTAGAATAATCCACCCACAAGCATTGTGCGACTTCTAGAGGAAACAAATGAATAAAATCGTTCAGAACAGCAGAGGTGATTTTAAAAGTAAACTGGATAACCTTGGGAAATAATCGTCCATGAAACATAGTCGTCCCAAAAAGATAGCCTCGGTGATTGGTCAAATGTGCGATTCCGTTTCAGGGAGCCAAAACACGTGAGGAAAAACCGAATGCCTCCGGCACTCATCAACACAGATTACTATAACAAAATGTCCTCGGGTTTCCGTGGGCCACAATTCGATGTGATGCAACAAAATCTCATACTTGCTTGTATGTTCCCATTCTCCTACATTCGGTGTAGGCAGTACAATGGGAGGCATCGAGCATTCTCTCACAAGGCGAACATAAACTCAAACCAACAGACCTCCCCTAACGATAGAACTATACCACTTAAAAGTCGTTACACATGCCCCATAAAAGGTACGAAATTCTACGTTACTTTATCCCTTAAGTTAACTTTAAAAATCCATTACCGGATACTAGATATATGAGCAAACCGTTAGGCGATATTCCCTCTTTTCGGAAAGCAAGTAGCTTGTTGTCCATACGGCTTCAAAATCAAACGCACAAAAGTAATTGGATATACCGAATGAGAGCTAGTTATTACGGCCAGTCCCTTCATAAAATGAATCAGCCCGGTAAGAGAACAATGATCATGACGGGAGGCGCTAATCAATAACCGATAACCACTAAGTTACGTCTGATTAACTTGTAGAACGCATCGTTCTGTTCCGCCTAAATCCAACTACAAAAACACTGCTCGACTTTAGGAAGGGACTTTATGAAAGACGAGTACATAAGTTAACAGGAGAATTCCCCATCCATAAACCATTGAATTCAATACAAACGGAGAGGTGATATCTCGAGGTGGAATTCTTCCTAGCAATACTGAAACGTGAATATGCACACATCAGGTGAGCTAGACAAACCAAAGTAAAAAGCAATATATGACAGTATAGTAGGTTCGTTTGGGTTTGTGATGATATGCCGACAGCATGAAACTCAGGAATCAGATAATGTTGGGTTCACACCACCTGATGACCAGGATAATGATGATTGGTGACTCAGTTAGCGAAACCGGGATAAGCATATACTACAGTAGATCGCGCAAGTGGTATGACAAACTTTTAACCAGAAGATCCATGAATCGAGCCCAAGCATCTCGGCTAGTTGTGTATAGGTTTGAGAAACTTGGTGGAATTTGGACCCCCGAGAATACTGCGGTAGCCATGTACTGAAAAGATGACGGTTTGTTGACTTATCCAACTTTTACTTTGTTTTTTAATTTTAATTTCGCAGTTTAGCGACATACGTCGCATATAAACTAAACTCCCGAAACCTTGGCGATTTATTATAATGAGCTTGGAACACGCACACACCTGTTTCACACCAGAGGACGATCAACAAGTCTTACCGGGTTTGTATGCATCCCAAAAGAGCACACCCGAGAAATGCAACAGCAAGCTGATCAGTGGAACCGTCAGCGGTAAAGTCAGACCCAAAAGGATTGAGAGTGAAGACACGAGCAAACACAATGGGGGCCAAATCACCAAGATTAACAGAGTGGAGAAGAAACCGCGAAACAAGTAGGACCAAATCCGGTGTAGTGGACGAGCAGCAGCTTTATCCAGGAGACCTTTGGACGGCGTTGCATCAAACGCCCGTCGGGATGCACGGATATTTCGCCAAATACGGATGATCCGACTGATGATAGTGTCTTGATAGAATGATTTGTTGTAGAAAAGGTAACCCTGTGCGGTACAAGGAAATGCACGAAGAATCAGGAAACCAGAGGATACATTGTAGCATGCTGATCAATCGCGACCACATAAGTTAACAAGTCTCCGGATGAACGTTGCAAACTCATTTCGTTCTACACAAAAACGTCACCATTTCTAATAGTCTCTGTGCTGCATGATCGTTCTGAGGTTTCATCAAAACGAACATACGTAGGTGGCATCCGAACAAAGGTGAACTCTAAAGCACCACAAAAACGAACATTGTCTCATATGTGCTACGAGGCCGTGATGCAATAGTAGTTGTGGTAAGAAATGTGCCGGCTATGCTTGTTTCAATTGAAATATCATAATTGTGGCAAGAATATGTGAGGGATCCTGTTGCTTTGATTCCCGGAAAAGCGATCGAACCCGCCAAGATTAACTACAGGAGAAATGGGGATTTCATCCTGTAACTGTAGTCGATTTAAGCCGAAAAGCCAAGGAGCATTGTATAGTTGATGATTATTCCCGATAAGGATGAAACAGCTGTACAGTGCTTCTCGGCATACTTAAGGGACGTTGAGCAAATTCTCAAATCTTCTCATACTATCCACAAGGAACTGGGCCTCTGGAACAATACCCAGGGCATTGGAAAAGAAAGGACACCCAGTAATAGTGGACCGATAATATGCAACCTATAGGTCGCTCTTCGTAAGATACTTCTGTTTAACCGGCAGAGTTACACAAAGAAGCAAACGGGTCACCCCGTAGAACAAGAACAAAACATCGACTCTGAAAGAAGATCGGATTTTATTCTGGGGCTGCATAGTTGTGCGTACTTTTAAGCAACGCGATTCGTTCACAGTTACACACAAACAATCCAGATTCGGTCGATACTCGTTCATCCTTCACGGGCAGGCGATAACATGAGCTAAATTGAACAGAATTTAATAATGCGGCAAACGAAGAGGAGACAGCAGAAGTGAGAATAGATCGAATTTGAATGAACTAGAAATAAGAAGGTAGTTCGAACAAATGGATCGCAACGCATGCATCGGGTAATTAAATAGGATTGAGCTTGAAAAAATCAGTCAGAGTGCACTAGAACAATGACGCCAAGTTAGACATCCCACGAACACGAATTTTGTACTGACTGGCATTCAAGTTATGTCACAATGTGCACTGAAGCTTAACCAGACAGAATTAGACTTTACGGCAACCAAGTGGCCTATTGTTGATCTGTACACGTTCCTAGGGTGTTTGAACAAACCGGATGTTGCCTGAGGTATATTGCGCGTTAAACTCAGTAGAAAAGTAGTAAAATGGAAAAAGTGAACTGACCGTTGCTTGATCCAGTTCTAGCCGCAGGTAAATTGGACCAGGTTTGACAAGAGCCGTCAAGCTGAACGCCGAACGAAAGGGAATTGTAATCTATGCATGAAAACAGGAAACAGAGGGTGAATCTGACAGGTGCTTAGGATGACATAAAGAATATAAATTTGATTTTAGAACGATTTAAAAAGTACCTTATCGTGTGCTGTATATGTGATGCATGGTAGATCATCTGCCATAGATACGGTATAACCTAAAAGCAGCACAGAGGCACACTTTCTTGGCCACTCAGTTCCACCTCCTCCCTAAAACCAGGCCAATCTAACGTAAGGATACGACTTGCGCTACACCGGGTGTACCTGCTTCCCTTGTGATCCATATGTTCATCTGGAATTGTATTAACACTAAGCATGACAGAATACAAATGAGCGTAGACCAATGAACTTTTGAATACCTAACCAATTTCCAAGAACACCAACCACGTCGGGCAGAATGCACCATCATCTTTGATTACACAATATATTCAGATCACGAACCATCGGGTTGCTACATAACAGGAGTCAGAGTCTGATCGCGCTCGATAAAACCATTCAAATCGATCGGCTCTATGCACGCAGAAATCGTTTTGACAGGCAGTCCGATTAGCAAGAAGTCAACTCCGACCTTGCTCAAACGACTCAGATGATGGCCTCTCTTCTTGCCCACGTCTCGTTTATACTATGTCTGGAAAACTGGGTTTTTGTAGTGCTGTTGGTGGCAAGAATGAAACGGAACTTTAAAATATCACAAATGGTGTCTAATTTCTGTCTCATCCAAAGAGAGTAAGAGTCTTCAATTCCTTCTTCAAAGAAAGACCAAGATAGGGAAAGAGGGCACCTAGCCTCCTTTCAAAGATATATGGACTGCCACACAACTTTTTTTTGCGAGGGAAGGGGATCCACTCCAGGAACAACAGATACCAAAAGCTTGGTCGACGACTGCGGACCTTGCTCATTTAATTCTTGCGTGTCACGAATGTGGCTTCTTGAATTCAGTCCGATTTGTGATAGATTGGAACAGTGGATGCTCGAATTCATCGTATATTCATAGAAATTTGCGGAAAAACGGATTGGAAAAACATACACTAGTAGACGTGGGCATACGGTAAGGTCTTGTCGGTAAGAGGGCCAACAACCAGGAAAAATGACTTTATGGCACATAGGTCAGTCGAGCGAAAGAAAAACATCATCTCGTATGAAATTAAGCCCAAGGCAACTTAAAGTTCACATAAAGTACACACAGTGGCATCAGAAAATTCCAGAACGGATGGGTTTCTGTAAAGAAGAAGGACATGATGATGAGATGGCTACTTGAAGAAGTCTGTGTTAATTTCTACACACAATTCAATATAGTGTTTTAAAAAAGACAAACTGCTTGATTAGCAGGTAAAAACATTGTTCCCTGTCTGTTAGAACCACCAGGAAATTGCACAATAGAAGACAGAATATTCGGCCAGTGAGTGATAAAATGAAAAAGCAGGAAAAGACTTAACAGAGAGCCCATAAGGACAGCGCCGTAGTACTATATGCCACCGGCCTGTCACAAAAATTACTCAGTAGTTCAGGCATTTGCTTAACCAACGTCTTAAAGAATACCGCACCTTCTAGATGCAGGGTACAAGCAGAAGTATCTGCCCATGTACTCTGCCAAACGTTGAGTAAATTACATCTGTGTAAATTGCATCGTCTGATTGTGCATAGTCTATGACTTGCATGACCAGGAAAGATAACATCTGAGGTCCAGCTGCTGTGAGGTTAGAGAATAGAACACTGAACCTCCCAGTAGTGTGACCGTTTGCGTGCCTCCGCGACATGTTGAGCTATACTCGGGCATGGCCACGCAACAATCAGAGTCTCATGCCAGGTTGGTCAGTGGTTTGAGGTCTTCTTGGAGGCACATTCTTCCTTCGGAGACATTATCTTGGTAGGCGACTCTGTACACACATTGTGTTGTAACATGGCCTAAGGAGCGCTTCCGCGATCACCAACAAATCAGGGGACATCATGTGCGAAGTTTAGCCTGACGGCTATCAGCTTTGTATAGATGAAGTACACAATTCTGGCTACCAGTGAAATGCCACATCGACAAGTCTTGTACCACGTTCCTTATTTCACTGATGCAGCAAAGTGTCACTTATAGTTGCTATGATTCGATCTCGATGGTTAACACGACTGTGTTTTCGTTGTGCAACAATCCACGTGTGTCTCTGTCCGAGAGGATACTTTCGGGTGATGACAACCCCCTAAGCTGACCAGTACACTCGCGGTTGTCCTGTAGCTTGCGAAAACAGCAGTTCACAAGTGCGTACAATTTGGTCCTTTGTTAACACGATCCAAACTGATAGCATGTGAAGGTGACTTTGGAAAGCAAACATTTGAACAAGTATGATCGCAGCCGAAGTACAAGCCTGGTCAAGCAATTGAACAAATGGATGAAACATGGGGTAGAAAAACAATCAACTTACAAGAAACATCTGACCGAACCGCAAGAGCCACGAGTAGGTGCACACCAGGAAGACTAACCATCGCCACATAAAATATCGGGTTGAGACTTTGTAAACCAAAGAGGACTGAACCACGAATTCCGGATACGTCGGCGACTGGAGGATTGGCAGAGCAGAAGAAGAAACCAGCTAAATCTGCGGCCCACACTAATCCCGAATAATGTCCATTCTTTAGGCACAATAACGATGATTCTGACCAAATGATGTGCAAAATTTCGTAACGTACTCATTCACACCTAACTCACAGTAGACCTATTATATTAATCATCGATGGAGCAGACTGGTTGACATATTCGCCGAACTAGTGACTAGGAGAGCATTACACTAATAAGTCATACAATAAGAATCAGAAATAGGTCTGATTTCTACACGCCACCAGGTTCATTAGGTATGCGCAAATTTTAAATGACACAAGATACCATTGCACCTGGAATACAAGTACATGCGCAAGAGATAGCTTAGCGGAAAAAGAAATAACTGTCCAAATGTCCGACCGCCCAGCATACAGCTGCACACGTGCACAGCACCACACGTGAAAAAGAAAGGAAGTGAAATATTGTCACATCACCCAAATACAAACAGAACTGATCGCAAGGTTCAGAGCTGATTGAAACCATAAATCATTTTCTCAGTTGGGAAAGTACGCCTTAAGATTTGTTATCTAGGTGGAACACGCGCTCAAAACAAAATTTCAAAAGCAGTTCACGCAACACACGAGAACTTAACGTTGAAATTGGAAGTCGAACCTTAGTGAACAATCAAAAGGGGCGCCCTCACCATTTCGAAGAGATACAAGCTTATGTGACGTGAAGAGTGCTCCCAAAACTGAGGCATCTCATCTTAAAAGGAGCAGGTAGCGCTGAAGATAAAACTCCGAAGCGCGCAACGTCCTTACAAGATGTCCAAACTTTTGAGATCCTTGCAGTGAGGGTAGCCTATCTTATTTAGTTACATTCTTAGTTCATTCGATGGGATGAACTGATGAGGAACTTTAATTACATGTCGGAAGATACTCGCGGACGATCAATTAAGTACCGAGTCGGTTAAAACTGGATTTAAATGCTGAATCATGAAGGCATGACTGAGCACATCCTGCCTCTAAATTAAAACTAACCTATCACAGTCGACACAACAGGTTCACGGTATTGACTGTGGATAAAAAAAACAATGAAGAGTGAAGCACAGTGAACGGCGCATTCGAACAAGCTTTTGTAACAAATAATCTGTAGGCCAGTATACTAGTAAAAGAACGCCAAGAGTCTGATTCGTAACAAAATATTGAAAGCAGCATTCAGTAGGTATGAATCCATTCGACTGTTCTGAAGTTATATAAACAAATCACCCTGGTTCATAAAACGGTCATGTGAGCTTGAAATCGGTTCACTCAGCTGTTTCGAAGATCCGGTTGGACGACAGCAGAACAACGCACTGCTTGGACAAACATTGAAATACGCAGAACCAGTAAGGTTTGTGTGCTCGAAACGGAAAATTCAAAACAAAGCACCAGTGTTTTCCAAAACAAACAAAACTCAAACTGGTGCCGTCATGGTACGCCGGACAACTGTGTCATGATTTCGATACTCAGGTAACAGTCTGAAAAAAAGAACCAAAGAAAGCTGAAGAGCTTGCTTACACAGAAAGCAACTTCATTTTAGATTAACCTACCTTATTCTCCGTAACCGTACTTGTAAGTAAAGGCTTAGAAACGAGTCCAGCTTCATCTTCCCCATCTATATCTAAGTAGGACACGTCGACTTGACGGAACACCCGCTTAGGGCTGGCAGTATGCACTTCAAAATCCTGAGGACCAAACTCCTGATCCGTTCGAGGTGGTTTTCGAGCGTATGGTACGTTGATCAACTCGTAAGATGGATCGCGAGCAGCAGCGCACTTGATCGATCGCTTGATTGGTGGTACTGGCTCGTTTCTCGAAGGTCGTCGACTGAGAAGCACAGTGTCCACCATTTCGTAACTTGTTGTGTACGAAACGACCCTACGGTAAACCCGCCAGTGTCGAAGAAGTTGTGCTGGCACACGGAAGATAAACTGGGTGTCGGGGAAGCTGGCGCTTTTCTGCAGCTGATCTTGAAGCAGCCGTTCACGCTGGAAGACGGAATGGTTAAATGCTGGTACGTACGTACATACTGATACGAGTTAAACGCAATTTCGCAAGTAATGTTTGAACAGTGCGTCATATGGAGAAGATTAGGAGAAGTGTGAAGACATGGAATTCAAAGGTGGATGGATCATCTGCCGTACGCTCAATAAGAAGTACGTTTCAATCATCCTGTTGAAAGTAAATCGTCGATGACTTGCTGGAATCTATTAGAAACTGGACAATTCAGAAAATCAGCGAGGGTTGTTCACAAAATACTGCACAGATGTACCCTCAACAAGACGTACATGTATCCACTTTGCCATCCAGACGATCTCCCACGCACTGGAAGATAAAGTACCTTGTTGCGTCATTTCAGTCTGGTTTAGCTTGCCACTGCTGGTCGCGTTCGTGTAGCTCAGCATAAGCCTCTATGGAGTGTAATACATGTTCTAAGAGCTAAATCAATTCAGTATTGGTTAAAATCGTTAAACACAAAATATATCAGCAGTTGGAGTCTTCCAACGTGTTCTCTAGGAAAATCCCGCATGGTTGTATGCCATTAAAGCGTTAGTGTGTACTACATGTATATTGTTGTCGATGATGATGGCATATCCAGTATGATTAACACTATCACGATGTCTCCTGTTTTGTATTATGCGGTTGCTAATACCCTTCTGACCAAATAGGTTCCCAAGATATCAAAGATTCTACGATGAAATTTCTCATACAGGCAGTCGTCCACACCATGACATTCAATGCAAAAAAGTTGCCGCCTTAACTACTGGTTCGAATCCCCGACGGTTAGGTTCCACCTAGTTACGTAGCTGTTCAGGAGTTACACACCGGTTGGCTAGTTGGTGCAAGGCGACACATCGATCAGGTCAACTTACTTCATTACAAATTTCGTTAATCAAACCACCCGCTAAATGACAAGCCTTGTGACACCGTCAAGATTATTTATAAAAGTACGTTTGAAATAGATGTTTACATGTCGATGAACAAACCGAAACAGTTTCGACGACAAACTAGGAAATCGGGTGGTCGGACCGCGGATTGATCACTGACATCACTAGCCCGCATGCACAGCCTCAATACTGGTCATAGGCCATCAGGTTGGTTATACCTTCGCAGTTCCTATCCCTATTTACCGCCAGAACACATTTGTCTCACAAAACCCGTTTATTCAGCCATTGGCCTCTCTGCTGAAGAGACAATACGAGATGCGGGCATCTACTGGTGTCCGTATACACACTGAAAATCAAATGGAAAATGTGTGTGAAGCCACCATTCATAAACACGATGTAACTTAGTTCCAGGGTAGTGAAACTATTGGAACGGAAAAGAGATTACTTGATTATCAGCTTTCCTTGAGTGGCGTCAGCACCACCGATCCCGAGGTTCACGGTTCATTTTTTCATGTGTCTACTAGTTATCTTTGTGCTTCGACGAGTTTCTTTCATCACGGAAGCATACTTCGATCTGCTTTTGTTAAGGATATAAATTTAAAATACGGGTAACAACTAACAGCGCTACTCTGAAGAGCTCATCCGTTACACACAACTTGTTTAGCAAGCTACGAGAATGATTGCAAAGTTGGCCGCAACAACTGGGTAGATTCTGACGCAAGATGATCACCCTCAGGAGTACAGGTCTCCTTGGAGTGTGGCCTGCATGCATTGTCAACAGTGTTCATAAACACCCAAGTCCAGATCAGTTTTTCGGCAATCGATTTCTGACATCTCTCCATAACCAACGATCAGATATACATTAAAATGGACAGTTCGGCGAGTTTATCCCTACTGTGCGCCATTTGCATAGTGGGTGAAGGGAGAGTCTACGCAAATAACAAAAAAGTCTCGAATACCGTATCACTAAGGGTGATGCATGAGCATTCGTCTGCTTACTGACACCAGTATGTCAGTAATCAATAACAACGCTTAGTTGTTATGTCACACTCCAGTTAGGGTTCCTCTGGATGAATACGGGGTATAGAAACAATTACGACTTAGGGGAATGATGAAGAGTAAGCTGAGTGCAGTATACCCTCCTGACGGAACTCTTCGACAAAACTCATCGACGAAGCTCTTTGACAGCCCACGAGTTTCCGTCAACTTTATACTTTACTTGAACCTAAACTGTACCCAGTTCGCGAAACACACTCGTATGCATACTAACTGGATTTTAACGGGAGACTCAACTAAATCACAGCTGAAACTATCATTTATGATATCGCAGGACTTATCCGGAGGGTTAGTCAGCTGCAAATTGGCACATTTGCCTCTGAGACCGTTTACGTGTTATGTCCTGCATGATTTCTGCCCAGGCGAACAGCTCACTGTCAGCAAGCACCAAATATCCCCAGACGATCAACCTGAAATTGAGCAGCATACGGTCCACACATGCAAAGGAAATGAAAGAATATTACTTCGAAATCTGCTGCAATAGGAACTGAACTCGGGAATTGCCATGTGGCACGCACTTTGAACAGTGTTTCATTTTAGGAGGAATAGGTAAGGTTCGAAATAAATGCCGTGTCTCAACATACGTTTCCCCATGAGACGGACGTTCCCCATAAGGCGAAAATAAACAATGTGAGGAAATTTTGATTCTACTAAGCAATCCATCAACGACCTTATTAGACGAATGTGCTGTAAGAGGTGAAACAGCACCCGCGAAGGTCCTCCACGTAAACAATCACCCCATGCGTCAGTGGAAAAACCATTGGCAAAATTATGACAGTCAAATTTTGTTACATGCATGCTCATCACGTGACAGGCTTTCTTTATGGGAATTCAGAAAACCGTGTCAGCTGGAGGTATGCAAACTGACGAGACCAGTCTCGGTGAAAACCTAGCAGAACTCTGTACATTGGAATGCAATGCGTCGAAGGTATGCCGCAAAGAGATTGTGGCGGAAATTGAATATAAAGCAAGCGAACTAAGTGGTACCAACAGTCGGTCCTAGGGGAAGAACATGGACCACCTCAGAGACAAACAGCGGGGATCTAGGAAGAGAAGAAACTCAATGAATAACACAAGTCACCCGATTGATTTCCTTTGACCAAATTCATGGTGACCCAAAGCATTCAGATACGAATCACTCAAAAACCACCTAACACTATAAGTAACAGTTTGCTGAGCGCGCACAGAACAAGTTCACCTGGGTCGCCAGACAGCAAAATAAAATATGAGGTCACACAAATTTTTCACGGAAATCACGAAAAAACGAGAGGAATTGTAGGGTGAGAACAGAGCTCATTAAAATAAATCAGATGAGGCGATAGATAACCGATACGATCAGCGACTTACGTCGCGAAGAAATGTCAAATCCCGGCTGATGAAGAAGGCATGTTGTTCAAGGCCACTTTGCATGCACTTGGACAGAACCATTTCGTGTATGTCATATTTATGCGCCTGAAAAAAAATAAAATGCAAAGATTTTAAAGTGTAGGTTACAACATACCTAGATGCAACGGACTTTGATCAACGAGTGTCAACGGTTTACTCAATCGGTCTGGGAAAATGTATGATAAATACTTATCGGTGAGTGAGCCTCGTGGCTAAACATTATGAAAATTTCTTATCCATAGAAGGAGCTAAGTAACAAAGGCCCAGTTATACGACTCGCGAATCTTGAATAACACGCGGAGGGCTAGTGAACTTTAGATGGTGATTGCCCTTTGCAGGCGACAGCCATGGAAAGGCCAAAATATTTCACCCGAGTGGATAATTCTATCCAAAAATCGATTTTCTTGATCCATACTAGGTTTGAGACGATTTTTCGCCTCAAAAATACATCCAGAGGCTCGATTCGTTCCTAGTTTGAATGGTTTCAATCCCTCTGTGTTGACTGATTTCAGCTTAACTGGCAGTATTTCGGGATCCTCTTTTCTGGTTCAACGCCGCAGTTTGTGCCAACTTGCTTATAGTGAAATGACATCTTAACAAACAGTTTCCTAGGATTTTCGAGAGGTTCAGCTGGGTTCCAGGTGAGTCTCTCGCAAAACCAAATTAAGTCAATCCAATTTTCACTCATTAAATCCATAAGTCTTTCACTGACCTCACAATAGAAAAAGTCTTCGGTGTAACTTTGGAATACGAATCTCCAACCCACGATTTGGTATCTGAGAGCTGTAACATTATTACCCATAAAAAAAGCATTTAAGAACCTACCCAGCGAAGGGGTTTCGGTTAGGTCGACAAAATGTTCTGTCGTGTATGACACGTATAACAGTGCAACATTCACCTTTACCTCAAAACATGGACAATTCCAGCAATCCATTGGGTGTAAACCAGCTCACCTGGTGGCAGAAACATTACCCAAGCACAAAGTCCGGTTCCGTATTACTGTTCCCATATTCGTTTGGCTGTGGAACTTTCCGAGTAATAGAACACAATATTTGAAGAATATGTGTAGCTTACAATCGAAACCAGTTGTACCGAGTAGCAGCAAGCCATTCCATCCGTTAAAGCGTTGCTTCTAAAACGAGGGTCATCCCTCGCTTCTGGTGCACATTCTAGCTTTTACAAGTGACCGATTTTACACTTTTTTATGTTCTAAGCCCTAGACCGTAAACTAAGTCAAGTGGAGTAACCTGCGTTGTGGAATGTTCCATCACCTAGGTTGGAAAAACAATCCTCGCAAGTTTCCTGTTGGTCTCGGAGTCATTCTTCCATCATCATCATCATCATCAAAGACAGCAACATCAGTGTTGACACTGATGCTTCACTGCCGTACTTCTTCCACAGTGCGATTAAACCTTTCGGCCATTTCGTTGGCCGTTGGAGTCTACGGGGTTCGAAACTGGGACTTTGATAAGCCTGAAATCTGGAGCCAAGTCACTATACTTTCAAGACAACAATCTGTTACCATTTCATCCGTTTGCTTCGCTGCGAAAAAGAAACTTAGGATTCTGACATAGTGTAAAACTCGATCCGTTTTCGCCTGCCAGTCGCCGCAATCCAGGTGGTTGACTATGGTAGCTCAGGCACATTGGTACACGACTGCCAACAGCCGCGTGACATGGACCACACCACTTGCTTCAGGCATTTGCTTTTTCTCTTGTTGATCATCTGGAAAACCACTCTACACTTCGCAGACCCAGAAACAGCTGACGTGGTTGAAAGTCGTAAGGCGCCATGGAGTCCTCGATCGGGTTGTAGCAGACCGCACACAATCTGCCTACCACCCCTTGTCAACCTTGATCCTTGGTGAAAACTTCAATCGATGCAGCACGTTCGCCTGCTACTGATGCCACAACCCGTGTCTTGTAAGTGTCAAAATTACTTTTGGAAATCCCACTGATAGTAATTAGGTTGCACACCTACTTTCAAACGATTGCGATTTGCGACCACCCTAAAATTGGTCAAGGATATTTAGACATCCCCACAAGCGAATGGTTCAAGCTAACCAATCCGTGACGGCATCAGTACAGTAAGAAAACAAACATTTATCTGCGCACACACCCCATATTTTACATCCAATCGTTTGTACAGAGTCTGGATTCGCTACGTAACCTGTTGCCACATTTCGTTAAACACAGTTGGCGAGGAATTCAGGCAGACGTTTATATGTATCTGTGATTTTTCCATTTTAACGCACGAGGAATTTCCGCGCGCACGTGATAAAGAATGACACAACTGAATAGCATAGTCAATCACGCAGAAACTGCTATTTTCCATCCCACTTTCAATCGCATGGTACCATTTACCCTGTAGAAACAGCATCTTGGTAAAGTTAGGAGTACAGACAAGTTTTAGACACGATTCTATTAACTCGGAAGCTGAATCCGAAGGTTCGGGAAATCAAAAATCAACGCAACTTTGACGGGTCGCTCTGAGCAAACCACGATATCACGGGGGATGTTACCAGCTTGTAACGGTAAAACTGGGTCAAACCCTGGGAGGCCCTGAACATTGCGATTGACAAAGACAATCGAAAACATGCATTATTCTCATAGGTTGACCTTTTGGAGGGGCGATCACTCGCGTGGGGTGCTCTGTTCAGGAAAACAAGACTACAGGAATCCCCTCTGAAGGATTTGTTCAATCAGCGTCGTATACTACAAATAGCGCCGAGTTAAAGGAGACAATCCAGTTAGATGAGTTGACTCAAGGCGCGAGCTAGTTATTGGACAGCTCCGGAATTTTCAGCATACGCCCGACTTCGGCGTTGAGCCCCTCTGGGCTTGAGCGACGTCATCATGCCAAATGGTGGAAAGAGTAGTACAGCACATCGCAGTTACATTCCTTTCATAGAGGGCTACGGTAGATAAAATACCCCATGAAATCCAAATCATCGGAAATACACCAGCGTAAAACTGGGCAACGTCTGTCTGTCGACTGTCCGCAAATCCATAGCTGAATGATTAACCGCAGCGTGGTTAGAAGACAAGTGAAAAGAGCGACCACTGACGAGTAAGGGCAACTGAGTTGTTCGGGTGTTGAACCCTCTCCATTATTCTGCAGACAAATCAACATGAAAGAGTGGCTCTAGGACTGTTGAGCTGACTACTTCCTTGGATTCCCATGTACGAAGCCACTGAATTACACAAGATGTGGGCAAGTAAGCATGTTATGAAGTAATATCCTGTTAAGAAAATCCCATTCGAAAAAAGGGCATGCAGCAAACCGATCCCCTGTCAGGTACGATTGAGTGTGCGATCTATCTGAGGAGATATCATGCCAAGGAAGGGCGTAACAAGGGCCTAACATTGTCTTCTCTTCATTGATTTGCCCTACGGCAGACTGAACATAAACAAGCATGTTGACTGCAGTGGGCACTTTGTTGGATATCTATGTAATGAACACTATCCACGGGTTCATGAGTAAAATCGTTCGAGTTGGGTGGGTGTATTCTAGAAAGGATATCAGTTCGTTATCAGTAAACGAAGTTAAAGAATCTCAGTTTCTTTACAAATACCCAAGAACTAATGTCTAAAAATCCATCACAGTAGACAGATATCGTGGGTTGTATCTTGTACGATAGTTAGATGAGGGCTTCCTGGATAGTCTGCACATAAAAACTCGAATCACCATTTGGATAAACTGAACGCCCACTGGAATGGACTACGGACACTTGCTATACACATACCTGTGACGCTCCTAACCGGTCGTTTCTATCCAACCTCTCTTTATCGCACCCTAGAGACTCGGCTTCAACTTGGAAGACGTTGTTTTGGATTAAAATACTCACCTCCAGGTATTGCTCTTCAAGCTCTCCCATACGCCTCTGACGCCATTCTGCAATATGGTACAAATGGCCATGTGTTCTTCTCAACTCCTGGTCAGCTTGCTCCTGATAAGTTAACCAGTCGGTTGCGAACGCCTCTTTGGCTTCAGCCAAAATCAAACTGAACGTGGCTTGTTGTATCAACGGCTCAGCTGGAAGAAGCGAATAATTGTGGAAATGTACGAGGTTAGAATGTAAAGGCGAATTTGAAAAATTCAAAAGGAAATAGGAATACCAGACACACAAAAACTAGAGAGTATTTGACCAACGACCTGAAAAGGATATCGATATTTCGCGAATTAGACTTAGTCTCAACAGGAGACTCAACTGAAGCCAGCTGAATACCCCGTTTACGATGTTAAAACCTAATTGGCATGCAAATGAGTTAATTTCGCGGAGTGCGTACAATTCGGGTTCAATTATAACACAAGGTTGGTGGAACCTCCGGGACTGCACCGACCTGATGAGCTACAACGGCGAAACGAGGCGTCGGCTGTCGTAACATTTTCAGTAGCCTTATGAGTAGTACATTTCGTCAAGATGTCGACATTCGCTTTTCATTGAAACAAGTAACCGTGCTAAGTAGTAAAACGTCAGATTCGTTCTTGCGTACAGCGGAGGCAGACGTTATCCAGCCTACCTGCTCTAGAGTTCAGTTAGACATTATCCCACTTTTCTGGGAAAGCGTGCTTAAAAACCGGACCCAACATGGATTCTAGTACGGTTCAGTCAATCTACAAACACCGACACCTATACACAAGCATGGAATAACTGCACAACTATTTTTATGGAAGAGTTACACCAACGTCAGTATACAAAAGTGAGATCGAAGAAGGTAGGAATACTAACGTAATACTGTTTACTTCTTGTGACGGCTTGTTGGTCACCTTACAAAATTGGATAACAGCATAGATGGCCACATTAGGATGGAACGCATGTACATCGAGTTTCAAATCGGTTTGGATGGAAGCAAGAAAGAACCGAGTGTTCAACCAGTCTGGTTCAGGAAGTGGATTACTTTTACTGTACGTTCAGGAGATTTTGGTTAAACAGCGCCTCCACGATGAACATTTGGGAAGAAATAGTTCGATTCTTAAGATTATTCAGTCTAATTTTCACGGAGAAATACAGCTGGAAAACGTCCAGGGCTGGATGCGTGCGTTCGCACAAAACGTCTGACTACCGACCAGCCATCAATCAATCGATATACCCTGCACATTCCCGCTTCACTGAAAAGATAGCTAGGTATATTGAATGAAAGACCAATTCGTACCGGATGCGCTAAACGTAAGAGATTCAATCGTCAAAAATCGGAGCACTCTCGGCCCGCAGCAGACCGCCCTAAGAATGAGATGAGGCTAAGCTAAGCTAAAACCAAGGACAAAGTAAGCATTCGAAAAACATTAGGCACAAAATTTGCACACTCGTGCAATAGAAAAAGAAGTAAAAATACTCTCCGTTGATAGTATCCGGCTGCAATACACACCACACTGAGAAGCTTATCCAGCAGAAGTTCAGGAGTTTCGTTCTCTACTCCCACAATACCCTGTCACTTCCCAGTGTTTCCCAGTAGGCGGTCCGGTTAATTTGAAATGCGTTGATACCGTACAGTGCTTGGTAGTCTTCATCAAGAATTACCATCACCGAGCATTCCATAAACGCAACGTGTGGCCGGTGTTAAGTTTGCTAGTGTCACATTTTTTATTTTTTGATTGCTCAGCGAAAAGTGTAAATGCTACAGAATACATTTACCAACATCGAGTAAGGCTTACTTGAAAATCATCACAAGAGTCGACCGATTGCGTGTGTCCCCCCCCCACTAGACTGTTCCAAACTACATGCACAGCTTATTAGTCGAAGAGATAATTTGGCAAAGTTGTTCCACTTTTGTGAATATCACGTTATGTTCACTTTTATAAACCGATGCTTTGCATGTGTTGCATGTGTCGCAAGCTAGTTTATGCATTCCCTGTGTAACAGACACAAAGACAAAGCGTTCGCTGTAATATTAGCCGGTTCAAGTAACAGGGGCAAACGTATAGTGAACTTAAAAAGTTCGACAGTGAATAAAAAGTTGGAAAACCACAGCCAACTACAACGCTGTTTCCGATATAACACGCTAGTCATAAGGATGATGAAAACTTCGACATCCAAGACGGATTTGGTCTTTCCTCAGGCTCATCAGGCAAGTTAAATCCCCCGAGTTTCCGTCAACATTATGTTCCACTTGAAACCAAATTGGAGGGAATTCGCCAAATGCTCTCATCTGCACACGAATTTGGTTTTGACGGGAGACTAAACTGAATCCAGCTGAATATCACGTTTATGATGGCTGAATGTGCTGCACAAGGCCGCTTCATTTCTCAGTTGGTACCATCAGAAACTAACATTCGCTGCGCTAGCGTCCAGATCAGCTATACGCCCTTTAGTAATCGTCACCGAAAACTATGGAACACGCAGTTAAACATCAATGGGACATGTTACTTGAGGTTTTCAACCAACCAGTATCACTTAAGACTTTCTCTAGCCCGATAGAATGGTCTCCCCAAAGAGGACCTATAAGAATTGATAATCACTCCTCAAGAAAGCATAGGTACACTCCGGTCAGCTACATCCGCAAACAGAGGTTAAAATAGTTTTTCCACGAAAACAGTGCACTCAGATATCTCCGATACTGGTGCATACTAAAAAACACGCATCCTTTAAATGCCACTTCTACGATCGTTTGTTCGTTCCTTTTCAACTAGTCTGTCCATTCGGACACTATGACCTCTTCGGCAGCTCAGTGTCTAATTAAAACCATGCGGATATAGTACATGAAAACATTCTTCTGAACTTCCGGTCAACTACGGGACACAATCACTATGGTATACGGCACAAATTGGGCTGAAGATATGCAGTTTCCGAACGCACCCTTCAGAGGGAAAATGAATGCAACAAAGTGCGTTAAATGTCACGGGCACTGTGTTGGCATTACCTGATCGGTAGACATTCAACAGCTGGTTGTTCACAGTTGGACCTAGCACACCCGATGCGTGTTTCTTAATGATAGTTTGACTGATTTGCCAGGGATCTGTTACCAATTGACGCTGAGTCATTGCTAGACCAAGGAACGGGAATGCTGAAATCGGTGGTTGCACCTCCAATTTGACAGGACGCGTTTGCGCACATCTATTAGCTATATTTGTACGGGTGCGACTACCAGCAAGCAAAAAGGTTACTTGTTAACATTAGTTAGGCAATCATTTGAACAAGTAGTTGTCTGCTACATGCAACCCGTCTGTCTAGAAAAACGGGCCGACTGAAATAAACCTGGACAGTCCGCTGAAGAAACAAGTCCGTATACCAAAGGGGTTTCATGTGATTCAGTATTATGAACCTTAAGAGAACAACTTAGAGTCGCACCGGAAATCATCGGTCGTAGGATGGCCCGGGAAGAGCAAATGTCGAACTCGTTGTGCATCTACACGTATACGGCAATATTGCTTATGTACAGTTTGCCAGTTCCGATTAGCTCCATTTTCCAAACTCAAATTCGGTGGATATTACAGAAAAGAAAAAACTCCAAAAACTTCTTTTTACTTCTTTATTTCCGAAACAGTATGCGCGTAGATTTGCAGGCCGAGAGCCGGCCTACATACGACCTACGTACGAGCTGATCAACAAACCCAGATCCTTCTCTGTTAATTTAAACATAATTATAACTGGAGAGCTTAATTTGATGTTCACGGTATTCAAAAAAAAACAACAGGGGTTTCCAGCGCTTGTGTTTTCCTATCATTATATGAATTGCTATCGTCACACACACACATCGTTCAGCTGTAACATCCTTTCTATGCCTAGCTGCCATGTCACCCAGAAGCATGAGGGCTGGATACTGCCAGGTTGCCCAGGCCTAGACAGGAGAAGTCAGGATACAGAGACCGGGTTCGAATCACAGACCTTCCGTCAGTAAATTCGCGCTCTAACCACTAAGCCATCTCGCCCCTCATGAAAAGACGCCCAAATTACTTAGATTCATCAGTTACGATGTACCTGGAAAAAGCCCTGAGCGGGTCATCGCGCCAAAACCAAAAGAAAGATCAATCGTCCTGTCGTGAGTGCCCAAAACAAAACGATTAATTGACTAAACATACCAATTCCATCGCTGATAGATTGAAGTGCTGCATTCTGACGCATCGCGTCGAACAAACGAGAAGCGTACTCTCGTAAACCATCTTGGCGGACCAGCTGCAGTGAAGATGAGTGGCAAAAACACAGTGTATAGAAGCGATTTTGTAAATTTTCGATTTGTTTCTATGATACAATCGCATAAAAGTTGGTGGTCTTAATTGAAGTCAAAATGGTGAACAGAGAACAGACATCAACTAAGGACAGGCTTCCTGAATAAAGCCAGTATAGCTTACAGAGACGGCTAATTGATACAAACGTTTCACAGAAAAACAAGGTAACGATGGATACATACTCTCTATCTACCAAAACGCTCTAGTTAGACTGTCAACCTTTTCTGCGATTAATTAATTGTGTGATACAAATAACAGCAGACTTACCCGTTTCACTTCCTGTAGCGACTTCCCTTCGTCTGCGAAGCGGTGAACGAAAAATTGGGTAAAACAGGTGATCACAGAGAACTAGTGTAATAACGTACCAAGTAAAGAGAAAAGCAACAAGTAGGGGAATGTGAAGTAAAATGGATGAAGAAACATAAGACAGGTATTTGGTAGCAGTTGGTTTGCAGGTGACAATATTTGGCTGAAGAATGCTGGACAGTTAAAGTTCAGCCAGGCAGGTGTGATATGTATGTATACCAAAATAAAGTCCAGTAAGATTTGACTGCCGCGAAAAGAGTTCGCCTTCCTAACGGATGTCGGTTAACAAGAGGTATAATACACAGGCGAATTGAAACAGGTTCATTCACCGCACATCCAGGCATGTAGAATGGGAAACGCGAAGTGATTGCGGCTTGAAATGGAATCGGTATCCCGAAAGATCCCAAACACGTTTAGTTGTGGAAGGAATGTGATTCAACCAACTAAAACCATTCGTCACTGACTCTTCATAGTATGTGCATCACATAGATGAGTCTATGGGAAAACCGAAATTCATGTGTGCACTTCCCATTAAACGATTACCCGTAGCCAAGCAAGATGAGTAAACACACAGCAATACAGGAGCATCACTAATGCATTGTAGAACGGTCGTCATAGTTACCAAAAATTGGCTATGAAAGTTTTCAAGTCCATGGAAGTTATGCAGGCAGGAAATCGATTAAGAAACAGCAAAACCAGGATACACGGAAGGCACGTACCACGAAGTCGAGCAATCGTAGTTTCTTTGAAATCTTGGAACCAGCCAACCCGCGTCGGCTGTCGGAGCCCATTAATCACAGCCAGGCAACGGTCAAGCAACATGGAATTGTGTAGTCGCAAGTCAATCGGGATACGAGCAGGAGTGATGAAACGATAAGGAGGATGCTTCGTTTCCGTTTGATGCTGCCAATAAGAAGAGAAGCAAACGCTTGCGACCAACTTGATAACGGTACTTATTAAAAGAATTGTGAATATTTCCGGTGTCCTGAGTTCCACAAAGTGTGGGCCTTTTTCTTATATATATATATATATATATATATATATATATATATATAAGCGACTAGTAGCTTCATCTCTTCGTCACAGCGCAATCGTCGAAATTTGGGTGGAGTCCGAAAGGTGTACACGTCGCAGGTGGTTAGGAATTCCCAGGTCCCAAAACGATAAACACAACCATTCTCGACAAATACACTCATCAGCATATCACTTGATTTTCACAGCAGACCAAACTAAATCTCTCGTCTATGATATTCAGCTGGAATCCAGATGAGCCCCCCTTCAAAACCAAAGTGGTATACAGATGAGTTTATAAATCGACTTTCATGCAATGTGGGTTAAAGTAGAATATGAAATTAACTGAAAATAGGGGACTGCGCCATCCTGATGAGCTCAAGAAGGCCGAAACCGGTCGCGGGCGGTCGAAGAGTTTTCAGCAACCTAGTGAGTAGTTTTCTCTATGAAAGCGCAATCATCCTGTTTACTAACTTCAGCTGTTAGTGACCGAATGGAGTGTGGATGAATCGATTAGGATAAAGCTGACAGTATAAGCTAGAAAAAAAACGGATAAACTAAACAATCAAGTCAGCGATTCATGAATCAGCACGGAACATCGACTGAGTGTGAGAAAATGTCAGATAAACAGTTGCGCGACTGACACTAATCGGAAGACGAGGGTGGGGAATTCCAGAACACCGAGAAACATGTCCTTGGTCAATATACTGCCCGACAATGCCTGAATCAGGATAACTCTCCAATGCAGCTCGGTTATGTTCCATATCAAGTACGAATGTGTCCAGTCCAGCTTGTGTATGTGTGTAAAGGGATGAGAAAACATCACCGGAGTCAATGTAATGTATGCCAATCTTCCGCAAAACAAGATTATGTCTGGAAACGCTAGTGCAAAAAGGTGGAAAGGGGATAAAAAAAACATACTGATCACTTGTCCGGAAACGTGATAGGAACGTGCAGTGTAAAACCTGACGGGGTAAATATCATCATCGTATTAATGTAAACACGAGCGTCCAGCTTACTGCAATCTGTTTACCTAGCTGAAGAACTGCTATGATGAATTTCCGGACCCTATTCCCTGATGTGGTTGCGTGATCTGTTCTCAGGAACAGCTTCAGGCAATCTAACAGACGTACACACTCCGACTGGTAGCCATATGGTTGGACGGGAACCGTACGTTTGCTTGCTTATCCAATGAGAACATATTGACACCCAGATTTACCTTGTACCAGTACAAAGAGGTAGTCTACAAGTGATTGACTTAACATTTCTCAAGAGGGGCTAGCAAGGAAAATAACCCATGACAACGACAGACTACTATTCAATCCATCTATCCACACAAAAATCAATCCTAAAGACAACAAGGCGACGTCATGGACAACGTACAGAACACCCGATCCGAAAATCCCAAGGGACTGTCGTGAATCGAATTAGAGTAGACTTGTCAACCACAGGGATTAACAATGAGGGCTTTCTTATCCGCGTCTTCTTTTCTGAGGAAAGATTCGACATCTAGTGCCGGGTGATGAGTAGGTTGTCTACTTGACCAAGTTGAAGAGAACTGACATATCCCGACACCGAATTCACGAAAGAAGGCTCCGTTGCACCTCCTATAGTGAAAGATCTTACAGAACATGGCTACATCTTGCTTTAGTTGTTTTGAGAAGTCTATGACTCTTGTTACTCTCCATCGTGAGGGCACCAGTGTTTGAGTCACTAAGCACTGTCATATGAAGCTACTTGAAAAGGTCTCTGAGGAATCAAATTACAAGGAATTTCTTCTTATACGTCGAAACGGTGCGGCTCCTTTCCATAGTACGCGTTGTCTGATTTTTACGTTGTTTTTGGTTCACATCCTGAGCAACAACGTATAGCCCATAAACCAATTGACAGCTTCACTATTACCGACCAGATTCGATCGGATAGGTAGTAAAGCCAGAATTACCGTTAGACTTCGTTATCACTGCACAATTAAGCCTTCCTTCTCTGTCAGAACCACATACACAGTAATTCATCAACTTCGTCCAAGGTGGCTAATCTCGGTCTACGATGAACCTTAAAAGTTCGCAACGCCCCTTACTGTTTCAGCCGGCACTGGTCATCTGAGACCGGATTTATTGAACAGCTTTCCGATTTCATGTTCAGTTGTCGTGCACATATCGGTTAAAGTCATGACTCTACGTACATACTCTAACGATCGTAAGCAACATATGTATTCGGATGGCCGAATTCGAGGTGACAAATAGACACAACATTACAAGAACCAACTGGCGCTCATGCCGACAGGCAGGTTCGAACTTCACTTCTGTCACCGTCATAGAAGTGTGCTAACATTCACCTATCAACAACAGCGAGTTACATTTCCATTATGGCAGTAACATTTTAGAAAGTTAGGCGACTTACTGAGTAAAACGAAATCGAAACCACCAAGACAACCTATGCGGTAGATGTAACTTTGAGTTGCCATTCGTCCCACCGTTCAGGCCAACAAAATTTCCTTCTGAGATCGCTTATCGCTACCATCGTTATCATCATCATTATCATCAGAGACAGCAACATCAGTACTTACAATTATGCCTCATGGTCGTACCATCATAAAGTCTGTCCAATTATATTTAAAGCGTTAAAATGAAAAGAACAGAGTTGGCGAAGAAGGGGACCTGGCGATGGCCTAGCGCAAGCATTCTACACCCTCCCCGTCTCAAATAGCATTTAGTGATATCACCCGAAAGCGTATTCGTTTTTAGTGGAAACACGGACTACACTGACACCGATCAGTGAAACCCCCAGGCAAGCGAAGGAGGGGCATTGGATACCCCATCCTTGAAGGCTTACTGCACCAATAACACCCAAACTCTTCGTAATCTGTTGCACACCATTCTGCCAAGCCATGCGTTGCAAATTCCGCTATTCTGAAGGAGCCGAGGAAAAAAGCACTCGTCTCGGAAGACGCTGTGTCAGCATGCATAGCACGTGGACGAGTCACCGCAATCAATTGAACTGGATGTTTTCCGTCATTGAAGTACCTGCTGCACAACCAATTACCGCTTTTCTAATTGCCTCGTCACGAATCAATTGACACCACCCAAGACCAGCAACACTTCTGAGACATCGGTGGTCAGAAATCTGAAGACGCCTCACATCATCTGTCCGCAGAAGCCATTTTTCACAACCATACAGCCATACAACCCCTACCGTAGCCTGGCACACGCGATCTGTGAGACCCAGTGATGTGCTTTTTCGACGCTATAAGTGACGCAAATTGACAAACGTGATTCGCGCCTTCGATATTCCCGCACTGACACTTCATCAGACACACTTCCGTTAGAGCTAATACAACTACCGAGGCATGTAAAGTCTCCACAACCTCCAGTGGCTCTCCTTGAATTGTAAGGGGTATTCTCAGAGAGTGCACGTTAGGAAGCAGGACTCTCCACGTTGAAGGTGCTAGGCGCATGCCAAAAGTTCGTATGATGGTGCTCTGTTTACTCAATAGAGCTTGTGCTGCGCCTTTCCCTACAAAGATGACGACGATGTCGTCTGCGTACTCCAAATCGTCAAGGTTCTCACCACCAACAATTCGAACACCGGGGTTTTGAAGATCTCCCAGCGTTTGCCTCATTATCCCATCGACGACGAAGCTAGACGAGAATGGAGAGATTGCACATCCTTGTCGGACATAACTTTCTGTAGGGAAGCCTTTGGAGAGTTCATTACATGTTCACACAACTAGAAGTATGTGAATATAGGGACCGAATTATGCTCAAACTTCTTGGATATGTGCTGTTGAGCAAGTGTGGTTAACAGCATTGGACGATCGAAAGAACGCACACTCGAAATCAAGAAATACCAGGACCATGGATAATCAGTACATATGGCGCTGCTCCAACATCTGACGGAGTGTGAAGACGTGATCGACACAGACCCTACCCGCTTGATGCTCACGGTCAAGGATTTGCGTGCTGCTGCACGACAACGCAGAATCAGTAACACCTGAAGCCTTCTTAAAATGGGAGTCAAACTAACATATAGCTAAGCAGATTGGCTTTCTAGGTTTGAAAACAGATTTCGAAGTGCTTAGGGTGGTCACTGAAGTCGAACGTACAGAAGCTGCAGCTAAGTGTAATGTACGGTGAGCAAAACGGTCAGTCCTAGTGCTGGGACCTGCGGAAAGAGTATTCATACTTGAGTGGAGTACGGCAGAAGAGGGAATGCCCCAAGTGTAAGAGATGTGTCAGGAGTAGGGTGTTTTCGTTTGCCCACCCTACTGTATGCAGCAAGTAAGGCGACCCGGCTGGTGACGTCACGCGACGGCCGATGTGGCGTAAGATTATTCTTAGTTGTAAGTACTATGGTTGTACGTAGTCTGGGATACTGCCAGGGCATCTACACCTAGACAAGAGGATGATTAGAGTCCCCACCCAAGGCCTTTGGCTCAAAAATCTGGCCGGAAGGCAGCGATGTTTGCCGGAGAGTGCAAGTGCATTATCATTATTATAGAACAAGTCTCCACACATGTTCTAACCTTCAATCTGGAGAGTCAGGAGACTGTGTTGATAAGATTTCAAACCAGTGACCAACCTGGTATGAGACGCTGTTAGAGTCGCACGGACACCACCCAGTATAGCTCAGTGGGTCACAAAGGCACACAAACAATCACATAACGGCGAGGTCCAGCCTTTTTGTGACGGAGTATATGTGCCGCTGGTGATTAGAAATGGAGAATTTGTTTATCATGCGCAAACGATTAGCGTAAACTAAGGCGTGGCATGTTAACGTATTATGTAGATAAAGCAGAACAGTCGCAGAATCCGTCCAACAATGACCGTCTACAGATATACTCCGTAAACTTGTGGGCAGTATACCGATACTAGGTCTGAAAGAGGAGTTGTCGCCACAATAGCTGTGAAGATCCTAGCATTGCTAGTGAATGGTCACTTAAATGATACAAGAGCACACAGCAGCATCTGAAGCGTACAGTTGTGATACCTCAGTACAGACTGTTCCCTATTGCTTCGTAGCATTAACACAACTTTCCATCCGAAATATGCCAGCCCATATCAAAAACAGTTTTCGATCGAGTTAGGGAATAACCCTTCTGCTAGGCAGCGAACTTCTGGTACACAATGGAACAGGAACACACACGAGTTTCACATAAGTTCTAGCCCGAAACGGCACGTCATTGTGTTTCACGTCGTTAGTAGGTCGCCCAAACGCAGACACCTGTCTTCTCTTCGGCAAACGTTTATCTTAGCCAGCACGTAGGAACTCAGGGAGGAGCGGACGATCGCTAAACTGGACGGTAATCCTGGTTTATCGGTTTATGGAACTTCGAAGAGGTTTATGTGGTCTGCTGTGTACTACCTAGCGAGGCGGTCAATCCAAAGCATTCAAATCTTCAGACATTTTGCAACGTTTCAGGTCCTTTACGAAGCTGTAACCTATTCCTATGTCACTTATATGGGTCGAACGAAAACAACTGATCAACACTTTCCCAGTTAAAACTTGTAGCCTCTGCGCTGGTCATGTGTTCACATAGTAACACAAGTATCAGTCTTCTTACCATACGGATTTCATGATTGTTCTGTTTTATATGCATAATGCGGTAACCAAGTTTGGCACGCCATATAGCAGCCGTTCGATCATAGTAGATGAATCATCTATCCCTAATTAGTGACGACGAGTGAACTCAAAGTTCTACTAGCCTGCTATTCCGTGAGACGAGCGGTAGCGGGGACGCTGAATAATGGTTGCATGGACCAAGCTCTCTAACATTATCGAAATAACACTGGCCACCCAAGGCAGCAGTCTGACGAATGATTGGAATCTGTCCAACATGTCTACGACAAAGTGAGGTATTCGACGAAAAGCGGATGGCAGCCCTACTCTCGGATAAAACAGGTCTACTTGAGATCCCTTTATAGAAACGATATTAGTTTACATCAGCCCCTCGTAAAACCAAGTGGGCTACAGAGAACCTATGTGGCTGCCTGCTTACCTGTTCACACCCGTGATTTTATGCACCAAAATCCAAGAAACTAGATCTTCACCTCAAAAAATTGTCTGACTTATTGTTACTCGTGGATATTTATGAACATTTGGAAAGAAATATTCCGCACACCGTAAAAGAATTGGATGCTATCTGTTTTGAGTTTTCCAATGGCTAACAGGCCGGAACTCAGGTGGAACTAAGGCAAACTGACACTTTTATTATTCATTTATTTATCATTTATTTATTATTCCATTTATTAATGGAGGCCTGGCCGGAAAGGCAAAAGAATGGCCAGGTGCGCACAATCCAAAGCAGGACAAGAATAACTGAATCGATCGAACTTAATCTGCCTGGAGCAAGCGGGTAAATACTTGATGACCGGATTGATATTGATGAGCACAAGGTAGGCAGAAACAATAAAAGCACACCACGACGGAAACATGGATTAACCGAATATCCCCAAAAATAACTGCATTTTGGATACGTTGCAATCAGGAATTAGCCACAGTGCATGTTTCTGATCATAGAAAAAACTTGCACAAACCGCGGTTCGAAGAACTACAGAAGATGGCAAATTAGATAGCGAATCGTCGAACGAAATAGGCAACATCTCGTTGAATCCGAAAGTAATACGTAGATGGAATTAGAAAAGTCAAAGGACAACTCACCAGGAATGTGTCTCGAGGATGACACATTAATTGTTCATATGCATCCCAAAAGTCCATGACACGTTTTCGATGACTTGACTAAAAAACGAGGGAACACGTTTGAGATGTGTGCCGACGGGTACGTAAACCATGAAAAGAAGTGTGAAACCTATATACGGATAGACCTCATGAATACTTCACTGGTTTCAACCAACTTGGCCTGACGTCATCAGCTTACTCGCGTCCCCACAGTTATTGATCCAAATAAGAATCTAACCGAAGTAGGACTACTCACCTTCACCGACAATTCACAGGTTATAAACCGCAACCGCTCCTCCATCAGCTTCGCATCCACATCTCCGTGATTGATGGACGGCCAGCCAAACAGCAAGTCTGAAATTGGAAGTAGCATTGTCTTCACCATTATGTAGGTAGGTCGCGACGTCGTTAACAGGTTTAACGCACTAAATGAGCATCCAATTAATACGGATACTTGGTTGCCGATAGCTAGAATAGCCCTTCGCACGGGTGATGAGGAAAAATAGATTTCTTGGAAACGTTTAAAGTGATTTATGGTGATGTGAAGTAAATGAATGACCGCCGATATGTAGGGCGCGTGCCACCAACGCTGCGAATGATATATCGTTCATACTTTCTACCTGCTTTACAAACAGGTAATTCAAGTAGCGACTCTGTCCGATATTCGCAGAAGCCAGGTAAGCGAGACCAACGTTCCTAACTCCTTGTCAACAGTATAGGAACAAGGATAGTATACTAAGCCCATAGGAAGGCAGCTGTGAGGACCGATCTCACAAAAATCCATCTCCGAGGTTGACAAAGGTAGCTAAGAAACTAATTAACCACCGCCAATTTCCACGCACAAATGGAAATAAAAGGAATAGGAATATGGTGAACTTCCATATGACCGGTATTCGCTGCAACGAAATGCCCATTTCCTCATTCCTTCTATAGAACCGTGGTATACAATCTCTACCGTCCACTACATCAACTGATCGGATGAGATGGACCCATATTTCACTACGGTAGCTGATGAAGGATATTCAGCGATAGGTGCCGCAGTCTCTGCATGGATTATTTGGTGTTTGGTATACATATCAAATTTCGCCTCAAAATAAACTTAGAACTGGATGCAAATCTTCATCGAATTGCTTGTTCACCCACTCAGACAATCTGATCTCCCGTGGAAAAACAGAATGTTTCCCCTTATGGGCAGTAACTTTCACGGAGGACTTGGAAACCCATGAGGTTTATGGTAAAGATGTGACTGGACCTCGAAGAGCACAGCTAAACAAAGTCCACAATTCTCGCTGGAAAGTATTAAGTGGCAATATGAGAAACGGTCAGGTGGTCGTTTGGCGGCAGAAACAGGAACCTTCCTGATTATACCTATAGTTGGAGAACTAATTTAGGTATCAACTATGGTCCTAAATGGTGCTGATTTATTCTGACACATAATCGTCATCCACAATAACCAAATATCCCGCGAGGATCTATTAACATACAAATATTAGATAGTCTGACTATACATTCGTGGTTACACTGCACAAATTAGCCCTGATCCAATTAAAATGCAAAAATAATCTACGGTCGTTATCATCAACATTGACAACAATACATCATCATCATCATCACCTGTAAGAAACCGTGTACTTGTCGTACAGTGGTTGTAGCTGCCACAGTTGCGTCCGCCGATGATTTGGGGAGGTGAGGAAGGTAGCTGCGCATTGGAGGCGAGAGCTGGTAAATTGGTGCGTAAACACACCACTGTCAATGGACTGTTAAGTGGGGGGATTGGGAAGGGAGCTAATAGCTTGATGCATGAGCGCCATTGAGGGCGCGATTGGGCCATGTCTGACAATGTCTCTAACCATTGATGTGGCCCGTCTCGGGGTCCCCATCCAGGAAGACGGCAGTGACCAGCGCAGCTGAGTTTGCTGGTAATGGCTTTTATACTTCGCTGCCAAGTCATTGTTTGACCGCCTCTGGCTCGTTTCCACCCTTCACGTGGTTGTGCGAAAAGAACCCTTCGAGGAAGTCGGTCGACTGGCATGCGCAGCACGTGGCCAAGCCAGCGCAGCCTATGCAGTGTGATCAGTTCATCTATCGAGGGTGAGTTATTTCTCCCGAATACCATTCGACGTACTTCAGCATTGCTGATCCGGTGTTCCCACCAGATTCGGGCAATGCTCCGAAGACATCGGTGGTCAAACACTGAAAGTCTTTTGACGTCCTCGGCGCGCAGCGGCCAGGTTTCTGATCCGTATAGTAATACGGAGCGCACCGCAGCATTATAAACTCGACCCTTGACGGATAAGCTGATGTCACGCCTACGCCACAGGTGACGCAGGTTCACAAAAGCTGCTCGGGCCTTAATTCGGATGGAAATATCATCTTTCGCGAGACCACCGGGACTAATACAGCTGCCCAGGTAGACAAATTTGTCTACTACCTCAATCGGTTCACCCGCAAGCAAGAGGCTAGGGTTCGGGCCCACCCAGTCTTGCACTAGCACTTTACACTTTGCAGGTGTGAAGCGCATGCCGAACCGTGAGGCGGAATTAGTTAGATTATTTAATATTCTTTGCATTACCACGGCGTCAGATCCAAGAAGAGCTATGTCGTCTGCATACTCGATATCTGTGAGCGGACGCCCTGGGAGCACTTCGACTCCACAGGCATTAGAGGCTGATAGTGAGTCTTCCATGATCGCATCAATGACGAAGTTGAAGAGGAAAGGTGAAAGAGGACAGCCCTGTCTGACACCACTTGATGTGGTGAACTCAGGCGAGAGCTTCCCGTAGACCTTCACACGGCCGCGGCGTACAGCGTCTTAAGGAGGGTCAAGAATTTATGGGGGACACCTTTGCTCCACAGACACTGCCATAGTGCCTGGCGGTCTACAGAGTCAAAGGCAGCTTTCAGATCGAGAAACACAACCATTGTTGGTTGCTGGAAGCAGTGTCGCTGCTCAAGAATCTGTCGGAGGGTGAAGATATGATCGATGCATCCTCTTGCAGGACGGAACCCAGCTTGGTTTTCACGGATCTGTCTCTCCCTGTGTTCAGTCAACCTTCGAAGGATAAGACCAGAGAGCACCTTCGATGCCACAGCTAACAGGCTGATGCCACGGTGGTTTTCGCACAGGGTCCGCGTACCCTTTTGAAGATAGGGATAACTGTCGACATGCCCCATTCTGCAGGTTCTCTTCGTTCCATATAGCACCACAAGCTTTGTCAGATGGGTCACCAGGGATTCTCCGCCTTCTTTGAAGAGGGCTGGATAGAGACCGTCCGGTCCTGGTGCCTTCTCACGTTTTAGTACGGATAGTTCGTACTTTATTTCCTCTTCCGAAGGGCGATCAAGGTTTACATTCCACTCGCCTGTATGCATTATCTCCACAGGCTGTGTTGCAGAAGGCCAGCTAAACTGTTCTTCGAAGTGTTCGGCCCATCTTTCCAGTCGAACGTTTTTGGGAGTGAATTAATGAGCCGTCTTTTTCACTTATCGTTTCGCTGACCGTTGTTTTCCTGGGACCAGTCGATCGTATCAGTTGATATAGGGCACGGCTGTTTCCCGTAGCAAAAGCCTTCTCCATCTCTCGAGCTTTCGATTTCCACCAGAGCTCTCGGTCTTTCCTTAGGCTCTTCACTATTTGGCGTTTAAGGGATTTGCGTGCGCCGTCGTACGCGTTGCCTGCTGGTATGGATTTCCGGGCATCAATCATGGATAGCGACCTCGCCGATATCCAGTGGTTTTGTGGTCGAATCGGGGAGGTTGGACAGACAGCACTGAAAGCCGCTAACATAGCTTCTTTCACATTTTGCCACGTTTCATCTACATTCGCACTGTCAGTGCATGTGGAGAGTTGTTGGACTAGCTCAGATCGGTACTGTTGAGCTATGGTCGATCTTTGAAGATAGTGGATTGGCATGCTTCTTTCTAGTTTGCGAGGGCCTGAAGGGAAGCGAACTGTGACAACAATACATCAGTACTACAAACTGCTGTCCAAATGCCATGCAACCATGGGGTAAGAAAGCCTTAGAAAAGAGTGGAAAAAAGGAAAGGATAAGAATTTCGTGCGAAGAAGCCTCACGTCCCTAAAGAAAACGGTCACGAATGAGGTGCTAGACCTTCAGACATGATCAAAATAAACACATCTAAACATCAGATCGAATTAGGGCGCCATCAGTGAGATACGTAAATCGATCAACAAACTCAAGTTCTTCATTCCGAAGTAAGAGTTTGTATTTTGAAGGTGTGGAAAGGTGCGGACGACCTCCAATATTCCGTTCTAGGTATTATGCGCGGACATATACTCATCAAACAACAAAGTAAAAGGATGTCCACAGTACAATTCATTAATCTCTCTCCAGATATGATTTCGATGCCTGGATTCATGGGCCCTTGGGGTGTAAATCCGCTTGGTAACGCAGATGACAAAATTGAACAGAAAGGAGAGAAGGGATATATTTGACAAACTCCACTGGCTATCAGATCGAAATCCTCTTTGACACTCCGGACTTAAGTCTCACATGCCGAGGATGTGTTATAATATAGGGAAAGCCAATGAACGTGTTAAGATAGGCATGACATTCATAGCCCCATGATTGAAAACTCGATACGCGTAACTTTACAAACACAAGTATGATGAACGAGTAGCCTCAACATGTTCTTGTTCCCAAATACGTATAAACAAGCTAACCAAAGCAGAACAACGCTGGAGAAACTCATCTGGCCCAGCAGACAGATAGCGCATCAGCTCAAAAAGGTACATCAGTACCTAACAACTGGTTTAAACACACGGATCACGGCTCCAAATGAATGGGTCGAATAAAAGATATAAGCACAGAGTCAGAAAGCAGTCAGAAAACTGCTGTTGAAAATATTCCGCCTAGTGATCTTAGCTCGCCCACGGAAGGCATTTTGGCCCCCTGTTTTGTGGATTAGCTGCAACAGCACTAATGCATTCCCAGCCGCACTGGCCTCTTCCCTCTCTTAAAATTTCCGATTTCACCACTTCTCCCTGTTCAGATAGGCTATGATTGAGCTGCCGTCAGATCGACCTTCTAGCTGAATTGTACTCTGAGCCTAAGGGGATAGGCCTCCTTGTATCAAGAAGTGGTGGCGACCGTTCTGAGATCCGGTGGATTCCGAGCATGCGCTTCGAAAAAAACAAGCTGAGGTCCCGGTGTTATATATAGCCGTGGTTATCGTACCCCAGTTAAGGTCAATGTCCTCCAATGAGGCAACTTGTAATGCATTGCATAGTAGGCTCTGGGTGCTTCCATGCTTCTCTGCTGCTAAACAGGGAGTTTGCTTATTGAGTTTAGGGAAAACGTCCAATGAAAATATTCACCGAACAAGGGCGTGATGTGAATCAGCCCGTGTATTCCAAAGCGGTCGGCAGTCACGGACTGACAACGCTAACAGCGATAAGGCAATTTAACTTCAAGGCTACTCGGTGGAAGAGACGTCAGATAGCACAACGGCGCGCATTTCGTCCAAACCCAATACAACTGATTAGTTCAAAGTTGCAAAAGACGTCCATCATGACCATTGTGTTCAAACTAAACATACCATCAGGGCGTGCTGCTACTAAGAAGTCCTACCTTAGCACTGAAACCTTCTACGAATACGATTACACCCCAGAGCTCTTCTTGATGAGTAAGGAATTGATCAGTTCTCAATAGGCGTCGCTTAGTGAAGCAGCACTGGTTAGTTGCATACACGGGCACGACAAACACTACCCAACATCTCGACAAGTGCGAGTGTTTATGGAAACATAAAGTCAGACGGCAAAGAGTCGGTTGTTTAGCGGTATCCAGTCGAGTAGTGAGGGGCCAGCTCGCAAACTGAAGACTACACCAACGCCAGGACAACTTGCTTCAGTAGCTCCACCGTTAGTCAAATTTCCCAGATGGTGACGTCTATTATATGGAGGCTGCTGCAAGCTCAATTAGTGTACCTGTATTTTGCATTCGCGTCTAAATGTAACAGAAGTCAGTTGGAAAAAATACCTGTGTGTATGTGTATGTGTATAGAAGTAGCTCCTTGTTCGATCTGTTTAAGAGTTCGAACCTTAACGATGGCAATGAAAACAGAAGACCGGGCCTGAATAGCGAGCGTGGAGTGGAAGATGTGAGCAGTGGCGTGTAATGTACCAATGTATCAAGCTGGAAAGGACGGGAGTCAAAACACAGCAATAAAAAAACCATGGAGGTCAACAGTCACGCGTTTTTGTTCATCCGCCCTGTTGTACGCAGAGAATATGACGACCCAGTTGATATCAGCCGATGTGGCGTGAAGGTATATATAACTGGAAATTTCGTGGTGTACCTGGCCTGAGACACTGCCAGGATGCCCAAACCTAGACAGGATGACCATAAGGGCCCTCATTCACAGCCACGAAACGTGCTGTCAGATCTTCAACTGACCAACCTGGTGGGAGAAACTCTGTGAATGTTGAACGAGAATTCTCCAGTAGACATCAACGGGTTACTGAGGTATGCAAACCGTCGCAGCACAATAAGGTCGCACTATGGCGACAATGTCCGCACTATTGAGGATGAGATAGCCCAGTGGTTAAGGCTCCAGCTTACGGACTGGAAGATCCGCGGTTCGATCACAACCTCAGCATCTCGAGTGCTCCTGTCTAGGATTGGGCAACCTGCCAGTATGCCAGCCCTTGTGCCTCCTTCCGTTGGCATGGCAGCTAGGTGCCGAAAGGGTGCTACAGCTGAATGATTATTGTTATTATTATCAAGGCTGATTATTGGTCATGTCCACATTCCACCTCAACCAACAGCATACTCGCGTTAAGGGGGGGGAGTGATTTCAGTCGTCCATGTTTTCGGACGATGTACTTGGTGGAACACCTTCACTTTACGGCAGTTATATTGGTCCCATAAAACACAAGACGACCGGATGGACAGAATGACAGGAAGAGGTCATACTGTTCCATACTTCAAGTGAAGCAACAGGAACGTGGGGCAGTCATCTTGATCATTCATTCTGTTTGATATTCAAGTGAACACACTTGAAACTATCACTATCACTACAGACACAAATGAATAAAACAGGGGAATTGTCAGAAACTTAACGGTTAAGAGCTGGGCACGTGCGAGTGTTGATCTGCCAGTGATCAAAACATCAGTGTGAACACTGATCTTTGAACACTGAACACTAGTCACCTAAACATTACAGATTGTATTCCTGCCTAGCACCAGTACGTTTGAATGTACATTGCTTTCGTTTGAACGGCTCGCCTCTCGTCCTATCGCGATTCCGGTGTGTCACCATAGTAGAGAAGAGAGACGGAGTTCCTCATGACGATAACGAGTACTACGGCCACGTGAAACACGCAAGCATGCAATACACTGGGTGCGTTACAAGTTAACACTTGCCAATTTACTCACCTATTGTCATGCAGAAAAAGTCTCGACAAAAGGCAGAGAGACCACAGCGCACACTGAAATGTTCACTCACAATCCGATCGTGTGCGTAGATGACAAGTTGGGCAAGCGCCCTGTACAAATCCTACAAGCATAATTCACTTTTCATTTCGTTCTTGCCTCTTTGAAAGCTTCTCGGATGTTCTCCGTTCCTTTAAGGAAAAAACTTGAAATTTTCCACGTGTGTACCTCGCCTGTTTTGGAGTAGATGAAATATAAAGGAGGAGTACCTGGAAAGTTTGCGCTTCCTACGTCAAATCGAGCCGTGTGACGAAGTTGAGCCAACTGGTGCCTGTTGAGTGCTTTCAGATTTCCATCTGTGCCCTTCGACAACATTTCACACTCGTCAAATTCAGGTGCGCTGAAAACACTGTCAACTGGTTGGTTCTAGTGTCACCAACGCGGTCAGTTCAAAGAATGGGAAAACAAACAACTCACAGATACGTTGATGATGCTTTGTGGTAAAATAACTGAAAAATCTTTCCAAAGAAACAAATGCTGAATGGCAGTCTATTAGGAATTGCATTTATGAGCAACATCAAATCTCACTGTTTTCAAAATATTTACTGCACTGGATAACTCCTCATCAGGAAGTTCCAGATCCGCTACATCCGAAATGAGAGGAGAACGCTGTAGAAATATGTGACATCAAAGAGGCCCATAGGTAAGACCTACTTGAGGTTCCGAAATTTCGCAACTACTCCGCACAGCCATTTGATCAAGACTGAAGGACCTTTACCGCTTATTCAGTAACCAGCTATTCACGTCATCTGTCCAATGCGGATACCAACTGACGCCCAGGATTAAAGTCATATCAAATGAGGCCGGGTGTACGACCAATATCTATTATTTTAAAAAAGAAACTGGATTAGTTCAGATCTCAGGCGGCATAAGTTCAGGCAAACTTGTTCGACACAGTGCAGGATTGAACAGCAGACTGAAAAGCAATCAGGGAAGAAAAAAGAAGGAACAAAGGGCGCTATGAGGTGCCCGGAAATCGATGGTGTCTACGTTTGAGTGCGCTTTCTTGTTTGAGCATCTTTGTTCTCTCTCCATTCCCAAACCCTCCGCATAGCTTTTAATGGCTTCTTACCAACAGCAGCCGCCACATCTAAGCAACCGTTTCGACTGGCCACTTGGCCCAGGTGAGTGACAAGAACAGTCAGGCAAGAAGTGCTATCTTCAATAAGATCAAGGGCAACCACACCAACATGCCTGACCACTAATCCATTTGGATATTCAGGATGCAGACGTCGGTTTCATGCCCTTACCAGGTTGGACACACTGCGACACACAGACTGTGTGTCGGATATTGATAAAAGTCAGTTTACACGGATTTTAACACGTCCAAATATCCGCCTCCCTTGGAGAATACCTTCACTTGTTGATAGCAAAGATAAAATTGCGTCCATGCGCTTTGTGTGACAACGTAACCTTATACCTCACACAGACAGATATAATCACGAGTTTTCTTCGTTAGTAATTGAAGAGCACTGGTAGCTCAGGTTGTAATGATGTTCGTTGATCTGTTTACTAAGCGGGGCAGTTCGGTTGGCACTTCCATTCACAACGCAATTCTACTCACAGTGCAGTGACGATGTCATCTGGACTAACAACAGAACACTCGGCTCCCACCTAATATTCGACCGGCAGCCATCAAGCGGCTCAAGTCCAGCTTCTCTCATTGAATGAAATGATCCAATTCAATCTGTGCCGACCTTGTCGGTGGTTGCGGAATTTGTAAAATTCATGTCCCCCTGTCTTGGTACAATTATTGTGGTGAGTTCACATCTGATGGAGAAAGCGGCATCATCAGCATTGGATAGCCTTGGCCATGTCGGGGTTAGAACTCATGACATCTGACATGCAAGGCGAGCCTGTTACCGCGCTGAACGCATCTGAATTATTACGTCGGAACAGGCGAACGCGTTCACATTCGAGCGATATGATTGGTTGGCTCGACGCCTCCGAGGATAATCCAGTAACAGTCTTGGTGTGAATATCAAAGAAGAGGTGGAAAAGGGGCCCGGATTCTTTATGGTATACTCAAATATACCATAGCTTATTGGCACATTCAATCGCCGCTCAGAGGCGAAAAAGCCCACCCTACCATTCTGTGCGAAAAATGAGGGTTCCTATCAGAGCAATCGCATCGAATAGACTCACAAGAAGACCAAACTCCAGCTATTCTCACGGACCAAAGTTACTTCACGTAATGCGGGACTCTGATAGGGACGTTGCCTTAAGTCCCTTGGAGGATGACGTCCTCAACGAACCACCTTTCAAAAAATGTACGCTGACATCTCCCGGGCCGAAAAAGTCGCAAATAGGGAAACAGACTCTATGACGAAAACGAAAATTAATTTTCTTCCATGGAGTTCTGTAACTGAAAAACTTTTTACATGACTGTGGTGATTGGAAACACATTCGGAAGCTACTAAGAGTGAACGACATCTTCGCTACTGAAATAACTCTCCTAAAAACGCCCTCTAACTATGCATCATTAAAACCATATTTATGTCCTCTCAAGCTGTCAGCTTATCACTCAATATCCGTCACACTAACCACCGACCTGATTCTGACTCCGATCAGCCGCAGAAATGAAAGCTTCCCGCCTCAATAACGGCGACTCACAAAAAGCACCTGGCGCTCGAGATGGGTGTGATCGACAAAATGAGAGAACTCACGACAAAACCACATAAACAAAGATTACCAGCGGAAGATCCATCCCGATTCCCGTATCCAAAACACGCACCTTCCGTAAAGACCTTCATCTTCAGATTCCTCAACTGCTGTTACACCAGTTCCCGAGGAAGCCATATAAAGTATGCTGGACTTCTCAATCGCCACCAATAAACTCCCTGGGACCTATGATCATAACGGAAACTGAGCTCGAGCTGGACATCGACGACTCCGACCTGCCTCTGTCGGGTCTGACTAATCAGGCTAGACTGACAGTAAGGAATTGGCGGTGTGACCTTTCTATGCGACCTTACTAACTTCCCAACTCTTCCTATTACAGACGTTGTTCTGTGGCCGTTCACTCTCCAATAGCCGTCAGTTACCGTCCTCCCAAAAGTTCCGTGCTTCAAACGATAGCTTCTCATAGATCTTCGCGATAGGCATATCTCGGTCAATCACAGATTCCCATTATGAACCATCGTTTGCCGAAAAGAGTGCTGTTTTCCGTGCCCAACTCAGAGTGGCGGAAGCAGAGAGGTGGCCAACTCTTGGCTTGGCAGAGGGATATGAAGGAGATTAAGAAACGTTTGGGTGCTGTCGGTGCTACTCGACTTCCGGGATGGGGACCGCGTGATCCCCACTGCGCCTGGTTAGAGACTCTGCGAGATGGGGAACGCCGGTGAGCGAAGAGCTGCAAGGGTAAATGATAATTCCCGGTTTCCCAGGCCGAAGAAGGGGGCTTAGTTGAAATACCCCACCTTGAGCCTTTGACTCAAAAGTCTGACCCACAAGGCAGTGGAAGAATGTAGGGTTTTGTTCGGGGACCCTGCCCTAGCCTCTGACTCAAAAGTCTGACCCACAAGGCAGTGGAAGAATGTAGGGTTTTGTTCGGGGACCCTGCCCTAGCCTCTGACTCAAAAGTCTGACCCACAAGGCAGTGGAAGAATGTAGGGTTTTGTTCGGGGACCCTGCCCTAGCCTCTGACTCAAAAGTCTGACCCACAAGGCAGTGGAAGAATGTAGGGTTTTGTTCGGGGACCCTGCCCTAGCCTCTGACTCAAAAGTCTGACCCACAAGGCAGTGGAAGAATGTAGGGTTTTGTTCGGGGACCCTGCCCTAGCCTCTGTTTCCTAACCCGTCCTCCTTCGGGAGGAAGGCGGCATCGCTGTTTCTATAAATATGGACATTCTGATCGCCTAGGGGAAACATCTCCTCCTATCGCAGAGGACAGTACGACTTTACCTCCAGACCGCCTCGTAATACGATTACTCGCAGTATGGGGACTCGCTGTTCTTCGTCGGGTTGCTCCTTGTTGGCCTTCCTGGCATGGTTGAACCTTTAGGAACTGAGTTCCAGCCAGTAGAGCCCGCAGGATCATTGCAGCACAGAAGCCCGACCACCACAACAAGGTGACAGCTTTGGGTCGGGCTGCAAGATATGGCTGCCAACCGATGTCAGTGGTGTTCTTGTTGTCACTTTCTATCCAGATTGCCTGAATGAATGTCTGGAGGTATAGGCACCTCGGAATGACTGTAATAAGCTAGCAATAAGCCCCTTCCCCGTCCACCTCTATTGTTTGCTTCACAATAAGGCTTACAAATAAATCATGGTTGTACGGCAGCGAAGCATCGGTGTTGTTATGCTGTCGATGATGATGATGAGTCGCATTATGAGAGGCTTCAAAATCTTATTTCTTATGGACTGACCCTCCACAGAACGTTTTACAACCATGTTAAACGGTCAAACCAAAATCGAGACTATAACAATCCTTCGTTCGTTGATCCGATTCCGACCAGTGGGAAGTTAATGGCTATCAACTATTAACCACCTTTAGGCCGTGGCGACTATCCAGTACTCGTGTAACCACGCGACAAACGCAGGACAACTCTCCTATGCTCGGTAACCAAACTAAAATCTGTCAACCTACCCCGCAGCGTCTGGGCCGGCCTTCACGAAAGAATTTTCACTAAAAGCGGCATGGAAAACTTCCACCGAACCATGATGCTCACCAAACCTGTTTCACAAGCCACGGCATCTACTGCCTCTACCAGCCCATAAAGCTGGATTAGAAGCAGGACCAAGAAATGGTTTGCTAAACGGAACGATCTTAGCGTCACTACCAGGAATTTCCTAGTGAAGACCTACGGTGAAACTATAAGATGCTCAGAAACCAGTAAGTCTGTCTAACTCTAGAAGACAAGCAACTGGCAGGCTTGGCTGATGAACAAATTTACAACACACTATAAGCTCCTATACAGACACTTCAACAGCCTTGAAAAGGTAGTGCATGGCATCCTAGCATTGAAAACCGAAAATGGTCTTACAAGTAAGTTTAAAGAAAGCCGATGCCTTGATTAGGCTACGCAGTTTCATCACCACGAACCAATCTTTAGCTGGACACAAACATATTCGATCATACAGTTTCACCAGATACGGTTGAACATTAACTCGAACCCCCACCCATGAAAATGCCGCTTATTGCATCGGCCAATGACCTATTACTACCAAAGGGTATTCGGCACGTCTTGTGTTTCCGAACGATGCGAAGCTAAAGTAATTAGTCCCGCGAACAGAAGGACAGAATGCTCTAACCCGCAAACTACAGGCCTCCTACTCTACTTGTCATCCAACCAGAAGTCTTGGGATCAACCATAGGCGAGCAACTGCGAAAATACCTCGAAAATCGCGATCTGATGGCACCTGTGTGGCACAGATTAAGGAAGCGGAAGCTCTGTCTAACAAACTTCTTTTTAACAAGAGACGTGTGGACTGGATTGTGACAAAGGAGTAGAGATTGAATTTATCCACCTAAGCTTCCCCGACAGCGTCGACCGCGTGCAACACGAAACCTATCCATAATTGGTTGCGCAGGAAATCCAATGCGGCTCTTCCTGTAATATCTCTAATGTTTGCTACAAAATGGAATTACTAACCTTCGAGTCATGGAACGATGCCCGACGCTATACCCAGCCAAACTAGGGGACCAAAAGCATCGGTATTGGGGCCACCCGTTCTATTCCTTCAATAACGATCTACCATACTACCTACATCCCTCATGAAAACTGTTCACCAATGAATTGAAGATCCAGAGAACCGCCCGTACGCCTCATGAACAGGGATCCCTACAAGCAGACCTATATACAGCCTTCAACGGTCAATTACAGACCATCTACTGCGTACTCTCTCTGTTGTCCCGTCCCCCGACCGCTCCTTCTGGGCCTACAAGCATTTCAGTATAAACTGCGAGACTTGGGAGCAATCGCGCAAAAAAACCTAACTGCAGTGCCTCTATCCCAAGGGTAGTATTGTTTAAACACCGGAAAGAGTTGTGTTGCACAGCTGACGAACCTAAAAGAACACGCGAAACACCAACATCCGAAATTATTACCCATTATGGGATGTGAAAAGCCACGCCTATCATTCCACACAATCCCATCAATTCTATAAAACCTATGTAAATAGCTTGGTACGTATGATGTGTAACTCAGGGGCATCAGTTTAGCAGCACGCTAGGTGGTTAACGGTCAGAAGTCCGGCCCTGACAAACTGTTTATTGCTTGGTGATATCCGCGGGCTGGGAGGGTTTCCGACACGTTCCGTGAAAGTCACTAGTTGCGTGTAGCCCCTAGGAAAAGATGCGGAGAGCGATGTCGACTTCCGCCGGGCGGAGATCTAATTCTGTGGATACGCCAAGCCCCAAGTATTTGAGTAACCAAATGGGAAAACATCAGGCTGACTTGTAAAATTGCACAAAATGGGGAGGCGTGAAACATCTGTCCTAATTTCCTGCGCTAATTTTCAGCAAGCCCAGACTGAACCCCTGATCGTCGTAATTGAGCTAGTAGCACGCCGTTTCATCTGGGGTTTTAGTCCAAGGACTCCGTGACCCGGACAGTATATGCAGCAGTATTGTGACGTGTTTTGCACCGGGGAGTATTGCGGATATTCATTCTCGGTTATCTACTGAAGCAGATGAACCACTAACAGACACTGTTCAGACAACTTGGACGGAAACAACCTAGACATATGTGGGTCAGATTTCCCCGTCAGTATATTTACGACAGTAACTCCGACGACGCTGTTTATTTTCTGACTTCCTTAGTAGTATGGTAGTAGATAGTCGTTCAGCTGTAAAACCCCTTCGGTGCAGAGCTGCCATACCAAGCAAAGGGAGAACGACGGCTGGGATACTGCCAAGTTGCCCAAGCCCAGACAGGGGAAGTCGAGAGGCAGAGGTCGGGTTCGAATCACCATTTATAAAGCCTTCGAGTGAAACGGAGAGAAAATGGTTAGCAGTGAAAGGGACCTGGTGCTGGCCTAATACAGGCATTCTGAGACACACGCCCAAGCGAACAATCACGCAACCTAGAAAGAACCTGGCACCGATCAGTCACCATTTCTCGCAATGTCTCCAGAAAAGCGAAGGAGGGATCACAAAGACATTATCCTTAAAGGTGGACCGCACCAACAGCACCCAAACTCTTCGTAATCTGTTGCACACCATTCTGCCAAGTCATGCGTTGTTCACGTCGCAATTTCCGCCATTCTGAAGGAGCCGAGGAAAAAAGCACTCGTCTCGGAAGACGCTGTGTCAGCATGCATAGCACGTGGACGAGTCACCGCAATCAATTGAACTGGATGTTTTCCGTCATTGAAGTACCTGCTGCACAACCAATTACCGCTTTTCTAATTGCCTCGTCACGAATCAATTGACACCACCCAAGACCAGCAACACTTCTGAGACATCGGTGGTCAGAAATCTGAAGACGCCTCACATCATCTGTCCGCAGAAGCCATTTTTCACAACCATACAGCCATACAACCCCTACCGTAGCCTGGCACACGCGATCTGTGAGACCCAGTGATGTGCTTTTTCGACGCTATAAGTGACGCAAATTGACAAACGTGATTCGCGCCTTTGATATTCCTGAACTGACACTTCATCAGACACACTTCCGTTAGAGCTAATACAACTACCGAGGCATGTAAAGTCTCCACAACCTCCAGTGGCTCTCCTTGAATTGTAAGGGGTATTCTCAGAGAGTGCACGTTAGGAAGCAGGACTCTCCACGTTGAAGGTGCTAGGCGCATGCCAAAAGTTCGTATGATGGTGCTCTGTTTACTCAATAGAGCTTGTGCTGCGCCTTTCCCTACAAAGATGACGATGATGTCGTCTGCGTACTCCAAATCGTCAAGGTTCTCACCACCAACAATTCGAACACCGGGGTTTTGAAGATCTCCCAGCGTTTGCCTCATTATCCCATCGACGACAAAGCTGAACGAGAATGGAGAGATTGCACATCCTTGTCGGACATAACTTTCTGTAGGGAAGCCTTTGGAGAGTTCATTACATGTTCACACAACTAGAAGTATGTGAATATAGGGACCGAATTATGCTCAAACTTCTTGGATATGTGCTGTTGAGCAAGTGTGGTTAACAGCATTGGACGATCGAAAGAACGCACACTCGAAATCAAGAAATACCAGGACCATGGATAATCAGTACATATGGCGCTGCTCCAACATCTGACGGAGGTGCATACAAGACTAATTTCGTCGTTGTATGTATTCTGTCGATTTCCTTCCCCCTGCACGCACTGCAATTATCGCTGCACCCTTGAACTCTTGCCATTTCCTAAGATGTGCCGTAAGCCAAATAAGCCAGCGCTGACCTCCAACTATACTAGGCCACCTAGTGAACTAAACGGCCAATTTTTTCCATCCTCATTTCCGTAATTGATGTGCTGGGTTGACTTCTATTGCGCGGTTGTAGACCTAAGTCATTTAGATCCTAAGTTCAGGTGCTCACATTTTATTGCTCGTCCTGCCCCTGTTATTACGATGCTTTTTTGCTTTTTAAAGCAAACTGGATTCTTATTTACTTCGTTGTCCCCACGATTCACTCTTTCTGGGTTCCGCTACCGCTACCTAAACTAAAGTGTCTAAGTTTACGGAAGACCGGGACCAAACCAGTCGTGATTGTATCCAGTTGATAACCTATGTTTTTTGCTGTCTAACTATCCCTCGAAGAACTCTCACTTTGTTCTCATTCCTCCGATACCCCATAAATCTCTATTTTTTCCTTCCATATCCGCGATTCTCCCAAAGAAACGCATGAAAGCCAAGCAACCCAGAATCCAACGCCTCGTCTCTCTAGGTTGGATGAGTGAGTGCTGCGACCAATCTCCGCCTGCCAGGTTGCACCTACTGATATCTCACATTCTACCCCATTAAACAACACGTCCTGCTCCATGGTTTTATAAGTTTCTCATCTTACGGCCTATGCAAACCAGTTAGAAATGAAGTCGTCCTTTCCACCGGCTTCAACCCAATGCCTTTCTTCTAAGCCCTGGTGCAGTATGCAATTCGCCATCTCTAGAAAAGACGCCCTCCCTCAATGACACCGTTGAACCAGAGAATTCTCAGTGCTCTGTATGTGAACACTAATCCGTTAGCATTTGTCGCTGTTGCGCAATGCAATCCGTTGCGAACCCAACCAATTATTGCCTGGGCAATCATTTTGTCTTATTTTCAACTGCTTGTTGACATTTTTTATCGGCAGAAGTCGACGTTTGTGACTCACCAAAATAGTTGACTACTCGCCGGCCTACGGACCATGACAGACTAACAAGAGCGGAGAATCAGGAAACAGTGCAGCGGTTATCGACACTCGAGAAGCGATTATCCGCTGCGGAATCCACGTTATTCGACATGAAAGAAATAAAAGCACGCATGACTACTCGCGAGTAGGTTGATGGTGGTTAGATTTCAGTGCCTCAAAAGTAAACCGGCTGTCCTGAAACTCATCATGAACACCTGAAATCGATCGACTCTTTAAGCACATACACGTATATGTATATAGTTTATATATATAGTTTATATATTATTTGTTTGAAGTTTTACAATTCTAAAAAGCCATACAATTACCTTCATACATCAGCTTTTACATAAAGCAAGCGGAAAGGATCTGCGAGTAAAAGTGTGTATTACGATTTTTAAACAACCAGGTGCGTTAGTAAAAGCAATGAATCGGACCACACTGGTTTATATATGGAACAGTCTAAATGTTTAGTGTTTTGTACAAATGGATTACGAATTCATGTCATTTTTCGCCAAGTACTCCTCACCTTCTTAACACATTGGGCAAATTAAAAATTGATGAGTGCAAATGAGTTAACCGTAACTAGTGGGGGTTGCGAGTTCAACGCCCATTCCGTTTCCTGATACCATGAAGGGAATGCCGTTCACAGTAGCAAAACTTTATAGGATAGTAACAAAAAACTTGACTCTGTGTTTGTGCCTGGGTTTCTGTGTTTGGAGACTGAGATGGGCATATTAAGATCAGGTAGTTTCAATACAGTGCTTACGTTAAGCTACCAGTGTTTCCTATGCTAAATGTCAACAAAAAGCTACCACCATTCCGAACGCTCCAAAACGGAACAGGAAAACTCTAGGTGGGATCGCCATGAAAAAGTCAAGTTGCCTGCCTTTGTTTGAAGTAATGTGAAACAACACTTAAGTAAATCGTCAATTTTACCGTGTGAAATATAACGCTAGCAGTTCTTGACGTGTATAAACGACGCCACATGCTTTTGCCAATCACATTCACTCACTGAAGGTTCTCAGATAGACATGGGATATTTCTGAATTATTTTTTGATCTTCACGCGTCTGGTCCTGCAAAGGTGTTCCTAGTCATTACTTTCATGAAGCATCAAATGATGATTGTAGCAGACTGATCCACAGTAAGCATATTACACACGTGTGTCTCTTCAGCGCAATCCAGAAATAATCGATAATCATCAGGTGCATTTCCCTACAAAGATGACGACGATGTCGTCTGCGTACTCCAAATCGTCAAGGTTCTCACCACCAACAATTCGAACACCGGGGTTTTGAAGATCTCCCAGCGTTTGCCTCATTATCCCATCGACGACGAAGCTGAACGAGAATGGAGAGATTGCACATCCTTGTCGGACATAACTTTCTGTAGGGAAGCCTTTGGAGAGTTCATTACATGTTCACACAACTAGAAGTATGTGAATATAGGGACCGAATTATGCTCAAACTTCTTGGATATGTGCTGTTGAGCAAGTGTGGTTAACAGCATTGGACGATCGAAAGAACGCACACTCGAAATCAAGAAATACCAGGACCATGGATAATCAGTACATATGGCGCTGCTCCAACATCTGACGGAGTGTGAAGACGTGATCGACACAGACCCTACCCGCTTGATGCTCACGGTCAAGGATTTGCGTGCTGCTGCACGACAACGCAGAATCAGTAACACCTGAAGCCTTCTTAAAATGGGAGTCAAACTAACATATTTACCGTGAGTACCCTTTTCGATAATGGGCACTATTAACGACTAACCCCGATTAACTGGAACCATCCCTTTCTCACAGATAGACAAGATAGGCTTCGCAAACCAGAACTAAGGGATTCGCCGCCATCTTTCACGAAAGCAGGTGGAAGGAGGTTAGGACCAGCAGCACGATGACGCCTGAGTAGAAGTATACACTCGGACACTTCCGAGGCCGAATAGGGCTCCATATTCACAACCCACTTGTCTGTTGAAGGCCAGCATTCTGGATTGGAGGTGGCAAGTGGACAAATGAATTGTTTGTGCTGTGCCCAACGATCTAAACATTCACCTTTGCTGGACATTAGCGAGCTATTCTGGACCCTGATAATTTCACTGGCAAAAAGCTTCCGAGGCCAGTCGAATAAATCAAATACCACAGCCTGTAGACGTTTCTAGCATTTTCCGCACCTTCGAGCAGCCTCCAGCAAAGCCACGATCTTACACAGGTGCAATGTTTGGATGAAGTTGGCTAAGTTGTACCGCAAACAGAAGTTTCGGCTTTCAGTAGCGCTTAAACCGATCACAACGTTAAAAAAGAAGGATGACAACAGACACCTACTGGATGTGCTGAACTCAGTAGTTTTCTGTGAACACATACACATCCGCTGGAAAAGGTAGAAAAGACCCTTATAAGACAGGAAGGTTCAGAAGGAACTCCTTTCAAGGCCTGAAAATCTCATAATTCCTCACAATGGACGGCGGGGCCAAGACAGGTCAGCAGTTAGAGCGCCAATTTACTAACCGAGAGTCCCGTGGTTCGATTCCGACCTGTCTCTTGACTTCCCCTGTCTGGGGTTGGGCAACCTAGCAGTATTCCAGCCCTCAAGCTTTCTTCTGGTGGCATGGCAGTTAGGCACCGAAAGGGTGCTACAGCCGAACGATCTATTTACCTATTTTACAATGAACGGTGTCAAAATCAGCATTCGGATTGAGAAAAAGGCCGCTGTTTTTCGTCTGAAGGAGTGAAGCATTTCCGACATATGTCGTAAAGTGAAGATATGATCAATCCAACACAAGCTAGGGCGAAAGCCAGCTTAACTCTAGCAAATCTGACCCTGTCAGTGACGTATCAAATCAAATCAAATCAAATCCACTAGACTGACGCGCAGGTGGCTTTTGCACGACGCTCTTGTACCCTTCATGGGGGGTAAGAGAATGGCCATCCATACACTAAACTCTATTGGTGCAGAAGGTGACGAGCTGATAACACCCGGGGCGATCTAATCAGAAGCCCAGCCCACCAATAAATAGAAATAGTGAAGCAAAGAGGCATCAAGCAGGATAGGGTGCAGCGGGGAGAATAACCAGACTCAACTGGACAGGACCTTGCTGCAGAATGGGGGTTTGTGTGCCTCCGTAATCAACTGAACTATGCTCGGGGTGTCCGTGTAACACTTGCAGATTCCCTTATACCAGGATGGTCAGCGGTTAAGACTCTGACCAACAGTCTCGCAATCATCAGAGATGAGGGTTGGGACAGGTGTGGCGACCTGTTCTTTGACATTTCCTGACATTTCTCTGACTTTCCTACTACGCAACATTGCCTTGCGGTGGTTTGGGACCCTAATCGACCACTTGTCTAAGTTTGGATGCCCCGGAACTATCCCAACCCTGAAATCGATTACTGTCGCTTGAATAATGACGGCGTCAATCCCAAGAAGAGCTGCGTCTGCGTACTCCGTATCTGTGAGCGAACGTCCTAGGGACATTGCAAGCCCACAGACATTAGAGGCTGAAAGTGAGTCTCCCACAATCATACCAATGACAAAGCTGAAGAAGAACAGTTAAAGAGGATAGCCTTACCCGATAACACTTGACGTAATGAACTCAAGCGACAGCTTCCCGAGGACATTCACGTGTCCACAGGAGTTCGCGTACAGCACCCCGAGGATAGTCAAGAATTGATGGCGAACACTTTTTTTCTATAATACCTGATGTTCCACAGCGTCAAAGGCAGGTCAAAGTCAAGCAAGACCATCACTGTTAGGTGCTAGAAGCAATGTCGCTGTTTCGCAGTCTGTCGAGGGGGGATGAAAATGTTATTCACGCATTCTCTTGCCTAAGGGAACCCAGTTTACTTTTCACGGACCTGACTCCCTGTGAATTCACCGGACTTTTGAATGATAAGACCAGAGGGCACATCCGGTGCCATTGCTACCGGGGTAATGCCACGGTGGTTTCCGCACACTGTTCGCGTACATTTTTGGGGACAGGAATAACTGTCAATGTGTCCCAGCGTGAAGGCAACCATAACACCCGTTTGGAGCCTAGCTACCACGCCGCCCGAAGAAAACACAAGGACTTTGACACTGCGAAGTTGATCAAGCCTAGACAGGAACAGTTGACGGGCTAAGGTTGGGTTCGAACCACAAACCATACAGTCAGTAATTCCGCACATTAACCACTGAGTAACCTCAAGTTCCTGCAAGCACCTTCTCTTCACAACATACAGTACCACGAAAAATTTTCGAATGCAAAACCAGGAATTCTCCCCCTTCTTTGAAGTAGACTGGATACAAACCATCCGGTCCTCTCATATTTTAGCAGGGATGTATTGCTATTGATCTCGCCTTCTGACAGGCGATTAGGGTTTATATTCGAATTGAGGATACGCGTCGTCTTTACGGAATGTGTTGTAGGAAGCCAGCTGGTGTTCGGCCCCATCCGGAGGCGAGAAGCTATGAATGACTGGAAACCACTGATTGGACAGATGTGTCGCGCGGCTTTCATGGAACGAATGAGCTCGTGTCTTGATTGGTCAAAGTATGGGGCCAATCAGGAGGGAGTGTTCATACCTCGGTGCTTTTCGACCCTCACGAAGAATATAGCGTGGGCTTGTAAAACATTCGATGATTATTCCGTGAGAACAGTTTTATAAAATTACATTTGCCTGCATAAAGCTCATCGCAAGCTGCCGCGCCTTTCGATATGCCGTAGTGGGAAGAGCAGGGAACCAAGGGCTAACGTAAGGGTTGCAATAAAATTCTTAGGGTACAGCGGAAGTTCAGGGAGGCTCAGCTAAGGCTCGCTGAACCTCTACTGTGCGGTATGTCGGTGAACACGACAAAAGCAGTTGCGCCTCCGTCTTCCACTGTGCAATTAATGATGTAGAATCTTCGAAAGTTGGTTCCAGAAATATGGAAACAATTCCCAGGCCAAACTCGCTCAGTTGGGTGACGTACAGATATTTGAACCTTTGCCACGGGTTGTGAGGACATGTGTGCAAGTTTTGCACTTCCCGAAAATTCCTCCCAGCCTTGGTTTCGCAGATGTCATCAAGGTCCTGGCCAAAAGATGGAATAAGCATGGTTCTTTGTTCAATATTCACTACCAGTGTCTCAAAAATACCAAAAGGGCTGGCGAAGATTTCATCAAACACGCCGGCGTGATCATCAAACTGCGATCGCTCCAAGCTCATCAAGGAACGAGGATCAAAGGAAGTGACTCACCTTCGTGTAAAGTCTTCAATCGTCGCACGGTGTATTGATCCGGATCTGGCTAGTGAAGCAGAGTGAAGAGAATCCAGGGTTGACACTTTAGAAACTTACCTCTGAGTGCCAGCACCTTGCCAGTTTTGTCGGGTTGCTGCTGCCATGTGTGAACAACGGCAGTCCTCGCAGCCTAACATGGTATACTAGGTAATTTGTTAAAAGCCGACCAAATTAAAGATGGACCCCAAGGAAACCACCCACGCCCCGTTGGTTTTGTGACAAATGGTAATCTTCATGCCACTGTCCCTACCTGAACTACGGATGCCGCAAGTGTGGTCGGAACTTCCATTATTAATGCTGCAAAGATATTCAGGACTCGCGCAAAAATGGACCGAATAAAACGCACTCAGTGGCCTTGATCACTACATTCGGGATGAAGTCACCCGGTTGGCAAAAGTTTGTCGCAGTGTGTATCGTTGATATGCCGAGTGTTATTTGTCTGTCTGTCTGAAATGCGGGCCATAGAATCAGGATGGTGGGTCTACCTACAAACAGAATCGGAACTAATGGTCTGATCAAAAATTGTCACATTTCCAAAGCAGGAAAAGCGCAATGTGTCTACCGTTATTCCTGAAAGTTAGACGCTCATCAGATCAGCTAAAGTAATAACAAACTGCTAGCTACGGCCCATCGAAATAGTTAGCACATGCTGCCACTGATGTTTGGTAATGTGGTTCGCGGTTTATACCCAGGGCCCGTCGTTCGATTCACTCTTTACATGGTTAGTTTTCGGGCTATTTTGCTTTTCCAGCTTTGGTGCCTTCGTCCTCATTCAAGAAATAATCATAACGTAGCCACACAAGAGAGTAAGGAAAATAACCTCATTTCCAAGACACTGTAACCACATTTCGTCGGCCCTGTTGATAGTTGTGCACACCAGATATATATGGGGAAAAGGCCAAAGGGAAAGTGGTGTACGCAGCAGTTTTTAACCTTGTTACCGCTTGTGATCATACTGAACCATCCGGTTAGAGTGAAAGCCTGACATAGTAAAACAAAATGAGAAGACTTGCAAACAGCAAAATTCATTAAGATGTTTGAAATTTTCGGACAAAAAAGTGTTATTTTTGTCCATAAATCCTAGCCAATGTGGATCAAAAGTTGTTTGATGACTACAGATCATAGCTGACGGAGGCGGATAATCGCTTGTGATCTGCTTGCCAGCGTCGCGTCCGTCCAGTTAAAGACGGTGAAATCTTTTATCCACACTCAAACGCGGCCTTCTCGCAGGTAACATTATTAACTTAAAGCCATTCGAGGGAAAAAACTTCATGGTTTATTCTCCTTGCATCACCTACTTTGCTTGCGGTGATCCTTGTTATCTATGGGCCTCGCACATTTCAAAATGGTGAACTCGAAGGCTACATGCTCCACACCTGACACCCTGAATCATTCTCGTCTTGACCTTCAACGTCTGGCCTTGCATTTTTAGCTCCCATGCATCTTCCAATTCGAAACTATTCACAGTTGAACTGTTTAATTTTACCCTGAGAGAGATCCAGAAGAACATTGGGGTCTAACCAGTTCCGTCCATATTGGACGGTTCTGTTTATAACCTGGTCAGATAAATACATAAGGCAATTAATCAGGAAAATGCATCGTTGGACGTGAAAACAACTATTCTGCTTCGGTGATGACGCAAGCCAGCAGGAATCCTGAACTTACTTCCAAAAACTGCCAGGTGCTTCATTTGAACCTGTCTGCATTTCTTTTAGCAAAAGGCCACCCGCTGGTTTTCGCCTGATTACACAGTACGAGAATACTGTGCATCCTATCGATTAATTCAGCGCAATATGGCTATTAAGGCGGAACAGTAATGCGCCTTTTCAGAAACTCTAGGGGTATGTACCTCGAGTCTACTTAGACGTGCGAATTGCATCATCAATCTCTACCGGTGGAAGGTACAAATTATACGACGTCAAAGGTTGAATTGTACTTGTCGTGTTGATGGGTACATATGTCCTACTTGGAAACGTACGGCTTTCTAGGTGATCGTTGTTCATTGAGCTGTTGACATCCTAAAAGTATAGGAAGGTACGTTATCGATGACAAGCTGGTGGCATTACTTACCATATGGAAAGAACACTTCAGTGGTGACAATCGCGCATAGGCTTGTTTACGCAACCCCTCGCGTGATTTTTCGTAGCCTTTTGTTTACCAACGATAACCCTTAAGAAATACGAGACTACGTGAAATGCATGAGGTCTGAAGCTGATGGGCCATGTATGAGTTACATGTAATCATCTCTTTCATTTAGCTGGTGTTCTACAGCCTTAGCTGTAGTGGTCAGATATTTACTCACGACTAAGAATTAGCTCCGCCTTGGAGCCGAAAACGCGGACACGCACAGATTTCCGGGACACAGTGCTTGGAGTCTGTGCCTCGGTCGGGGTCAAAATTATCAGACACCCGTTTTGCTATTGGTTAACACGTACGCTTTTGCGTTTTCCAAACGGGCCAGGGGCTTAGAACGAAAAATAGATTATTCCTCTGTAGACTCACCTTTGGGACAAGCTTGAGTAGTCTCACCGCACAGCACGTAATGTTCGCCATCACAACATTTAGCGTCATATGATAAGTAATCCGTTTCACATCAGCGGTCACTGCTACTAGTAGGTTGGTCAAAAAGCACACACAAAGTCCAAGTCCGTACCCCTAGACCGCCCACTGGATTGAGGTGCAGTATTTTCGACCACTGCAGGCCGTCGGGTGTAGACGCTGAGCCTTGGCACAGCAAGATTTGCCCTGAACAATCAACTGCCTAATGATGGCTGTAGCCTCCTTGTGTTCCAGGCCCCAAAGTGTATCCAGCGTTCGGTTCAGTTGTCTACGTAGACCGTCCAAAACTTCCAGCAGTGGATTGGAAATCAAGTAAATGTCACGCGTTGTTTCGGTGGGTTGTAATATGGCACCCACCGTTGGTGTTCTGGGAAGCAACCAAAAAGATTATGAGGAATGTTTCTTGCTGCTTAAAACCGGCTGATCTCTGAATGCAGAGAACAAATGAATGCAGGAGAACCACACTGCCCGGCAGAAGGGGCATATGCATTCTCCAGCACAATACGACGTCGCAGCCGAACACGACTCTTGCAGCCCGCATTTGCAACGCCAACTTGTGCACGACAAAAGTCTTTACGTGATTCTGCCCCCTCCAAGCATTTCCATGAATGAGCCAAACAGTTAACTCATGGGAGCAGCCTGTTCGCTTTCCACCAACATATACATGACCGAACGTCCGGTACGCATGCCATCCATGATCAGGAAAGTACAAATCTCCTATCTACTGGCGGGGTATTAGTTGCTTTAAAGAACTTACCCAAAACGGTTTGTCGAGTGTTTTGTGTCGACATTTACTACATCTGGGAAGGGCCGAAGCAACGCTATCGACTGCCATCTGGAGAAGCACAAGTAGCTATAATGATCTTCCCGTAAGTGTAATGAGAGGCGACCGACATAAGGTTCCTCTACCTCACTAGACAAAAACGCACTGGACAGCAGACGCCTCACTACTGTTTGTGAATGGCAAAAACGCTCAAATTACTAACTTCTTCGGATTCCCTGACTTTCCGATTGTCTTGCTGGCTGCCTGCCGCATTTATGACGCACCCATTCGTGAAGCAAAACAGCGGTAGTACTTCGCTTACTGGATGAAAGCGCAAATATCACAAAGTAATCGATCACGTGTTCATTTTGAGTTTTCTCACATGCCGTGGCGCCTTTGTGAATCCATAGCACAGCAGGTTTAGAGTCAACTGCGTGTCAAAAATTTAGAAGGGAGATTAATTCAAACAAACCGCAACAAAATGAATGTACATTGGGATGATTTTTTGGTTCGACGGAGTATGCAACAAAATATAACAGTTTGGCGTAGGAAGATTTATTCCACCGCAAATGTTTCGCAGATAAAAGCATCGTGCGTCTATGATGCGGCGTAACAAAGTGACTGATGCGTCACACCTAACCAGAGCAGCAGCTACCCTAGTCGTCAACACCACTCGCTCTCTTCACAAACCTCCCGATTTACTGCCTCTCCGTGTTTCGCCAACATTCACCATCCAGGTAAAGCACTTATTGTCAAATCCTCGTTACGTAGCGTTCCCTCAACTGACCCTCGAGAACACATCCCTCGTCTTACACAAGCTTCTACTCTGAGGGGATTCCAAGGCCATCTGCGCCCCTAAAAAACACACCAACTCACCTTAACTGGTTGGCTGCGTGTGTCTACCACGCGCCTTCTCCTCTGTCTTTATTGCTGACTTGTCCTTATTATCTCCACTGTACGTGGGACGACGGGACAATGGGAATGGACCTGCATCTACCAGCGTCTGTTTGCCGTTTGCCTGCCCGAATTGACTGAGCTGTCTTACTGGCCCGACTTTCCTTCCAACCGGAACAAAGATCTGGTAGCTTGAGTGCCTTGGTAATGCACAATCCGCATCAATGATTGCTTGGTGGTTTTCCACATTGCAGACTTGGTAGCATGCGCGAGGGGTGAACACCTCGGGTGGTGGTAGGGTATGTCCTGCAGGAAGGGTCGCCTGTTTCGTTGCACCATGGTGCGTTCGTATACCCGCCATCCCTCCAGTAGCACGGGTGCACCGCTTATCGCCAGTGGTTCCCAGTCTGGTCTTTAATTCAAGAAATCTACAAAATAGTGCTGTTGTTTTCTGTTTGTTGCTGCTGGTGGTGGAATCTGTTCGGATGTGTCCCATATCTGGGAACGCCAAAAACAACAGATGACAAAAATGGGCCTCTCGTCTGTCAAACAATTCTTTCAAGAAAACACGTGGGATAGCCTTAAGACACTCTGCCATGCCTGCGGCTTACATTGACATCCAAAGCTGTTGCTGCGCTGTACCAAACCCCACCTTGTCAACCAAACAAAAACACACCTACCCACTGCTCCCAGGAGCGGATATATTCAAAAAATAAATAATATATACACAATGAGATTCCTAAGCCGTCCACTACCAGCATACAAAACTAGCGCCTAAAGACTTATTCGCCATCCACCACTCGCTGATCTACGCTGCACACCGGAAGAGATCCCCGTTTGCCAACTCAAAAAATACGCTGTCCACAAAATTGCGCCTCCCAGCCCAATCACCTCAAACATGGGGTTTTCCAGAAACCGGAGTATGTCATTGCAAGGCTGGCACGGCGTTGTCATACTCATTTTGACGGAATAATCGCGGCCATTCACTCTTTACTTTTGACGATGTCCTCCCGTCCACTCATGATCTTCACTACAACTGTGAACAAATTTTTCACCCGGCCCCAGCGGCCTCCGGGACACCTTCATTCTAAACCGCCAAAACTTCGAATATAAAAATCTCGTTCGCTTTCATTCTATGCTCACCTCAAAGTCAGCCAGCTTCTGTGCAATTCGCGTTACGTCTTGTGCGTCAGCGCCAAATCCCTCCTCCAAGGAACTTTTACTCCCGACCTCACTCCAACAGTATTACCAGTGAGTCTCTACAGTTTCATTGCATACTGTCGACTATGAGATTCCTGCCAACATTTATCTGTGTTGCTGATTCCTCTACTTCATCATTCCCACTTACGCTTTTTATGATCCCTCCCTTAAGCCCAAAAGCCCGAGGCCTAAATGGCCTCATCGGTGGCTACAGATTTAGTTCAAATTGATCGGCCAGATCCTGGCAATCCCGCTACCACACTGGACTGAGACTGATTTACTTCAGTGACAGAAGGTGGTATATTTCGTAGACGCCTGGAAATTGTTTTCTTTTGCCGCCTATCAACGTCAGGTCAACGGTCACCACAGGAGGACCACTAGATTTAACAGTTGATAAAGCAAGGAAAAACTTCTTAATTAATTATTTCCTAAAACATCAATACAGTTGCCAATGTGAGCTACTAAATAAGAAGCTAGCCGGCACCCGTGTACCTGAAATGTATTTGAGTTAACGGCGTTACAAAATACAGCATAATTTGCTTGTCTTTCAAACGGTCGCGCCCGAGTCCGACACACCGTACATTACCTCCCTGGTTTGAAGTTTGTGAAAGCTTTAGTGTTTATAACACGGTAAACTGCAGGTTCAGTTATCTCTAATTTTCTCCTCGGAGCACAGCTGCCACACTGCTGCGCGAAACTCATGGTTACCACCAGTGCAACGCGATGCTTGTCACAACCACTACAGCGCCAAATATCAGAGGTTGGCTGTAAAAGTCGTCTCTATCTGAGTGCTGCCTCTTAATAAACTGAGTTTCGCCCATAAACTAAAAGGGGTTGCTGGGCTCAATTTAAGCATGTCATTATTGCGCGTGTCGAAATATATGGCACAATCATGGACTGAATTATGTTTACCCGTCCAAAGTTCACACTAATACAACCGTGTTTATCCCAAACCACCAAATGTTGAGCACGTCCACAAAACTACAGTTACCATAAAGGTAAAACAGACATATGCCACGAGCTCCCCCAACGTGCGGAAGTGCAGAAGATTGAAAACTGAGCACAATTCAGCTCAAATCGGGTGCTACTAAAATTTATACAATTAAAACGTGGCGGAGTTTCAGGGCGGCGAACCACAGATGGCTGATCTTAGTACGGCAGGAATTTGGGGCTGGAGGATAACTTAGCTTTATTATTATGGAAGCACAATTGCTAGCATGTCAAACATAAAACTTCACGGTTCTGAACTGGAAGTGATAACTACTGTAAATGCTAGATGACCGTTGCGATATTAGCTTGATTCACAGGCAGAAATATGCCGGGTCGGGAAGAAGAGGTTCTAGTTCGGGAAAGCAAATTAAGTTTAGATGGTGTTAACTCATTGGTTTGAAGACTTCTGAGAAGTCGCGGAGCGGAAATAACGTGACTGATTAGCCGTTTGTATTGCAAGGAATCGGATGGTAGTCATATATGAGCTCGTGATCAAAAGGAGCAGCGTACAGCACAGTACTTGGTCATTTGGAGTTTTGGCGTAAGTTCAGAGGATCTTTACAGTCTCACGTGCACAGATTATACATTCAGGCTGGAAACAGGAGGGTTATGGTGATATGCGGGCCGGCCATCAGACTAGGAAAGACAGTCGCGGCGTCAACATCGGGATGTCACACTATGGCCCGTGGTTTGCCTGTTTCACAGACGCCCTAGATGGACGAGTTGTTGGTAATAAGGTTTTTACTATTGATCAAGGCACGAAACGGGACTAGTATGGGGTAAAGATATTCCTGAGTCTCCCGAGGGAGAAGCGTGGGTCGTTGTTGCTATCCAAACGGGGCAACATGGCAACAATAGCTAGGCTGGAGATTCAAGAGTAGGAAACAGTAAAAAAAGTTACTATATGGTGCCAGGTTTGTGGGTAGGTTGAGGCTTCAGACAGCAGGTAGCTAGGAGGGATTGCAGCTTCTTACTACTTCAGAGGCATGGTAATGCCAGATCTTGAAAAACGACGATCAGCAATCGGGTGGGGACATTGAAGAAGAGCAATGAATAAACAGAACAGGCTGGTATAGTTACGTGTGATATGAGAAAGATGCATTAGCCATATTTTGTACGATCCGTGTCACAGTTGTCCATGAAGCTGGATGGGAATGACAGAAGTGCTAAGCAAGGTTAGGTGGAAGCTGACATTCTGATTAGAGGACAGGTGCCTTTCCAGCTGGTTTGGGGGAGGAACTACGATTAGCTATAGGGCAGCTTAAGATGTGGGCCTGTTACATAAAAGGAGCATACTCCAGCTTAAAGAGTTGTATAACGCCATCACAGAAGGGTACTAAGACGGTTAGATGGCAGTAGATCAGAAACTGGGTGAGGAAACTGGAGAGAAAGATAAGCTACCTGACATGGCTAAGGCGAATGACAACAGACAAATAATTATTTCTCATTACGTGCCGCGCACAAAGAGGTGCATAAGTAAACCTAGAATTCAAATTAGTCTAAAGGCGTTAGTATTCCAGAGCATAAGAATTGAAATGTTTTGGAAAAAGGTGACGTGCGCGACTGTGGCGCAGGTTTGGAAGATAATGCGATCTTCGTGTGGCGCACTCAGCCGAGAGAATGCGATAGAGGTTTTGTAGAGAGAAAGGCTTTTGAGGTGTCAAACCAACTGCTTGAGGCATACCTCTGTTAACTTACACTTAAGGTGGTATTTTTGGCATTGCCATATTTTTTATCCATAGTTGTATGCTATAAGTACAGCGGGCTCAAGTCAGGGGCGCAATGGGTCTTTACCGATGTTCTGAAGCCTAGTCTCAGAACCCAAGCATTAAACCAACCACACACTACTAATGGGTTTGTGCGCGCACACATGCAACTGCGCGCGGCACACCAAAGTGCAGATCACAGTATTCAAGCCTAAATAGAAATGGCGTGATTATTTACAGTGCGTGGTGTGCGTCGTTCGTTAGGTTTCAAAAGCCGGTATAGAATCGACGTTTACTCTAAACGCCTTGAAAAAGTATGGTATGTTTTATGTTACTGTATACTTTTCGCCATAACAACGCTACCCACAAGTAGGTGCTTTTAGCAGCTGAGAGCTTTGACAGGTCAGGCAAAGTCCTTAACTCCTGCAAAAATTAATTTAACTGTTTCCGCGGCGGAGGCACTGTATGTCTCACAAATTTGCTGCTCTGGCGAACCAGAAACGTCTCCACCGAGCGGTCGTTTAGTTTTCGGCAACTTCTCTGCTTGCCTGCCTTAACGTGCGAGACAGCTGGAATCGACACAAACAACAGTGTATCCGCCGTAAATATTTAAGTTTCCTTCTGTATTTTGGGAGAGATAGTCAATGGTATCCGCACCACACCGTGCACGAGGGGGTGCCGTCAACCATACGCTTTGTAGTGACGCTTTCTACAAGCGATAAGGGTAAAGATGCCGTTGCATCCCCCAATCCCGAAACTGCAAGGAAGTGTTTGACTGCAGCACTTCCACAGCTACCTTGAGTGTCGTGTTTGGTCTGCAAGCAGGCGAAACAGCCGGTTCACAAAACAAAGCTACTGACACTTAGATACGCCGTCGAAAATTCTTTCCGATCTACTCCTTAATCAGCTCAACAATGGGAGTTTCTCACATGGATGAGCCTTTAAGTGAAAACAGCCACACTTCCTGCACGAAAGCCCGCAAAATCGGGTCCCAAAAATGCGTTACATAGAGAATATCAACAAAACATCCACAGTCCTGGGACTCAACCAGAGAGAGTGGCAAAATGGTGGTTATGGTACTTATTACGGACACCCTAGAACGTCCATAAATACGTGGGAGAATTTCCCTCAGAAATGGAACACCCGTTTGAGAACGCTTGAACTGAAACTCTTGCAGCAAATTAGGATAGCAATAGGAGGAATGAGTAATACTCAAGAGAAAATACGAAAGTTAATTTTGAAACAAGTTATCAAGTATGAACGCGAACTACCGAAACAACAACATTTACGATGATCGGCGGGTCAAGACTTCTTCTAAGCAGCAACTCGCACAGAGGGAATAGAATGTTCGTATCAACTTCAACTAAACCAAGGAGCTTGGACAGCTCGGAAGCAGCAATGAACTCCATTAAACCAGATGGGAATACCCCACTGCAACTCTGTCAAACCGTCGTTCCAATAGTCGTACGCAACAACACAATACACTTCCTCTGATGAAGAAAAGGGTGCAGATGCCAATCTAGGAAAAAATGGAGCCAGCGTAATTCCGCCGGGTGACAAGTTACGCTTAACATTTGATATGGACGAACGACCACATAACAAAGATAAATGCTTCGGTGCGGCATAACCGCATGTTTCGCCTTACCTAAAACTATCTGACCAAGAGGCTAGGAAAAAATCAGCAAAATTTCGAAGGAATAATTTTATAAGATTTGGGGCATAAAATATTACAAGATGGCCATTGCCGTTGAACAATACCAAGTTGGTTCCCAGCAGGGGCCGGGTATTAGCAAAAGACGGATTATAACAATGGATCTCGCAATGACAGCTGGTTTTATGGACGAACGTCAATAAACGTCACAAATTAAGCATAACGTATAGTTAATGGGGGCGCAATTGGTAAGAACAAAAAAGGCGGTAGTATGGTGGCAGCACTTTCTGAAGGTAATCACGAGTGAGTAAATAATGGCATAAATGTGAGGATACCGTCAGTCGGACTGTGTAACTAGGCCGTACATAGTGAAATAGGCGCCAATCAGTACTTTTAAGAGGTAGTTCGGAATCAACGGAAATTAGAAACCGCAGTATTATTCTAATTCGTTGCACATATGCTCAGACCAAAATCCACCCTACCCGGCCATCATTTTTCGTCATTTGCTTTGATTACTCCCCTTTCGGAATTTTTGGTGCACATTCGAATCTTGAACTTGTTGTGTTGTGGCTTCGGACGTGGTACTACACGCGTTTGTTGAGAAATTTGGTGCCGTATCCTTCTCATTCTTCACGGCATTTGAGGGGGCCTTAAATCAATACATGAAGGATAACTATGCGGTACTTGTGCCTTCATCCAGTAATCAAAGCATCAACGCTGTTTTACGTGCTACACCTGTTTTATGTACTACAAATGCAGCAAGCGACCTGCAGGACCAACGAAAATCGAGAAATCCGAAGAAGGAAGTAGGCTGAGCTTGTGTTCTAATAAAAAGCAGTGCGCAAAGCACCCGCTGTGCAGTGGGTTTTGTTTAAGGAGGCAAAGGAAGAACCTCGCAGTCACCTCAAACTATATTGTACACAACCATAAGGTGCCTAATTTTTTACAATAGGCTTTCGGTTAATCGACGGCTAACTGAAGACGAGTTGGACACCTGCAGGGCTCTGCTGAAGTATGAAACGCCGTCTTGTGAGGTGCGACAGTTTTGCCGATGAACTGGGCAAAACCTCCACCCCTCGGGATATATACAACTATCGCCGGAAGTGCAGTTGATATGCTTTCGGTCCCGGCAAAACTTCGGGAGACCGGACGCGTGTTTGTGTGGCAGTCGGATGAAGGCCACACATGCCTCTCCCGATGGCAGCAGGTAGCGTTGTTTCGACGCTTCTCAGATGTAGAAAACGTATATGGAGCGCACGTACAAACCTTTCTGGGTATGTTTCTATAAAGCGCCTTATATTCAGCCTGTATATACAAGCTGTATACCTTCCTCACGGATTTCACTAATCCGTGAATCCGTGAAATCCGTGATTCCTCATAATGGACGTCGTGCCTACCGGGCGTCCGGTTATGTATGCCTCCGTGAACAGCAGACAGTTTGCCCCTATGCGTAAACTGTTCGATTTGTTCAAGAAAATGATGGGGGAGCAATATCCCGTCAAGAGTTTCGTTGTGGACAAGATGGCGGTCCGCATGCGGGCTGCAAGGGTTGTGTTCGGCTGCGACGTTATGCCGTGCTACATTTGTATTAAGAACACTCTTGGAAAGCGCGTGTGTATTATATAATATCCATGTATTTTTTGGCCATTGACACACTCTGCGAACAGCCGCCATATATTCCGCCGAATGGCTTGCCTGAAAAATGCCGTACAGTAATTTTTTTGTTTATCGTATTACAAACACACAGATTCCGGCAAGATCTGCAGCTGCTGCGCCGAACGGACCCACGATTTGTTTCTTGCCTTACGGCCCGCTGGTTGTACATCACCAGAAACTGGGCCGCACACGCACAATACGGAATGGGTCACTTTGTCAATGTAACGAACGACCGTCTGGAGGATGCCACTGGTCGCCATAATCATCGGGTGCGCCACCCTGGCACATGGAGCACACCATACAGAAGGTGTCCCGGCACGCCGAGTGGCTCATGCGAGAATTTGGGATGCATACATCCTATCATTGTGACGGACGGCAAATCCTGGAGGATGACGGTTATGTTCTGAACGTGGTCTGTTGAATGACTCTGTACGCACGTTCTCTCGTTTTGAGGCATTCGGGGCCGTGACCGCCAAGGCTGCACTATCATACTGTTGGAACACACAAGGTGAGGTTAACCCGCGTTAACTACTTTATAGTTTGTGGTTCAAACACCCAGGTGTCCCAGAGGGTTAACGCCTGTGATGGAAAATGCATATGCCCCTTCTACCAGGCGATGTTGCTCCCGTGCATAAATTTGTTTTCTGTTTTTAAAGATCAATCGGTTCAAAGCTGTAAGAACTTTTCTTCATAGATTTTTTCTCAGCTTGCTTTTTTAATCCACCAACGATATCTGTCGGATTACAACCTACCGGAAAAAGGCGTACCCCTTACACTTATTCCCAAACCACCGCCGACCAATTGGGGGGCCTGCGTAAACAACTGCACTGAGTGGTGGATTAGTTTCATGGGCTGGAACCAAGAACAGCCACAGGCATTATTAAGCAACTGATGGTTCAGGGGCAAACCTTGCTGCGTCGAGGCCCAAATTCTGCAACCGACGGCCTGCCGTCGGTGATCAAGGACGCTGCACCCACCTGACGGTCTAGGGACACAAACTTGGGCTTTTATGTGCCCTGTGACCGGCCGACTACTACTAGTGACCGCCGGTGTGCAACGGATCGCCCATCATGTGACGTCGGCTGTTGTGATGGTGAATATTGCCCGCTGTGCGGTGAGGCTACTCAGACTTATCCCAAATGTGAGTCCACAGAAAAACAATTTACTTTTCGTTCTTGTCCCCTGGCCCTTCAGAAAACGCAAAGGTGTGCTTGCTACCCGGACTTTAAAAACGGCGTCTTGTGATGCTGACCTGGACCGAAGAGAAGCATCCCAGCACACTGTGTCCCGGGAGTCTCTGTATGCCCGTGTTTTCGAGCCCAAAGAGGGACTACTCGGCAGCTGTGAGTAAATGTCTGACCACTATGAGGAACACTGTAGAGCGCCAGTTAGGTGAAAAAGAAGAAGACGATTTCATGCGACACACCAGCTCCAAACTGTTCTTCTGTTAGTGAGAACTCATGAATTTCATGCAAGTCCCGCATTTCTTGGGGAATGCAGTAACTAGGCATGCGAAATAGCCGTTGAATGTGGCCTTGTGTAAACAAGCCGCCTCGATGTTATAGCCGTTAAAGTGCTCCATTTTAGGGTGAGTATTCCTCCCAGTTTGCCAGCCGCTGCATCATGGTGATATTTTGCTTATCTAACTTATATCTTCTTCTCATTTCAAGACCTCAGTAGCTAAAGAACACTCCACACGAAGAAGGCCACGCGCTTCCTGACGGGAGTTTATTCCCAACTGGTGGGAACAGTGCCATAAACTGTGAGTATTATCCGACGTGGACCTTTGGATTTGAACGTGGCGGGCAAAAACAAGACGAGGGTGGGTAAAACAAGAGGCTTTGCCCGTCTAAGCCATAGTGGCTCAAGGAGAAAGACTACACCGCGGGGGCGGTAAGAGAGAGGGCTTGACTGTGCGAATACATTTTGGGTGAATGAACGTTCTCAAGCGATGGTTTATAACTTTGGGTATAAAGAAACGAGAAAGCAGGGCAGAATTTCACAATTTGTCGCACGCATAGCTTGAAAATTGCGGACTTTTTGTCTCGAAGATGATACGAGCGTAATATTAGAAAGCATAGCCTACGTGCCCGGGCGACCTGGTACTGGACTTGGTAAAAAACATCTGAAGGTCCAAGAGTATCTGAAGCCAAGGTCTATGATCTCTGTGGAGTTAATGACAGGATTCCCATTAATTGTGAACGCATCAGCTGGGAAGGAGCAGTGGCAGGGAGTTGTATGGGCCTCGGAAGAAGAGAAGCTAGGCTATAGGCAGTTGACAAGCGAGTCAAAGAGACCAAGTCTTGTTGGATCTGGCGAAAAGCAAGAGTTTTTGCAGGAGGGAATGTGTGAGTGATTTTTATATCGTCCGCAAAAGGAAAGGGTTTACCATAGGGCACAGCGCCGATGATATCGTTGACGTACAGCAGGAAGATGATGGGTTCTAGCACGCTCCCTTGGATGACCCCACTGGTGATCGGTAATGGGGATGACTGTTTGTCACCAATTCGTGTTAGCTGTGCCCTATCAAATAGGTAAGAGGTGAAGCTCTGAAAAGAGGATTTGGGGATCCCATGAAGGGCCTAGTCAAATGCTTTTTGGATATCCAAATAGACCGTTACAATAGAACGCCAGCATCATGGGCTGCCCTGACGGTCTCAAAGAAGTGAAGCTGGCAGTCATTAACGGATCTCTGAGACAGAAATCCGTACTGTGGGTCATCTGTGACATTCGTGGCTAGGAGTTATCTGGTTAACGGGCTTCTGCCCAGACGTTCAAGGGTTCGCATTGAGGGAGGAGTATGATGGAACCCTCTGTGGTTGGAAGTAGTGTGCTTAGATCCCGAGTTGAAATGAGGGCGGAAGACAGATTGTTTCCACTTGAAGGAGGGGGTTCCACATTTGATTGAGTGATTAAAAAGATTTGGGACAAGAAGTTTAACATCTTGACCTTCATATCTCAGAACACGGGATGGTATGCCGTGGTCCCCCGGCACGACGGAGCCCATGAGGGTTTGAAGGCGGGCCGATACATCAGTTAGGGAGATGGTTACGTTGCTGAGAGATAGCGGTTACTCTGTTGTGGAGGTGTGAAATGTGCGGCAGGGTTTGTGGATTTCAATTTGGAAGGAAGGGGTAAGTAGCAGCCGGCAAAAGTAAGCGTTCAGGTGGTCGGCTATATCGACAGGATCGGTGATAAAACTACCGTCAGTAGCACACAGACAAGTAACTGAGTGACTGCTTGGGGTACAGCGCCCATGGAATAGGCGGCCGAGTAAGTTGCAGAGAGAAGGAGCCTCGAGATTGATGCTCATTTACGGCTTTCGAGGGATACTCCTAGGGATTCTAGGTTAGCTGAGAGCTTGTTACTGAGGAGTGTAAATGAGAAATCCCAAGATTTCGTATATTCTCTGCCGGCTCGGAGTATTTTAGCATCCAAGGTATTTAGTAACTCTTCATGGCGAGAGATACTAGGGTAGAAACTTTTAATGGGAGAGGCAAGATAGAGAAAGGCCGGTAGGTTTTGTTAGAAGATGTTAGAAATGCGTTTTGTTTGTTGCACTCATCAAAAAAACGAATATAATTCAACTTTTTTTGTCGTCTAATGTGGACCTTTTCCCCTGTGGAAATGGATGGGCTCGCTTCGGACAGCTGATAGGCTAGGTTCGTTCAGCTGTCTGCTATGATCGACGTAGGTTCCATGTAACTAGATGACTAACTTCGTGGTCTTCCTGCGATATTTCGCGGACTATAATGGAACACTCTGCTGTTTAACTTGCACGGTTTTTTCCGGCAATAATGAACGTGACCCCCGCAATTTCGACTGGTAATAGCAATTATCGAAGAGAAATTGCCAACACCTACCGCACATTTCGCACCCATAAGGGTCATGTAGACTATAGAATGTTCCAATTATTACAGTCGTAAGACTTCTGAAAGTTCCGTCCGCAATTCGCGATGTCTTACGACACTAGGCAAGGTTCACAGTCGGTGGTGTTAAAAAATCACCTGTGTAGATAATTTGTATGATAATCCATTATACATAGACACTCTATGCTATGCAGTGGAAACTTGAATATGTCGTGGCTTTCAAGAAATCAAAGCAATTGTGCGAATACTGAGCTGCACCCTTTTAGTTGAGTCCCGGCAAGATTACTTCCCCGCTTTAAGAACGTAAAGAGCAGTGCTGCCCATTTTTTCACTTGTGCCTTCCTAGTGAACAGGAGCCGCCGAACGACAAGGACAAACCCGGCCGGGGAGGCTTGAACGGAAGCCTCGGTTCTGTGTAGCAATCCTTATGTAGCAATCCGTGCGTTAGTGGAGTAGTGGTAACACGCTCGCCTCGTGGGTCACATGTCCGGAGTTCAAATCCCGGGACGGCTGATGAGCTCTATTAAGAACGGAACTCAATACTAGTGCTTTTCCCTTGGAGTGTTGTTGCCTCCGAGGGCACTATATTCTTACTTACGCCCTGTTTGAACAAGGCTTGGCCAACAGGTTTTTCACCATTGACCCAGCAAACACACGGCGGGGACATGGTAGGAAGATTTTTAAGCTCAGAGCACACACCTTCATTAGGCAATTTTTTTCTCATTTCGGGTGGTTGCTGCGTGGAATAACCTTCCTCGGACGGTTGTCCACGCTCCCTCTAGAACGCAGTTCAAAACACTATTAGACACTTATTTACGCGAGTCTTCGCGCTGGCAAGCATACTGCCCCGCGCTGAGAACTTAAAGAGCAGTGCCACACCCTTTTTTCACTTGCGCCTTTCAGGCGAACGACAGCCGCTGAACGACAAGAACAAAACCAACCCAGAAAACTTGAGCGAAAGTCTCGATCCTGTGTATCAATCCGTGAATCCGCGAATCCGTGACCTGTTACATCTGTTGGGTTCATTTACAAGGTCACGCACCTAGTAGGACCGATCATTTAAATATCTTGTGCGTTCCCGCGCACCCATAGCTAACAGTTTTTTTGCAGCCATATATTCTACAACGTGAAACATAGTTTGTGAACCGCCTAACTTAGTCGAATATCTTTTTAAAAGTATAATGTATTTGGATCAGTAGTTTAGATTGTTCGATGGTCCCTGCCAAACTTCCTTTGTGATCCACCAATGAAGTTAATTTGTCTGGACGGTGTCCCAACTGGTTTCTGTGATTATAGGCGATATTACTTATATTCATTGCCCAGGGATGCAGTTTGTTTGCTTCTTCAGACCACTAACTTGGAGAGAGTACAGCAAGGAGAACTGCATAACTAATGCAGTTTTAGAAAACGGCAGAAGGCAGATGACTTTGGTTACGTAACTTAGTATAGGAATGTCAACACCACCAAAATGACAGAAACTCATCTACATTGGAATTTTGGGTGTATGGAGGAGCTGTTCAAGGGGCACAACTTAAGTTGTGCTAAAATTTTAGCTAAAAAATTTTAGCTGTGGCAGGTGAAATACTAACGAGGATTTGTAGCGCATGTCCGACCGAAGTCGGAATGTAGGTAACTTCATTAAAGACAACAATGGATAGAGTGGGCAGAATAATTGCCCAAAGTATTCAAGCATAAAACAGGCTGGTGTTTAATTCGCAAGCTTCTAGTGGAGTCCAAACAATGACGATACAAGTTACGCAGGAAGCTTTGGAAATATCACCAACTCCACATTGAGTGCTACTTATGGAAACCGATTCACTTGTTTTCATCTGAGAGATGTCTGAAGATGATCAAGGTCTACCATATGTCACTTCGGAAACGATTTAGCTAAATAGCCAAAAGCGTACCTTCTGGCAGTTCAGGTCTGCCAGACGTGGCACTGAGGCTTCCTTAACCGAGTCTTATGCCATCCAATGTATTGCACAAGAGATAGAAAATTAACTTCTTGATAAAAAGAGAAACCGTTGGCCCATAAAAATTCTTGTTATTGCACCCTTTCATATGTCCCTTGTACGTAAGTTATTGATAAATGCCCAGCATAAAAGGACATTCTATGAAAACTATCAGCCTTAGCGTGCAATTAGCTTACCTAAAAAATCCAAAAATATCGCTTGCAACAAATAAGTGGAACAGAACAGTTTGTCTTCATTCGTTAACACAAGGACAATACATGAAGTTGCACGTGTCCCGGGGTTTAAGTTCAGCTTACGTGGTATTAATGGTTTAACCTACCAAACCGAGTATAATTTACGATATCCAAGCCCACCGCTCCGCGCGTCCACAAGCTGATCACTGGCTTTGTCGTTTTCAGGCGCTGAGTTTTCATTTTTTTCTACTTTTAAACCCGTCAGTAGCCTGACAGTAAAAGTGCAATTTCCCCATTCGTGGCGCTGGCTATGAACACTTTTTGCTGGCATCCCTCATCACTGTTCAAATTACTAGTCATTTGGTCCATCCAGCTGTCTTTGCCTTTGGTTCACCTGCTACAAAATTCCAACTTTCTCCGACTTGACCATCTACCGGGAACAAAATGGGTCTTTTTGTCCCAGAAGTGTTTAATGGTAAGCAAGGTTGAAAGTCGTAGGAATCTACCATTGTTTCAGCCATAGAATTTAAGCTTACAGCCTGGAATTGAATTCGTTTTACTGTCTAGCTTAGATACAGCAAGAAAATTATCCCGCATAAAAGTCCGGTGAAACTAATAACCACACGGTCCAAGGTGCGCTTGAATTTGCTAGGGTGTCAACGTTTCAGACATTTCCGTTTGACTGAAGGTTAAGTTGCTGTCCCCTAGCACTAACGAAACGCAAATGCAAACCTTATCTTCCACCTTGCTGCAAAGTATTAGTGGTGGTTTCGAAAGGCTACTTCACTTTACTTTTGGATGAAACGGCAATATTCTAGGAGTCTGATGATATAACACCAAACAGCATACCTAAATGGTAAACTATGTTCATCACAAAACCAACAGAACTTGATCCGCCCTACCCTGAATACGCTGTGCTCATCACGAAAAGCTGCGTGGAAAATATCCTCTGCCAAAGCCGATTCCTTTCACAATGTCGGTCTATCCCCATTTTGCACGGACAATTATTCTGAACAAACTTACCTGGTTGCAGGTTTAGATTGAGGCTTGATTGTAGTATAGATGCACACTCGTCTGTATCCCATCCTTAAAAGATCATTTTGGTCAAAACTATATAAAAGCTCTGAAATGGGGTGAGAGATTACGCAGTTTCTCACGTTTTGCGCCAATTTTCTGATAATCCTTAGTTGTTTCATCGATTGTTAAAACAGCGCACATAGCCCCATCTTGTCTGGACTAACTGTCCACCGTCTGTATGTCAAATACTTGGAAGTCCTGATTTAAACCTCCACTTTCATGCAAAACTATGGTGATTATTTCATTGCTCTGTCTCAGACCCCAAGTTCTTCACGGCTTGTGCCATTCCGTCTGACGTTTTGGGTTGCATTTGGAGTCAAAAGTACGGAAAACATATTCCTGTTTATGCTAGCAAGCTGACAGAGGTGACGACGTACTGTCAAAATGTTTTATCTCGCTGCAAGATGTAAGCTCATTTACAGCACTGTTCAGTATTTTTTAATTTTCCAGGTTTCTATTTGGGAAAATGGCATTCGAAATCACAGTCTGTTGCCAGGGCACTCCAAGTGGTATAATTTGCTATTGCAAAGTCTGACGTGACAATGACTCGATGCTGCCGAAAACATTCTTGGCAGCCTAAGCATCGTAGAGGCTATTAATACTAGGCCGCCGTCCCGTCACTGGTAGCTTTTTAGAACTATGCCTTTTGAATCAACAAGCGTTCGATTTTAAAGTTGTGCCCGAGCATCTTCGAAGTTTGTAAATGTGAGGTTTGCTCCGCGATACTGTTTTCAAACTCCGCATCGTGTCAAAGAACCAAGTTCTGATTGAATTCAAGATTACAAAGCCACGAGAAAATTCTTTACTCCACAAAGGGTCGTAGAGTACTCTCATACCGACAAAACTTAACGGACCGGTGTTTTGCGTGCACACAATAACAACATTAGCAGGTACTAAATCGACTTAGGACGCTAGCTGTTGTGCTTGATTTGCGTTCGTACTCGAAAACAAAATTTATCCGTTGCTTTTTGGGAACTTTTCTTTTGTGGCTTAACCTCAGACTGAAGAAGAGAAGCCAAAAACCTTCCAACCATATATTTCATGTTTTTAAATTACGCGTTGCGCTCTTCAGAAGCATTATGGTGCAGAGCTAAGCTGTTACGCGTCGCACAAAGCAGATTTACTAATGTCGGCTAAAAGTTATCGTTAGTACGCTTTCTGCTGTTACTAAATGACGTTTTCACATTTAAGCGCAGGAGAAGCCTCAATTTCACCGTTCTATCATAATGAGAGCAGTGAAAATGTTCATGACTTAAATTACTATACAAAAACAAGTGATAAACTTCCAAAGGGAGCCGTGTCTTTTGATCTGCTCCAAGAGACCTGCTTTTAGCTACAAGAACCACCATGTTGTATTACAAATCTTGCACGGCAACAAAGCATCATATTTGCACCCAACAGCGCTTTAAAACTACTTCAAGAGGTATTGCTAACTGTAGACAAATGGGGACTCAGTACATCGTCACAAATACCACTAAGAAGCAAAGTGTTAAGAAAAAGGGAAAAGTATCCCAAAGTGACTCCAGAATGCAGTTTAGCTGCCTGAATTGTTAAACGAAAGTGCAAAACTTCATGCTTACTGTTCTTTTTCATCAGGGTACACTCGACTCAAAAGGTGAGAGGCATAGACATTTTCCAAACTTTGTACTTTTTTATTGTGTATCATAGTCAACCTACTTGGCAGATTCATTCTTTGCAGAAAGTTGGTCCAGTCTGCTAGGTCCATTTTCCGTTGACTTACGTAAGTTTAAACAGCAAACCTTACTCGAGAATTTTGTCTTTGGAGAGGAATCTTGTAAACCTATTTTATTACCCAAAGAGGTCTTGCTGGTCTTACAACAAATCGCCTCAAGTGCGTCAGTACTGGGGAAATTTTTGCCACAAACTCTTGGAACGTTCATCTTAGGAGATGCCTTAAAGACCCGAGCCTGAATACGTGCCTATTTGCTGGACCTCCCTTCATGAAAATCTCCTTACTAGGTGTAGGCCCACATGCCAAGAGCCGATATTAGAGTATTTAATACAGTTCTACTCATGAACTAGACAAAACCTTTGATTTTTTTAACAAGATATTGTGGAAGGAAATGTGTGAACCGCCATAAAGAGGCTGAACTCACATCTGAAGTGGGTCTGATGGTATCTAGCGCTTACTTCTCAAGGAATTACGGAACGTTCTTGTGTATTCTCGTTTTTGGTTGCTCACAATGTCTTTCGAAAATAAAAGCCCCTGACTCGTCGTGAGTTGGCTATTCTAGTGCTACATTCTAGCACCAAACCTACTATACTTCTGTGTGACCGGTTAGCCTTATACGTTTCACCGGTCTACAAAGGAGACTGCCGCTACCCATGTACAGAATTCCGTTGGGCGTAGAATTCTGATGAGTCTGAGTTTGCATGGAGTGGCGCAGTCTATTTTAAGTGCAGCGAGATGTTTGCCAAAACATGTCACCAAAGGAAGCTGATTCTTAATGTGGTTTGAGCAGTCTCTGGTAGTGACAACTATCCAAAAATTCACCTGTTCAGATGAGAAAGCACGCTCATTTTCACATCGTTAATAAAGCTATTATCCTTACCCTATATCAAGAAGTAAAGTTTCCTGCTTTGCATTGTGGGGTAACCAAATGTTATTTCATCTCAAACCCTGAGCATTTAAGCTTCAGTCAACTGCCTATGTGCTTCAGTTGGTATCTTTCTCCCTACCAGCCTGATGGTAAACAGTCGAGATGAACCAACTGAACGCAATCAAATAACAAGGGCTTTTGCTTAGTTGCATCTGTCTGACATTTGCATCCAGCATCTGCGCTCACAAGCAATTTTTGACGAGATAGCTGTCAACCAAGAGGTGACCTATCTAGAGCAGTTTGTTATTCGTCAGCGCCAGGCTTCCGCCTACAAAGCTTTGTGGACGGACTTGCTTGTTGTCTTACCAGACAAAGACTGCATTTTGTGACAGACGATAATAACAGCTAACTCATTAATGTCGTTATGCAGGCGATCTCAGTTTTACGGCACCGCCAGAAACGTCAGCGGAGTCGACACAAAGCCACTGGTTTAACGGGGCGAGTGCTTATTATACTGTAAATATAGTTGGTACTAAGAAAACCTCCAAGGTATGATGAACTGTTTACGACTTCAAGTGGATCTCCACCGACAGTATAAAACACTTAAAAACGAACTTTACTGTATCATAATGTCGTTGATGCCAAAGTCAAGTAAAAAGGATACTAGTAAATTTGAAGAATACTGCCCGGGCAAAATCCTCACCATACGCAAGCACTTCTTCTAAAATGTGAGAGAGTAAATGTTTTAAAATATTTTAAACTTTCATGTGACTCCGTTAACGATGAACCATTTTCGGGGTACGACCCTAGTAGTGGCATCGGAAGCAGTGTTTAATTCTTGACAGAAAAGAAATTCTTCATCTGTTGTATGTGCGTATGTATGTGCGTAAAACAATCGTTGCAAAGTATATATAGCTTTTGACATCAGGGCCTGAAAGAAACTCAGTGTATTATTAACGAATATTTTTTCGCCATTGGCACAGATGGTGTAGGATGATGGCTGAAAATGATTTAGCTGCACCATTGGTCAGACTTCAGTCAAGCTAGTTCATGCCGTTCATTTAATGCCTTTTTGGCTCAATGGCGACGACGGCTGGAAAATCATATACGGTAGTTATTTCTTCCGAGGCCCAACTGGTTACCTTTAATACGACGACTAGCTTTGGCGGTGACGGGCTTTAAGCGTTGTGTGATGCGGGCAACTTTTTTCCCCAGCCTAATGCATAATACTCTTTCTGGAGTCCTAGCTTCCAGGTGCCGTCATGATGGTAAGTGTGTTTAAGGGTACATTGCGCACTGATGGGACAAGACTCTAACATTGATTAAATTGCCGTCTGAATTGCCTATCACAACCTCCACTACCCTCAGTCAGACATTCTACGGGTTCGTTTTCTTCATTGGCTACTTTATCGGCTTCTGCTTACTAGTTATGGTCCTGATGACCAGAGTAAATGAAATAAATTGCGGAAACTAACTTGAGAGCTGCGTCCAAATTGTTCACGATCTTATTGCATAAGAGCGGGCGGCTGTAATTTGGGATCTTTGGGGCGATACTATGTTAACCGCTTGCAGTATCGCTTTGTTTAGATTTCATTTGATCAAGGTGTGAGCAGATATCCAAAGATTTTGTTATGGGTTTGCTGCAACCCGATGCAAATGCAAACCCTTTACACTTACAAAGTCTAGTGTACCTGCTAGTCTGGTTTGAGTTGAAGCCAAGTCTAGTGCTTTTGAGTGGCCAAATCAGTGTAATAAATTGGTCCATCCGCCTGACCTGATCTGTGTTTGTGTGGCGTCAGCCCTGCTTATAAGGACACAGCTACAGCTGTGCACTGTGTTTTATAAACTAGTACTGTGCGTATATAAGCAAAAGACATAGAACACCGCTACTTCTCAAGCATTGCCTGCGTCTGATGAAAAAGTGGGAATCGGACTCCGCGTTTTTAGTCAGAGGCAGAGCTTGGTCTATTTTTCCGGTCACGCCACTGAGTGGTGGGTCTCATTGACCTTGCCTAAACCTGTCAGTCGGTTAAGATGTCTACATGCACAAATCATACCTGACCCTACGTTTGTCGTCAAATTGCTTAATCCGTTTAATATTGAACACGGTTTCGTCAGATTAGCTTACACTCAGTGATTAGGTAATAGGTGTTCTCCTTTTCATGCATAATCCGAAGGAGAAAACCCACACGGAATCAGTGAACTGATGACCTCCAGCTTAGCTACGTGAACCGAATAATACAGGGCAGTTTACCTCGTATGGCACTGTTTTCCGAGTTTTTGCATAGTAGATCCCGATCCAGGTAAATTAGTTCATTGCCTTAAAACAAAAATAAGACCACTCTCGCCAGTTCATTCGCGCTGGCAAATGCTGCCCACCTTGGTAGATACCTCCAGACAAAAGGCACACTACCAGCACTACGCACCGACGAACGTGGCTTATCCATGAAACCACTGGCTGTCCTGTCTTGGCTGTTGCAGCCAGTGCAAAGTCGGAAGTTTCAAATGATATTTACTTTAACGGTACATGCTTCACCCCAGATGGAGTTAGCTAATAAGAATTTGAGTTTTTAGCCCTGGTCTCCAACATGGTATCTTCAACATTTTCTGGCGGAAAGCGTGACATCCAACCACGTTTACACGTTTCATATCTTAAGATGATGATTGGTTATGGAAAACACCCAAACATAAAAGGTGTAGAAAATGGGTTATCAGATGCGTGTCAGGGTATGAAACCTTGTTTTGCATCAGATCCGGATAAAGTTTACTTCCTTTTTTGAGCAAACCGGCACTCATTCTTCCTGGCTTCACCGTTCGAGCTATCAATTCCAGAAGACTGGTTGACCAACCCTTCGTTATAAGAAGCGGGTAATGACACCAATGCCTCCATAACTTAAGACACTTATAGTTCTGTCAAATGTATAGCGTCAGTTTATGCAGTCGTATATGTATGTCACACCTTGTTGGCAGCAAAAAGTGAACATTTGGTATGTACGATATTGCCATCGTTAGTTCCGGTGACATCTTTGATTGAGTCTTTACTTTAAATTTCCTTGGAATATGCATTTCTTGTATCGGGAAGGTCAGATTATTGGAAGTAACAACTGAATTCCCGAAATCTACTGAGACTCTCAACTCCGCTAGATGCTGACCAGACAGATAACGCCCCACAAAATGCAGCGCGTCACAGTCTCGTATAAAAGCCAGACAGTGTGCGTCAGCGTTGGACCGAGTTCAGACAGTGTCCCTCCAATAAACAGCTTCAGGCCGTTGTACTTTCGCACTTGCACACACTCACTCTCTCGCAGTCGCTTGTTCGGAATATAGCTGTTGTGTTCACTTCTGTGAGTCTTTTTCCGGCACTAGGCACTGGAGCGAGGTCAGCAGTCAGATACAGCAGATTAGCGAATCAGCAGATATAACATCTTACTACCAGATGTGTACACAAGTTTCCTTCTCCCACGATCTATGAACTCTACTGACTTAGGTCGATTCCAACCTCAGCAGCCGATGACTTTTCACGGTTTCATATTATCACAACGTTCTGGTTTCTTTATTCTCATTGTTCGAACAAGTGGGAACATCAGTCGCTGTTGCACCCATTTTTAGACAACGCAGCCTACTAGGTTGAGGTTTTTATTTTTCATATCACGAATAAGACGCTTCCTACTCCAAAGATGTTTTCTTATGGAGAAATTATTTCATGATCATTTTTGTTTGTCAGTGGAACACCAAAACGGCTACTGAAATGAACGCCAACTATCAAGCAATTACCAATTAGATTTACGCCTTTGAAGGCACTTGTCGTTTTGGTGACTTCACTTCGACCATTCGGCGTAACGCCGTAGACAACATTTTATGTCACAAAATAGTACTTGCCCGCAGTCATCATGTGACCACAGAGCGCACCACACTGAGTTTGGTGCACACTGCTCACTGCAGTTATTTTTGAAGCGCAACTAAGTACAGCTCACTTAGGTCGAGTCCACTGCTGTCCCTGCGCCGACCAGTGAGTGTGTTAAATAACAAATGCAATTTTTCTTGCTCAGTCGGTAGAATCTTTCCTCAGTAAACAAAATATTCCTTTCAAATTTGTAAGTTTCGCTAATCTTATAGTTTAAAAAGGCCACCACTGAGCATAGTTCAGTTTTGGGACCAAGAACTGCGGCGTAAGCAAACGACTAGAACTATCTGTCGTTGAGTAGTCAGGACGAATGAGCACTTATAGTCCCATACGTGAAACTGGAAGGTAGATTGAAAAATCGCCAGTTTTTTACCTCTCCAGGTTTTGACCTCAGAGAAAGCAAGGAAAATTTGTCTGGCAGGACCAGAAAAGGTGCCTGTATGCTTCTGAGAGACCAAGAACATTAGCTTGGAAATGGAAACTAATTAGATGAGCCACGGACCGACACAGAGCTCCCGTATTCTAAGGGTGGTCACAATCCGTCGACCGGCCATCTTTTCCTCCTTTCACTGCTGCTGAGGCCTACTCGAGTCCTGGGTATAAACCTCTTGTCAGTAAAAAATTTTGCGCAGCGCTACCATAAAAAGCCTAAATGCGTCAGACGGACACATGTAACCAAAATATCGAAAGAAAATTGACCGACTAAACTCAACAAAAAAGATATAATGTGTTAAGTAAAAGCGTGTAGAGGCTAGCGTTATCGTGCAGGTTTTCGATAGCATTTTTGAATAGCACATGAAAATGTGGGGACACAGTGCTGTTGTGAACACTGGCATACAAAGTGAGATTGAGAGAGATATTCCGAAAGAATGAGCTCAAAACCGGTCTGTCACCACTGACGGCAATACAAACTGTATGCACTTTCGGATACCAAAAATCTAAAACGATACATCCCGTGCAACAACCTCCGTTGTTGGAAACCACAGTGTGTCCTTGAATGATTAACAATCGATGCATCTAGCCAAACTATTTCTTGGTTGTCATCAAGGATGCGTAACTGCATAATGATCTGCAAGCCATTCACAAATTGATTGATTATTTCTTGTCTACTTTTTATTAGCCGATTGTTTTACTTAGTTCTTGTCTTTCCTGTTTTACAGCACTCGTAAAAACGAATGTCATTCCGAAGATCTTTGCGTGCCGTGCTAACTGCGGTGCCAAGTAAATTGTCTCAAACAAGTCACGGCAGCACAAACACCGCAACCCTTGCTGAATTGTTGGAAAACAAGAGGTAAGTTGCTGTCAATCAAAACGTTTCTGATTCTATTTTCGGCGGCCAGCGCCTCTACACAAAAACTTTTAGTAGAAAATGAGGCGTATCGACGTTTCTTGGAACAGATTTCTATTAATCAGGAGGCACCGGATCACATTATTCAGAGGCACCAGGAAACTTCCGACCTTTCAAACCAGCGGCACAACTTGCGTTTCAGGTCAAGTTGCACAGTAGACAAATATCGCCGTCTAGATGCACGCATCAAATGCTCTATCATTAACGCCGAACGCGAGGCATTGATTACAGAAATGCAAGAAACCCGCCGTGAAAACGAGGCTTTTCTGAGTGCATATAAGGTAAATTTTGTGTTGCATGTATCCTAATTGTTACAGGCATTGCTGGAAGCATTCACGGTGCGTCTGGAGGAAATTAGGAAATCAGTGATGGAATTCGATGGGGTGGTGAAACAGTTACAAGTCTCGGGCAATACATATGTCAATTCTCACGTCTTTGTCCGATATTTTGACAGATGTCTGACTCGCAGGGCAAGTTGAACAGTTGGATTTTTTGTACAATCTACCACAGCTGTTTGATTGGGCTACTCACACCCAAAAGACATTTCCCGATGTTAGGTGTCCATTTTGTGCATCTCGTTTTTCAACAGTTTAACAGCGACACGAAGGTCAAAATTCTTCCGAATATTTCAGTTTATTTTCACGGCAAAGTGAGCTTCCATCGATAGCATGGAGCAATGTAGGTTACATGAATAAACAGAGATGTGATCAAACGTTAGGAGTGTATGAATTTCGTGTCCCCCCCCCCGGGAGAGAATACTGGTTAGAGCTGGTGCATTGATGATAGACATTCCGTGTTTGGGTAGTTGCCAGAGTGGGTTCAAGAAGTAAAGCAAAACCGCAACCCCGAACCATTTAATATATACGAACAGCTAGGTCGGTTTGATCGGATCATTTGGCGTTCAGTTCCAAGTATATGGTTAAAACGGTTCGACTTGTAATCATGAACGTGGCCTAATCGATTTCTATCACTCGAACGGGTTTACCTTTGCATGCCCAGAAGCAACTGACCCAGTCAGTCCGATTTGACTGGCCATGGATGGACCCGCCAAGAACAAGTAATACAGCTATGAAATGAATATGATGCACCCTTTCAGCCATTTAAGTTCACTACTCACATCCCTTCATTCGACCATTATTTCTATTCATTCACCAATATGCCGCTGTGGAAACCAGTCGAAACTTCAGGTATAGATTGGTTCGTTAAACTTTGTTCGTTAAACGCATTCGAATGCATGACATACCTCCTCAGAAAGTGCTCATTGGCTTTCCTATGCTATATAAATGTTGCAAATATTTTAGGCACTTGTCTGCAGTTGGTACGTCATTAGCTTTGCATCTGCAAGGTCAAACTCAAAAATATCATCTTCATTATGATCAAACTCTCCAAGCCCCTCATTCGTTTTAAAGGGTTTCTCTTTGGTTTGTGTAGATGTATCACTCAAATAAATTACTGCCTATCATAAAGTCACCACTAATTCCACTGCATGTATCCTCAGTAGTCATGGTGAGTGACTTCTATAGTGCAGCTTGCTGCTTGGTAAGCAAATTACGGATCCAAACCAAAGTCATCATTGAATCTTAGAAGGCGCGTTAACGAACAAACGTTTTTGGTAATTCTTCAGCTTACAATTACAGAATGAGGCACCAGCATTCTGATCTGGTGCTGCCGTTGATGATAATAAGGAGGAGGTGAAAATGGACAAAGGTGTGTTTTCTATTGGATACCTGTAATATGTGCACTCAAGTAAGGTTATTGAACACCCCAAGTCCGTAGTATCGCTTCAGATGGCTCAACGTACACTCCGTACACAGCTTCGTTAACGTGTCGGTGAGCTATCCAGCCACAAATTTGGTTACTCGGGCAGTTTTTCGGTCAATTACTCCGCCACTAATGCTAAATAACTCATTATTTTGCATAGAATTCGGTTTGAATTAGGAATTCAAACGAGATTCGAATTGCAATGTCCCTCAAACAGGTGCACAAGAGAAGGACAACCTGTAAGTTGACACGGGTCGATAGTTGAGATGCAGGCTTTTGAGAGCTTATTTTGCAACTTTGATGGCATTTGTCTTCATGTATGGTGTAGGGTCGTTAGTCTTCGAATCGACCTCTGGAATTCGACAGGGATGTTTGTTATCCCCCATAATGTTCAACTGCACGGCTGGCGAAATGATGTCCCAAATTGTGAACGGACAACACGGAGTGCGGAGTTGACAAGATACATCGATCGCTGTATGTCAATCTACAGCACTTTTACGATTGAAGTATTTTTTCTGTCTGACTAAAGAATAATGTTCCAGATATCAAGGTCCTTTTTTATCAATTCTCAGGCTTATTTGATCGATTGCGATAGACGAAGTTACACTGGAAAATGACTACGTGTTCAAGTAACTTCGGCTGGCCATTGCTTTCACACGGTTAGGGTGAGGCCAGTTGGAAGGTTTTTTGCGTCTGTAGATTGCTCACCATACTGAGATTTGTTGTGATGTAGAGGAAACTTATTCTGAACACCAAAACCCAACCCTTTTCATCTTGTGCATTTGAATCCTAGTAGATGTGTGGCTCGGGCACTCACAAGTTGGAGGTTATTTGGTTTTGGCATCTGGAATCTAGTCTCAGTGTATGTCTCCAAGCCCAGCTGTCAAACGAAGAAGCCCACCTTTTGTGCTTTGGCGTTGCTTGACTCAAGAAGTCATTCCATCAACGCTGACCCCGATGGCTTGAAAACTAGCTGTCATCTATCTGTGTACGAGAGCTTTGCACCAGCCGTCTGATATTTGAGCCTCCCTAGAAGCTGGCTTATTCTTACACGAGAAGCAGCCGCACTCAAGCAAGTGATTTCATTGGGCATTTTGAGATATTCTCCTGCGTAAGGAACATTATTCTCAAGATTCGCGTTAGTTGATGTTGCACGCTTTTTTATATACTGACAAGTTTCTATGGCGGTAGTGTCCACTGGTGTTGCTGATGTTTATTGTGTGGTGATCATGACATTACGGTAGTGCGGAACCGGAAAATATTTTCAGTACGAAGTCATGAACAGTTGCTGTGGCCTGTTAACAATCAGGTGACAGTCAGGCAGACCAGTGAAAAATACTTGCGAAGTGTAACAAAGGCAGAATTCAAGGAATTCTTCATCCAACACCAAAACAAAAATGCAATACCTCTCAGCAAACCGTGAAATGGGTTATCACAAAAGTGCGTACAACTGTCTTTGATCACTTTCTAAAGTGTTCCAAATGCCCTCACTTTACACAGAACAACTTAATCTGTTCACTAAAAATGAAGAACACACTACTACGAGCTTCTGTGCGTCGGACAAAGCAGGAGATCTGCCGCACCGCAAAAGAGGAAAAGCCTACGAAAATGGACTTCAGCCTGGCTCGAAAAGACAACACAACGTTTGCAGAGCGGCTAGAGGAGTTGAGTTCAATGATAAACAGGACCAAATGCATCCATTCGAAATTGCATTTCCAATATCGGACTGTGAAAGTGAGTCCTGTGATCACAATGTATCGTGGCACAGTGCATGTCAACGTTTGATTTAGTGAGTAATGACACAAATCAAGCCGAGGTTACCCGGAAAAATCTGATCATCTAGGACATCTCAACATGCGGACCGAATAACTCTTGGTAAATAGTTTTTACAACAAAATATCTTTGTGCGCCATACCACGTCTATTCGTTTCTTGCTCCTTTTCTCACTTCTCTGTACTTGTTGAAGAGTAAAACCTTGATTTCGCTTTGGAGGTGATTTTCATTTCCCTGATTCGTGCGATAAATTCAACGCAAGAATCAAATACTTGCGAACAAGGAAGTTTTTGTGGATGAGTTGATAAGCTACAAGAATGATGTTTTCATTTAAAAAAACAAGTTCAAAGAGAAACAAAAAATGTTCAGTTCTTAAAACCTAGTGCCCTACCGGCCTTTGCATTCATTCGTGGGAATATGTCAACGCTACTTGACCAATACTACTGCGATCAAATGAACCGGTAAAAATCCTGGTAAAGGGGTATATTTTAGTGCCAATCTAAGCTTCCCTATGGTCAGCTGCGTGTTTTTTTACGCTAGTTAAAGTAATATTTGATTATCTGAAAATGATTTGTAAAGCATACGATGCTCCTTCGAAGAGTAGGTAACAATTTCTCCAAAAATGTATCCATACATTCTAATCTCTCCGGTTTACATTTATGGAAAAATTGAGGATGCATCTGCATAGAAATAGAACTACCTTATTATTTTATCACAGTTGCTGATTGTACGTGGATTTTAATGATCTTCATTCTGCGGATGATCGATTTCTCTGGTAAACAAACCATGAATTTACGAGGTAAATTGGCGCTGAAACACCGAAAAGTGAAAAACTGGAGCGAGAAAATTATAAGAATTTCGTTGAGCAACTTTGATTATTTTTTGGTTATCCTTCTCAAAATACTCGTGGACATATTTTTATACGCTTTTTACAAACTTCCAGACGATATTTTGACTTAGATTAATCCACCAGTCTTCCAAAGCAGCTGGGTCATTGACCTTTTCCGCTTGGGCATCTCCTGTGCGCGACCTTCCACATTTCCCCTGGTTGAAAAAGAAAAACTGGAACACTGTCACGAGATATAATAGAAACAAGCTCCTTGCGATACCCGTGGCACAAATCACCACATTCACTACTCATGACAGCCGTTGGTGGTGTTAATTAAACCCGGTGTGTGGATAAGGGAGAGGACTCTTACTAGTTTTTTGCTATCTTCAATTTGTTCATTTCGCTGGATGACATGACATTTCAAACCAGCATACTCAAACTGAAACTAACTTCCGTACAGTTGTGGGTTTTTGTACAGTTCCCATCGCTTGCCGCCTTCTACGATTGCCAAACATGTCTCGTGTTCATACTGGCAGTGAATACCGCTGTGATTATTCTGATTCATTCACACTTGGAAACTTTCCTTGTCTACTGAATGAGAAAATTGGCAGCGCTGTCCAGTTGTAGTAATACTGCCCCTGTGAGTCGACGGGACGCTTAAATATTTATATAAAACGCAACAATGCTTCGCACATGTCACATCTTCGAGATAAAGCTTCTTTTTTGCTCGTCAACCTGTTGAATTGAGCGGCTTATAGTCCTAATCCCCACTGGATTGCGGCCCCCTCGCATTGAGTATGTTAGCGTACCCAAAATGTGGACTTGAGTGGCCGCTGGGGGACACGAATGGGGGACCTTTAGTCAGTGTCATCAACAACTATGAGTGTACAAAATTTATTTATAAAACTTTTCAGGAGAAATGATTGAGAATAATGGAACATTTATCAACGAGGTGTCATTGTGTGGATTGACCGCGCCGAGGAAATGCGAAAGATGTCAGTTTTCGAACATCGATATCTCCGAAGCATTGTTCGGGCATCGTGAGAGCATCAAATTAGCAATGTTAAGGTACGTCAGATGATCATGTGAATAAAAAAATCTCCCGAGATACTGACACTTCATATGTTACGCTGGTTAGGACATGTGCTCCGGATCCCAGAAGACCGTCTGCCTCGAGGAACTCTTTTCGCCCAGTCATGTGCTGAGTGGAAGTGACTGAGAGCCGGACAGTGTATGAGCTGGCAACGAAGATTGAAAACACTCACCAGTGAACTTAGTCAGGTCGACAAACGCCGCCTCCCTGGATAGGATCCCCTGGACTCAACTCGCCAATGGTTAATGACAATGGCAGAAATGGTCATATCGCGCAGTCACCGGCACTCATTCATCAAAGCTATCGCATTCAATACGTAATTGCCCAGTTGCCGAACTAACCGATTATACCACTGTCTCCAAGGCTTGGCCGTGTGTCCCACACTCTCAAACTTTCCTGTAATCGAAACTGTAGCAGCTGGAACCATTGTACCTATGGAACACGGTTTATAGTTGATAAATTGATCAATTAATTGTATAATATGTACCATAAGTAGACAAACTAATCAACCAGGCTTTCTTGGCACTAGTTGAATGCAAATGTCCTACAACTTTGCTTTAGTTTATCCTTACTCCTACTTTCTGTGGGTCTGAAATTTAGCAACGTAGGCATCAGATACCGGGTTCCTCAGTGGTCTGTCCACAAATGTTGCCAAGACCTAGAACGTCACTTACACGAGTGTGGGGTATCCTACAGTTTATGCCCAGTCACTTCGTTTCCGGTGAATCTTCTGGGGACATTAGTGTGTAGAGAGTAGGACAAAGACAAGAAATAAATGCTCTTACGATTCGAACCAAAAAGGATTAACACTAGATTCTGACCAACCGCAGAATTCAGATTGGCCGTCTGCGTGATGTTTATGGTGCAGGCTTTTGAGCTTTTGAACCGCCAACATTCAGAAGTTGTAGACATTTCAGAATACGGTCGTGTGCAAGGTAGTGCCTGTACCACGGTCACATAACAAAACACCTGGACTAAATAATGGGATGTTTTCACAATTGCTGGTAGGAGTATTTTGATTTGTACGGACCAGGTGGATGACAACACTGATATTACATCAAGTGTAAGAGACTAATCATGTTACTGACAGGTTCTTCAGCCGGAGACATGAATTTCCTTCTGGTAACGAAAGTCCTACAGGTTTCCGAATAAAACGAAATATATTTGATCACTTTTTTGAGTAGCTTCGTGTGGCTTGGCTAATCTATTTGGACTTCGTTTTCGCTCACTTTTCGAACTGAGGGTGACTTAGTTGGTTCACTTTGAGCAGGTGAGCCTGAAAAAATACCCTCCACTCTTTAGCGGAAAATGTAAGCGTCCAGTACCACAAAAGCCAACCACAGAAGTGGCTGATCAACATCGCTTCGACAAAGATGAAGTCGTCCATTGGTCCGAATTGTCTGCTGGATTGATTGTATGCTACTTATAATGTTCCAGTAGCTCAATAAGCACAATAAAATTTCACTCTCTATTCGTAATGCCTCTGGACCATAGTAATACCAAGTAACCTCAGTCACGCCGCTTCACGGTTTGAACTTCAAGCGCATGCGATAGCAGAGAAGCGGATAGGGGTGTATATATCTTCCTGAAAGTGGACTAATATTTGACAAGCATAGTGATCTGCTAGTGGTTCAGCAGACGAAATTTGAAAATTCGTGCAGAAAGGTTCATTGGCCAACCAGTTAAAGTTCGTACCTGTAACCTCCCCGCACTTTTCTAGAAGATATTTCTTTCCCAGCCAGTAAAAAGTTAACCATAGTCTTGCGTTTGACTTTCCATTGGTATGCTAACACAGCTCTCCAACCTCATGATAAGGATTATGTTCAAACAATCGGATAAAGACATTACTTTGAATGGATTTGGCAGCTGGACGCTTAAACACCCAGAGAGTGCTTTCTTTTGGTCTCTTCCAAAGTCTTAGGATGTTGTAAACCAGCGCAAGTGTACATCCATCTTTATCAACCTCTAAACCGTCGCGTTCATCAGGTGAGACATTTTTGAGGTATGGCAACACCATTCGTAAAAACATTCCCCTTATTCCTCTACGTTCAAATAATTTCCAAACTTTGCGCGGTAAGTTGCGACCTAACGATCGTTTGTCTAATTTTGTCATGCTTTATTTTAGGAAAACTTACTTCGTCAGATTTCTGAAAATGCTCAGCTCAAAAGAAAAATTTCGCAGAAGCAAGCCATCATGGCTCGTGTAGTTGAGGCCGTAAACAAGCTAAATAAAGTAAGTTCTATCCTGCTTTTTTGAGGCGTGCGTTATAAGTAACCACAAAGCTCTCTATGTAACCGAAACAGGTTTAACAAGTAAAGAACGTCGGTGTCTTCATTTAATAGACTTGAACAGCTAGTTTTTGCATTTAGACATGAGCTGTAGCAGCTGGAACCAATGTGTCTATGGTACACGGTTTAGAGCTGATAAATTGACTAAAAAATTGATTGATTCGTACCTAGTCTACTTCACTGACCAAGGTTCATTTGAATAGCACGGTTTGTTATCCCGTGCGATTTCCAAACACTTGGCCTTGAAAGCCGTTTCTACGGCAAAAAAACAATTTTTGTTCTACCTACTAAAATTCAAAAAAATCCACTCAGCTGTCACCAGCTTTTAGTGGAGATTTGACAATCACTCCCAACTTCGTTCAATGATTCTCCTATGAACAAAGACCCCTAGAAGAAAATAACCTTTAGAAGCGAACAATTTCGACTGGTTCTTGGAGATTTGTTTGACAGTCATGTGCTCCAGCATGCCACCTCAATTAATAAAAGGCTTTTCACTAAGCCCTTCAAATGGGGTGGCCCCTCTGAAATACTATATCGATACAGCCATCCTCTCTGAAGAGACAAGTCCTCGGACCACTTGTTCAGTCTCAGGATTCATATCACAGTGGTGAATTTCTCCCAGGTTGGGACTACTTTGCAGATCTCACCTCGATAAAATACCTCTAGGCGTCTCAGAACAATGAACTGTGTACTTTAAACGGCAGTGAAGTACATGGGGTACAGCAGCCACAGTGTCCAATTTTGTCCCTTCTCACGGGGACCATTTCTTTCTGGACCCGTAAAATTTACGATTGGATCAACGAGTATAATTCAAACCTACCCCAACGAAACCAGAAAATTCTGACATGTTTAGCCATAATACTTTCCAACACGTGTCACCCTTTTCAAGAAATCGAGGAATGCGAACACTACTTGGCGCTGCAACTACTTCCAGTTTGGTTGTAGTGAGCCAGGGTAACCTCCGGTGAGCATTCTTGATACTGCCCAAAGACCTTAGGAGCTGGAATTTCCACATACCTCGTGTCTAATACGACATATCATGGGATTCATCACACAGCTTGCACTCAACGTTGGTTAACTTATATTCTTTGGCCAACATTTCGAACATTTACAAGCGCTGTTGGCCAACTCACTCAATAGGCGCTCAATCAGGTAGATAGTCAGCCAGCTAGAAAAGCTGAGTTGTTCACCGATCACGTCATGATAAATACGACGTCCCTGCTCCTAAAGTTGAAAAAGGCCGGTTGATTCAGTCGAAAACAAAAGTCCCTGGATAGTGCTTATCCTTACTCTGTTGATGATTAACATTTTAACATCACTGATTACTTTCTGAGTTGGCAGACCCTCTGAGTTGCTCTGAAGGGGCCCAAATTTTTTTGTCGAAATGATCCTATTATTTGTTGTTTTCTGTGAACATCTGAAGTTACCACGAAAGTGGTTTGTAATACAACTGACGGTCTACCCTTAAAATGCAGTTCACAGGGTTGTTTAATCCACACAGTCGGGAACGCTTGCAGTTTGAACGAGAGGCTTTCTCCCTTCGAATACAACGGGGGTTGTCCGCCATGACATCCTGACTGTGTGTGTTGCCAAACGGATGCTGTGGATCTTTCCACTGGTGAGCCTAAATCGGTTTCTCCCTGGGCATCCACGCTGGCTGCTAAGTCAGCATACCGTGTTCCATCCTTAGGATGAGCCGACGCGCAACCCACTTTGGGTCGCCTGACTCAGATGCCCCGGCGTATTGTGGTGACCGAACGGCGGGAAGAGTGAGCTCCTGGCTTGCAGCCGTCGTCTGTCATATCCAAATCCTTGAGATGCGAATGATATTGCAATGCAGTGATGTGAACACGAATCACAGTGCATAGATGTGCGCATTCGTGTGAAAACGCGGTATGCGGTGGGAGGCCTGAAAACAGCCAGTATGAGAGACGCACTCAGTGCACTAGTTGAGTTGTTAGTCATTATCGATATTCGTACATCAGGCATAATGCAAGCTTGTTTGAGATTACTTTTTCCCAGAGTAAGTTGTTAGTAATCCTCCGAAATATACTTGACTTTTACGCCCTGTTCTATCAGAGGCAATCAAATATAACACTTCTGTTCACTGTTTGTTGATTCCATTGATCGTCGTTGCGGCTTGCGGAACAAGTTCCCGAACAGATTTTCTGAATGTACCTGATCACCTGTGACAATTTTATGATCAGTCCTGCCATGAAATCAAAAGAAATCCTTGGGAATAAGGTCCAAGCCTCCGGTGTGGACAATTGCACCCGTGTAAAGGACAAAATCCTATGCACTTTCTCTATACAGTTTTTCGTCTATGCAGTCATGCCTGTCGTCCTAGACAATTCATTGTACCATAAGTTTTCGAGCATTAGGTGCTCCCATGTTTTTTAACGGATCTGAGCTTTTAATGATAATTTCTTTATACTTCATAAAGTGCTCAGTATTTTTATCACATTTGTACAGCATGAAATAGATTCTAACTCAGTGCTTTAAACTCTATCAACGGTGACTTTACAGAAGAGTGATGAAGGGTAGCGGTCTTGTGCCCGATATCACCTACGATATACCGCCTTCCACTCTAGGCCGCTTAGGCATCCTCCCCCTATTTTAGAGAGGCTATTGTACCGAGTTTTTATCAGCCAACTACAATCTTAATGTGGTGGATGAATACAAATTACGCCACTTCTTGAATGCTTCGTTTCATTTTATTAAAGAGGCTGCTTTTAGAGGTAAGCGCAGAATAAAGAGATCTAGCAAAGTATCTCCTGGCTCAAAGCAACTATCAGTAAGCATTCGAATCTCGCTGAAAGTACTATTCATCCAAACATTTGAACAACTGGCCCATGCGCGATGTGAGTAAAACATGTACAAATACTATGAACCAGTTTTGGACCTGCAGACAGCGTCTTGGTCTTTTTATTGCAGACGTTCAGAGGCCAGATACAGAAACCAAATTTTTAGGCTATCCGGAGCTTATCAGACCCTTATTCAGGTAAAATGCGTGATTATTGCAAGCCACTTTTGTACATTCTTGTCATTTCATTAAATGGAACCTTGTATCACTGCACAGTGAACCTCTCATGTGGCGAAAACACACACGACTTTTTGAAAAAAGCCAGTAGTGTTGTCCACTGCCCCTTTCCTTGACCATTCTCGTTGGTAAATGGGGTTCGGTAAAAATCACCGTCAGTTTTCATTCGGTTGCAGAATTTACGAGAGCAGAAGTTACGCCATCAACATTGCCAGTCCATGATAAACAACTACGCAGCGCCTTGTTTGAACGACTGTGTAGAGCAAATTAAGCTGTCACAAAGAATCGATAAGGAGCTCAAATTATGTGAACATCGCGAGCGTCTTTCACAGGTGAGTCTTACCAGCCCACATACTTTGAAGGATGTTCGAAGAAAATTGTTTCTGCTGAACCTTTTGCAGACTTTTGAAACAAAAATTGTTACTAACTTAAGAAATGTGTGATTGAAAAGAAACCAAACGAAAAGACCAACCATGAATCAAAATATGTGAAGACAATTTGTTTAGCTGCATAAAATAAACTCAATTTTGTTGACGATCTTTTATGAACTTAACTACAGTAATCCTTCGGAGGTAAAAAAAAGTCAATGAAAAAAACTATTTGGTCTATCTTGAGGGTGCTTTTCTTCGAAGGTGTTCCCTCTGAAGGCTTACTGCTTGAGATTTGCAACGAATTTACCGAGCAGCCTGTAGCACCAAGAAGTACTGAAATGAATACGCATAAACACGATTCGTCTTCTTTCTCAGGGCAAAAATAGCTCTCACAGCCCTATTGCGATCATGAGTATTTTTGCTGAGTAACCTCAAACTCATAGCGCAATATTTTGCGACCAATTGCGCAAATCATACAATCGCAAAACATAAAAGCTTCTACGACCTAAATGATTTATTCGTGGACCTCACTAACTCACTAAGGAATAGTGCGTTCTTTATTTTTCAGCCCTGAGACACATCACTTGGGCACATGTTTTAGAATGTTTCCAGAATGTCTCCGTCACATGTTTAGCGCTGATTCCTGATTTCCCTCTTCCATTGCCGACTAGGTTGAGAGGTGCGCCTAGCCACGATTACTCGGTGGCTATAAGTCAACCGATTTCGTTACTAAATCTTATCGTGTAGTGACCACGATTTCGTGAAATGTACTTTGTGTGAGAAGGCATTATCAGGCCGGAAATTTCAATCCTCACTAAAACGGTGAACACTAACTGAGTAGGATAGCTCTCCAGTCACAGGTAAAACTAGCGTCTACTTCCCCAAAGAACACTAACTTTCCTTCTGAAAATTGCCACACCACAACGAAGTCGTCTTCAGCCACAGGAAGCTACTTCATCCCAGTAACATACTGGGCCATCTGGACCACGTGGTTTCAGTCGTGTTCCGTGAGTGAATATTTATGCTTCCAAGCACCGTGATTCTCTGTCCACTCCACTCTTAACCGTTGCCTTCAAATACGGAACATTCTTTGCTCTCTAGAGGATGGTTATACAGTAATCACACCAAAAATAGTCCCCTTAAAGACAGTCGCTTCTCTTTTGGGAGTTTTCAGAGGCATTTTCCGTTGTGGTTCAATACGAGCTTCTCTGTGATCAGGAGCCACCCACCGGGTAAGCCTCATCTTTCACATTGCCGTGTCTTCTACAGGGTCGTTTCAGTTGCTGAATTCGCCGATGTACATAGCGAGGTTCCAGCACCTCCTAATTTTGATTCACTCTCACTTGATGGGTAGCGGTCTACAACACTACTTCTTTCGTATTCTCAAACTTTCCTTACCTCATTTCCCTTGTACCATGACGGAAAACATCAAGCTCAGTATCATTCTTAATGAGGCCATCTAGGTCAGCGAAGACGGACGTGATGACTTGCTGTTTACAAGGGAGCTTATGTTATCCTCGGTCAAATGGACTCTACCCCTATATAGCTTCATTTGAGTTCCCCCAAACTGACGAAGACGGTTGCACAAGGTTTCTCGGTTTTGCTGCATTATGTAGATTCGACTGTCTGATTAAATCCCTTTTGTAAGACACAGTGATTCAGCAAGTACCACGTGTGCTTCATAATGCGAAATGGTCATGAAACTTGCAATGTATTGCCCAACACAAGCACTTCCATGTGCATTACTCACATTCACTCATAACGCTGCTGAAAATCTATCGTTAGCGGACGACGAATTCGCCCTTCTTCAAATCAATCGTTCACTGTGACCTTTCGAGTACCACAGAATCATTCAAAGACTATCAGGTAACGAACTTTTGAAGGCATTGCTTTTCGGATGCGTGGTTCCTCTCTTTGGCACAGAAGAGACACACGATGGTCCTGATATTGTTTTGGTTTACCCCACGTGCTTCTTCAACACTGAATATATAGTGCCTCTGTTTTTACACCGATGGTGAAATAACACTTCACAGTAGCTTTCCCTTCTTTCATTTTTCTTTTCTTTAATCACCTGGAGAGAACCAACTAAAATGGTCGTTCGTAGACATAAGTGTTTTCAAGACATCAGTAATCATCGACAATAAGGTGATGGGGCTAGTGTCTCCAATACACAGTGGCAACGAGCAAAGCCAGCAAACTGAAGTGAAACATCCTCTTTAGGTCCTGAGACGGCTCTCCATTTGTTTCCGCATCATTCCTGACCAGTGTAGTGATTGGACAACCCCTTGACTCTGTTACACAGGACACCATTTATTCCTATAGCGGCAATGTAGACTGTATGAATCGAACAACCGATTCAAAGGACTCATGAATAAGGTCTTAAGAAAGCTCATTTATAGAAAACGTCCCTTCATCTTGCACTACTCATAAGGTTGCTGGAAATTCGTCGACAGCCCACGACCGGTTTCGCCCTTCTTGGGGCTCATCAGGTAGGCGCAGTCCCCGAGTTTCCGTCAACCTTATGTTCTACTTGAACCTTAGTTGGACTGTTTTCGAGTCATACACTAATTTGCAAATCGATTTGGTTTTTGCGAGAGACTCACCTGGAACCCAGCTGAATCTCCCGTTTGTGATGTTTCCAGGCCTGAAACAAATTGGTTTGCAAATGAGTGTATTTATCGAAGTCCCTTCATCTCTTCTGCAAAGCCCTCTTAAAATTTTCTGCTTACATTTGACTCGATGATTGAGAATGAACAAGGAAAGCTGACGAGATTTAACCGAAAGGGCTTTGTCACCAAGCTGCATCATGCTAACCGGCGGAATTTGTAGAGCAAGCTTTTAGCCACGTCTTTCATTGAAAGTATAGTCACGTCAGTTATGAAAACGTCGTCAAATTTTATTTCTGCTTACAGCTCTCGTATGTCATCTGGTTTCAATTACAGCTTATCTATCGGCAAAAGCTCAGTATGTTCACCAAGTTATGCGACTCAATGACCCGGAAAGGTTTTCCATGAAAGGCCAATGGGAAACATCCAGAGTAATAACCAAGTCCGTCAGCCAAATTCAGATGAAAATTTTCTCACTGTTGCACAAAAATTCTATCCAAAAACCGGATAATCGTTCCAACGTTCCTGGTGATGTATATGTGTTACCTGGAATAGCCGCAGGGAGTTTCAGAAAATCAAAAGTGGAATCAATTGTTTCCCGCTGAACGTGGAAAATCATGATTTTCTCGAACTTAAAAAAGTTTTCATCTAGGGGTTACAAAGGGACATCAAGCGTCCTGATCATGCATCCACATGTTTTTGAGGATGGAACAAACTGTAAATCTAGTACTGTAAGTATAGTACTTGCGAAACCTTCAGACTTTTTACCGTCGTTTCAGAAGACGTTTGGGCCTGAATTGGTTCGCATTTGGTTTGGAGTCGTATTTGCACGCTAACATTGGTCAGACCTCGCAGTTGGATGTCTACAGTGATCTACAGTTGTGCTGAGGTGATTGTGGTATTACATGCATGCCACTACCACCGATGTAGACCCGATGGAATAAGCACTGCGCGCGAACAAGCAGAGACCTATTGAAAACCATCAGCCGACATAAAAACGGTGAAATAACAACGGTTTGTCCACGAGTTACCGGAGATATTCGTAAATTCCTTCAGGTTTCAGCGTAATATCGTACCTCCTACAGTAAAGCACTGTGCAATACTAGCAGAATCCACCCTCCAACAAATCCTCAAATTGTAAATTAAAAACCCTGCCATAAGTTGCGTTTTCATACTTAAAATAGCACGGTTAGGCAAAATCTCATTATCAAATACGAAAAACGCATCTCGTAGGTAACTTTTGAGGCTGACTTGAGGGAAGCGGTTTTGTAGGACTGTGACGCATCATGTCTGGAAGCTTCAAATACCTACTTTGATGGCTCTTTTTCAAGCCGTTCTGTCGAGTGCCAGGTCTTTTCATGATCTAAGGTGAAAGATACTGTTCTTCAAATCCATATGAAGGCTGTCCTGAAATTTTGGGCGCTCCGGATTTCGAATTCCAGTCTTCAGCTGGCCGTAGACAGGTCGTTTTGGAATGTGAATTTCGGCGATTCGTTCCAACAGGCCTGACTGGAGAAGCTGATTTTGTGTCAGATTGCATTCAGCTCCTACGGGCCTTACTCTTCGAAGAATCTCGGTATTCCGAATACCGTGACACCATTTGATCCAACAGATTTCTCAGAGGCGGGAAATTGAAGTGAACCGAGAAAGATACCCGTATAGCGTCCACATGTTGCTGCCGTTGTCTTAAAGACAACCCAAAAGCCTGCCAAACTGTAAGCTTGGTACGTAGATCCGGGTGATGGTTGCTCAAGAAGCGTTCTACAAGGCTAACAAATACTGTTCTGGCTTTTTAAATTCGTGCGGTTATTTCAGTCCCAAGTGTCAGGTCCATGGAAATTGTCTGTCACGATAATAGAAATCGGTGCAGCATTTAGAACAGAAATTGGTGTTTTATGTTGCACCTTAAGGATATATATATATGTATAGTCGCTAGAAGCTTGCACTCTCCTGATTGATCAAAATTACATTCTTCTTGGAAGTAATATAGTCTGGGCTGTGAGCTATAATTTTGTGGCATTTGTTCGTACACCTGAAGTAGACACCAAACTATCTTAAGGAAGAAATACTAGTTGTTCTGCCAACTTACGGGGGGTAGAACATTGTTTCCACTGGGTTGAAGCGGTTAGATGATAATTTTCGTAAGCTTTGTCATTAGGCTCTTTGTTGATAAAATTTAACGATACTTGCATTCTAACACTGATGAATATTACGAAATAGCTAGGGTATAAACAGAAGAAAAATACGGGATAATTCTGGTGTATGGTTTTTTCCCTTTGGGTTCTGATTTTCACAACAGGTCGTTGATTGCTGCCCACGTCTGAGGAGTTGCTCAACTTCTCGCAAGTTTCTTGGCAAATCCATCATCAGATGGAATTATCTAGTTTGCTGGAATCTGAACATAGTACAGTGTTCTCACTTTGTATAACTAGGTTCGAGCACTTATATCTTCTGGTTTGGTCGTGCTTACAGTGCACCATGAAGATGGAGAAAGCTACACTCTCCAAATCGAACCCATTCATTACTAACCTCAACAGTATTCTGAGAGCTTTTGGGCGAAACATGTTTAGTACGTTCAATACAGTCTTTCATCCATGAACCAGGTACGTCAAATGCCACGTTTGCTCAAACAGTATGGTCGAGAGCATGCATCCATGCACTATTTTGTATTCTTAAGTGTCGCATAGTATCATGACAATACGCTGGATGATTCCTATCGGCAGCAGTTGAGCTATGAAAGTCTTGTTCCAAAGTGTACTTTTATATTAATCCATTGCCATGGATGGCATTGTATGTCAATGTGAAAATTTGGATGGATGCTCGAAAGTGTCCTCCTAGTTGATCAGTCAAAGCAGTGTACTCGAAAACCCGATGTCGTGTGCAGTAAAAGACTTTTCAGCCTTAGCGATCAGGTTGCTGTTTTCTTAGAAGCAAATTCCCGGTTAAGCCGTCTGTGCGTAAATCAATTTTGGAACTTGCGTGTATTGAGTGTTTCCAGTAACCAGGTGAACCACGTTACGTCAAATAACTCAAATGGGTTTTATCAAAAATGCGATGCCGACTTCTATACACCTGGTTATGTACTGTTAATTCCCAATTGGACCTGGTACAAATAGATAGATAGAAAACAGTACGCCTACCCAAAGTTCACGCTGACTCAAGACAAAGTGGCCACAAGATGACGAAACCCACGTGGTTGTATTAAACCAGGCGCACGATCAAAAAGTCAAATAGTGGTTTACGTTCAGGTGAAAAAATAAAGTAGCATAGGCGCAAAACGGAGAAAACACAACGCGGAATCCTGTTGTACCCAATAAGAAAAAAAGAAGCAATAAACTGTACGTTTATATGAAGCACTGGTGTTTGAATCGATTTTGCGGAGGAACGTCAGTTTAACCACGCTTTTCAGAAGCCTTAAACTGTTGTTGCGGAATCGAATATGGTGTGGATTGCAAGCCCGTACCGCCGCTGTGGACCAGAGGAAATAAGATCTGCAGGCGAAAATACAGCTCACTTTTTTGTATCAATAGTGCCTAAAACGGTGGCATGATAATGACCACCGCCATGTACATTAGACTGGATACCTTCCGTTTGTCCACTTAGGTTTTTGCATATCAAGGTACCAGCGCACCCCTCCAGCACTGTAACATGCAGCTAGTTCCGGGACCGTTTACGATCTAGCAGTCAAAGTACTGCATAACTTGCTGGTACTTCGTTAAACATATGGTTATTGGCGAACAGCTACTTAAGAAAGTACTGGAAAAGAAGAGATTCCACAATCATTCTCAATCCTTTTGGATGATTCCACTTTACAAAGGCAACCATAATAGGACGGTAAACAAACTGAACAAACATCTGCCAGCTTTGCTGGACTTTGCGATCGCCAAATGAAGATGGTTCTGCAACACCGAACTCATACCTACTCAACAAGGCGAAAGTGATACCCTAACCATATACGACGGCTCCTGAATAGAGCCAACCGGCCATTCCGATAAAAGTAGCCTGTAAACTAGCATTCAAGCTACAAAGAAGGGGATAACTTTGAACGTGATGAACATAGTGATTGTACCTTGAAAATTCCTTGAAACAAATACATGAACTTGATTTTTCCTGCTCCAAAGTAACAGATTCCACAGTTTCAGTAGATGGGGTTTCGCAACAATAACGCATAGGACTTACCTTGTTCCTGTCATTAAAATGGCACTGTTTTCATACTTTTGATTTTTTAGATGACCTTTCAACTGGTTAACCACGCTTTAAGCATCTCAGAGGCAAGCGGTGCGTTGGTTTACGTCCTACTATTCATGCCTTTCAAAACTGACGTGTGAATCTTGAAGCATACTGTACTTGTATTTTCAGGCACACAACTACGTCCGAGTAGTTCCGAATTATCTCGTGCTAGCAGGGCTAAAATAGATACTCGATTTTAATAACTCACGCTGCAATTTTAGAGGAACCAAGTCAAGTGCCAATGGATGGGTCAGTTTTCAATATTGAAGCCGTCCTACTTAGGTTCTCTTATTTGGTGCAACCACTGTGTATAAAAAATCTCATGGGACTAGTAGAGAATAAAATAGCTTCATTCCTGGATATGATATGCTGTTTTGATTGGATTGCTTTGCTTCCTTAATGGCGACCGAGGGAGGCATAAAACGAAACTCTCGACTCAAGACAGTGGTCTTACGAAACAGCGACGACTAAAGTAATGGCACAGTACTTTTCAGAAAAATCCCATTTATACTAAGAACACAGATGGGTTGACGAACATGTTTTTCGCAAGTTCTTGTCAAATCATACAGTTTCCAAGGCTAAGAGAGCAGTATTTCATATTTGGCTGAGCATGGTGTACACGAACAGGAAATCGAGTGAGAGACGGCATTGGCTACCTATCAAAGAACACCTAGTTCAGGTCACCAATAGGGTGATTTGAATTTGTCAGCACAGGTAGTGCTGTGGTTGTGTGTTCAACACGGGGTGTAAGTTTGGGGGGAGGCGAGTTGGACCATGGCAAGTACAACACACGAACAAAGCGTTTTTGCCGACAAAGGATCGGATCGCGATTCCTGAAGCTGTTCCATAGTCCACAGAGCCATGAATGTACCAGAATTGGATTAGTGTAGAGAGCCCTGATCTTACTTTACAGTGTCTCAACCGTGTAATCACTCCTCTTCAAACGTCTTCCCGGAAATTGCTTTCCTATTCGAAAATCCTCCCAGCTTCCATCGTATACAAGACCTCTCGCTGATGCAAGTTGCCTATTAGGTCATTGTTTGGAACGGGACTGACGTGTGGCAATTCAATTTCTGTCAGTAATAACTGGACATTTTTCACAAACGAGCTTGTTCTTCTTTACAGTAATTCTATTCATCTATAGCAAATTTGTGGTAGTCGGTGGTGGTACGAGATCAGAGGTAAAAAGGGTTTGATATCTCGGTTCACCTAACCCCGGATAGGGTACAGAATTTGAATAATATTGGCTGGTAATTTCCGGTACCTTTTCTATGCAGAAAAACGTGTTTAATTATTTGCAACCTGGGTACTGATTAGATATCAAAGTATGCAGACTACTGTCGTCAAACAAGAGTGTGCTCGGTAAACCTTCAGTACTACTAACCCGTTCGGTTGCAGTAAGCTATACACATCTAAAATAACCGACAAGCATTGGGATTAGGTGCACAGAATGACAAGAACTCCAAAGTGTAAACGAACCCCTTTCAGTATACATGTGGTCCATTAGACAAGCTAACGCAGACGCTGCTTCAAGTAACATACGTCCATTTGGTGTCGACACATTCGCTACACCCTTTTTCACTGCTTCAAATGCCAGTATATCGGCGGCAGCAGGTAACCTCTTGCGTGGTGTCCACAAGCATTCAAGCGTTGCAATCGTTCGGGTAATCAATTATTATTTGCTTGATCTGATATAAAAAAGGTGTAGGCTCGCGGATTACCAGATCTTTCAAAAGGATACGGAATACAAAGAACAAGACAAAGGCGGGCTCCAAATCATGGATGCTTTTTTGCCAGACTGAGTAACCCAAAATGTACATACGAACCGAATTTACTTGACTAAGAATCCCCAGTTAGTCCACAACCACAAAAGGTATGTGCTCACTCAGTTTCAAGTCGGTTGCTAATCGACCGAACATTATCTTGTATGTGCTGATTAAACTTATTCAGCTAAAAGCTGATTGCAAAGAATGAAACTCCTTCTAAAAGGCGGACCTATAAATCAGTGCTCCTCATCTTTGGCAGTCGTACTTGTTGCTCATTGCACGACAGACTGATGCAACACAAACCTTTGCATAACTACATCAATAATATTTGTGACATGTATACAGGCAATTAAGTAGTGCTCCAAATCTTTCATCGTTCAGCACACTTTGTGGTTTTGACTGTAGGGTCCTTGGAAAATGAACTGCCTACAACAAATTGTCTTGAAATTTCCACGCATTCTCATTTTTCCTGGAATGCTGATGTTAATAATCGGATGTATAGGTAGAAGTTAAGATCAAGTCGGAGAGACGGTCAAGCAACATTTATTGGTACGCCAGGCCTGCCTCGATTACTGGTCGACTGAACGAGAAGTAGGCATAAACAAAACGGTTGCTTGGCCTGGTACTACACAATCATAACGCACTGGTGCGGGGTACCGCGGTAATCAAGGTAAACTGTGTATGAATAGGTTCAGTGGTGACAACCCTTAAAAACTACATCTGTTAACTCCCTAATGTTTGGCTGCAACAGAGGATTTGACCAAAGAGTTCCACTGGAGCTGTTAAGATGGAAAGCAGCTCCCGACTTTAGAGGATGGATCTCTTTCATTTAGTAATGAATGTTTGCAAACTTCAGTTGGATCCAAAGCGCCAGAGTAGGGCGACGGAAAGGTCCTGGGTTTTTCTAGTTGTCGGAGCCACCCTTCAAACTTTTTTATTTAAGCACCCCAAAGTCATACTAGTATCCTGACTGTGCCGTCTCTAGAAAAGTTTCACCTGGTGTCCATCAATAAGCTGGTCAATGATCCAGGGGTCCCGAAAGATCAATATCAGTCACATGACCGCTCTACTGGTGTGATTGCAACAACTAAACCTATGTTTACTTATCAACACACGAAGTCCGAAGAAAGTGGTAATGTATCCGAACGCACAGTCTACCATCATCCTGAGTTATAAACGACTCGGTGAAGTTTTTTCCATTATGGATACACCGGACTGAAACACACAAAATCAAAAGTCATTCCATAAAATCCGCGGTTTGGTTTGGAAAAACCTGACTGGGTTACCAAACTTAGTGGTGATATCAACACTATTAAACACTTGCAGCAAGTGTCAAGAAACGAATTAACTCTGTTTCACCATTGTTGATTGATCAGCAGTGAGCAAGTCACTAATTCCCAAGGAGATTCAAACTGGCAAATTCATAGTAAATAAGTGAGGTCTATATTGTTCGATTCAAACGGGAAGCTTAGTGGAAAGCACTTTGTAGAAAGCTCCCGCTAATTGAACTAGAGAGTGACGTCATAGCAAATGACGATGCACCGAACTAAGGTTGTTTTAGTCCACAAATTACCCACACTTCTGATGACGCAGCTGCGGGAATCAGGCTTCTCAGATTCGATCGGGGCAGTAGAGCAAGCTGGTCGCTAGAAACGGCATCGGTTACTTCCTTTTGAGCGGCGGCGCTTATCAGGGTAGTGAGGTAGAGAAATCAACCAAAAGTTCCTCCTCTCTACGTTTATAGTCGAATGGCTCAAGATACAGAAGAAACAACGTGTCTCGCAAATAAAGGTAAGAAAGCCTATTTGAAAACATCCATTCAAGGATTCCACCTTGCATAAATGAAAAGCTGGACCTGGGCTACCGGCGTATACTTGAAGTGCTAGACATCACTGTCATTTCTACAGTAGGAACTATAGCGGCGCTGATACAGAAGAAGGTAGACTATTGCCAGATATGTTTTCGTATTATATACAGTATATCGTTTCTGAGGGAATAATGTTTCGGCCTACTCTGAGAGCGATGCACGGAGTGAGACGTTTTAGGAAAGACTAAAGTGCCAGCCTTCTCCCTCACTTGTCCAGGGAGTGCATGCTAAGTATTCTGCAACTTTAAGCGAGTAATCTGCTTTGGTATAAATTAACACCGATTTAGGACGCAATAGTTCTATTCCTATTGTTTGCGCCCACAGTTGTCGTCTCCAGCACTACAAACTACCAGTATTGTTATTATCACGATGGTTTACACATATCGAACGACGAAACTGCTCGCCACACTTGTCAGTCAACAACGGTCTCTGTCTGTCTATGAACCACTGAGGCCATCACTCAACATCGGTTATGACAACAGATTGACCATAATATACTGTGGGCGCGCACGCACTCCAGACGTCCTCAGAGTGTAACATATTCATCTTGACCTTTCGGCTCCATCAGTGGTTTGATGGTCGTTTTTGGTTAGCCGGGATACACCAGAACTGTACATTCCAGACGCGAATAAGATGTCTCTCACTCGGTTTGTCCAATCTGTTGGACTCCGTTGGAAGCAGGTATGTTTGTCCCCGTCTGCATATGCATACGCATACATGTGGATGTGAATGCAAGTGTTTGTGCATGGTCGTGTGAAAGACCGCATGGATGTGGGTTTTTAACAAGTTCCGACCAACAGTTCGATTCAGGTTTCGGCTTTGCTATCTCCGTGGATAAAAAACAAAGCAACATTTAATGGTTTGACAACTTTTGACCTTCAAATTGGCTGTCAGGTGTAAGTGGCTCCTACTGTAAACACGCTTATTTCAAGGTCCACATGGACTATGCATTTTTTAATGTTACTCATTTAGAAATTTTGCTTTGAATCCGCACACTTAGAAGGGATCCTTTAGGAGTATTTAGTGCTTCTGTTGGTACAAATCCTTATCAAAAGGTATCCACTTGGCCTCATCTGCCATGAGTAGGATGTTGTGAAAACCCGTTTCAATCGGAACAGTCGTTACTAATTGTTGCAGCAGTTAATCACATGTAGAAGTCCGAGGTTAGCCTGATCGCTGAGCTTAGCAACTCCGTGACAAAAATTGCACCGCCGATTGGAATGTTGGGGTTGTATAAGCCAGGAAGAACTCGTTTTCTCAGTTTAGGGTTTGGGGTTGTTCCAATTTACATAAGGCGGTCCAAGCTGAGACTCATGGATTTTCCTTAGCATAACCAAATTTTATTTTATGTGACCACGATATTAATTGTAGTGTTGTGAATACTATCCCTTCTGGTGAGGCAACTCATACTCAAAGAAGCAGATTAATAATCACGACGAATTTCTCGAAAGCACGTGGATAACTTTGAGAAAGGAGCCTGCTTATAGTTACTTTGTGCCGTGGTAAGTTTCATCAACCTCAACTTGTGTAAATATAGTGTTTTGAACCACAGCTCTATTCAGCAGAGTGGCTGGCTAGTAATTAAACACACATTACGGTCGCGGGATGCAGTATGTACCGCTTACTACACAGCTGTTCATGCTGCAAAACATCTTGGCAATAGGAGGTACGATATTGGAGGGAATCCTTGACAGGATTCTGCTACCGGTTTCCCACAGCGTTGTGAAGGCAAGACGCCATCCCGAATTTTCGTTTTGCATAGATTTGTTCCGGTGACACAAATCCAGTTAAACTGTTCCAATTCGTGCATCGTTTGGGTAGTAGATTGCTTAGGATGGAACAGCAATTCAAAGGGAAACTTAGCAAAAGAAAATGACCGGATGACCTCCAAAATAATTTATCAATATGATATTCTACCATAACTCGAGCCGTTAAATTGCATTGTCCAGTCTGTCATATGTGGTAGACTTTCTATCAACTTAAACAGAGAAATTTTCGCTGACCTAAATAACCTAAGGCGAGCTAGTAGTTAGGTTCCTTTCGTCCGCTTTCTTAGCTCCTTATTAATTTGCCTTGCTTTCTTGTGGTACAGTCCGCTGTTTGTGTTTAGCAGTTAGGCTAGGAGGATGAGTACGTGATTCTGGACATTTATCACATCAGCTACCAGGTTATCGCGAAGGCAAACAAAATTTTCGATACCAGACCTACAGATAGGATTTCGGTGACATGTAGTTACGTTCGTAAGCTGCATAAAAAGTTCTACAGCACCAAATCATAAAACAAGAAAAGCCTTGACACACTCAGGGTGTTTACTGAAGTTCTCTCTTGCATGTCATCTCCTCTAGCGTTCAAAATGCGCAGTACCACAGTATGTATAGTTTGGCTCTCCAATGTGATATTTAGTACCGATCGTTTGGAACGACACTGAGGTTTTAACAGTTATAAAGCAAAATCGGCGCACAAAATAAGCAACGCGAGCGCTGGATTTATTGAGGCTTTTTGCACCTGAATCGTAGACAGTGTGAGTGTTTGAAGCGCACTTGGTGACGAGTCCGTGAATCCTCCAAGAAGGAATGACAACTATTTGGGCAGAGGCGAGTCTAAAGTTCATCGTGTTGTGCGAGAACCCTTACAACTTAGGGGTGATATTGTTGGCTGGAATGCTGTACACGTATCTAACTGGATCATACAGTTTGGGGAAAAAGCTACGGTAGGCCTCACCTAGACTAGACTATCTGCCCCTTAATCTGAATAAGCTGTCTAGCTAAACGACGAATAATGTGGTTTCGGCATGATGGACCTTCTTCACATACCGCTACACCCGGGCAAGTTTTAGGCGAACAGTTTCCCAGGCCGTGCGTTGGTCAAGCTGAACCCAGACGATGGCAACGAAATCTATTTTATCTTACCGAATTGATTCCCTTCTCTTCAATGGTTCGCATCTACGTGAAATAACACACTTAATGGAGATTTCCTCCTGGATATGACATCAATCTATGCTGAAAAGCCGAGAAGCGTTGTGCGGCGGTCTTATCCTTATTGCCGTCCTGGCTAGTAGTTGAACACTGCACAATTCGGCAGTGAGCTTCTGATTAGTACAGTGGTCGGCTCATACTTGGGCAGGATATCCGCTGAGCCAGGCAACCAGAAGAAAGCAGTTTCTTCTTAGTTGACTTTCATTTTCCATGATAGCATGTACTGCATGAAGAAAATTGACCCCCTAATTACCAAGAGCTCTGACACCGCTCCATAAAGACCATGTCTGTAGTGGGAATTCGACTTTGGTAACCACATGTGATATAGCTCCGGAGTCGATTGTATTATCACATCTTCATCCTTATCGACAGCACATCAGTGCTTAACACTGATGCTCTGCTGCCATGCAACCCTGATTTGAAAACATGTTTGTGAAGAAAGGAATAAAAATGGATGAGGCAGGGACTTAGCACTAGGCAGCCAACCATTCGGGGGTTCCTACACCTCCAGACACTTATTCACACTCTTTGGATAGAAAGTGACAAGACGGCCATTGAGATCGATTCGTCGCCATTTTCAACCGTTTCCAGCCGCACGGACCGAAGTGCAGGTCATATTACAAACCAAAGTTCTTGCGTGATACATTAAATGGGTCTCCAAACTACGGCCCTTAGGCTGGACGGGAAAAAATAAGTTACTTTAATCGGCCCACTGGTACTTGGTACCGAAAGTGAAGGCTTTCAGTATTTCTGTCACAAATCAAGGGTTTTGTCAAATAACCTACAATTAGTTCTAAACGCAGAACCAGTTAGAGGAAGATGAATCGCTCAGACGGTGCTCAGCGTTTTGAAATCGAAATCTTGGATGAACAACTAACCGATTGATAAACTGGGTGGTCAGCCGACTGAAGGTGCGAAGTGCTGAATAAAACTAAAATAACCTCTGGAAAACAGAGAGATCACAGGCCTGTTACTCGGCCCTTTTTTGGCTTGTATAGCTAACATTTTTTATGGACTGCACCTTTTGAATTGGGCAACCTTTAGTTGTACACACAAAATCGGTACCCTTGAGGTTGTTCTATCCTGATCAAGTAAACAGTAGAAGAAGACATTTTCAACACATTTTAGTTATTCTCTATCACTTTTTGTGATATTTATACGTTTTTCACATTAGCAGCTGTACAGAATGTGGCAAAGGATATCAAACTACAAAACGTTACTCTCTTTTCGTTCCTTAAGTAAAACAATGTAAGTTGTACAGCACTATAAAATGATACCCAGGGAGACTGACAGATATCTTTATTTGCAAACGAATTTGGTTGTAACTCAACTGAATCCAGCTGAATCTTTCGTTTTTCGATAATGCACTTCAACTGAATGTGTTGCACTAGGCAGCGTTATGTTTCAGTTAGTTCAGTATTCAGGGCATCGTGGTACCTTGTTGTCTGTTTCTAACACACTACTCACGAGTTTGCTGAAAACTCTTCAACCATTGCAACCGAGAGATGCGGCTGGATTCAGTTGAGTCTACTGTCAAGATTAAATTCGTGTGAAAAAAAAGTAATTGTCAAAACATGTCCAATTTTGTTTCAAGCGGAACATAACGTTCACGGAAGCTCGAAGACTGCGTCTACCCGATGAGCTCCAAGGAGGACGAAATCGATCAGCAACCTTACGAGTAGTGTGTTATGTCTGTACAACCATATCAAGGAGCCCTTCTCCCTAAGAACAATAAAAAAGATTAAAAACTCCTCTTACGTTAATTGCTGTCAAGAGTTCCACATGATCACGTGATCGCTTTCTGCGCACAAATGATTTGTGAGTTACCGGCGAAGATGAATGAAAAGAGTACTCGTCCATACGCAATGCACTACTCAAAAGGTTGCTGAAAATTCTTCGATAGCACGCGACCGGTTTTGCCCTTTTTGGGACTCATTAGGTAGGCGCAGTCCCCGAGTTTCCGTCAACCTTATGTTTTACTTGAACCCAAATTGGACTGATTTCGATTTCACAAACGGGAGATTCAGCTGGCTTCCGGGTGACTCTCTCGCAAAGCCAAATTGATTTGCAAATGAGTGTATTTATCGAGAGTATCCGTCCACTTAAAATTATGCATTAAACTGCTGCTTACGTTTGAAAATGAATTACAGTTACAAGCGAACACATCACTGGAGAAATATGACAAGGGAAGCCTCTGTGGATTTTACTGATGTTTACCGACCGGTAACTTTATACCAGTCGATACATGTGGTCTGTAAATGCCTCCACGAAGAGGTGAAATATATATCTTCAACACTCCTAGCTTGACTATTTAGAAACAGTTCTTGCGGTCGGAACTAGTGATTTTATTCGTAATCTAGGCGAATTCTACAAGCATCAAGCCGGTTGCACTGATCTACTAATCGGTAGTGTTACTTTCTTTGTGAGTTATTTTATGGTACTTTGCCTTGTGGACCTATTTGTTATTGCAAATATATGGGTGCCAGTTGCTGATATGTATGCAAATTCGTCCTGTAGCTACCATTTCACCACAAAAATCATCCTATCTTTACAGGCTTTAAAGGTCCAACATTCCGCTCGGGAAGCCGAAGCGAATGGTTATACCTTTTATTTTTTCCCTTCTGGCATATACTTTTAGTTTGCACTTAGTTGTATTATCTTCCGGAAGGATCCAATTCCTGCAACAATGCTGAGTATGCAAGAATGTCCCACCCCTTTACTAGGAATGAAGATGTTTTTGAGGCTTTTTCCATAATAAGCATTGTTCAACTTCCATGAAATTGAAGAATTTGGATCATTAATTTCAAGTTGTTGGGGACCGGGAAACTTTTTCCTCAAAATTTTCCGCACCTTTTATGAGTATCTGGTTATGACGCCGACAGTTATACAGACTTTCTCTTTGGGTAGACTCCATCTCAAAACATTCCTAAGAGGAATGATTAAAAAGTGTTCTTAAGACGCCAAGTCATACTCTGGCCACGAGAACCCCACCCGTATAATCAGCTTTGACGTGTAGGTTCGAGTTAGAAGACCCATTGTTCATACGTGATGCAAGCAAGTGAGGGGCAACTGTGTTTGTTCCTCTAAATAAACCAGACTTCTGCCGAATATACAGTTTTTAATATGTAACTACCACACCTAAAGCGTAATGTGCAAGTGAGATACGTTTCCTGTTTTACTCAAGCTCGGTTTGCCCCCACCTGCTCATCACAGGCCTAAAAATTAAGTTCGTGTATCATCCACTGATAGGCTGGATTTAATGACTTGACCGAATGAACAGGCTAAACATTGCTGAAAGCTTAATGTTATGCCATTCGTTGCGCTGGACCGATATGATAAGTCTTCCGGCAGACATATTTTCCAAGAACCCTACATTGTGCCCCAACGAACGATGTGACAAAATTAACACGCTCATTCAGGCATGTTTACAAGCCACTCGTGAACTCCGTTTACCATACACGAGCCGCAAAGTTGAGATGAGTTTTTATCCATCTGTTTACGCTTCACGCAGCAGGTATCAGTCACCTGGTTTGAAACATACAACAGTTGGGATGAGGCTGTGTTCCCTCATAACACCTGACTGAATATCTCCATCACCTCAATCACTTCCGCCTCTAAAGGTCAGCCTCCCAAGATACACTTCAAACCGAATCACTTATGGCCGGCTGTTCATTGCCTGAACAGATTTGCTGTCATACTGTGATCTACTCACTCAAACCGCCGGCTTAAATAACGGGACGTTTGTGCTCATGTATCAGGCGGGAATACAATTCTTGCGAGTTTCATCCAATTTCTATTTGCAGAAGTCGCGGGATAACATAGTGTTGATGAATAGTGCAACATAAAATAAATGGATCTAAATAGAAAAATAAGCGTAATTTCCACTTAGAAATTGCCGGGTGCATTGGTCCGCCTTCACTTCTGCCACACCACTCCAACAAGAACAGCGTCAGTATGGTGTCACCATAGATTGCAGTTGACAAAATCTGGGAACCCCGATACCCAGCAACTACTAATTCGGGTGTTCAGCGACCAAAAGGCACTCCTCACAGGTAGAAGGTCTCACTCAAGTGACGATCTCTCCAAGACCTAGAAGTGCTGAGTTGAGTTGGTGGTGAAGCTTCTATACTAAAGCCTTACTGCGGGCCACGTTGGCCAGAACCTCGCACTGTGAGATTCAGAAATTTCATTGAGGCCTAAAGGGAGTAGCCACCAAAAGGCGTGTTGGTTTTACGTAGCGGCTTCCAAATGAATTCTTTTTAATCTCCGTGGTCGCAGTGTGTAAGTAGAATGCCACCTCCTCCGTTTGATCAGCACATCCATGTAATGGTACCGGCAGTGCTGCCCTTCGCGGAAGAAGAACGGATCCAAAAACGCCCTAGCCAAACGTTGCACAATCCGGTTGCCCAAAAGTTGATCGTGACTACCCATGAACACTCCAATAGTATGTATAAATTACTGAAACCTAATAAGAACCTAGCCGCTCATGAGCCCAGCGAAAGCATTTGCTGTGCTCAAAAGTACTGAGCTCGGGATTGTTCAGTGGTTAAAGCGCGAACTTACTAAGCAGAAATTTCACGGTTCGAACTCAATCCCGGCATCTAAACTGCTCCTGCCTAGGCTTGGACGAAATGACAGCATCCCAGCCATCTTGCTTCTGGCAGCTGGACACCGAAGAGGCTTTACGGTTGAATGAAAGGAGCAGCACCAGTTGAACATCCGTGCCTTGCTCCCCGCGCCATCGGAATAGGGAGACCTCCGCGGCCAGGCCGGTCATATTAGTGAGTGATTAGCCCTGCACAGATACCCGAATAAAACACTACCACCAACTGCCTTGAGGTTCAAATATCCAATTTGAACGATAGCGCTGAGTCAATTCCAGCCAAGGAACTTCCCCTGCCTGGGAAATCAGAATACATTATTCGCCTTTGCACACGTTTGTTCCCCGACCCTAGCTATTCCGACCAGTTCACTCCGGTCCAAGAACTAAATATTGTTCCTTTTTGGGTCCCATCTAGTAAAAGCTCCCAGTGAATTCAAAGATTTAAACGCAAATGCAGCTCTCTCCCGAATTGGATGACAGTCATGATTTGTCAAATCTTAGCTATCCCTTTCTGTGTATCCAAGTTTTGTCCCCAAAACACGCATGCAAGGCTTGATTTTGGTCCTACACTGTAACCAGTAAATGATAAGCATGTGTTTCATTCTTCCGAGGTACCCGATGACCCTAGTGCAATGGCTTAGTGTTTCTCCGACATGGGAGACCTGAGGATGTTCGCGGTATAGAGCATTATATTGATGCAAATTTTAGTGGCATACGGTGGGTTGGAATATAATCACCCCAGAGAACTCTATCACGTTATGACGACCTACAGTTTTGGAACAAATCCGGGTTTCAAATCTGAGTTGCAGGGAGGCACAGGTAACTTGAAGTTCAACATTGAACTCACTGAAATGAAAACGTCAAAGTTCGTAGTTCAGTTCGTATTTCCTATAAATTTGCCGGATAGACAGGTTTCAATTCAAAGTTATCTGCCATGGTGCAATTCATGTTTTATACCAGATGCGCAAAGAAGGTATGAACCAGAGAGACTCCGGTTTCGATATATTGAGGCAATTCCTCACTGGCTCACTCCATCGGGAGGCATTTGAGTCACGAAACCACACCGATCAAAAACCCGGACTAGTATGTCGAAAGTTGGACAGTATTTATTGCGCCAGCATCAAAACAAGAGAAGGTCTACATTGTAAAAGGAAGCTTGCCTGATACGACTGGGTGAGTAATTGTGAACCCCCCTTTTCAGGGGAAGTAAGAGTATCGTACAGAGATAGATGGAAGCTTCCTGACGCCCGGAAAACAAAAGATGGTCACGGGGTATGGGGAAAGATCACATTTTTCATGAAACAGGACCGAGCTTCTTAAGCCACTGCACCCTACTTTACTTATTGTGATCGAAATTTTAAGGTATCTATCGGTGCTAGTTTGCATGTTCCAAAGCTTGATTTGGTGTATAAGCACCGACAAATAGGAATCACTGGAATGAGTCAAACCCACGAAGGTAATCAGGGGCTATCTGCACACAGTTGCATGTCTTTTGGAATCCGTTCTACTCAAACCGTAATATGGAGTATGATCCTAAACATCATTGCCTTTCGTATCTGTTTGACATCCAAGCAACCAAGTATAGACATCTAGTGAGGCTGGTAAAGGCTCAATATCGACTGAAGGAGTGTGGACTGAGACTAAAAAGGTAGAACTGCGTGGCTCTCACAGTTTACTTGAATTACTTGGCTTCCCGAATCTTTGCAGTTACCCTTTTCGAGGGCTGAAATCTCTCGTCCGTTGGTGACATTTTCAAATTCTTCTCCAAGTGCTGCATTCATAATAAAGCAAGAATAGAAGTCCTTGTGGGTAATTGCATTTGATGGCTAGAAAAGGGAGGTGAAGAAACATTATCAATGATGGACTTCAACTTTGAGGATTACTCTCACACTTCTCGGCCATATTATCAACGGAAATGTGAAGGGACTGTGTGGGAGGTGGCGGATATGTTGATGTATCCCAAAAATGACGTTGGAAGTTATTCGCGCGATCATTCGGACCCCTCCAGGAGAACGGTAGAAATCAACGTTAAGCTCGACGGGACTTCCAGGTCTAGCGGCGACTGTTAGTGGTACTGATGATGAATAGAGTCCCCCTTGAATGGCCACGAATATCTATGTGGAGGGAAACAGAGACTATACCGGTTCTGGCGGCGGAAGACGGTGGTAGCTGACTGACCGGCTTTTCCTCCATACAATGTCTACCCTCGACTTGAAGGATCGTCCTCTATTTCTTTCTGGTTACAAACGTCCTCTAAGAGGGCCCGATGAAAAACATGCACACCACACTACTCTGTTTTACTTATACCAAGAACAAAACTGGGCCTTACGCCACAAAAATCGACAATGGAAGTGGTGAAATTATTACTGGGCTGAACCATTGTGTATATTTCGGAAGGAGGATATGGTCGCTGAAATCAAGAGAACAGTATGCAGAGGACTACGCGATGGCGTGACATTGGTTTCTCTTTCAAGGAGCAGTGTTGTCATTCGAACCGCTGAATCGATTACAAACGTTGCTTCTGAGCAAAGAAGCCACTTAAAATCCTTCCGTTCTTGATCTCCGAAGATCACTAAATTCAAATCATTTCTAAAGAGCACCTCCAGGCGATAGAAGACCATGTCGAATTTAGTTAGTTTGTTTCTCAAAGAATTATTTACCTCGTAGAGCACTCTTCATGTAGCCTTTGGTGCGATTGGCCGAAAAATGGACTGTCCATCCTCTGATCACGAGGTTTAGAGTTTACTACGAGTAAACTAATCAGTTTGATAACTACCTACTCCCTCAGTCACCTGAGCACCGGTGATGTTGGCTTGGTTACTGGTCGGTAGCTGATTAACCACTAGAAATACGTCGGTAAAACCAGACTATAGATGGATTGCTTATATCTCTTCCGTTATGCTGCATCCTATCAAACTGTAAAGCATGAGCTCTCGTCGGTCGACTAACTAGAATAGACAAGTAACGTTGGACGCCATAACCGAGCTCGAGGCAGCAGATCACTAACCGATCTCCAGTTAAGCCGTACTAAAACTACCTTCTGTGTCCAAGAATGTAACCCTAGCAGCCAGTCAGTAGGCTAATCAAATGATCAGTTGGTCGATCATTAGTTCATTTAGTCGGTCGGTGACTGTCATTCTGTTGACCGAAATGTACAATTTGATTGTACAGTAACTGAAGCCAGTAAAGCTAAGAAGCACGGCTTCTCGGCTTTTCAGCATTAAAAATTCCAAACATTCCTCACGATACCATCAGTTGCAAATGTTTCATTGCACTCAGATTGTTTGTGTCGTACTTCTTCTGTATCAGTGCATAGGTTCTGAGTAGAGCGGTGCTGATATTGGCATGAGTCTTTTCAACCAGAGGGTACCATCCGAACGTAATCATCTACCCAACCTGAGCTACGAATAGCCCCTATGTACCATAGAATAGTTATAGACAGCCGTAGTCCGTTTGGATGCTCAATGTCCAGTACGAAGTCTTTAGGGGAAAGTTCTTTAACTGGTACACATATGCAAATAAGTTTACCTCTGAACCCAACTGATCCAAGTAACTCGGTGAGTAAGGCTTTGTGATCAAAAAATGCTTGTTTGAATGGGCACCATCAACTTAGTTTCCATTCCTCCCGTGAAAAACTTGTGCAATTCTAAAAAAACTATGCTGCATGCATACTCGCTATATAAAAGAGCACTACTCAGTTATATCAGTAGATAAATGCTCCACTTATAGATTTGGTCTACTCTTCTGGCGGTATATTTTTGCATAACCACCCGAATAATAAGATAAACATTAGGCCTAAGCCTACAATCCATTCTAACGTCATCCGAAGAAGGTATAGGATGCTCACACTGTCCATGGATAACAAAGATAGGAAAACTAAACGCTAACAGACTGCCGAAGTCTTTCAAGAGCACCGTAAACACCCTGAAAGATGGTTAGCAAATTGAAAAACTTTTTTGACTGGAAGCTGATGAGCGAATGTGAATGTAAAGCATTTTGGTTGAATAGCAGCGGTGGGGTGATCAGAACCAGTACTAGGTATATAATACTGGTTATATTTGCTGCATAATGGGTTGTCGCCGAAAAGCCAACATTTTTTCCTTTAGCTTTTGCTTCCGTCTACTCTATCCACTGTTGCTAGGTCGCTCCTCATGTTTCACGTGTAACCAACGTGGCTTGCGTGACTGCTGATCACATTATTGTCTGTCCATTCCTACGTCCATATGTGGACAATGAAGTAATTAAGCATGCATACCAACAGTTTATCAGTTCCATTCCTATATTCGTGTTATGGAGTATCGAAACTGCTCGACCAAGTCATTAAACTCCGAGAGCAGCGGTTCCGCTGAAGACATTCGTATCGGTGCCTGCCTCAGAAACCAAACCAGCTTAAACTCAATCAACCAGACATAAGATAAACGAATTCCTTCCGGTGAGCGGATTTTCAGAAGACGAAAGATGTATGGGGTTCGATTGCCCATGCGTGAGCTAAAGAAAAGGGTTATGTCCAAAGAAAAGGATGTGGCAGAGAATTCCCAGACGTTGCCTGTGAAGCGAATAAAACTTGACTTATTCCTCACCGACTTAGCAATTTTGAGGTTTCTATTACGTTGATTATAATATATATTATTTTCACATATATATTATTATAGTATGGAACCTTTTACCTAAAAAAGACCTACAAACACGTTGGCGTTATGCCCAAATCCGCCAAAGGGGTGCAATTAAATTTCCACACGGGTGATGTTTGCAATCAAGCTCTACACAGTTACTTACGACCGGAAAGTAGTTAGTACTGAAACATACTATTCAACAACCGATATACATTTGACCGATTAAAATGGACGAGGTTCCAACATGGTCTGGATAGGATCTGAACACAGGAAAGCTAATCAGAGCTTCGTTTCTTGGATTGAAGTGGATAAAACCTTATCTACACTAAAATAAGCAGGCTTCCCAAGCTTTGATTGGTTTCAAAGGTATATTTTAGTCCGCGAGGGCAAGATGGTAAGACGGTCTTATTTATAGTAAACATGCATTCGGATTCCACAATATCGTCTCTATCTTTGCTGGGACTCGTCAGGTAAATGCAAGGATATCAATTGTCTGACCCTTTGACACACTTTTAGAAAAAGGTACGCTCTTGTTAGCCGGTTTGCAAAACACTTGTCTTGAAAGTGAAATCAGTCTTTGCAGAAAAGCCAGTTTTGTCCTGTCTCCACTTTGAACCCCGACAGCTTTGGTCACAATAAGAGGTGTTCATACCGAAAGCTAAACTTTCGGTGCTTTTACTGAAATTTAAATGCATTCATAAGTCCTATCAATATTTACCCTGCCTGATGGTACACGAAAACTTCTCCCCCCTCCATGTAATGACCCTTAAACTGGGTCAAAATGGAGGAGAACTGGCTTTGATTTTCATCTTGATTACACCCTTCAATATTTTATGCGTTCCCGTTAAAAGAGAGGGCATAAACCGCGCATTGATGCTCTCTACTCAACTTGCGGAACCATGCCCCAAGAATAGCGAAACTGGTCGTGGGCTGTCGAAGAGTTTTCAGCAACCTTGTGAGTAGTTTCCTTTATGAAAATATACTGCGATATCTCGAATATCGCGCTAACTGAAACGTGAGGTGGCCTGTGTACATCACATTCAGTTAGAGACTAGCATATACGAGGGATCCAGTTGAGTTGCAAATGAGTGTATTCGTCGAGATCTCTGTTTATGGGTCCCCTCCCGTACATGGAGCGATAGCTGATAAGGGGCCGTAAGTTTGAAAGTCTTTGGATAAGGGTGGGATTTCGTGTTCGATTCACGAGCACAAGCCAAACGGGTCTTCATCGCCTGTGAAAAGATCGGAGTACTTTTCGACCACAGATTGTATTGACAGCACATTACAAGGCGCAAGCTTTCAGACACGCAGTTCGCTCACGGCAGTGCTTGGCTGACCTTCAGGCTTGACTGAATCATACATTGTCATCAGTTTTCCCCTTTAGGTTCACCACGGATTATGCACTCTTGAGGAAATCTGCTCCAAAAATTGCCTGCACTCTGTCAGGGCCAATGAGGAGTTCGTGCCACCCCGACTTGTCGCCTAGGCGCGTTGAGTGCATTGACAGCCCGTCAGTTTTCAGTCGTATTCACCCGCTACCTCGACAGCTAGCGCACACGGTTTGCATTCAGCTTCGTTCTCTCTGTGCCTCGGCGATACCCTTGCTCCTGTATCAATTAGGCACAATTCCCTCTTCCTGTCTATTTCGGTAACAGACTGTATCCTAGCCTGTATCAAAGCACTGATCGCAATCCACTCGGGAAAACAGGAGTAATCCAAAGCGTTATCAGTCAAGGATGGTCAAGTACGGTAAATTTGATCCTTTCAAACAACTGTGGCCAAACATGCCACAGTTGTAGCTTCGGCTCGCTCGAATGTGCCTCCATGATTCTGTCTTTATGGTGGCAATCTGTTTGGTTATTTGGTCCAATTTTGTCCACAGGTCCTTCACTAGCGAACCATATCTCTTCTCCTGCGACTGCAACGTGGCCAGTGACGCTTCGGCCAATTCCCGTGCCAGATACACCACGCTCAACTGGCCCGTTGCCTCAACCTTAACTGAGCACCAAGCGCCGGCTTCGCACCTTCGGTGAACTGGTCACACAGCAACTGGCGGCGAGGCACTGCATCTAGTCCCGGCAAGACACGATCCACTGGCAAGGAACATCATCGGGCCGCATTTTGGTTCCATTCTGGCCGCCTTGAACCGCCTCCTAGCCTCCTGGTGGTCGGCCAGTGTGAAGAGATCCGCTGCAAGAGAAACCTGCGTGGCGGCACAGTCCATCTTCCCGGGGGTGCCCTCGACCACCTTCTGAGGAGTACCTTCAGTCTCGCCAAATTATCCCGGCCGGCATCCAGTCCAGCCGTCTCCCCAACATCATCGAAATCCTCCAGAAAGGTCCGCACACCCTCATCCCCAAAAGGTCGTGGTCACAGAATCATCATCCGTATCCTAGTCACGGCACCAGATGAAAGGAGGAAAACACTTCACTGCAAAGGCATTTGTCGGTGAGCACGAACTAAACAGTTACAAACCATTAGACAAGAAAGTACACATCTCATCTGCACAAAGTTTCTGAAAACTGAGCATTCTCACGCGTCCTCTTGAACTTTCCTGGGCATTCACTGACTATTAAACAATAGTAAACGAGCACTGCAAAGTGGTTCCACAATGCCTGCAATAAACTTCACCTTCCATCAGATGCGGGACGGAGCTTTGATGCCAGACCATAGGCTACTCGCATGCTTCATCAGTAGTATACACCGGTACACCAAAAGTTCGATATCTTGTCAAGTTGACGGTCTATTGGATTGTATGCGTTGTCTGAGGCCTCAAATGTTGATTCTTAAAAGGTAATATAGCTCTGTAAACTAAAGTATTCATCAGAACTCTAGGTCGGTCAACCCCACAGATGACATTTTAACTTCCTTTGTGCCTCCTTTCCTGTGTCCACTTCTTCGTTTTTGTAATCACTTTTGGTGACATGTTTTGATAGCTAAAATGCACTACTGATTGTCGCAATGCCGTGCCACATGACGCATGATCTGGCAAGTGTCACCACATTTGAGTGGTTGGTCAGGTTGTTGTTCATCGGTTCACTTACAAATGTTTCGTTACCAGTCGAGGTGATATCACCAGTGCATGGCTGGGTCGGTATTCCGGTACATGTCCTCACGTGTTCACACTCCTAGCTCCCTTCCAGTTCTGGCTTCTTTCGCTGGTGGTCGCCAGGACGAATATTCAGTATCACAATAGTGACTAAGGAGGTGTACCCATTGTCAATATGACTTTGTAACGGCAGGAACTAGCCTATTTATTTCGGTCACGTTGATGACTGATGACTCGATCGCTAAATAAGCTTATCGGTCAACCAGAACATTGTTTGCACTTGCGTGACATAAACCATCGTATGATTTTGGGTTTGTCTGTTTGTCACTCTGCTTTTGAAGTGTTTTCAGTTCTGCACACAGTCAGTTCTCGGGTGGTTGATATTGTTCTCCCTCGAATTTGGATCATATTGGAATAGAATGTTGTCCAAATGTGTTGAGGAGGCTCTTTCATGTCATTGTTGCTCCTTTGGGCATGAAGTACCTTGCTTCAAGTATCGCAGTACAAAATTATCCCTCATCTTAATATGAGCCACTCCTTTTGAAACAGTCCTCTCAGAATTGATGAAACTCTCACCTTCCATCGGGGAACCAACCTTGTACGGCCCTTTTGTGTACTTTTGTGCTTTCTGCTATTCCTATACCTTATTATCGGAGACTTGTAGGAAGAAACTTCGCCTCCCTAAATTAAGCTGTGAATCCATTCAGCAAACAGGTCTCATGCATATACCTAGCCTTCCATATATGTTCCTTACGGCCTGCTTGCTTTTCTGCTTGGGTCTACACAATGACTTGTCAGACCCTCTTCACTCGCATTGAAATTTTCTTCCAGTCAGTCTAAGTCTTTTTATGTAAGGAAACCCCCCCGAATGTTCCAACCTTGTATTGACGAAATTCTTAAATTAGTTCGACTGGGATGTTAATATTCGTCAAACTTAAAGACCACTTCTGTATCAGGCAAAAGAAAATGCTTTACACATGTTACCCGTCCTCTGCACCTATGATAATATTGTCAATCTGAGGACTGGAGGATATATTCTCTACTGCTATTATTAAGGTAAGAGTAAACTCTTCCGCTTAATACAAGTTGCAGAGGACAAAATAAGGGTCACTTGTTTCTCACGTGAATACATGACCTGTGACCATTGTTGCTGGGTTAGCATGTGTATGCAATTTGGTCACCTGCTGAATCAGCATTGCATTTGATCTCCTGGCTCCCGAACAATCAATAGTGGCTACTGAACGGCGGACTCCAGTGCCAACACGAATCTGGGGGACAGATTAATCGGTCAGTCAGAGTGGTCACGCACGTAATTGTCTGTCGCATGACAATCTCCTAAGCCCACATTATATCCCTGCCCATGTACAGGGTTTTGTCTTCTGTGTGCCTCTTCCCGCGCGTGCATTCATCCCATGCTCCACGTGTGCCACACCTGATTGGTCGTCTGGGGTACAGATTTGTGTCCGCATCACCGCTCGCAAATCAGACATGAGGATTGAGACAACAACCGCTCCCGGGACGAGATGACAGCAAATTGTTGTTCCCATTTATTCGCTGCTAAGCGGTCAGTAAACCTTGTGAAATTTGAGGTCATATGTCTTTAAGCAGCATGCATCATATGACTTGTAGGGATAACTCACAGTTTGGACTACTAAAGGAATTTTCCTCTGCAGCTTTCCAAGGTATGTTCTTTACTCTTCGGTTGCTGAGGAACGATCGCTCTTCCAATCTGAAATTCTGGTGTTGTTTTCCACACCACGTAGACAGTTAGTTTATGCTTAGGTATAGATTTTAGCTATACCAAACAAGTTTGTTAATTTCACTATATGATGTCCAGCTCTCTTGTGCACATCACGTCTAGGATTTATAGTTTACGATAAGGGGTATTTAGTATTAAATTTTCAGACTATTTAATATAAGTGTAGGCACCAGTAAACTCTGGTTCAATTAGCGGACTAGTTGTTTCGCAAAGAAGCCCCAACGGCAACCAATAGGGTCCGGATTCTATACATCCTAAAGTTTTTCTTCTGATTATCAGTTTTCCGAATGGATCTTTTCCACTTGTAGATACCTCTCCGCATTCTCTCCAAAAAGGCCCCTCAAGTCATTTGTCTATGCAGGCTTATTGGAACGAAGTCCGCGAAACAAGCAAAATGGAAACATCATTTTTGAGTCCGCACACAAGTGGTGATTACTCGAATAAGTCAAAAATCATATTCTCACCGGGAAAGCAGCAGTGGAATACCATGCCCAGCACCGACTTCAACCACGCACCTAGCCCAAACAACGGTTCGGATTGTAAAGAAAGTACACAAACGGAAAAACCCTGTGCAACTTGTACAAATTCCTCTGCCCTAACGCACGCACAAATTCTAATAAACGGTTATACAAGACGTTCGCAGATTTCAGTAGATCAAAGACAAGAAAGTGTCGAGTCGTCTGAGCTACGAAACTCATCGCTGGGAGGACAAGTACGTGATGGACCTTTTGATCCGCTGAGATCAGAAAATACCTACCATCTACCTACCACCACTACAACGTACAACCAGGATACACAATGCAATGGAAGGGAGTCCAAGGAGAGTGCGCCTTTTAGATTGTCAACTTATGGAGATTCCACACCACTTTGGCCCATGTCAGAGCTGAATAAACTGGCCTCCAGTCAAGCAGCAATGCACGGTGAGTGAAATACAGCTGACCTGATGTCCGTCATACATTTTGTTACGTTTCATATACTCCGAACGACTAGCCGAACACCGCGATCATTCGGCTGTTTCATTTTGTGTACGAGACTGGTTTAGCTGCGACTATTTTGTATACTCTCATGAACTGTCGGTTCTCACGGACATCAGTGATTTACTCTGGTGAGCAAATCAGCTATTTTTAGGTGATGACGTTTAGGTTGAGTAAGCAGGAGTATGCATACTTACGGTGGTTTGGCGCTAAGTGGGTAACGCTTTAGCGATTGGATGATGAACCAGTGAGTGACTAAAAATGTGTGGTCAAGTGTTAGACGAAAATAGTTGATTGGTAATTTGGGCTATTGGAGGTATTTTCGATTGGAGAGGTGTGTCAACAGAGAGGAGGAAAACTGCGAACACTAGGGTCATTGGAAATTGACGCACTCTGAATTACCTAGTTCACCACTTGATAGTTCGTAGACTGAAGAAATCATGATTAAGCTGTGTTTGTTGCGGCCTTCAAAATGCAACCAGCGAGCAGTGCTTGCTTTGGGTAGGGGAAATTCTACTGTTAACATACAGTGAATATTCTCTCTCATGGCTATCGAATGCCTGATACCAGATGTTCTTGATTCTCTACCTAACGAGGTGTTAACTTTCTACTCGCTAAATATTTAGAAGCCTGTTGCAGTTGTTTACTCATACATTTTCTATGGAACAATAGAAAAGTTTGGGAAAAAGTTGGCTAGTTTGAGTAGGAATTTGAACTAGACTGCTGATCTCTTCAATTACTTACGGGTATGCTGATGGTGATTTTCTAAACTCAGTAGTCGAAATGCTATTTTAGTCCAGAATCGCGCAGCAGTTTGGCTACACACAGCGCAAAAATACCTTGTGCTCCTTTATACCTCATGCTCATTTTCGCCAAATCCCGAAAGAATAACAATCAGTAGTTCTCCTTCTTCCAAATGGCTGAAATGGAGGCGTAACCTGAGCAATCTTCGAAACGAGCTTCATTCCCCAAGTAGCTTTCGACCTAGGGTTGAACTATCAATGACTTTCGACTGGTTCTTCTGGAATCCTACCGATTGAAATCACCTACCCGTGTAACGGTGGATACTACTGATGAGACATGTGAGTAGTACGTCTTCTCGTAAATCCGCTTTGCGTCTCTTGAAAAGTGAGATCTGTTACGGAATTGGTGGAGTCTCTTTGTAGCATTTGCCTGGATTTGAGTAACAGTCAATGAATATCCAGAAAAGTTCAGGAAGACGCGTTCAAGGAGAAGGTGGATATTCGGTTTTGTATACGAGATGCATATGAGAGTTTTGCTCCCCTATTTAATAGTCTGTAACTAGTAAGCTGGTGTTCTCAAGTAGACATAGACAACTCCGCAGCGAAGGACTTTTTCCTTTTACCCATATGAATTTCAAGATAGCAAGAGGGAAGAGGGATAATGACTGGGAGTGAGCGCATCAACGGACACAAGAGTGGGCACTGAAAAGTGTGATCGGCCATATACGGCTTCATTTATTCTATCTCCTCCATTCTGAATATGGCCTTGATATTCTCAGACTATGATAATAATTTCCCCAACTTTGTACTCCCAGAATTTTTCTGTATTTGACTATTTGACCAGTTGTATTAGATGAGGATCCACATAAAGTTTACCTGAAAATAAGAACAAAATGCTACGAAAAGGAGCACGTTATTTTTTACGATCGACCGTTGCTCTCTAGAATCTGATCTCATTTGCGCACCATTAGTTATTGCAGGCCGAGATGATGATGCACAGGCCCATCTCTTAGACTTCATGGTTATGGTTTTTCGTGGGTGCAGTTCTTTTACAGGGATCACGACTGATAATTTCTTACTGACTTGGCAGAGGTTCTGCGAGGCAGTTTATTTTGTTAAAAATTTGAGGGGAACCTTAAAAGTGTTGTCTTACCACAGGTGAATACATGTCTGAAAAAAGATCGCACATCTTATGCGACGACTGCAGTACATTAAGATGACCAAAGGTGAGTTCAGTGGATTGGGAACAGAACTGCTTCGGTCATAGGCATTAAATAATTCCGTGCTGGTTGACACTTTACAATCAGGCTTCTATGAGCAGGGTCAACCCTTTTCAGTCTGTCGACCCACTGCCCAAAGCTGTATATTCCGGTTGTGTGGCTCCAGCGTTCAACTTTTTGCATTTTCCGGCTCAACAAAATGGGGTACGCTGTCAAATTTTGCTACTTTTGAAAGCGAACGAGCTTTTGTGCGAGGAAAACCGGCAACAGAGATGACCTCATGACCATCCAGAAGAACATGTCGTCCTTCATCCATCGAGAATGGGATGAAATCATCAGTATATCGGCAATCACAATTCAACCAAGGTTTTGATGGCCTCTCGTCAAGTGTTATTAACACATTGCCTAGTTGTTCTAGAAATTTCATTTTATCCCCTGAAAGTTAGCTACCTAATGCACGGCTCCATAGTTTGCTAAAAGTTTTAGAAACACAGAAATTTGCCCTTGTCGGGAGAGGGGTAGTGAATACATGAGAAGCAGATTTTCGAACAAATTGGGGATCTTTTCAGATAGGTTTTGTAAACAATCGGTGGATTTATTGCTGGGAAACGTTTTGCTTTTGACGCAAAAGCTTCGTCAGGGCAAGTGAGTAAGTAAGCAGGTTGATTGGGTTTTAGGGCAGTCAGGGAACCCATCCGTGAGATTTCTTATGAATAGCCGAGTTGATCAGTGCTGGGTGTCAGTCTGATGTTCCTGTTTGTTGCTTAGTGGGAATGACTAACATTTACGATAGATTGGTTAGGGGGAGTTGTCTTCATGTTGAACCCGGATTTTGCGGCCTTGCTTTTTCTGTCCAGGACACCTTAATAGCATATTCCTCTTGGGTCGTTCACAGATTTTTGTTCGCCTGTATTCGTCGAAGGGTGCCTGGATAACTGGTTTGAGGGTAGGGGTGGTTACTTAGATCTTACTCAGCTTGGATTCTGTACTTTTAGACCCTGACTGCCTTAAAACCCAATCACAACCTGCTTATTTACTCACTTGGCCTGACGAAGCTTTTGTGTCAAAAGCAAAATGCTGCCCAGCAATAAATCCACCGATTGTTTACCAAACCTCTCTGAAACGACGACTACCCAATCGGTCACAAACATTTTCCAACTGATTAAAAACTGGACACCTGTTTTGATTTATTTTCTGAGGTCTTCTATTCATACTGGCTCTTTTTATTTGTACGCACCTTCCCACTTGCATTAACCCTAAATAAACAATAGCAAGGTGAGCACAGGGAAATCGATGAGGGTTTTTTTATGCATTTATATCATAACTCTACTTGCTTCCTCTTCACTGAACCAGTTTGTTCAAGGTCCATTGTGCCAAAACTAATGATCAATTCTCTGATGTCTTACTTCAACGATGCATCCAGCAACCAGAAAAATATTTGAATGTATACATATCACCCAGTTCAAATTGGGCTGTAAGAATTTACCGGGAACACTGAAAGACATCAAACTACTAGTAAGAGTGTTGTTCGTTTCCATTCCCTTTCTTGAACCGATGTCCCACAACGGCTTTTTCTCATTTTATATAGAAACACATACATTCTTGTTGCTGCAAGACTTTTGATAAATTCTATACGCACGATAGTGGTGTATCACAAGGTGTACTTCATTCTAGAAAAGCTGTCCTTGCGAAGAGGGCCAGTTACTGTGCTACGGGAAGTTGACGCCTCACATCACTGCAGCAGATGAGAAAGAGTTGGTCCCATTTTGAGAGGAACAACTAGTGTCATGTGATAACGATAACTGAATTCTTTTGAAATTTGGATACAGGTTGCCGTGACAGGCACTGCTTGTGTCTAAACTTTTAAATGGGTACACAGTGGTCGTTGAATCGCAAACAAGTCAGCTGTTCTTATGGCGGTGCTTTAGTCAGCGGAGTTCATTACGTTGTTTCTTCGTTTACCACCTAACCACCCAGATCGACGGTTGGGGTATTCGGGTTCCGACTGCTTGACACCTTCGCTACGTGCACTCACTCTGCACTGCCCTGTCATACCTCAATACAATACTGAATATCCTGTCTTTCCGACAATCTTTGACGCGTTTCGGTGTAGTGGTAAAAGCCTAGCATATTTTCAACAAGGCTGGTTAGAACCTTGTCGTAGGTAAGTGTTGGAGTGCTTGTGTTTGTCAAAGAGAGGAAAATGCGAACCATCTCACTGTGGAAACTGGTCTGAAGATAGATCACTGCCTACCACTTAAGCCAGCATAAGCTATCTGCCGGTAGAAATGTCCTACAGAGCACTGTAATGTTGCACTATGATTCACCATTCCATTCTTTCAATCTGACACCATAAGCAAATGATGGTGAGTGAATAGGGACACCAAGATTATCCAACTTTAACTGTGATAACATCCCAATAAACGAGCTCTTTGTGAGTGTTCTAGAGTGGGTGGAATATAACAAAGTGTTTACTGGACGTAAAAGAGATGCTTGTGCAGTAAATCATAAATCTGATGCTTTTTTCTGATAGTTTGCTTACGTTTCTTTGCTGCCTAAACGGCTCTTGACAGTGGGCGTAAGCTTTTCTGAAAGCCCTCTATTTTTTCGGTTCAAGAACAGTCCTCAGATTACATTAGTTGTTTTGCTGTGTTTCATTGCTGCATATTATATTCGTTGTTTACCGAAGATAGAGTTTCTCAAGCACCCAGGTAACGTTGCTTGGTAGGCTCACTTAGCGGACGGCCACGTACGACGCCTGATAGAAGAGTAATTTGCATTTCACGGCTTGGCATGCGATGAGCCCGGTTGACGCAGTTTACTAGTTAACAAGATCCTAAACAGCCTAACAGTTAAAAGCATAGCATTGCGTGCTCGCTCATTCGTCGCTCGCCCGCTAGTGCGTCACTCAAGGTGAATATTTCACAACCTGAACATCAGCACAGTGTGAGTGGTCTGTTCGGCGGCGCTATCAGCTGATTGTGAGTACACGCATGACCATGAGGTAGGTTAGACAAATTCCTGCTGGAATTCCGCTATACTTACCGGTCACTTTGGGATACAACTTGGATCAAGTGGTGTACAGTGCATGCATCGTGTGTTTAGATATCACCATAAGTGAAGATGTGAAGTGTTTATTCCAGCAATTCACAGTAGCAAATTATCTTCCATTTTAAGAATATGCAAGTCAGTCGCAATCACATGTGACACATTTGCTTCTGTGGCCCAGCAGTTTCTTCTGGTCCTACTATCGAGTACCTAATCCAATGAACTTCTGTAGAAAAACTAGACTCTTCATTTTTTCTTTCATCGCGTGTCATTTGATATTTATTCCAATTCCCTCGGAGCATCGTGTATGGATTTCCTCTCACCGGTTCTGAATGCCTGATGAGGTACCTGATAGTAGTGTTTTTGTTCCCTACATGGGAATGTTTACCGCGCTTCCGAGATCCAAATCCTCCGTGTAACTGCTGATATACTTAAACAGTGCTTTAAAATCCTAGTTCTGTGCATATGATTCGGTGGTTGATTTTCAGACTATATTTTCAGGCTTAAAAGGATTTTGCACTTTCAAATGATTCGACCATTCAATGATAGCGATGTATGTGACTGCTTACTTCGGTTAGCCTCGCTGACAAAAAATAAGACTAACTCAAAGTTCGGTGTTCATTCAAGGTTGGGGCTTCATGTTACTCGTCATAAATGAGCCCCCTAGTGATACCATCATGCACACGACAAGCGAAATAAGGTAACAGAAACAGAAAATAACAGAAAAATACACTCGTCATAAATGAGCCCCCTAATGATACCATCATGCACACGACAACCGAAATAGGGTAACAGAAACAGAAAATAACAGAAAAATAACAGAAAAAGACAAAAACAGAAAATAAGGTACTGGTCTTCCAGCAAAGTCGTCGTTACTCCGTTACCGTATTTGTTTAAACCAATTGATTCGGTCCATGGTATAACTTATTGTCTAAGCGACCTTAAGCTCAGTTAAGTACGAATTCTAGTTAGTCAGCTAAGTTGGGCACAACGTGACAGTTCGTATCCTCGAGGTAGAGCAGAACAAGGCTGAGCCTAACACTAATAAAAGGCTTCAGCAAAGATAACAATGCGGATAACGCCTTATAGTTCTCTCAGCGACAGCTGTGTGGACCATCAACAACTAGCCCCAGATCTACCTGTTTTCATACTGTCACCGGTATGTGTTAGCTCGCTGCATGTTTTCACCGGTTAAGCAGTGTTCCACAAACCCTGGTTGGTTTAGGAATTGAAAAGGATATCTGGATATCACTGTTCATCTATTCAATAATCAACCACGTGATCCTGGAACTCTACAGAATCTACACAGACAGCCAAAGTAAACCTGTAGGCATTGAGAACAATATATTGGTGAATGTCCTGTGGAGTAGGAATAACTCTGCAAGAGCATCATGGTAAACCTTACAACACTTCATGTTTCCCACAATCCACTTGGTAACAAAAGTAACAAGACTATACTCACAAAGATTGCTCTTGACCCCAGTTTACCTTCATGGGAAATGGCACGTGTTTTGATTCGTTACCACCCAACCAAAAACAAAACAATCCGGAAAAATTCACATTTCCGTCTGAAAAGATCAATATCGTTTCACTCTTTCCATCAGATATTCTTTGAAACATCCACTTAAAAATGAATCGGACTGGAAGAACCCATGGGGATCACGGTTCAGGGTACGGTGAGCAAGTGCTTCGTAATAATAGGTCTTGATTGTGCACTTGGTGGTGTCAGTCAACTCGTTCACGTGCTAAAGGAAACAAACGGATACTTCCCGAGATTCAGTGACTTTCCGTTTATACTTATAATGACAATCTTTTATCGAATGAATCATACCCTAAGAATAACACACCATTGTCCTTTAGTCTCACCACTAGCCATAAAGTCAGAGCCCAATTCTCCTGTAATCGACCACAAGTTAAATGTAAAACGAGTAAAATTAAATAGTTTTTCACGCCCAGTATCAAGCAACAACATATGGGAAAGAACATCAACCAGAATTTCGACTGCAAATGGTCCGTCACCCCAAATCGGTAAATTCCATTTCAGCTTACCAGGACCGTCTCAGCAAATAATTATTGCTTTTTCTGAAACAATGAAGGAAGACGGACATGCAGCGAGGCACAAAATCCACGTTTTATTCGGGGATATTCTCTCAATTTATCAAACCACTTTCGAGTTGAAATGTCAGGTTTCCACTTCCTTCAGGAAACTCTCAATTATAGAGAGACGTCTGGCCGGCAGCCGTGATAATTACTGATATCTAATTAAATGATGAAACATTTTCTCTGAAGATCTCAACGATGAAACTAAAACGCAGGTTTTTATTGCTTTTCGATCAGAAGATGATTTTGGCGGATTGAGCAACCGAAAGCAGTCCAAAATCTCAGATTTCACGCCTGACGTCTAAAACGTCACGGGGCTAGAACTTATTGGAAATACCCCGCGGTGTCTGATAGACTTGTTTGAGTCAGGAGAAAGATGTGGACACATTTGTTTATTCTGCCTAAGCGTCACCTAATCGATTACCTCTGTCTACCCGTCCATTGCATTTTTACAGGACATATCAATCAAAGGAGAACCAATGGATATACTGGCTATTGTTGCAGTCCTGTCAGCGAGGCATTGGGAAGAAGCAACTGGAAAACGCCAGGTGAGTGTCTTTCATTCAAATTTCCATCCTCACAGAAGTACTTCAGATAAGTAGCTCTTAAAAAATCGTTCCCAGGGCTTTTGAGGGAAAATATCAACTTTGATTACACAGAATATCTCTCTAAAAAAGTTTGTACGAACTGTGCAATCCGAGTAAAACATTTGAAAAGAAGTAATCGAATGAGCTGAATCCCACAAGAGGCCCATTCTGTTCTCACGCTTAAATCAGCTAATTAATGTAGACGATTAATTTGAAAAACGCGTGTAAAGTCAACGGTTGATCGAACTCGGAGAACAATGCCATGTTGATACATTCCATGCTGTCGAATTTCCTATGCGGTCAAATGCCACCCGTTTAAATCAGATCTGTCCATTAGTTGTACAATGCCGGTGTGCCGTTTACGCACTGCTACTATTTTTCGACGCTTTTCTTCAAAGTATTTGGTTCGTAGGTTTTAGAAGCTTTTTTGATTTATACCGAGAATTATAAGCATTTTTGTACGCACATGAATTATATGTGAATGAAGTGTAGAATTGGCTGCAGACTTGCACAACAGTCACGTTAACGCAGTACGTTGTTTCTTGTCAGAGGTGGTTCCTGCTAGTTGACTAGTACTCACTTTTGATCCGAACAACTGTTTGCCTCGGACCCCCATCCACTGTTGTTCTAAGATACTACGCCCTAAGCCCTACGGCCTATTCAGAACATGGTGCCATTAGTGTTTGTTTGCCTGAAAGCCATTAATCTCGGGAAGAATTTCTGTCCATTCTCTGGTAACTTTTGGGTCATCTGACGGTCGAGTTCTCATGGTGCCGTCCTGCTTCCATACGCATACCCTTCCAGCGAACTAAATGATGTTCTTTTATATAAGCCTTTGTAGAAACATTGTTTTCTCAAGAACGAAACGATATGTTCCTGTGAACGTTTGTTAAGTGTGACGTTTCCAACGGCTGAAACAGTTATCAATACAATCCCCATTGCAATGTCTAGATTCATATAACATAACATGAAATAACGTGACCACGAATGCATAGCTTGTCGTCAGATGCTGGGCTCAAATGCGTCGTTCTTGATTCTTTTTGCCCTTCGATATTAACGAATCCTCTTGCGGCGCGGCTATTGGCCTGTCCGATGACAGCTTTTTTTGTCTCCCAGATTTCATTCAAATCATCCGGGTGGACTGACTTCTGTCACATGTCACGTTTATTTACTCCCGAGTTGCACCACGTGCAATCTCACACTACGTTGTAGTTTTTTGCAATTCGGGCAGAAAATCCACATAGACACAACACTAACTGTTTCCACAAGACTGTTTTTTTTTTACCTTGCTCGTGGGTACAGCGCGTTGTTGGACACCGTTTGTAGGCACACTGAAAATGCCAATGCTACTCTATTTGGTACAAGTAGTTAGAAGTTTCGACAAGTGTACGAAAACCAGGACTGTAGAGGTAAGATAGAGTTGTTTATAAGAAATTAACTACGCACCCTAGCAACGCACTTATGATGTCACCTCGATTGTTTTTTTTGTCATTGGGTGTTGATGGAGGATTCCAGTACATACTTGCCATTCCCAATGACCTCGAGATTAACAACACTTTCGGGGGCATGCATAATGTAGGGAACTATTCACCCTTTCACTAATTGGTGGGTTACTAAGTTTAATTTGATTGCGTTTGATTCCAAAGCAATGGCGGCGAGCGAGTGAATCAGGCTACTGTGACGGCAAACTGTAGAAACTGGCAAGAACACTTCCAGTTCAAACGAATTGTTCTGTGTTTGCCACCTGGAAAAGGATAGTGCCACATTGGTAGATCATAACCAGTGAACCTATAAGGAATTCCTTGTTGCGTGAAGACGGTGTGCACCTAGGAGGCCTATCTGTGTTTCATGGGTGGAGGGACTCAGTCAAATAGGTATGATGGAACGTTAGCGAAAGAAGCATAAGGTTGTATCATCCCCTGCAAAATAATTCGTCGGAATTTTCCTTGAGGCTTTGGCGAAACAATGCTTTAAGGGCAACCCTGCAAAGTGAAAGAGCACAGTTTAAGTGAGCAAGGAGAAATCCGTTTAAAAAGTACGATAAATTATCTGATGATGTTAAATTTGTGTACGGGGACACCCAGCGTACTCAAAAATCGTTGTGGATACAAGGCCCTAAGGGTGGATAAACTACTGGTTCTGTTGAATCCCGAAATTAGTTGATAATTCTCGTGCCGATCCCATTAGAAAAGCTGTTCCAGAGTATGTATACATCTTGCTGTCCTATTTAGATAGTAAGCATAAAGAATTCTACCTTGACTGAGGCTATCCAGGACCACACAAATTTAGCATCACTAAAAATTGTGTGTTGACTTGTATGTGGTTTTATATGCCTCTATTGTATACAAGCTTTACCAGTCTAACTACTTTTGCTTGGAGGCACTGTTAAAATAACTAGGAAATAGCTTTTTTCGGAAAGGTTTGGTAACAATTGGTATGAGGCACTGTTAAAATAACTAGGAAATATCTTTTTTCGGAAACGTTTGGTAACAATTGGTAGATTTATTGCTGGGCAACGTTTCGCTTTTGACACAAAAGCTTCGTCAGGCCAAGTGACTAGGTAGGGCGTCTTGACAATCAACCTCATTTTTTGAGACCTAGCGGAACAAGCCTGCGTGAATTCTTCAGTCATCGTTGGCGCAGCGAAAACCATACTGAAACAGTCCAATTTTTGTCACCATTGGTGCGCCAGTTTGAACCGGGTCACCGATGATACAGCTGAACTGGATGAGTTCTCAGTCGAAATGCTCAATGTCTGAGATTGAATTTCCTTCAATTACCGTTTGGTTTCGGAATAATGTGGGCTGAATATAAAGGACTGCTATATTGTGAATAGGGTATTAAACTACCAAACTTTTCCAGTGTTAAGAAGGAATGGTTTTGAAATAATTCAAACGTAAAAAACTGTTTTTTGGAAAGAAATATACATTTTCCGTAGTTTGTAATAATTTTGGATTTCAGCAATAGTACTGAAAGACTCACTGAATGGCAAACATTGAAGAGTTTCAAGTGGCCGCTAAACCTTGAATGAAGGGACTAAATGACAAATGTAACGCACACTTTCATTTCTCTAACATTTGTCGTTTTGTTTATTTTTTTGAGCCGCTTTTCTTTTGGAGCTGATGACTCGCCAAATTACCCATGAAGCTGTGCGTTCAATTGACTGTGATTTGGTCACAAGTGAACCGTACAAATGTCGGGTAGTCCTTTTCTTACGACCAGCGCACATTCATACAGAATGGTACCTAAGATGAAACATTTACAATAGACAAGTATTTTTAAATCGCTGTCTTTCCATTCATTCGGCGTGACACCTATGTGACTCAGCGAATGATGTCAATCGATCCTGAGCTTTCAAAACGGGGACAACAAAATTGCATAAAAGTTTTTGAATAGAAACAACGCACCGCATGTGTTTTTAAAAGTTTTGGCATGATTTCGGAAGAATTCCAACGATTAACTAGAATTGGTGGTAGATCTTGCATTAATCACCTGTTACTTTTTCATATATGTTACACATAGGTGAATAGTCACATAAGTAGTTGCTCCTCCCAGAGGATCTGATACTAACTGTTTGAGGACTTTTTTGTCCAATGAGAGTCGTAAGCTAAACGTAGAGGAAGAGAACATGGTGTTGTAATTTTCGATATGAGCACCAAGTGTTTTTTTTAATTTTTTTCCCTCATTTATGTTTCGAGATAATAATATATAATGAAGACCTCTCATTACAATATGTATGTCGAGGTTTTATTCATTTATGGGAACCAGTAATCCACATCTTCGGGCTACGTAAAATAGACTGTGCGCAATAGATCGATCCAAACAGGGAAAGTGTACTAGTGCGTCGATATAGTCGTCCAGATTAAAAAAACGAGGAACCCAGATTTTCAGTGCTGCATCACAATACCAAAGCTAATTCTCTCAGATCTGTCAAATTGACTGCGTACTGTGCGTGATGCTTATGGCGATAACGGTGAGGATGCCAGTAAACGGTAGTGAAACCTCATGATGACAATGGGGATGCTGCAGCACTCAACTTTCTAATTAGTCCAGTTTCATACATTGAAGTACCTGTAAAAGTGTTACCCTGTTGCAAAAATTTCCATGGGTGTCAGGTCATTATAGCATACCAAACTGCCAAATACAGGTCATCTGCACAATCTTAAACAACCTCAGTGCCATCAAGTGGGTTGATTCCGATCAGAAGAATGTCATTTGATAACACAAGGTTTTTTTGGCAGCACTGGTCGAACGAATTGACGTATGGAGACAACTTACTCCATAACGATGACCACCTTGTTGAAGGTTGGATTATGCGATGGTTTGTTGACTTTGACCATCTTAGCTGTCAAGAATGACCCGACGGTTACCAGTGGTGGTCCGTCTTCTCAATATGTTTGGCTATCTTTTGGCTCACTCCGACGGTTATGTGCGGGATATTACAGTGCACGTGGCATTCGAAAGTTCTCAGTGTATCAAAAGCGTAGGATGAGTATGATATCGACCCTGATCCAAGACAATTTCTCTCTAGTTTCTAAGAAAAACGGAAGCATGAAATTGACGTAACTTGGTGGATGTTTAGAGGAAGGTCTATCTTTTTGCAAAACATCAAGTAAAGTATGAAGTATTTTGGCTTCTAAAATAACTTTGTTGTGACCGGCAAAAAATTTCCATACAGCCCCCTCCATAGTCTTGTGTTATTGCTTCAAACTGATGTTTTCTGATTATCCGATGGACTGGAAGGTGGTTTGTTCCTAGTTATAGTTTCCAGCATGTCGGTGACTCATTTAAAACTTTGACGGAAAGCATTTGGCTGGATCTGACTTCTCTGCACTTTGACTTAGTCCACATCAAAATCAAAATAGAGTAGTGATTTATAAGAGCAACCCAGATGAATTCCCAAAATTATCTGAACAATCGGTGTTAAATGGTTTTCGGTCGTTGCCTTCGGTTTGCATAGCTCCTTAACTCTACTCACAAGACTTCTCTGCGAGCAGCAACCAACTTGGGACTTTGGCCATGCAGCGACAGCAGGCAGATGCACTTGCAGCCTCCCGTGAGTTCAAATAATTCATGCCAATACCCGAGTCCCACTATCATGCGAGATGCCACTTATTCGCACTGGTAGACGGTGCATGGGTGATATACGAAGGTCAAGGTTCACGTGATTTCCAAGGTATGCATCCAGGATCCGAAATAGCAAAACAGTAGAATAAGCTCGACGTCGTGTACTGCAAAGCTAGGATGTGATGAGTGGCTGTGATATGATTTCAAATTTAGACGCAAGTCCAATATTACGCTTAACTGAAAAAGCTTGTAAACGCTGAGAGATCATCGGTTCTTTCGTGTCTTCAGGTTTTAGATATCTCGAAAACACTGCTTACATTGGATGGCTTCAGACCCTCGGAGACAAGGTAATTAGACAGTAGTTCTTCGTGCAGCAGGTAATCTAGAGGTAAAAACGTCATGCAACACAAACGTCTGTGGTCCGACCAAGTACTCTGCAGTCCGAATGGTCTACTGAGGTTGTTGGTAGTCTCCCAGTCCGCTCCAGAACGACACGAACTAAGGGAAGGACAACTTGTAGCTTGAAAAATGGTACGAATGGGCCTTTTAAAAAGCCTGTTTCTGTCGATTCAGTCTATCTTTCGGGATGATTTTTTCGTGATTCTGTAGGCCTGCCAAGAAATATCCCAGGACACGGTTTCCTACCAGCGTTGTTAGTTTTATCCGGGCTGTTCAGGTAAATGTTTGTGGACGTAAGGTAATGAGGAATGATTGCTCTAGACAAGTATCGTGTATCATATTTGTTACCGTTCTCTTCTTTTCTCCTTAGAGCTCCCTAAAATAAACTCTGTTGATTGACGACAGTGAAGCATCACTTTCGATATGACAATGATTCTAAGCAGCCCTAGAAACAAGTTGGATTCTTGCATAATGTACAAAAGACCGCTACTAGCTAAACAAACTTCTTGGCTCCCCAGAACGAGACAGTCTTCAAGAGTTGAGTAATCCTATTGAATATTGGTAAGGAATGTTTGCCATTAATTCAACCGCTAATTAGCCGGTTTTTGGAGCAGCGCTGTCAAGAAGAATCGGCTCTATCCATTGGTGTTCTACAACCACTGCGGACGATTTTGCAAAGTTAAAAAATTACCTCAAGTTTCCCCTGACTTATAGTCGATAAGCCCGATATAGCCCGTAGACTGGTGATTCCCATCATATTTTGATGGACCAAGTCAAACCAACGAGTCACCACATGATTGGTGGATGAACTCGACTTGTCAACAAAAAGGCTGAGACGATTCAGCTAGCATCAGGCCACAATGAATGCTCTGTCGCTTCCCTAACAAAAAATAGTGGCTTGAATAGGCACGTTTTAGTCAAAGCATCAGCTTGTCTGATTTTTTCAGGGTCGGGCTGTGATAATTAGATATTTACGGCCTGCTTTCAGCATTATCGATTGTTTTTTCAGAGGGGGAGGCCGGTAGAAATCAATTAGTGTACCAGTAAATATGGGCCGGTTTTTTATTAGACTTTCTATGAAATTGGGAATTGATTGCTCTTCCTTACGAAGCAAATCGTGGTATTCCAGCGAAAAACAAAGACAATCGCAGATGCATGAGGCCACTTGCAGACATTTTATGTCCTACTAAGATCTGTGACAACATCAAAAGGGTACAGTTTATATTCCTCTTTCACTGTGAAGTCTACTCACTCTCGAGCTATTCCTGTTACGTCTGAAACGGCTACATGACCCAAAAGCTAGTGATAGGGCTTTTCACAAAAACCTTTCTGCATATTCGATTAAAGCTACGAACAGCACTTGCTTCCACTTGTGTTCTATTGTTTTCAAACTATGCGCATTTCATAAAGTAAACTAACCACAAAGTTGTTGAAAAAACTTGACAGCCCACGACCGGTTTTGCCCCTCTTGTGGCTCGTCAGGTAGGCACAGCCTCCGAGTTTCCGCCAACCTTATGTTCTACTTGCACCCCGATTGCATGAAATTCAACAGACGCACTCAGTTTTATATCAATTTGGTTTGCACGGAAGACTCACCTGAGTCGCTTGTCTGTGATATTCTTAACTGAGTGTGCTGCACAAAGGCTGCCTCATTTTCAGCTGGTACGACATTCGAGATATCGCAGTATATTTTCCTGGAGGGAAGTACTCATAGGGTTGGTTGCATTTGAAAAAGATACATTGGGAATCTAAGTGGATGTATACAAACTTTACTGTGAACACTATGCAGAATGGTTTGTTCTAGTTCGCAAGACTGGTCGATGTGATGTTAAATGAAAGTGCTACTCGACGAACAAGAATTTTGATCTGGACTATCTTCCGACCTATTTCGGGCCAAGTTTAAGACCGCTCCAATTCGGCAATTCCGAAATGATATATGAAGTGGGTTGAAGCATTTCAAAGCCTTCTGCCTGTTACTGTCCCAAAAGTAAAACGACCTAAGTTAAAAATTTGCGTATCCTGTTTGGACGAGTCAGGGCGATTATCAGCTGAAATTTTTCAAAGGTTTGACAACTCTAACGCGCTGTAGATGGAGAATTGTTTGTGCAGAATAAGTGTTCTCTTCAACCTGGAATTTTACAAAAATGCACGAAATTTAGAACGATTCCATTTTTATTGGCTGCAATTACGCAAATAACAGTGTGAAAATAATGACACAAGATGAGTATGATGCCTACCTTCTATCCGCAAAGAATAACTCAGCTAATTAGCCCACCGTATGGTTTCAAGAATCCTGGGGGAACAGCCGCAGTAGTTTTCAATTCATACTGTAAAATTCACAGCCACCAAAGGATTCCAGACTGAAGTAACACGCTGTAAATTTTGACAAATGTTTTTTGTTATTTTTCAGGTAGATCGGAGAAGATCCGAAAAGCTAGATAGGGTGATTCACATGTGCACCCATTGTGTGGCTCAGAGTTATTTGAGATGTCATATTTACCTAAGGATAAGCGATGCTATATGCATCTAACTAAATGCACAGATGCCTGCTATAAGTAGGATAGGACGATTGCGAATAGTCCATTACCGGTTTCAGCTTGTTTGAGACACATCAGGTAGGCGAAATCTCCAGAATTTTAGATAATCCGTATCTGAATTGAATGGCATTTTGGTTGTAAGTTCCTGTTGAGTCCTTTTTGAGTTTGCTGAAAATGGAGCGTCAATGATATTCGTAGTAGCTCACCTCCTTACCGTACCGCCTTGAGCCGAACACTATTCAACCGGTAGTCCAGTTTAAAATTTTGGTCGTCCTCTCAGTTTAAGCTATTTTGCATTAAACAGACTGCGTCTCCCATTATTCTTGTATTGGAACGATTCGACGATGCTTTCATCTTCACGTTGGCTTTATCGTCTCTGAAGGATGACGTAACATTTTCAACGAAGTTCTCCTCACAAGACATGTCTTTTATTGTGCTTTTATGCGCATACTGGTGTAGTTTCCGATTTCTGCTTATTTCCAAAACTGGATAGCTGAGTTCTTTTTAATCATTCAACGGCCTTATGTGTTTACAAAATCCGCACCCTAACTGATACTACACTGCTGAGTGATATAACCTTGCTGGAGTTAGGAAAAATTCTATGGTAAACTCTTTAGAGCTGGATTATATATTTTTCCACTACAAATGACTCCCGCTTCCTTAGGTAATGTCGGTCAACATTAATCATTGCCTATCACTTCCTGCTTGCTTTAAAGGTTCCGGCCAAATCCAGCTCTGGCAGTTTCTCCTCGAACTGTTATCGGACCATCAGAACATAGCGTGTATCACATGGGAGGGAACAAACGGTGAATTCAAACTTGTTGACCCGGATGAGGTAGCACGCAGGTGGGGAGAAAGAAAGGCCAAACCGAACATGAATTATGACAAGTTGAGTCGTGCTCTGCGCTACTACTACGACAAAAATATCATGACGAAGGTACATGGAAAAAGATACGCTTATAAATTTGATTTCATTGGGCTCGCACAAGCAGTACATTCATCACACTCAAATAGTTTGTGCGCAGATCCTGATTCAAATCTGCCGATTGATTACCGGGCCACCAGGATGAATTTTTCTCCCCCAGGATCACCTCTTCTACGCGAAGGTGATACTGTCAAATTTACACCCCCTGTGAATTGCCTCAGTGAACAAGCCAACAGGCTACATTTTGCTTTCAATCCTGCATATTCTACGGCAAATTATCGCCGCTTACACTCATCCAGTTCGTCCAATTCTCCGGAACCAGTCTACACCACAAGAGAAGTCAATCCTCGTTTAGAAACGAACACCAATACGGTATCTCATTCCTCTTTTATACATGCATCCTCTCCAGCATCCCTATCTTTTGGGCGGCCAAATTCTCCTAATTCTCAGTGCTTTGTTAACGGCGGTCAAGATGATCCTTACCAAAAGGTTCTACCAAACACACTTACATCAACCGAGCAATGTTGTCCAATTTATTCGACGTTATTCCACGCGGGTGTCGCAAGCCATCCAGAACTTCATATGTCCCAAACGACAAACGCAAAACTGGAGGAAATGGTCGAATTCCGCAGGTCATTCGAACAGCACAACACAGACAACGTCCACTCACTCCATGATGACGAGAAACGGTGCCGACATGAACAAAACCCAAAAGCCCATACTGTTCAATCAGCCAACAATCTCTCCACTTCACACTGCCCCGCTTCGATCAATTCCTCATTCTCGCGACCCCGATGGACAGCCGAAAAGTCACCGTATCTCATAAATTCACCGGATGCACTGCCTTCCTGGAGCACACCTACACACAGGCTTACCCTTTCCGATAACCCATTTCACAGTGATTTGCAAGAAAATCAAATTTGGAGACACACCTCTTCAATACATAACATTGCATTACCTTGATAATATCCATTACCTTGAAACTTGCCGTTTTTTAAGGCAACAACTTCATCCCCACATTATATACTTCCATTGATTTCTGATCTCAGGAAATGGTCAGATAGAAGTTGGTATTTTGGAAAATGCTTGTATAAAATCCTGTGCGTAACAAGGTCTTATGCCTTGATGATTTGCGTGTGAAGCATGCTTTGAGAGAAGTAGTTTGTGAGTTGATGTTTCGATAGATGCTTGGAACTGTAGACAGGGCGTGTGAAACCTTCAAAATAAGGATACTATCAAGTTTGCCATGCCCTCAAATTTAAGATGAGAATTTCAAACCAGACAAGTTTTGTTAGATATTTCATAGTAAACTTCTGTTACTACAACCTTACCGTGCAGTTCGTCCAAAATGAAGCAGCGGAAGTTGCGGAGAGTGACAGATTTAGGTGCCGGATCGCGTTCGTCATGAGATGGACTGGAAAGTAGGTTATCCTGTGGAAAAACACATCAGTCGTTTGAAAGATGATACATGTGTGACAAATAATGTCATAACTTTATTGGTTACCCAAACCGCTGTCCAGTAATTATTTCTCAGGAAACTAAAATAAAGAGTATTTTGAAAGGTTTGTCAAGGCTGGCGTGCGATAAGTAGCTAAGTTTGGCCTGAATATAAACTACTCTGTCATAAAGCAAGCCACACATGAATGTGTTACAGAGACAAACACAGCCGTTTTTCTCGATCCCAGATATTCAAGAGAGCGAGTAGTTCCCACTTATAAAATCCATAATAGGTGATAGACCCTACTCGTTGACCGCCAGTCATCCCTCATCAAGCAAAATCATTAAAATATGTACTGGATTATTAACGGTTGCGTCTGGTTAACTGAAACGCCCATACGGTACTTCTGACACTAGATGGCGGACTGGGGTCAAACGCAACAAGACTGCTTGCTACACGGTCTTGCTGGTCAGACTAGGTGATGCCGAGCAGTAGTGAAAGGACCTATTGAGGACAAAAATGACGTCAACTATTTCGGTGACTGTGATGATTAATCGAGAATAGTGAATATATTCGTATGGGGCTAAAATGAATGCGTGCATAACTCCAAGAATATCTATGGCTCTCCCGATTGACCGTACTGAGGTATCAAAACAACCTTACTGTGAAAATCTGTGCCCTTTAGCTAAATCCACGTCATGCCTCACTCTGATCTGAAGCCCCACAGCCAACAAGATAGGTTTGTCAAATAACAGCTTTTACGAAATGAGAAACGTTGAGCGACTTTTTGTCTGTACCTGGGGCAGTTGCAGAGACCCTCTACAAAATAACCATTCTCCCAGTTTTTGCCAAAAATATGCAAAAATCTCAATTCTCTCCTTTAATTGTCCTCTGAACAAGGGTTAAGGGTCAAATAGGATAGGACTCGCTACTGCGTTGTACGTATCTGGCATGATTTAATCCAACTCGACGTCTCTTTGTAGCTGCACCACAATGGATCGATACAACTTTCTTTGACCGCTTCTCTCTCCACTCACATGCACACACCATTCAGCCTTCCAACTTCAGCACGATGATCAATTCATTTTGAGGAATAAAAGTGATAAGCTGCTGTTTCCGTTTGATGCTGATTCCCACAAATTTTATACGATGAACAAGTCTGTAAAAATCAAATGAAGAGAGAAAAACTTGTCCCTTCTGAGTCCTGGTCACCTCATAGGGAGGTAGGCCGAGATGGATTGAGACTAGTGTTCACAGCTGCTAACAGAATAGTACCTCGATGTCATCGGAGGAATTTGGTGGAATCAGACGAAAGCTTCAGGAGTGCTGCAAGTGTTTTTTAGGTGTGATTGATCCCAAAGTTTAGTGCAATTAAACCATTTGCTATAAGACATTCTGATTAAAATTAACGCTCTCGGTAGTTAGATGGAAGCTCATTCGTAAGTAATTACCGCATAAAACTGCAAGTCGTCTGATTTTATTTTCATAACCTTGTCACCATTTGGTCGGCCAGTTGTTGGGTAGCAGTTATACAGGTAATTTTCGATGTCATGTATGATTTAAGAGAATAATTAGACAATACCATCAATGTTTGTAGTAAACGCAAAATATGCATGTAAATCGGCAGATGCTACAAAGTTTCTTAGCTTTCACATAACTGTCACTGCTTTTCCATGGAACAAACAAAAAAGCACGCATGCAAAGACAGTGATAAATGTTACCTCGATTGCTTGTTCAGGCAAAACTCAGCTTACACATTTATCTTATGTGTTCCAACTCGCAATGAGTACGCAATTTCCGGCTTCTGACTAAAACTCAGTGTCACCGCTAATAAAGGTGAGGTGAGGTCGGTCCAACCGACCGTTAGTCGTCCACCCTCCCCTTCCTTGATGCGCTTCTAATGTTCGCAACATCGACCTGTTACATCGAAGAAAATTACCTGAAACAACATTTTTTGGATTTGAGGTCAGCAAGTCGGGCGTTTGATCAGCCTTTGCCAACCAGAAACGGTGGGCAGCCTAAGCTTAGACAGCCGCCTAGAACGTAGGAGTGATTGTCAATTCTACTAGCTACGGCTTTAGGATGAATACGGGTGCCCGTGAATTACCAGTAACGTACGGGTCTGTGAGGCACAAAAAATTAAATGCCACACCATTTCCGCTCACCTAAAGACCGTTGAGTTGGAAGAATAAATTCACTCGGAATGACCTTACAGGAGGTTGAGAGTTAAACAATACACTAGCTTGATGAACTCTGCTTTTATGGTGTATTACTGACCTGCATTTGGTTTCCATTCAGTTAATCAGGCAAAACCCCAGGCAAGTAGCCCGCTTCACTGGCTTCAAAAATGTCTACTAACTACTATAAGGCACTGAAATATAGTTCGCCAAACAATTTTTAGATTACAATTTTTAAAGTTTAGTATTTCAACAGCCTAGCCTAAAGGTCCACCAGATTTGGCTTCACTTAAAGATAATCCAGTCTTTCTGGTTAGCAAGTGTCACACCCGTGCAGATCATCGGCATCAATGATTGAGATATTAGTATGCCAGCAAATTAAAAGGACAGCTGGAGGCTTCGTCTGAGTAAACTAGCGTGTGTGCTAGCATGCGTAGGTCGCTTCGGGCAGTGTACACTTTGAACAAAAAGGAAGAAGCGAAGTTTGCACTAGAAAACCCAGGAATACTTACATCCTTGCATCCTGCAAAGTTATATTGTTGGTATGGTTTAATTAAGCTCCCATCTCAGTTAGTAACTCGATGTAAGTGCAGTATTTCGTGTGAAAATTGCAGCTTGCAAAAGCTGGTAGAAGTCCAACCATCGAAGAATCATCATTTGATTCATCGCTTGGCTCAGACTTTTTCAATGGCATCAGTACATTCGTGTATGCAGTTTTCTTTCCACCAATCGAATCGACAAGACTGTACAGTAACCCTTTTGAAGAGGCCCACTACTGGGAAATGGTCTTTTACTTTATATTGAGGGGAGGGGTGACCTCTCCTCAAGCTTGATGTCCATGATGCAACATGTACGTCAAACTGGCTGGTCACATAAATGGTTGTTTAAGAAAAATCTTCGACGGTTTTCGTCTTCCTTCTGGTGCACTTGTTATCAAAATTCTCTGAGTATTGCTAGAAAACTCACTCTTTGCCCCAAAGCAAATTTCAGCAGCTACCGATGGGTTGATTGGCGTCTTCTGACATAAATTCTGGTTTTTGTTCGTTTTGTTTTGTTTGTTCGTGTTAAGCAGGAACACGTCACTGGGTGAAGCTTATTTTGTTCCAATGGTTTACGACCTTTCCGTGGCTGGCTTGTATGAGTGTGTATGAGCTATACCCCAAAAGAAGACTAGGAATTGTAATTTTTTTATAACGTTTCTGCCTCACTAACTAAGGATGGATAAAAACTTATGAGAAACTCACCACTAGTTTATTCAAAATTTTCCTCCGTATTCAATTTCCCCGCATTTGAAGGCTTGGAGGATGGCCTTTAGGACCAACTCAATACACTACTTTCCTGCGACGCATCCCCCCTACGAGGTTTGAGACTCTGTTTCTGATGGTTAAGTGCGGGTGCCAAATATATTTTCTTGATAGTGATTGGTACTGAGGTATATCTATTGCTCTGCTGTGGTGTGCAGATATATAACTCATCCCTTTTACAGTTGTCAACAAGGAGTTAACATTCCAGAGGTAAGTAGATTGAGGCACTTACTGAAAGTAAGCTGAGTTGCTATATCTAAAACCAGTGTTTGTATGCAAGCATTCCACCACGCAAATTAAAAAGCAGCAAGCTCGAGAATTACTTTTAATTATGACTGGAGAAATTTCAGCCCCAAACCTGAGCTTTCAACATGCTATAAACTTAGGACAGGTGGTCATTGCCGCTGTTTTCAAGGCACGCCAGGTGCTAATCTGTGCGAGTTGATAGAGTTTCCAATGAAATATGCTAATTGTTGTCCACCAATCAAGCTGTCACTGTTGGTTTAAGGGATGTATGCAATTCACAACTAGCTGAAATGTGATCCAGGACGTGGGATGAGTGCCCCTGAAAAATTCCATAACCATGGATACGTGGTTTCAGTGGTTATCTCATGGAAACAGAGGTTAGTAGAAGCTAAATGCGACAGTCTTCGAGAGAGATGGAAGAAGATCAAAAGAAACTTGTGTTGCTTATTTTTTGCGCTGAAAACACATAATATGGCGACTAAATCCTTCAAACTTCTATTTGTTGAAGGCTGCATTTACTTTTAGTGGTTTGTAGGGTGAACTATTAGGACCAATAACGTCTGGTTAGACCAACGGAGCTGGTTGAATTATTATCATGCAGCTATAGATGAGGTTGGACTTTACTGAGTACTGTTTATTGATGTGTAGACAAACGAAATTCCCACACTTGCATCTAACCAGTAGAGACAAGAATAAAGGTTTTGACTGTATTCAGTAACAATGGGACGCACTACTTGTCAGTTTATTGAAAACTTTGAAACAGCACGTGAATAGTTTCGCCCTTGTTGGGCCTTATCAGCTAAGCGCAATCGGCGGGTTTCCATCAACACTACCTTCTGCTTGAACACCAAATAGTGGGCAGTTAATGACGTGCATTCATTTGCAGCTTACATTAGAGACCTCGAGAGACAAAACTGAATCTCTTTCGTTTCTGATATCCATCAACTGAATATGGTGCAGTTAGGCTGCTGTATATTTTGGTTAGTAAGAGATTCGAAATGTTGCAGTATATTTTCTTGAGAGAACGCGCTACTTCCGAATTTGCCGAAAACTCTCCAGCGGCCCATTATAACACCAAGTTGATTTGCATATGAGTGCATTTTGTCAGTGGTTAAATTTGATTTATTCTGTGATCCTTCGAACGTTATGGAACACCCGTGATAGACACAGATGGTGGTTCTTCATGAGGAAAATATACCGCATTATCTAGACCAGCAGAGCGAATGAAACATGAGACGGTCTTTTTGCAGAACATTCAGCTTAAGAGTATCATAAATGCGAAATCCTGCTGGGATTAACTTGGGACCTTGTTAGCACAACCTGACTCACAATAGCGAAACGTATTGTTCAGGTGTATTAATAAAGTGGTTGCTCGGAATTCTGACCTGATCATGTGGTCTCTTTACCGTCTACATGAACATTCACTTGTAAGTTTGGGCTGTCTTCCAAGCCGAACCACGTGTAACAGAGCGCGACCACCGATTATAGCCACTTGAACGCTACATGTATTTCATACCTTCTAAGACGAAAACTCCTCAGGAAGAATAAATGTTTCGTTTTAGGAGCAAAATAACCAGTAGATCATTTTGGGAACGAACTTCTTAGCCTCACTGCAGCAGCTTCGAAAAAGAGCAGTGGTTTATACTGGCACCCCATGCAAATTCATTAAGTTTTGTGTGTCCAGTTGTAGTTGACATGATGCAGTGTACAATGTATTAAGTATTATTGAGTTAGCGATGCCGCGATGCTGAGGTATCGTTGTTGTTGCCGAAGATTCATATGCACGGATCGGCACATTAGAACCGAATGGTCGCCTTCTGATTAAACCCGGTACGTGCAGACAATGGTGAACGGCTGCTTCATCTGTGTGCTGACCGCAGACTTTTCGCGCAGTGCTAATTTCCGTCTAAACATATTGTGTCCTTCAACAGCCCGTCAGTCGCAGACCCAAAGTGATCACATTTCCACCGGTCACTGATGGCGCGGACTAATAAATGACCACCGATTGTTTTGACTCACCTGTTTAGATCCTGACCATGCACATGTCTGCAATCGTTTCTCCGGTTTCTAGGGCCGAGTTAGGGACGGATAATAGCATAGAAACAGAGGCTGGCAGATCCCGGAGTTAGACAGATACATCAAAACCGCCTCTGGGCCTCTTCTCAAACTGTTGGTTTACACTGGGACGACATCACATCCCTGCAAAATGTCAGCAGTTTTGCCCGTGACAGGACACTCCTAGCTCCACTCAAGCACTGGAGACAGACTGGAGAAGAGACGGTACCTTAACGCGGTGTGACGGTTTGTGTACATCTGCGACCTACTAAGCTATACTGCTATACTACTAAGCGCAACACTCACCGAGTCTCTCATACCAGGTTGGTCAGTGGTTAGAGTTCTGTCGAACACAGTCTCCTAGCCGTCCAGGTTCGGGGTTGGAACATGTGGCCACTTGTTCCATAGAAATGGCAATGCATTTGCATTTCCCGCCAAACCGCCGTCTTGCGGTCAGGCTTTTGAGCCAAAGACTTTGTTTGAGGACCCTAATCGTCCTCCAACCTAAGGGTAGGTGGTCTAGAAATATCCTAGCCCACGTACAACCATGGACTGCTTGGATGCAAATAAACTAATGCCACATCAACCGTCGCGTGGTGCGTACAGCAGGGCGCGTAAGCGAAAAACAACGTTACTGTTGACATCTCCCTTCTTCCTCACATCCTTTTCTTTCCTCTCTCTCTCCACCCTACCAGTAACCCTCTACTTTTAGGCTTGGTATTTAGGACTGATGACTCCGTTTGCGTTGGTTTTGCAAGCAATATCTGCGCATCATCCAGAGCCGACATTCTCAAGCAACTTAAAATCAATCTTCAAGCCTCGACGTTCAGTTTATCTGGTTGCCTGAACTCTGAAGCATCCAGGACAACAAGCTGCCCTTGCTCTCACACAAGACTCGTTTAACGTTGATGTGTGTTGGGTATCAGAAACAAGAATTCAAGATGCAGCGCAGTGGTTGAGCTAACCCCCCATCACTCTCTACTCGCTTCCGGCTGCGCACCTCTTGCGATCCAGTGGCTGCTGCGGCAGGAAGTGCAGGGATCGCTATCGTCCTAATTCACCGGGCGGAAGTATCCTTGCTTGACTGGATACCCAGTGGTAGTCGGTTCTGTGCGGTTTGTCTAACAACAACTTCGGTTAGGGGGTCTCACAAGCGGGAAGTTGATAGATGTCATTTTGTCACGTCTACTTACTCTCCAACTGACTGTAGTTCTGACGCCCTAAAAGCTCACATATCGTGGTGGCTACCGGAGATCTGAATGCATAAGTGGGCAGGCTTAGAAAATCTGAGGCACACTTAGGCGGTCGACATGGATTGGACTCGATACGTACGAACGACGCTGAACGATTGCTTTATCTATGTGCTGACAGAAAGCTGCCTTTTTAAGTACTAATTTCTGAAATAGCTGAAGTCGTCTGGCCGCATGGTGTCCTCTAACGGCGTACCGGCTACAAACTCAAATTGATCACATTGCCATCAGTCATCGATGGCGCGGAGCATAACTGACCGTCATCGTTTTGGAACACATTTGTGGACTCCGACCACAAGCTCGTCTGAAGCCGCTTTTTCCTTCGTTTTCCAGGGCCGCATAAGAAGTAGAGAAATTGCTTGGCAACCCAAAGGATGGCAGATCTGGATGCTAAGCGAATTTACCAGGATGATTCTGGTTGATATATATAAATAATCTAGTTGGGGACTTTCACCTCTGACATGATATCCTCCCCTATTAGCTTAGCACCCATTTATCAAGCTACTATACATGATAAAATTGCTTGAACTGAAGACTCGATGAAGTCCCTTTTGGTTATTAGCTTAGTGATATTCTTTCCACAATGAAATTTCGTTGCGAACATATTCAGTCAAGTTTTTTGTTAGATATTCATAACTTAGGACTACATCTAAATGATGAGCGCAAATATCGCGAAACCGGTGGTAAGCTGTCTTTATGATGTTGAGCACTCATCTCAAACTACTTATATCAAACGGAAAAAACTTTACTGATTATCCTTGCTACGGAATCCCGGGGTAGCTTCTGCGGAAGAATACCAGTATGCTTTTGGTCATATAAAACTCCATCCAGTCACTAGTTAAGCAGTTTTACTATGCAAGTCAGTTTAGAATAAATATCCAACCAAAGTGCTGCTCGATTCAGGAAATTAGTTTTTCAGACTTCGGCTAGTATGCTCTCCTGATGAGACGCAGAAAGTGCAAAACCGATACCAATGCGCCTGCAGGTTCTGAATCGTTGTTTTATACCACCTGAAACAAACCACCATTCCTTCTTCAGAAATAGTCTTTCAACAGAAAAAGTATGCCTTTCACTAGAAGTGTTCCTGTACAAACTTAAACAAAAAAGGATTATTTATTGTGCGAATTTATGCTTTCGTTACTATTTTCATTCGTTGCTGACTTGTTAGCGTTTGTCAGTCCCATCCAGCTGACCACATCCGCTCGAGCATATTCTTGAGCTGAATTGTTGCCTCTCTTTTTATTGCGCGACATATCAGGGAGCACTTGCAACGCCTGTCTTTAAGAAGTAGCATCACTATAACTGTGGAATCACCACGTAAACCTCAAATATGTTGGCAACATCGAAGGTCAGTAAGAATAGCGGCCTTCAAGAGATAAATAACTGGGATAAACAATAAATAACACTTTTCGAAGCCCAAGATTCTTACTTCATTGGACAAAATGTGTTGAGGAAAGCTGGAGGAACAACGACTCTTTCTCTAAGAGAATCCTGTGGTGACTATTTTTGTTCTTCTCGGATCCCCATGTACAGGGTTTCGGTGATATTGGGTGGCCGAGAGGAAATAAAATGAGACTATGAGTTAAGAAAACCGCAGAAAAATCGGTGCAATCTTTAAGGTACAGTCTTTACTACAGTTCGCGTCTTGTGCACGTACGTATGACTATCTGAATAAACCTATGAACCAGCCTGTTTTGCCAATCTCATCAATTAGGTATGGAATATCCAAGTTTGAGAATTAGTCCGATTTTCCCAAGAACTGTTGGAGAACTTTTATTTCAAGGAAAGGGGCTAGGGATTCACAGGATTTTCATGGCACCAGGTCCTTTCTTCTGCGTTCTGTTATGCAGGACTTTATGTGGAATACAAAACAAATTACATAAAGTCCGACAAGATCCGCTTAAGCTCATGTTACCTACCTTCTTATTTATTGGCATTAACTCCCTATATTAACCGGGAAGCTGAAGGTTGCGTAAACGGGAGCAGCTGTAGGTCTCTTAGTTCGTCCACCTAAGCGAAACGGACCGACGAGTGAAAACCAACAACCATATAGAACATTGCCCGCTAATGCATCAGCAGACTGAGCGTTTTCTCCCAGAATGGATAATACTCGCATCCTTCATTGAGTACCGGAAGACTCAAAGAAACGCTCTGAAAGGAATGACTCTTCAACCAGGAATGCCCCGGGCGATCTCGTCCAGTGAGCTTTTGTTCTATCTGATATAAATGACAGTTTAGGACATAATCTATTCATCCCATGCTATAAGACGTGTATGAGGATGAACATATGGAGCAAGGATTTTCTACCACAAAATCGTATCAGCACTTGAAAGGTTAAGATGTTTTGACCATAGCAGAAAAAGCAGACTGGAAGTCAGACCGGAAGAATGAAATTTAAATGATCCTAAGACGTTTTCATAAAGTTTTTCAAACCCGTAGCAACCTGATTAACCATGATCACAGAAATTCTGTTGGGCTTCTTTTTTATTTAATTGTTCACATCCTTATACTGTATAAATGGGCGCCCGACAGCTTGGTCGCTGGTTAGAAGGGTAAAGCATAACACACTTTATATGGTGCTATCTATAAAGCTGATGGAAACACTTGGATACCGGTTTCGTCCCTTTTGGAGCTCGTCGGATTGGTCTACGCTTCAAAGTTCCGTTAACCTTTTTTCGTAGTTGAACACAAAATGGGGCCTTATGGAGATAAACACTCATTTACGAGGTTAGATTTATAAACGAGGGACCCAGGTGATTCTCATTTTAATCTGATTCAGTGTGAAAACTCCAGGTCAGATGAATCCTATAGCAAGCACGGAAGAAACGCTACGCCTTCCGGATCCTGATGCATTAGTTGTCAGCTTCAATGAGCCGGTCAATTCGTGGCCACGTGATGTGAAATGAGATATTGTTAACTGCGAGTTAATCACACATTCGAACGACCACCTATTTGGGGAAGGTGTAGCCTTCAGCTAATAGCCGGAAGATCGTGAGTTCAAACTTCCCTGGGATGAACTGTTGATAATTCTCAATTAGGACAATGCCTCTGTACAGTGATCCTCGCTTTAATGAAAACTTTGCTAAGACTCATTTCTGTGTCACCAGTCTTTCCATCAGAATGGTCAACGATGTGAGTGGTTGGCCGGAAGAGGTGCGAGCTAAGCAAAAGTTCATGCGGCACTACTTCAAACCTTTAAACTATCAGTGTTTCCAAATCTGTGTGACGACCAACGTCGTTGGCCCGATCACTATCAATTAAGTGAGCGGCCTAGTTGTAAGGAAATTCATGTGCATCTAGCAATATCTACCTTCGAAAATGGTGAACCTATCAGCCGCGAAACTGCAGTCTGTCTTGAACTAACCTTCAGCAATTTGTTTATCTTTCATCTCCATATGTGCACTTGGGCTATCTCAAACTGAATGCAGCCGATCAAGAATAATACCCCAAAAAAGAGTTTTTCGGGTGGCAATCTTACCTGTTACTTGCTCCAAACTTGACAGCACTTTAAACCTAATCCCAGGCGTTTGTAACGAACGCACAGCTGAACCACATTGCAGAAATTTCACTCGATGTTACCTAATGCTGTGCAGTAATTTTTTGGGCTTTATTTTCTAACAGTTGAGCCAATAACATCACTTTGGAAAACGCTTTACATATATCCTTCAGTAGCAGGTACTCTGCATCGACCTCCTCAGGTCATCCACATTCTAACCTCAGTTTGACTGATAGTTTCAGTGGTCTGGTTGGCCCGCATTTCTACCCGAAGAAAATGTTCTCACCCAACCTAAATCCAAACCTGTTATTTTGCATTGCAAGCTGGTTGATTTGCATAGTGGACGTTTACACTTTCTCCAACTGCCTCTGTATCACCCGCTTCTTTCCTAAAGCGCGCTTCCCACATCTCACCCGCATGCCGGCGTACAGAACTGTCTGAGTTGCTTGTCTCCTCCTCGTGCTCTCTTATTCCCTAGCAAAGCATTGGACCACTGTCTGCAACAGCACTTCACATTTTCCAATTTTATTGAGCTTGTGTTCGCGTACCGCCTGGGTAGATACGGGTTTGAGAATTTTTGAGGACCCTGTCGAAAAAAATAATGCAAGCAGTTTTACCATTCAATCTATTTCATGACGTCTGTATGTATGCCCAGGGCTGGGGAGAGTGGTTTTGAACACAGGGATGTGCCCATTCTCACACAGAGCAACAATCAACCTGTGAAGTCCGCACAAGCGTGCCGATAGATGCCGATGAGGTAAAATGCGGGATGGTTTGAGCGTGCACAGACATCACTACTTATCAGACCTGTCTCAAAATACCCGGTTAACACATTCCACATGAAGGGCTCTAGGGCGTTGAACAAGATTCAATCAAACGATATTCGAGGTTGGAATTTGCACTGCTATAATTGACAGGAGAAATGCGGGATTTGGACAGTATGCGGTTTCAAAATTGCCTGTATTTTTTGGCTGACTATCCAGACTTGGAAAAACTTCGTGCCTCTTGGAAGAACGGCTTGTCAGCCACAACATATGTGACGAAAAATCGTGTGCTCCAAGCTGGTTCCTATTTTAGGTGCTCCCGTTTTGTTTGCGAATTCATCATCAAAGCAGTTTGATCTTTCAACTTTTAGCATGCTTCATCTATCGCTATTTTTCTTGACGGGTGACGAGATACTCTGTGGATTTCAATTAACGGGAAAAAGCGAATATTCTAGGACTGGAATTCTTTTGAGCCGGTCTGTCAAAACGAATAAGCTCATTTACAAGACAGTTAATACAAGTGACAACAACTTTCGACCCACAAAACCGGCAGCTCAGCCTGATGATCATGACCTCCCTTATTTGGGTCTCCACGAAAAATTCCAGAAGATTGCGGTATTTTCTTGTAGCTAAGATTATTGTGCGCAAGAAATTGACCAGTTAACACGTTTAACCTGTCCACAGGAGCAGATTAGCTTATCATTGCAGTTCCGAATGACAGGACTGAAAGATTATGGATGTAAACGGCTATGGATGAATGCATACGGGTTAAATAAAATAATATAAATAGTATGGAGACTCCTAAAAGGCAACACCGAACCATGTTCTGATGGCACTGCTTGGGACCACCATTCAAAAGAAATTACTGCTTCTAAGCAGGCTTTACAAGGTGAAGCTGAACTTTAATGAACGGAATTTTTTCTGACTTACAAAAAGGAGAAATGTGAGATAAAATCTGAGATGAGATTAAAGCACTTGCGATGGACCGATGAAATGATAAAACGATGGCTTGGAGGGTTTAGACTAATCCTCCGTACACACAGCGTAAAAACTTTAAGGTAACCTGAAAAAAGCACCCAGTGTCATACTACTGGCCGTTGTGCAACATTCTAATCCTCCTCAGTATTGTGGATGTCAATACACCAGCAATAGCTACCGCTACTGAATCGTCGTTTGGACGTTGGTTTCTCGGACAGATTATAAGAGGCTAAGAAAAATAACAATAAAGAAAATTGGAAACGCCAGCCTTAGCAGCGTTTTTCTATCGTTTCTGTTGTATGTAGCCACTGAGCACATAGGTTGATATCAATAGGTGATATCTCTGTCCCATGAAGTTATTTTTATCAGTGCTAACCATGCGTTTGTTATAAGCAACATGTGGTGGGTCTTCCTTGCCTGAACAGGAGAAGGAGCACCAGTAACAATGTTTTTATGATGCACCTTCAAATGACTGAACTTATGGTTAAAAATATGGATTAAATGTATTGGTACTGATGCTATAAAATTGATGGTGACCCTTGGAATGATATCGAAATGGCAGTACAGTCCGCACTTAAAGACATATGGAGACCCCTGCGTACGTAAAAACTAAATTCACACTCCCGTTTGAAATTGTTCCTAAACATAAACTGCAACACAGACAATCTGCGTTATCGGCCTGATTTGGTCACTAAATCTGGCGCGAGTGGTTACCTGAGGCAGCTGCCTGCGTTGGTGATGGAATGAATGAACATGCTCATGGGACTGGTTGACACGTGGACCAGGTGTGTGAGGAATGGTTGGGTCTGAAGGTGTGAACACTCAATGGGGGGAGAGAGTAGTATCAGCGCTCAGGTCATCAAGATGTCGATCTTCCAGGTGTGAGCATATCGTAAAATGGCTCCCCAATGATGTCTAACTCGTGGGTGGGGTATCATATTTTGACGTGTGGGGTTGTCTTGTTTGCCAGTGCAGGCAAAGTTAATCCAGTCAATTAACGACAAACTCAATGGATGACCAAGCAGGGGACAGATTGGTTGATTTGCACATTTGTTTCTATCTGACTCGAAAGCCGCTGGTCAGTATGCTCAGTTAGAAACGTCCTAGCCCTGTAAAGAAAATTTAACTGTCCTTATTTTCTAACAGGACACGACGTCGCTCTATCCCGAATTTTCATGTTTTAGTCATTTATGGTTGTATAAAACTGATATCATGGCCATAAAACCGTGAATAAGGAATAACTAAAATTTATCTGCAAATTGCGGGGATGGTAGTAACCGTCAACTAACTGTGCCACCCAGTGGTCTTCTCGAGGTTCCTTTAAACCAATATTCAAGATAATTCTTCTTGATATGTTGCTACTTACAACGTCTGTGAAGAATATTTGGGACAAAACTATTTTGATTTTCAAGTTAAGTTCGTCACAATCTAAAAATCAGTCTTGGATCAACATGATTTCACCTAACACCTCTCATTTTTCTGTTGCAGCTGAAGGAACAAAATGTGAATTTTCGTGAGTCAAGTGAACGCCCGTACAGGTATTGCATCTGTACAACAGTGACAGTACCTACCCATCTGACTAGTCTACCTTCTGTGTCAGCGATCAAAGAAGCTTCTGGTGATCCAAGTGTTTGGACTGCACACTTCACAGGCTTCGGATATACAAGCTTCTTAAAGTCTCTTGGATTTTCACTATTTACAACCTCCAGTGACAGTGTAACAACCTCTCTTTAACTTCTTTTATTAGCATTTTTAACAAGGCATGAAATGCATTGAGGTCACCAAATGGCAATCGATCTGTGGATAACGCTGAACTGAAGTCAGCTGCTAACAGTTCTGCCCTAAATCCATTACAGCTACCGTTGTTGTTGACGTCGATGAACTATGTACACTGTTACAAAGGATGACTTCCAATGAGAAATGCTGTTTTTTCTCTACCTCCCATCCTACTGAAGAAATGCGCGAAAGAACTTTTAACTTCCTTGCCCAAGTCGTTCCTCCACGTCCGTTGTCCGGAAAGATACATGATTGTTACAGATCAGTCTGCGTGACACTGGTTACAAAGAAGGTCCCAGATAATTACGGACCGGTCGCACACACCTCTACACTTCTCAGCGTTTACAAAAGATTGAGCTTGGAAAATTAATGGCAAGTGTGAATTCACTGGTAGAGTTGCTATCCGTATATAAGCAGTCCCGCTGGAGGCTTGATGCTCCAACGTTGATTTTCTATGTCCTCACCTTGAAAGTTGGCAGAAAAAAAGCAGCATTGTAGGTGCTATATATGGAAACACTGATCCAATAATTCTGGTGAAACTGTTCTCTGACGGTGGGATTGACAAAGACTTGGTGGTTGATCTCGTCGAGGAATTCACCAGCCAAACACAATCCACAGGTACAAATAGTCATAAGCCTGGTACCCCACAGGTAAACAAGGAAGCTTTCAAGTTGCAATTTCTTCCCTGCTCTTCTCTCCATACATGACTCCAGTAGACGTTTTGTCATGTAGGTGAAGTCAGTCGGTGCTGAAAAGCCGCTAAGCACTGTAAAACTGTTTCATTCTTATTGAGAATCATCTCCAGTGCCTATCTCATGAAACGCAAGAGAGCTCAGAACACACAACTTCCCGGATGGTAGCTGTAGACTAAACCGTTCGGCTACGAGCGGCTGAGTAGCAGTATAATCAATTCGTACTTAGAGAGGATGTGGCGTGACTCACTCAAACGCGGAGACAAAACCAGTATAGTGATGCTCTACTCATATTCAAAGTATTTTTCAGCATACTGCGTTTTAGATGGGAAAAAGGTAAGCTTTTTACAAGCTATAATAGTGGGGGTAACATATCTCCGCATTGCTTTTTCTCCTATCTAATAATAGGTTTGGCAATAGGAGAGAAACCAGGTGTTTCAACCACGAATATGACCAAATAAAAGCCTGTCCTACGGATATATATATTTATACATACTGTATACATTCTGGAAACCTCCGTCAGCATGTTCATACTGAGTAAATATGCCTCATTCCGTTTTCTAGCAAGTCATTGGCTCGTCCGCCTTTACAAACCTATGGTCATCAATTAGGTCTTATGGGTATCGATTGCACAAAACCATAATCGGGCAACTAGAATTTTTTCAATCTAAGAACAACCTATGCCCGTTAGTGGCACGTTTGCTGATTTGTGAATCACCTGTCATAAAATTTTCATTCACACACACATCAAGATGTCACTCAGGATTTCGATACGCAACCGTCTGAGTTTCACACGGATTTTGGGAAGTAGATTCTATGTTGTTTCTCATAGTTCTCCCAATACTATACCCTACCCTGAATGAGTGTACAGTGTGCTCGAAACCATCTCCGTAGAAATCTGAAATAATATAGGGGATGTGAATATGTGCTGGAAACTGTGATTGTGAAGCTTTATCTGTCGTTCATCTCAGAAATCAAGCGGCTTCGTGACGCCATTCCTACAAGACCCTCACATCACCGAAGACTGATGGACAGACTCCGTGGACGGTGGGTCATGTTGATAGCACGCCAGGTGAACGTTTGCACGACTTATCACACGCAATGATGGACACGTGTCATAACTCATTTACAACCCCCAATTTGGGAAACAACTCACTGAGACTGTTGCGGTGACGCATATCTTGCATTCGCCGGTCTGATGGAGCATAAAGGACAACAAGCACTGGTCATGAAGGTTTGAAGAGTGTTGTGCCTCTGAAACAAACAAGAGCCGTTGAGATTGAGTGCTCAACGTTTACGTGCTCTGTTTAAAAGGCAGTGTCGTGACAGGAAAGTGCTCACAGCTACAGAGAAAACAATGCTTATTTATATCTTCCCCATCTAATTGTTTAGAAAGCACATTGGTATGAACAATGTTTTTTTTCACGGTCTTCTGTGTGTTGGTGAAATGGCAGGTTGTATTTACTTTCAGCGGGGATAGCTACCGTAATTCTTCCTAAAAATCACTGATGTGCACAAACCAAAAAAGCACTGTGCCCCCACTTGAAAAACGAGAAAATCAAAAAATAGGCTGGTGGCAAGCCCTTTCATTGGAGGTATGCCAATGCGCTGCTTCGTCAACATCATCAACCTGAACTGAGCACAACAATAAATTGAAGCCCACTGTGGCAAGCCTCGCTGAAACAGCGTTTAGTCATGGCAAGTTCACATGAATTACTCGATGGCTGCGACCCTGAACAATACCCGACCCTAATCCCCACTGTGCTGGTTGGACGGAGGACAAGACAATTAACACGACCGATGCCTCGGTGAAGGCCTCGAAACCAACTAACGCAGCAACAGCCGCAGGTCACATGGGACACTGGAATTAGGGGCTGCTGTCCTAGCACCGCCCCAAAATGCACCATTTTCTTCTGGCGCCGAGCTACCAAGCGCAAATACTGATGTTGTATAATAGTGCGGATCTGGGGAGTGCGGTTACGCTAGCAATGAAGCTGCAAGCAAGCTCATTACAGCTCCCAATGAAGTGATGAAAAAGAGCACCGTCGGTAAATATGGTGTACAGCACATCTCGGTGAATTGACAGCCAATTGCAGAAAGTTTTCAGCTTTTCCCAGTCAACGCAATGCAGACCTGCAGACCACAAGGCCTTTGAATTTGATGCTCCCTTATTATCACGTGCACTGTATACCTCTTGGTATACAGTGTATTGTATTGGGCATTTAAATCCACTTCTCGGAGGATTTCACACGCATAAAATCTTTGAAGAAAGTGCGTGTCCTGTCTGTGCTTTTTCGTTGCGTCTACGCTGCCACCACTTCGGTATTTCGCAACAAGCTTCCGGAAGCACTAGTCCGTTATGGGCCGTACGCCAGTCGACGTGCAATCTCATTTGCATCCTGCACTTCCAGGTATCATCATGTTCAATTGTCGGCCAAATGTCAGAAGAATCAGTTAGCTGTTGGCAAAAGACGCTGGTGTAAGAACCTTTATTTTCACTGTCACATAAGTTGTGGGCTACGGATGTCACCGCGCCAAGTTGTTTTGAATCACTTACTGACATTCATCATGTCCCTTGTGTCTTGTCCTCCTTCCAAATAGCACAGTGGAGGATAACGCCGACCGCTGTCAGAGTACGCAGTTGTCCTTCAGAGCACAGGCGCTGACATTCGGGCTTCAGCGAGGCTCGCCACAATGGGCTTGTTGCAGTTAGTTGAACTCGATCCTGGATTCGTGAGAATGAGGGCGCAGCACTGCGTTGCCATGGCTACAATAAAAGGCATAGCACAAGGTCAAGTGTTGGTGTCCGGTCGTTCGGATGAGTGCGCAGCCCAGCGTTTGTGTTGCGCGTGTCAGCGGTTTTTTCAGAGAAGCTCCGAATTTTCCAGCTCGCCGTAAGTAGGGGAATATGTCAGCAGAGGTGATCGCACCCATTTCACCGATAAGCAACCTAATAAAAAAGACAATGGGTTGTGTTACCTTGAATTTGCTGGTTCCCCTTATAAGGAAGAACAAACCGAGGCTTTCCGTAATACAGGTAGCTCAAGCAGAACAGTTAACCTCCAGACAGACTTCCACAGTTTTGAAGTGTGCTATGAGCCAGTAATGCATTTTGGGTATCTACCTAGGTTTATTCCATTGTTTAGGTTGAAAAAGCCCCACGAAGTTCCCACTCACTTCCCTCTTAGAACCAACACACTACTTATAGGGTTGCTGAAAACTCTCCAGTGTCTGTCCAAAATTTAAGGACTGTGAAAAATACTCTAAACGAGAAGAGGTATGTGGAATACATCCACTCCTTCTGATCTAAGACAAATGACACTACTCTGTTTCTCCGTCTTCCTTCTTCGAATCCGTTAATATAACATTATTTAATATTACTCTCCTCTCAACAAACTGTAAACTAACGTGTAGACCCCTATTCTTATGAAAACCTCTTGAGAAATATTGTCATTGAAGTAAAATTTAAATTTATCTACATTGTCGGATTCGAAGTATTTTAATTTAACAAAACACAGTAAAATGCTCCAGTTAGAGTGGTGCAGCAAAAACCCAAATATGTGCATTGCATGAAATGCTCTGCAACTTCACAAAATGCTAATGATTTGCTAGATACCAAATTGTGCTTGAGGAGATATAGCTATTCGAACAAAAATATTTTGTTGTTCAACACGTTCCACGACCGATCAAACCAGAATCAATAATCTTTTTTAGGCAATATAAAGCGAAGCTTTACAATGCTCGCCTCGAACGGCACTCCTCATCCACTACAACTTTGATGAGAGAATCGAATTCAATCTCATTTCGAACAGCTTTTCTGACACGGTCGTCGAGTGCGAACGCTAGGTCATATTTAAGGCAGTGGTCAGATATAGGGGGTAATGTACTTATGCGGAAAAAACCAGAAACCTAGCACGCTTTCACGCTTGAATTCAAATGAAAAATTTGCGTCGCACACTCAGTTTACGGACATCAAAGGGACAAACTCCTTAAAGAATTTAATTTGCGTCACTTCAGGTATTAAGTGCGCGATTTATTCTATGTCCTGCATATCTGTTGCTGCGGTGTATGGGCTTTTCCAACAAAGACCAAAACATTTCCTATATATATATATATATAGTCCATAGTAGATAGTCGTTCAGCTGTAACACCCTTTCGGTGCCTAGCTTCCATGCAACCCAAAGGAAGCACGAGGGCTGGGATACTGCCAGGTTGCCCAAGCCTAGACAGGGTAAGTAGAAAAGCAGATATCCGGTTCAAACCACGGACCTTTCAGTCAGTAAATTCGCGCTCTAACCACTGAGGCATCTCGCCCTCAAATATATATATATATATATCACAATGATCGAAAAATTCACTTGCCCGAAGTCCAGCTTTATTGTTTGCCTAGCGGCTTTACATCCCCAATCCCATCATTTTAGCTTTTTCTAAGGTGAACATGCCATTCTCGAAGATGAAAATATCGTCAGGCAGTTGTTAAATCAGGTATATCAAGCGCCCCATTAAGACTAAGTTCAGAGTTTTCATATTCCAAAACGGAATAGTTAAACAAACAGGCCAATCAGACGTTAAATGGAGGGGCAAAGCGGGAATGAATTAAACCTCTGTCATTAGCATCTGGTGCTTCGAATTTTGGGTGAGGAATTATTTGGATTTGCAAGTGGATCCGACAGCAACCGGGATCCTGAGCATCAGTAGGTATTGCTTGAACCATTTGACTACTGACGCTCACCCAAACTTATTCTGCATGCATCGTTTTAACCTGATAAATTTAGGCGGGTTAGCATCGCAGCGCTATGGCAAAGTTTGAGCATCTTTGTGAACAGTTTGTCCATCAGCAATCCAACTTACTGCCTGTGTATTAACTCAAGTGCAGGTGACAAGTGCAACGCAGTGACTTCCATTAAGTTTTCTACTCCCACTTGCTGGACAGGAAAACTTTCGATTTCTCGGACCAATATTTTTGCATTAACCTGCTGAATGCAATGTCAGTTTCACCGCACAAGATGAAAAAATCCTTGTTGCTAAGGCGGCGTCATTGTCATCAAGGTGTTATTTTCACACGAAAAAGCCAACCTTAAAAGCAACACTTTAAAAGGAGGTTACTCCAAAATGGGCTACTTAAGGGTCATAATTCCCTGTGTCACCCCAAAAGACTTGTTGCACTCTAAACAAGCATAGTAGCTAAATTCGTTGCCATGGTTTTTCTTGAGAAACTTTGCGGGTGGAGCATTGAAAATAAAGCGCCAGGATATGAAGACCAGATTATACTAGAAACAAGTGTTTTCAATGAATTCAGAGTTTCCGATGGATCAAACAACTTTGAAACCATAAAACAGTTTAAATTTCAAAAATGAGACATTATTATTCACTGGCTACCAAAATTGCTCTAGTAAATATCGACGAAGAAATCGAAAAAGTGTAGTGAATTGGAAAGAGAGGCTGGCTGAATAGAGGCCAATTTTCTGAGGATACTTCCAATTAACCACGATCCAATATGAGATCTGTTCAATAGACCGCTCAAAGCGTTTGTCGAATAGTATTTTACAAGTAACAGCAGGTCCTCTCAAGTGGCCTGAACATAGTTTTCCGCTGAAGTTGTGTGATCTAAGCAGAAAGCCAAATTTGAAAGATACACACTTCTTTGCTGTGTTTCGCCCAAAGCAACCTCTATGATAACCCTATTTTCCCGCTGATTTGAAAATCTGCCACTCGGCATAAGCCGGCAAACTTGTAGATATATTTGGCATGTCATTTAATCATGATGAGTTGGCGTATTGCGTGCATCCTAATAAATCCGAACACTTGAACTGTTCAGTGAGCACGCGGTAGACAGATTGGGCAGAATGACGAAATTCAACCAAATTACATTTGTGAATGTGCAACAAATTCACTGAAAACTTCATAGGGAAGGAGTTATCAACAACGTTGATTTTTGGCCAAGTTCTGCTTCTAAATTTCGCCGTTCGGAAGTGAGCAACCTTTTCACTGAAAACAACTTTGGAATACCTTTGATGGGTCCTGCAGGTGCACAACAATAGACTTGAATAACCCTGAACAATTTCGGTCCCTGATGGCCCTTATCCAAAGCATAAATGTAAAAATGTACCCTGTTTCATAATCCTTAGACAATCTTAGTTCATTGCGCGTTGTAAGTATACAACGGGCCAATACGTGAATGTTTGTAGTGTGCTGGAAAGCTGCCAGTTATCCACATGCCACCTTTTGCCAAACAGATCAGAACTTACAGGTGTAATCCTATTAAGTGACGACTCTGAGCTCAGACTAACGCTTAATGGGGACGATTTCGCTAGGTCATTTCAGGTAGTTTCACCAGAAGCGAACAACTTAGCCGAAACAAAAACCTATAATGAAACAGCGTTCACAGGGCACCAGATGTGTGATGAAACAAGGAAACATTGTAGGGGATTTGGCTTCCGTACCTAGTGTGTATAAAGTTCATGCATTGGAGTTATTTCCTGGGAACAGATACCTCCAACGCAATTATTCTTCAGCTTCTCAAGGATTTTTATACGTGGACAGTCAGCATTTTGACCCCTGACTTGTGATTTCAAAATATTTTCAGCTTGCTTTTTGAAACTTGTTGGCCGCTTTTTAAAAGCCAACAAGGGCCGTGATTTACGCAATAAGGAAAGAAGATTGCACGCCTACATCCGCAGATGTGTGGTCAGAATTCATAAACAGGATAAATATCATGACCAAACATGAAGCTGAAGCAAATTTTCGCTTTTATTTTGCCATGACCCAAGCATCAATCCATTAGTACACATCAGCTCAGGCAAATCACTCGGTTTGTTTGAAGCCAAGATGTAAATTTTGCTCAACTTGAGGTTGGCCACCTTTCGGGGAAGTATATGTAAGGAACTACGTTTTCTCGGTCCCCAAATGGCTATTCTTACTTGTAGCACGCACCCAATCTCCGTTCGTCTGTCTCTTTACAAAATTGCTCCCGGGGTTGAGATACTTCGGAAGAAACACGTTAGTTGGTGCGATGTCAAACAAAGACGATCCCAAAACTGTGCAAAACCTGGTTAGCAAATCTACTAAACTGCTTCGGTCTCAAGAAGAGAAATATAACCCTATTTGTAGAAAGGTGTGGGCATTACGCTTGGATTGTAATAAGCAGCATCACTGTTCCGTGATTGTTCAATCAATCACTAGTGCGCTTCTTCAGCGGCCTGGCGTAGGTATTACCCATCACGTCAAGTTTACAAACCGCACGAATTTAATTTGTCACCCACTGACTCTTTTTAATAATGCTTTCATCAGCATTTAAACCATCGAGCCAAAAAATATTGCATTCAAATTCAAAACAGGGTTCATTAAAAATCCTGGATGTCAGTACATAGGACCGCTGTTTTTTTACGTTCCAAGCAATAATATTGGAGAAGAAAACCTAGTATCCATCTAGAATACTAGTCAGTTCCCAGATGATAAAGTGGGTTACAGTAATCTTTCCTCAGTCAGTATCCATGGGAGATATTATACCTGTGCTGAGCAACAATTTGGCCGTTGTTTGGGTGAGAGAAATTCTGACTTGGAGATGAAACCTAGTAGCTTACACACTATGATGGTAAAAGAATTGCCCGGCTTGGTAATATACTCATGGAAAATAAGGCAGGCGCATTTGGGCATCCCTAGGTAGATCTCCTGATGTCAAACTCTTGGACGTCAATACTACTGAAGAAAACAGTGGCTCACCAAATGCAGATTACGGACATATGCAAGTATACTGACGGGACCTACTCCCAATTTGTCCCCACGTAACTTTAAAGCTATACTGCCGCAACATTAGTGAGGGATTCAGAGATTTTACTGAACAGTTTTTTAGGACACTATAGAGCATAATGCTGATTTTCTTCGTCAAATAAATGACATAGATTCATCATGTTATTTGTGGAATCCAGTAAAATTTTCATATTTACCACCGTAACTATTGATTGTCTTGTCCGGTCGTTTAGCAAATAGAAAACTAGCAAACGGTCATGTTTGCCAAGAAGACGAGCAATGCAAAGGAATAACAACTTTCTAACAAGTAGGGTGGAATTGATCGGCATGTAATTTTACTGCTCAGCGGTCGAAGACAAAATTCGCAAATACAAAGCTTATTTCAACTTTGCTAGAATGATCAGATATAGTTGCGTGAACTGATTATGATGAATATGGTGGGGTGAAATGTCTGTTAATTCACTCATGTGATGCCCACGAGATGGCCCAAGTGGTTAGAGCGCGAATCTACTGACCGGAGGGTCCGTGGTTCGAACCCGACCTCTGCCTCTCGACTTTCCCTTGTTACGCTTGGGCAAACCTGGCGTTATCCCAGCCCTCGTGCTTCTCCCGGGTAGCATGGCAGCTAGGCACCGAAAGAGCGTCACAGATGACCCATTATCTTATCTTTGATAGAGCTGCGGTTCAGCCGCAAACAAAGTAGTCTTTGGAAGAGAAGAATTTAACAAAGCACCTATAATGCACGTTTACCCGGCAATCAGAACGATCCAGTGCTTCTTTGTCATTACTACCGGACGCTCTGATGAGGAGTTGAATGAGAGAAAAACGGGTATTCAACTTGATAACGCATGATTTTGCCAACGAAACTGGGACTGAAGCATCATTGGAAACCTATATCACTCTCATTATACTAAAAATTACTGACAAGAAAAAGTCATCCGTAATACCCAGACTTAACTACTTGGAAGGTGATCAACTATTATCTGTCATTGTGCAAAACGCTTCAGATTCTTGCAGAACGAAACACGTAAAACAAAATATGACGAAGATTTTTTGGTGTAATACGTGCTAGTATAAACTATTGCAAAACGTTCAGATGTTCCCGACGAAAATATCAACACCTACTGGATTGTGTAGCTTCTGATGCCTCTGTGATATTGTGAATAAGGATCAAATTTTTTGACGTGATTTATTATCATTTTAATCATAACACTATCGTGAACGCAGATCCCACTAGGTTAGGTGCAGTAAAAACAGACAATCTACAAAGTGTAAATTGTCCCCAACGAAGTACACTCATTTGCACACCAATTTGATTTTAACGGAAGACTCCGCTAAATCACAGCGAAAACTATCCTTGGATTTGCTCCACAAAAGCCACCTCACATTTCAGTTGGTAGGATATGCGAAATGTTGCAGTATATTTACTCGAAGGAAACTACTCAAAAAAGGTAAAGTCGGTCGAAGAGTTTTAAGCAATCTTGTAAGTAGTTTCATCCAAGAAAATATAGTCAAGATTGGTGTGGAATGTAACTGATCTTATAAGACTAGTGATGAATACTAGAAATGGTAATAAATTGTATGTGACGGGGGATTTAAGGAGGAGACCATACCAATCTTTCATGCAGTAAATGTTCAAGCTCAAGGCCGATAGCAAAAGTTTTGGTGTGTTAGGTTTCAGATAGTTGGAAATCAAATGTCGAGAAGAACAAGCTGAGCTCTTTGTGAAACCTAGGCTAATTCAGTTCTCCTCCAAAACAAGCAAAAGTCTAACAAAATAGACCAAACAATCGCAAAACAAAATGTTTGTTTATGTGAGTCGTGAAGTTTAATATTTCGTGCCGTTCACATGACAAGGGGGATTCATACGACTGAGTTCATCCGATGGGGACCAGTCCGACTTGTCCGTTTTCTATTGGTATGCCTGAAAACGAGGGAGTTTGCTGCACGTGTCCTTTCTCCACATGTTTACTCACAGGATCATATATTCGTGTGTGCTAAATTAAGACGAAGGGAAGTCTACTTCCGGCCACAAACTGCTTTCCAACTTGAGCAGAGATCACAAAGATTTTATGAGTACAATCACAATATGTTGAGGTGAAACGTGTACACATCATATTGATAGTTGGTCTTCTAAATTCTCATTTTTTATTGGTATGCGCATGTAAGACCATCCGGGAGAATAAGGGAATAGCGGCTGACTTTGTACAATTCTGGGCTCGGTTGCTGCAGTCAGGTCTGTCGGATTGTTTTTCCCTGACGATAAAGTTAGTTATAGTCAGGTTTGCACTCTTCGCCACTATAAGGTGCCAGGCGTAGTCCGATAGTTCTTGGTGATATTTTTAAGTTTCCCACCAGCGCACTTCGTTTCTAGTCAGAAATTAGGCAGCCGGTCTGTATTTTGCCAAAAATGCATTGCTTACATAAGTATGAGCGTTAATTAAGCTGGACGGTGTGCGTGTAATCTCAGTGCGCGCACAATAATGTCTCAGAGGTTAAAAAAGTATTTACAGCCTGGTAAGTTTAAACCATGCAAGCGCAAGTCGTCAGGTTGATTTCGTTACAGCCCTCAGTATTACCGATGCTAACCTCTACTAGAAAAGATTTCCGACTCGGGGCTGTTATTCAGGAAATTCAACCACAAGCAATTTCGGCCAAACAGCCACAAGACTTTCTTTTCTCGGATGAGCTTATCTAGAGCCAAATATTTTGTTCTCAAGAAGGAGTGTCACTCCTTCCAGAATAGCCACTAATGATACGATGTTCAGCACAGTATTCCAGGAACATGTATGATAGCCGTACGGCAATCCTAGGAAGAGTGGGTCTGGGGCGCAGACACTGAACGGATGACTTTTCAGCTGTCCAGGTTAGACTGACCAGGTTAGACTAGCTGAACCAATTCAGGTTCAGAATGCCATGTTTATGACTTGCTGCAGGTGACATCATCCGGCATGAGCTCGTCCTTCACATATTACTCCATGGAGTTTTGGTTTGTGCTGTGTTTGTCTTCCTTTGACTGGTCTTACTGTGCAAAGTCTCGTACTCTAGTAGAGGCAGAATCATCGTTGATAGCAACAAGCCAGAGCTAAAATTTTGAAAGGACAGAGGCTTGGTACAAGCAGCTATACATCCTTGGGAAAGACAATCGACAGCGATATCAATATATCTGAGCTTCATGTCGGAGTAAGGCGTCAATAAAAAACCATTATCATTAGCCAAACTCAGACAACAGGATTTCAGCAAGCAAAAGAAAAACTTATCTAGTTAGCTAGCAAGTTAGCGACTTTCGTCGGCAATGTGTCATGTTTTGTAGGGTTTTAAGCTATTCGAAAGAAGGCTCAATTTGACCCAAAACAAATAATCACGTCTCAGGGCACTCGGTAAATGACTTCGTCTTGCGCTGCTGAGCGATCGCTTTGAATGAAATGCAGCGCATTCTTGGATATGCGGTGGTCAGACAGACGTAGTGATAACCAGCACAAAGTGGCACACCTTATTCGCTGTTTCAGCGGTTTTGCTTGACCACCAATTACCGCGTCTTGGAAGTACAATGCATTCTTCTGCAAAACCCTTGCGAGCGAAATAAGACTTTCTACGTCAAAATCTTGCAGTTCTTGGCATATGTGCTCAGACCAGAAATCACCCTCATCCGCCTTCATCTTTCTGCGATTTGTTTTAATTAGTCTCCTCTCGAAATTTTGGCGCACATTCGACTTTGTACTCGTTGTACTATGGCCTCGGAAGTGGCTGCACAATTTGGGGGTTGTGTCCTTTTCATCCTTCACGGTATTTGAGAATGCTTTAAATCAATACATGAAGGAGAACTATGTGGTATATGTGCGTTCATCCAGTAAACGGAGAACCAACGCTGTTTCGCGTTACGAATGGGTGTACTAAGAATGCAGCAGGCGACCTCCAAGACCAACGGAAATTCGAGGAATCCGAAGAAGCTAGTAAGCTGAGCGTGTTCGCTAATAAAAAACAATACGCGAAGCACCGGCTGTTCAGTGAGGTTCTGTTTACGAGGGCAAATGAACCATCTGGCAGTCACCTCTTATTTTCTTGAACACAACCATAGGTTGTCAAAGTTTTTGTACGATCGGCTGCCGGTTAATCGATGGCTTACCGAAGACGAGTTGGGCACCTGCAGGGTTCTTCTGAAATACGGAGCGCCATCGTGTGAGTTGCGGCAGTTTGCGACAGTTCCGGAAAGTAGCTTACCTCTAGCTCTCAGATGGATCGGGCATGTGAACTGGGGGGGTTCTTGTGGAGTCAGTCGGTATCTGGACTAGTGGTGTTATTTGTTGTTCAGATGAGAGTGAATCGCTGCTGGTCATCCACTCTTAGGTGTATAACAACTAGACAAAAAAACTTTATTTACTACAGAGTATCCTTGGAAGTATACTACTGGTAGTTTTCTAACAAAGAATTAAGCTGTTACACAATTCTTCTCAACGTTTCAGTGCAGAATTACTTCATTTGTAAGATAAAACCTCTATTAGGTCTTCGGAATCCCCTCCTCCACTAGCTGCAAAGTTGGAATTCCTCTGAAAAAGTCAAATTTTACCACACTATTAGTAGAAGGCATGTAATAGTAATCAGGTTATTCCACATGTTTTAAGACTAAAGTCTCGGTAGGCTGAACCAAACACAAGGTTCAGTGTGTATAAGAGGAGACAGTATAGCACGTAATAAAATAACAAATAATCATTCAACTGACACAACCTTTCGGTGTATAGCTGCTAATCAAGACGAAGGAAGCAAGGTAATGTCAAGTTTCGCAAGCCTAGAAGGAATGGTCGGGATGCACAGGTTGGGTTCAAGCCACAGGCCTTCCGGTTAGTTAGTTCGCGCTTCAACCACTCAGCCATCTCAAGCGTCAGTTCAGCATGTAACAACCGACTGATGAAATGTTACCCCTTCTGGGATGACATACGAAGCTGAGATTTGTTCATAGTACTTGTCTATTCCGAAGGTAGTCTCTGCAGAAGAGGGCAATTGTATATCTAGTGCACCACGCGACAGAGTTTTGAGACGACTGATCTCTTCCACTGACCTCTCTTTCCTAACGGTAAACGGAACAGACTGCGTTTCTAATGGCAGCTGCCAGATCCCAACAAAACGAGAATAGCATTTAAAAAACTTCTTACGAAGATCGGAGTAAAATTCCACAATGTGGGAGACGAGTGCGACAAAGTAGGATTACTCCATCATACCGCTTTAGGGTAATTTCTCTTAGTTCACCTCAAGACATTTGTATACCACTTTTCTACGCATTGTTACTGGATCCCTTCCAATCCCGTCTCATGGTAGCAACAATTTCAATTATTGTGACTGACTTATGAAGCTGTCAACTTGGCGTTTTAGCAAGAACTACGAGTCATGATTTGGGATTGGATCAAGACCGCAATTCGTTCAGTTCAACAGGTCGGTAGTTTGAAACAGGAATCCTGTCGTGATAAACTGAGTGTGAGATGCAAAACATTAGGTTTACCCGGTCAAATAATTCAGTAGCTAATCCATCGGTAGTGTATGTGGTGTGAGCAACAGTATGGGATTTTTAGTGTCTGGATACACGTATCCCTGTCTTGCTAATCGTTTGCCACCGTTTACATTATGATTTTCTATGCTGAGAATGCACACCATATGTAGACATCTAGACTTGTACAGGATCATTCTACGCTAGTGTCAAGCTTTTAGTTACCCCATGCGTTTGGTCCACAAAAAGGGAATTCTCCTGATCACCAAAGTGACCATTATTGACTCCAATGACGGGAAATTTGGTTTAAGCAAAGTGACCCTTTTTCTTCTTGTGTCAAGCGAGCTCAAAATACGTTTATCTTTTCTTGTTCCAGGCATGCAGTGACTTTGCGTGCCCTAAGTAGATGTCAATTTATCACGTTGAAACCGAGTGCTGAATTTCTAGCTCTGTTCACACTTAGTTTAATTTATAGCCCTTTCTTACCACGGAATGAGTGGATTAGCAATAGTGAATAATGAGTAAGACAGTTTTCGATAGCCTAAGACACTGAGACATTCGAAATCATCACTTGCTTCCACTAGCTAATGGGAGCGTTGAATATCTGGAGAGGTTCACGCAACCGTTTACGCCGCTCAACTCATTTGGGGACAAATCACGTACGGCAGCGAAGTTGGTGAGCCGACTAAAGTGGGATCCTAATCCAAACATGGATAAAAACCCTTAACGAACAACAGTCAATTGGCAGATTTAAAAACCCCTATGACATCAAAACTGCATTTGTAACTTATCTGAGACGGGAATAGAGAATCGAGGACAAAAACATCATCTGCATTCTTATCAAAATTATAATGAAACGGTTGATGGGGATTGAGCTGTGAACTGATGGTGTCGTCAAGTTGTCGTTTGCTTCAACAAGGCAATCCTATAATTCTGCCGTGTTCGCTTCCCAGTTCTTCATGTTTTTACTCTATTGCCTAGAAATAGTGTTGTCCAAAGTACGAATGATTTTCTTACTAGATTTTTCATCCGCTGAGCAAAGCCCAGTCTATTCGGTTGGCTAGGAGCGAAGTACCAGTGAACACGAATAATCCTCAAACTTAATGCGCCGATGTGTGAACACAGTTCCAGTGCAAACTTTAGTTAAACAATGCAACGGAGACTGATGCAAATACAGAAATGTCTGGTCTGCCTTATTTTCGGAAATGGGATTAGCTTGTTTATCACTGTTTGTATCACTAAAATTGATCGTCTGTCTAGCCAAAGAAATATATTTTGGATGATTCCATCGCCTGTTCGTTTACCGGGTATCCTAACGCTGCTTTACCGTTTACTGACCCTGTTGTAAGTCTTTTCATAATTTGTTGAAAGCCAGTCGACTCCAAATTCAACCTCATTTGATGATTCCATAGCAGCGGTATTTAACCGCTTAGCTGGCTTCTTACGTACCCACCACACTAAAGCGGCAGAATGCTGTTTACTGTCTGTCAAGGTCTTAGTATGAATGCGTCCACTTGGTCACGGGAACATAGGGTTAACAATAAAACCTTCAACTGATCACAGATGTATACCACAATGTTACGGCGAATCTGTTTTTAAAAACTCATTTGATTTCTTCCAAAATTTAATAGCTAGCAAGAATGAATCACCTGGTAGGTACCTCCATGAATGCAGCTAGTTAGAACCTCATGCATGATCCATTTTTAACCCACTTGCACGAATGTCAAACGAACACAAGTGTCAATACCGAAAAAAATCGATCCTTGAAAGTGGGGCTGTTGGTCACTGTCATCCCAACGGGAAAATGCTCTTTGTACTTGGAGATCAAGATTCATGCCATAGTCTTACCCCTGTAAGTTATAATTTGCACTGGGTAGTTACCACAGGTATATGTCGCGTAGTCCATCAGAAACATCGAACTCATTCATCTTGTAATGGACTCGTCTCTATTGCCCAGACAGAAAACTTGAGTACATCCACCAAAAAGACTATTGCCTATTCCAACGCAAATTCCAAAAGTATTCTTTAAAATGGCAGTACCAATAAAACTGGAACTGAATTCTAGGCACTTCTTGTGGTGTTTTGTTCCACCGGGTCCCTGAGGCTAACCAAAGTTTTTTTTCACTTCCTAGCAGGTGGGAGAATCACCGCTGCTGGGTTATAGCCCAGGTCGTATACGGTATTTCAGTTCACTCATTTCCACTGACGTGAAACGGGTAACTGGTGCTGAGGGGAAGTTGTTCTCGATTGGAGTAAACCATAATACCGACTACTAATTATCCCTGCGTTGGATGGCGAACAATTTACGGGGACGCAGCCGGTTCACAAACAACTGTGATAGGCAAATTAACCGAAAAGGACGGAATATTTCTAAATGATCCGTATTATTCCGAGCATACCAGAAGAAACTAGGTGTTTTCATTAGCTCAAAGCCGATGAAAAATCGGGAAAGCCTGCCATTCGTTCGCTATTCTTGAGGCTCATCAGCAGGTGGTCGCTTCCTGAAATTGACGCCGGGTGAGGCCTTATTGATGCTTCGGTCTGTGCTACTCCGCTTGAGTTAGTAGTATAAATTTAAACATATTTTGGAACTCTAATGCGGAATGCTGGTCTGAATGGCGCTCACTTCCTCCCCTAGGTCAAGGACAGCTATGGCATTTTGCGTGGAAAAGATATAGCTTTCCTTCCCACCTTTTATGCTCCTAAAATAGTTTTGAGTTGTTTTACAGGTCCATACCTCCTGTTTTCTCAAGGCATATTGAGGAACGCCATTTTTGCGCAAGCTGCCGCTTCAGCCACCCCCCCCCAAAAAAAAAAAAACTACCCAATATATCTGTCTTATAATGTTGGCACATTTCCAGGCCGCAAATAAGGCTTCTCGTAATAACTCCTCGATGTCTGTCATTACATACTATTGCCGAGGATAGCAATCTCAGTCCTATGAGAATTAGGTACCTTTACAGTAATATACTACAACATAACAGGGTTCGGTTGGAAACCTAGCGGTGCAATAGACGGCTTGGCTTCGCTGCCCAAAAATGCGGTGTTAAGACCTCCGACATTTTAGTCCCGTCTGAATGGCACTAGGTGTCCGTTGATTTTAGCGGACCTATTTTCGACGGTGAACTGGACGGAAACCGCGACTGCGGCTTCCGCATTCCATTCTTTTTAGTAAAAGATTGCTTGAGTTGTTTACCCCATTTATCACATCTTTCATTTCTTGGATGCCCGCAGTTTGAAGTTAAGTTTGTAATGCATTACAAATTAAATAATATCACGTCTGCATAAAAATATGACCCTAAGGTTGTAGCAAGCAAGAAGTTTTACCGAATGCCACAGGGAATTCATATTACAAGTCAATGAAGTTCAGCATCTCCACTCGGGCGAGTGGACCATGAACTCATATATTTTATTTAGTCTGCTTGGATGTGATCTAACTGCGTCCTCTCAATCATCCCAGACGTACGCATCCACTATGTATGTCGTGGACGTATGGTGTACCCGTCAAAATCTTGCATCAAAGCGAGTGACAAGGCCAAACACGGGTAGCCCATTCAGGCTGTAGTGTCAGTCACAAGTACAATTCTCCTCAAACATTATGGCATGGATGTTCTCTGAAATGCTAAAAGTCTATTGACTTACCAGACTTGTTGCTATCAATAAAGAAGAAGTTCGAATAATATCGGTTCCTCAGCCATGTTAATAAAGCATAGGTTAAACAAAGGTGCTTTGAAGGGATATTCTCATGGGTTGCATTCATTTTACAAATGGAAAAATACCGCTCAGTTATCAATGCGATGTCCATTTGAAGGCTACGGTAAAAGGCCTCGAATTTCACCAAGAACATAAGAGCAGGTCATAGGAATAGGTCATCACGATTAAACAAGTTGAGTAAGGCATGATAGAGATTCGCATTTTGAAAAAAAATTGAAATGATCTGTCTGCATTACATTACAACACAAGTACTTTTATCTCCCATCGAGTCTGGTAAATTTGGACCCAAAAGTGCTCCACACAGTCGAGACATTTCGCTAGCGGTGAAGACTTCCGAATCCTCAGAGTCATCTAAATATTTCTGTTCTCCAAGTTCTCTATCCCATGTGCGTGATCTGACAAATACATTCCGTTCTGATTTATCTTCCGACATGGACTCATAAAGTGTACACGTCTTCAAAGGACTTGACAATTTCCGAAGCCGGTTGATCTCACGTAGGTTTGATTCGACATTATTCGAATCACTTATGAAGAAGCTTAGCAGGTAGCCTTCCGCAGAACCCACAAAAATCAAGTTGTTTGTAGTTCCAGCAACTACAGTTGTAGAAATAAGATGATGCACGTCAACCATAGCCACGACTTCAAATGGGGTTAGTTTTATCAGGTACATAAGAGATGCAACGGAGAAAACGCACAGTAGATCATTGCAGACAAATCCGCGAAAATGTAAAGCCTGTTTGCTTTGAATTCTGGAATTTATCGAAAGTACCTCCGCATCTTGACTCAGTCGCACTACGGAGTTCTCTGTGCTGGCAGGAAATCGATAAATACTACACTGAGTCTCCTCATATAGTGCACTGCCAGTTGGCGACAAGTAGAACGAAGTAACAGAGGATTCTAGGGAGACTTCTGTAATCATTCTCAAGATAATGATCTGATCACTTTTGGGTGAAAACTGCACCAAACTAAGGAACCTGTTCACACAGACAGCATTTTCACAATCCATCGAAAATGGAGCGATATCAGTGCACATCAGTAATAAGACATCTGATCCAAATTGTACAGGAGCACATGATAGAATATTGTTTATTGACAAGGAATCAAACGACTGAGCTGTGAGCATCTCTGCCGTGATATACCAAACGTATGAATCTGTTTCACACAGGCTGGTGATTGCCACAGCACATGTCGACTGTTCATTTGAGTTTTGATTTTCTCTCTTTTGGTAAACCAGCGCAATCAGATACTGATCGTCTGACGTGATAAATGGCTTTGAGTGTTGGTAGACTTCTGGGATCAAGACATTTTCTACTGGTCTGATGCAGACATACGTTTGAGCATCAGACGATGTTTGTATGCACAAGCGCAACAGGTTGTAGGAATTTTCATCCAATACCATTGTAAAAGTTTCTAGTTCATCAGACGGAATTAGTTGGAAAAATGTGCAAGGCTGTTTGTGCGGAGCCAGGTGATACCCGGAAACCTCTCCATACTCTAGCAGTAGATGACGAGTTTCTAAAGACCACACCAGGTTGACTAAAGCTGGCTTCGAATCAGTCTCACGGTCCAGTCCCACAAAGGCATACTGACCACAGGCGCTTACCAGAACAGAACTAACCACATGGTCGTGAGTGTATAAATCTAGCAACCGACCCGTTGCCGGATTGAAAACGCCAACTTCATCGCTTTGTAAACAGCGAACAAGAACGCGGTCCAACTTGGGAGAAACTACTATCTCCTTCGGGGGACAAGTCAGACAGTCCATTCTATTTGCATTCCCGCTATAGGTTCCGTAAACATTTTGCATTAGTGAAGACTGCGCTAAAGCAAGTGGTAGGTCCCACATATAGAGTTCATGTTTCAAGGCACCGTAGCCAATCAACTGTCTCCCGGAATCGATCACCAGTAGGTCAGTGACAACGGTTATTGGAGCGTTTAACATTGCCAAAGGCGTATCGGATCGAATGTCCCAAAGAATGACATGACGAAACACGGCGGCAACCACAATCTGATCACCCAGAGCAAATGCTGCCGCGGTAAAACAGAGTTTTCGGTGTTCGGAATTCGGTAAACGAAACTGTTGAGGGATGTGTTTAGGTCTGTTAACACGACAGGCTAGAGTTTCGGCCTCGTAATCGTAGACCAAGATGCACTTCTCATTTCGGATCAAAAGAAGTGGCAAACAGTTGGAAGGCTTAATATCTTCAATGAGCTCACTGTCAAGGACATTCTGGAATGAGATCTTTTGGGATTTATGAAGTCTTCCCGTAGGCTCCAACTGCATCCGAATTATGGTTGAGACTTTATCACACAAAATGAACATGACGCATGAAACCGGGGAAAAAAGACACTTCTTCGGGACAGCTCCCAGATCAATGGAGAATAATTGTTCACCAGATACTGTGCGAAGACAAAGCACTTGTTCACCCGAGTTGACGAGGAACACCGGGTCTTCTGCTTGTTCTTCTCCTTTCCCCGAAGATGAATTCCCACAAACTGAAAGCATGGATGCTGGCACGAGTTTGACAAAGTCGGCTTTTGGAAAAGCACCCAATATTTTAACAGGTTTGCCGGTTGCCAGTTCAAAGATAGCGATATGGTTAATTGTTTTGTTTTCCAGTATTTCTTTGATTTCTACAAAATCAGGGATCCTCCCCGGTGCCCCTGATTCTGGATCGGTCACCTCAAATTGAAATAATATATCCTTGGTTTTGCAGAGAAACGCCACGTGTGTATTTGTGATATCAACATCTAAAATACTCACATGGAGAGGTTTGGAATCAGGATTACCCGTCAGTCCGGCAGCAATCCAAAACTCAATGTTGATTTGACCTAGAAGTGGTATTTCTCTGTCAATATCAACATCCAGTTGATAAACGTTTACATAACCCCCAATGTTTTCATCGACGATAACACCAAATTGTCCATTTGGACTAGAAAATAGCTTTCCAGGGCTTGTTTCACAGTCGGTCAGTCGACTATTCGTTCTGAAATCATATCTGTAGACTTTTGAATCGTTGCAGAGTTTAATAAAAATTTGACTGCCCCTGTGTACGAACATGTTACTCAAAGGTGTGGCACAGGTCACCTGTTTTAGTAGCGGGTTAGTCGGGACCAATGGAAAGGAATGGATTGGGACCAAGATACTGTGAAGCCCAACGGCTCGTTCACAATCCCGGAGAAGTTGAGCTGTCCAAATTCCCATTCGGTCTTGGGAAGCGCTTCTTGAAATCCGTGCAAACGGTAATAGTTGCCCGATTAATTCCGTGGGAAGCATTTCTGGGTGAGTGTCCAATGTGCAACGCGAGCGTATCAAAGCAATGGTCAACAGTTCACTTTCTAGTCGTAACTGGATTAACATAGGTGAGGGTATGCCGGTTTCAACGGAGAATGAACTAGCACGTTGTTCAAATGTATCGAAGCAATGGAGAACGAAGTCGATTCCCAGGGCAAGCAGGGCGCCATGTAGCCAGCTGAAATTGAAGAGTATTCGTGTACCAATCAACATGAAGCGACTGGCATGGAGTAATGCGAAAAACGAATGTCTTATGAAACGGATATTAAACTCCAGACCTTGATAGTCAGGAAACTGACTCATTTCCGCATGAACATAGCATACGCCTTGTTTTGCAACGGTAGTCGCCTTGATTGAATTGCCATCTAGGGGAAACAGTTCTTTGTGCGTCCCATTCCAAGCCCCACTGAAATAATCGCTCATTGTTTCTGCTGCCCACTGTGTGGGATATTCAGTCACAAGTGCATCCAGCTTTTGTGTAAAATAACCATCAATTGCACGAACGCCTTGATCAACAAATAACGTGACTGAGCGATTGATCTCCGAACGAATGAGAAACCAAACCGCCGGGTCGAAAAAGACGCTATTACTCTCTGGCCTATGGTCTTTCTGGAATTCCGCCCGCATAACTCGCTCATTCAAGGTCAGTAGATCTTCCATTTCTTCATTCGTGAGACCTAGGTGTTCCCAACTCGCTGAAGTGCTCAGATGTAAAAAACTAAAACACTCTTCTATGGTTTCTTTGCCAAACCAGATGCAGTATTTGTCCGCAAAGGTAGTTTGCCGAGGCAGTCTTACCCATTCCAGTATACTTTCACAGGAGAGTGTATCACAGGATCTAACTTTGGAAAGAAGCTGCATTCCGATCTCAGTAGCGGTGTATAAAACTGTCGGAACTTCTTCCAAGCTACGTAAAGCATCATGAACTGCTATCATTTGAAGATCTGTCAGACGACGATTCTGCTTATTTAGGGCGACCATACATGCGGAAAACGAATGACATATTGAAGTCAACTTCTTCATCCATATTTGCAGGCACGTGGACGGTAGGTAATTCTCATTGGTGTTTAGTCTACTTGCGAGAACCAGTTTGATCCCTGGACCCAAATGAGAAGGAAACTGGGTTGGAGTCAGGAGCAGAGGTGCACGTGTTGCGTCAAATTCCGTACGGTAAGTTTCGGAAATATGTTCGATGCCCGCTAGCACAAGGAACACGGATTTTTCACCGTTGTGAGCTGAAAGAACCGAACTAACAGAGCTTATCCATGAAGAGAAACTCGATTTGTCAAAGTGTTCTTCGTTCATCCCCAAAGCAAAGCTTAACTGAAGAGAAAGATCCTCCAAAAATGTCGAAATCATTGTTGTTTCTGTCAAAACTCTGCCCAAAAGAATGATTCCGTTCGAGAACTTTCGGCGCTCTTGTATCTAACGATGAAAAAAAAACATGGAGATCTGATTATAGCACTCAAAAAATGTGATCAAATTTTACTATTCATGTATTCAAGCATTCCTGAGGCAAATAAAAAAAGTCGCATCTATTAAACCCAATATTCAATTATCCGTTCAAATACTACGAAACACTCTAAGCATCCTGCCACAAGCACGATTATTCCGGTTACTCTAAACAAGAGCGGACGAAGTAGACTCATTTTTCTACCTTGGTAAGGGTCCCGTCAGGGTAGATAAGAATTGTGTATGCAAAATCAAAAATAACTATAGAAATGTCAGGGTACGCAAATCCGAGGCGCACATGATCCTCGAAGCAAAGTTCAGCAAACAGCAAGTGAAAAGCTTTACTAGTTTCTGGACGATACTGTAATCCCTAAAATGCTGATCGTCAACAGCATAAGAATGAACAATGTCAGGTGATGTTTGTTTTTGACCGAACCAAACTCCTTTTCTGTTACCTTCGGGAAGCAGGAACATCGTATTTCTCATGACGTGATCGTTTGAGGACCAGGTCTTTTTAGCTAGCTTACTAGCTACCTGATTGATCGCTCATCGAGTGACTGGACCCACAATACTTGTAAACGTTCGAAGCGTTATCTAGGAAAACTAAGTCAGGCAACATTAACAGCACGCTTTTTGATGAAGTTCATGATATGTTGTATCAGACGCAAGACATAATGAGGAAAGTTCAGCCGCCAACGTCTTTGGGCAGTATCATGAATGTTCACCGGGAGTTCACCCTGGTTCACCACAACCGAACTGAAATCAGTTGCAGCGCCAACTGGAATTCGCATTCCTCGATCATTAGAAAGGTTCAGCCAAAAGCCAAACTAAGCGAGATGCATTGAGCTACGACACATGACAGTCAAACAAACCTCCAAGTATGGTGTAGACGAAAATGTTGGTAGCTCAGCTAGCGTAGATAGTCGTTGGTTTGTTCTCTGAGCTGAGCAATTCGATTGCCAGCATTTCATCACCAATCAAGGTGACATCATCAGTGCGTTGTTAGGGGCGTAGTAATGCGTAGCGACCAACCCGTCGCTACGAACAAGCCAACGACCGACCATCTTCATTATTACTCGTGGTACAGCGCACATGTTTGGGGTAGGAAAACGCAACGGGTGTGATATGATTATCTGTACGGGTCAGGTCAATTCAAGAGGAACTCCATGCATTCAAAAGTGAACGTCCAGCTCATAGTGGCTTGTTGATTTTGGTTTTTGGCCGTTGGTTTGTTCGCTGAGCTGAGCAATTTGATTACAAATGTTTCATTACCAATCAAGGTGACATCATCAGTGCGTTGAGGAGCGTAGCGATGGGTCGGTGGTTGTGCACAACCCTCAAGCGGGACCGATCGTCAAAGTAAAGATTCATATGACAGGAACAACCATGGGATGAACAGGAAAGAGTAACGTTCGAAGAGGTAAAATAGGTCCAACTCAACGTCCATCTGGACGTCGATTGATCGGACGAGACCACTGACAGAAACAGCCGTCCAGCTCCACACTCGGAGGTCAGTCCCTGATCAAAAGAATGTGCATGAATACAAGTGCAATACCGACCACGCCAACATAACGACGTGCCGCCTAATCACCAAGTACCGCTATCCACCTAGACACCGATTATGTCACTTCGATTGCAGACGGGGTGTATGCCAAAACGGTCAAAATCATTGAACAAATCAACCATCAGGGCCAACTGTAACTCATGACTGGGATTCCTAGTAGACATGTTAAGGCTTGTGCAAACTTTCAATATTCTGCTCTCATAATTTGTGAATGTAACCTAGTAGCCATATGTTGAAAAGGCTGCGGAGATGATAGGAAGCAGAGACTTCAGCCCTTTAGTACAGTCCATTGGACGTATTGACTTTTAGTTGACTGTCTAGCTAGTCATATAAGAGGGTCAGAACGTTACCTGAATAAATGCCTCTGCTGCAACGGCGCTCGCAAAGTCAACTGAGCTTTCGTCTGCCAAACCTGGCTCCTGGCTAACCAGCAAAGGAACTTCAGATTCTTCACTTGTGTCTTCAAGGTAATTCAAGATTGCCTGAACTTCCTCAGGATAGGGTTGCCCTAAGTAGCCAGCCGCTCTCAAATGGGTGACAGAGTTCCATGCTTGGTCCCATGTACGAAGTCTGCGTTGCAGGTCGCGAGAACGGCGCAACCGAGAGTTAGGTTCTTCAGAGAGGTAAATAGATGAAGTCGAGTTGCTTTGCTGCGAGGTCGTTGAAGGAGATTCCGGAAGTGCCTCCTTAGGTGTAGGTACGCTGGACAGGTTCGAAAACAGTACTTCGAGTTTCCTACGTGCCCTGATGTCGATAGATTCTTTAAGGGCCGTACTGATATTCTTGGCAAATTCTTCTAAGTAGTCACGGTGAAACTAGAATGGAAACCAAATAAAACGCACTACAATCCAATCAGCTTCAGAGCATACATCAACTATATATCAACTATATACATAAAAGTATACATATCAACTATTCAAAGTCGCAAAGTGACAATACATGCCACCTAGGAACAAATCACTTGAATTTCTTGGTTTTCATGTGTATAGGTTTTGTTGAAAGTAATCAAGACGAAAACAATATTCACTTCCTGCACGGCGTTTCAGTAGTTCAAACCGTGGTTTTCGTTTGGTGGTAATGTCAGCAAAAGATTATTTTGGGCCACAGTCGTGGATCTCGCTGTCTCTATTGCACGGGGGAGTTCAGCAATGTCGACCAAGGAGAATGCCTAACAGAAGTCGACTCGTTTGTAACTGACACTATAGCGTCAAACGCAAGCATGCTCCATATAATTTTCGGATAGTATATGACTTTTTGACGGCAAAATACTGCGAAATATGCTGGAATTGAACGATGTTCCAAAAAACCTACTCAAGTTGTTTAGGTCACGCCGAGTGAAGACGAAAGCCGAGTTTACCAAAACTGTCTCTGCGCTGTTCATCCTCCCGGTCAACTACGACAGATTTCCAAAGTGAATGTACTGGTCATATCGTTTGAATTAGCAGAAGGCAGTGGCGCTCTTGCCGTAGATCACAAAATTTTAAAGAAAGTCCCCATTATTATCCGTTCCCTCGGTCAGGTTGGATACTACTGCGTTGTGTGTATTTTGTCATGAAGGGTCGTTGGAGATGAACACAGTTGCATTGAAATACGTATGCAAGTCATATACTCTGGAAAGGCGGTCCATTCATACAACCAAGTCGGAACCGAATTCCAGTGACGCCACTGGATTCGACCGGAAAATCCAACAGCGTCAACTGCGATCGTTGGGGCGCGCTATTCACTGCCAAAGAAACATTCAGATCCATGCTTGCTCAAAATCTGTTTCATTGTTGATGTAAGGACCATCATGCTTGGACAACCTAAACCGATGTATTCAAATAGGCTGCTCCTCACGCAGACAGAAGTTAATGTTAAACAATCGAATGGGGGCACATAGATACAAACTACCCAAGCATTTCACAAAGTGTGGCCGGTTTAAGACTTGTCAACTGATCATATTGATTGATTCAACGCGGTCACTCAACTGGGTCACTCTTTGGAACTTATGAGACTTAATCTGCTTGAAAGGTCGACAGATACTGTGAGGGCGTTTGTTTCCCGATCAATACGCGGGCTATGCAAATAAGCTACTACCTCTTAAACTGCTATCTTTTGGATCAGCTTTTTGTCCCCATCTGTCTGGCGATTTACGATCCTTTTTACGATAATGTGCATAGTAAGACAGTCGGAAAATTATGGCGACACACAAACTCCTGAATCGGAACTGCTAGAAACATTTTTAAAACGTCACCGTCTGTAACGAATGAACTGACTGCCTATATTCAACCATCCAAACAAAGCGTGCTCAAACCTCTCTTTCCAGCCCGTTCGGTTTCCTCCACAGCACCTTCTGTTTCAAATACCCATCCGAATATTTCTTTCTTACGGCATTCCGTATAAGGCCAAGTTTGTTGTGAAGGTACACATCTAACTTTGTCGTCTGTTCGCCTTCGGTAAAATCAGAAGGCACAAGGTCCGCAAAATTCTTCGCCTGTTCATCATCTAGAAACTGTACCAGGTCAATGATTTGGCGTTCAAATACGACGGGTAAAAAGGAGGACTGTTCAGCCGACGGAGATTCAACCAGCTCCTGGTCTATATTGAGTGAGCACTGGGACTGACAAACCGTGTCTCTAATCGCCAAAGGCAGTCCGTGATGCAACTCTATAAGGATGGAAAGCAAAGTAACAAGCAGTGGTCCAGATGATCCATCCAAAAATAACGCATCAATGCTTTATAATATGGGAATGATCAAACTTCAAGTGATCAACTTCGACACCCTACAAATGTCGCGCTGCTTAACAAAGAAAATCCTATTTAAAAGCCTATCAATTATCCGTGCTTTCTTAACTGAAAGCCAAAATCAGCACGTAACTTGTTCAACCTAACCGGATTTTCAATTTACCACGGGGGATTAGTGACTTTTTAGGAACACGGGAAGTACAAAGTGTCGAACGTTAACAAAAAGATTCAGCAGCCTGATACATCACTCTCTTAACTTCTCTCTTCAAGATATGCCGTGTGTATTAAAAATGTAATCCAAAACCTGCACTTGAACATATCCATTGCTCCTTGGTTATTAAATTTCACAAACATTTGTACACTACAGCCCCCGATTTATTTTCTATCACCACCTATTATTTTGGTTGCATTCTACCATCAGAATGTCTGCCACAAAAGGAGCTCTTTTGCGGAAAACCGTTGGTACGGTGGGGAATATTGTAGAACAGTTTAGATGATATCCTCCGAACATCTGATACCCAAGGAGCACCAAACATATTTCTCCCTCCCTCTCTGTGTTCCAATGGTAGGTTCCCTCTAAAGCCCTCAGTTACGCACCTTGGTAGAAAAAACCTCCAAACTCCACTCAAACCAGTCTCACATCCCATTTACCACCCACATTGCAAGTTTTTCGTGTAGCCTTGATATATATGTATATATGTGCTAACAGAAAGCGGGCATAGTAGAACGTCACACACCGCATAGTGATCCATTGCTTTACTCACAAGTCTGCATGATTAGAAGCATTACGCGGAGTACTTAGTTTGAAGTTTACGTAATATTTATTTGAATATCTGTTAAACATATAAAAGTAAATTACTCCACAGTATGAATGATATGACTAGAGTGATCCAAAAACCGGCAAAGTTCTATGCTCCTAAAGCCGAAATTTTCGAGCTTCTGGCTCGAAATGCACACTGATTCCTCGCGAAATGTATGGGGAGCTCACTAATCCGGTCATGTATATACTGCACACTCACCTGTGATAAATAATTGTTCAAATTCCTCAGCCTCAACCAGGCCTTCTTCCACACACAAGGACGCACAGTAGTATAGGGCCCGAACCAGGAAGTTACGGGTTTCGTTCCAACTTTTCAGGGCTTCTGTTCGTTCTTTTCTGTCCTGAAATAAAAAATACAGTTTCAGCGTGCGTCTTTGCTTCAAATCATATAGTCTATGGCACCAGCAATAAAGCAAATATTGTCCTCTGCGACCTTCCAGAAACAGTTATCAACCTCTGCTCAATGCATCGAAACGAGGTTGGAAACGTTAGTTTCCAGGAAATGTCAGTAGTTCGAAACGTACAAGCATGGAATTCTATAGAAATGCCAGTTACTCTGAACACCGATCACCCTAACCTTTGGCAACATAGCCGGTTTGGGTGGCTGTGGCAGTTTGTTAGGATATCGTACTAAACTTGTCCTATTTTCTTACCAACGTAGTAGCGACCGTGCCTAGCTAGCTAAAAATAATATTTCAAATTTACATAATATTCCCTAATCCTTACATATTCTAAACTGAGGAGAAGCCTGTTTTAGTTTCAATAAGCGCGCTTTTCAACGTCAATATTTTCACATTCGTTCTGTCCGAATTTTTTCCCTCCGGAATGTACCGTTTCTGACACACGCAGTGGCCAGTTGACATTTTTGATTCGACCCTCACTGGTCAGTCTGCTCAGATCAAAACTAAACTATCTCCCTGTGAATAACGGCATTGCTTGTTCATTTATATGAACCACGCAAACTACGTAAGATCATAACATTGGCTTATATAAATTAGTTTATGATGGCTTACATAACTGGAAAATTTTTCAGCAGCAGCACCCCCTGCAAAGAAGCATCCTTAAAAGAAACCACTCCCCCGTCAGACATGACTGAGTGTGCGATCCCTCCAAAGCGGGACCGCCACTAGGGAGAGGCATCATCACCTCTTTCCTTACGGTGGTCTATCGTGTGAGAAAACTGCACACAAAAAATAACTATTAATGTGGCATGTGACCACAAGAACCGGGGATGTTGAGCACATTTCCGTCTCTGCTCATCCATCCGCTCCTATCCGGCTTCACTCTATTGTACCACCACAGTCCGTTTCTCCTACATCTAACTGTCACCTCTACAAGCGGCCGGTTTGCCCTCCTCAGCGAAGTTTTCCCTGTGCGCTTGTCAAAGAGCCAACAAGCTCAAACAGTCATTTTATATCTGAAAGATCAGTGATAATTTTGACTTCATAACCTATATAGACTTAGTACATCAGAGGCCATCAAGATGTTACTTGATTATAATGCATATACAGTCTCCCATTTTCACATTACGTTAGAGCATTATCTATGGAAAGTTTTTCATGATGAACCTATCGATAAAACTTCGCTTGTACTCGTTCATTCGTTTAACCTAATATATATTGAGGCTACCTTTAGTGAGACATATCCAAATAACTTAGTAATTTGTGAGTTCAAAGGGGGAGGCGAACTGTCCTTACTTGACGTATTATCGATTCAGACGCACGATATTCGGCGAACTATAAAACAAGCTCACATAGGCTGGACAGTACACACACCTCATTTGGCCACGTCCCGCTGAGAGTCAGACTAAAATTGGCACGTTGTCTCTACGATGGCGCCAAGGAGATTTGTTCAGAGATGCCCCGGAGAAGGAGATAGAATGACGTACGAATATGTTTTGCGGGAATGGTTATCTAGAAATACTTCCAGGGCAACACTTACAACTCAGGCATGGCAAAAATGCTACGCACAATGTACCTCGGGAGTCTTTATACCTTACAAAGGTGACCTAACTGGGGAAATCCTGGTCCGAAGATTTGATAAAACCTTTGGAAGAACTTTAAGTATGGTTAAGTTGAGAATCATATCTGGTATTCCCTCCCTGTCAAACACGCTTAAAGGGCAAGCTTCTTTCTCAGAACAAAAGCGTGCTAATAACAGCTCATTTTTAACCCATCTGTTCAATACAGGATATAAGCTCAACGTTGCAACGGATTTTATCTTAACTTACGAAGTTCCATCGAGGTTGCGGAAAGCAAAGCGATCTGGGAATTTAGCCAACACCAACGTATTCACAAGTCTCATCTTCACCATGCCAGTTCTGACAAATGGTTTGACCCACTACAGTTGATTTAGGTTCACTATGTCCACCTTTTTATTTGTCCTTAAGTCAGAAGAAGTCAGGAAGAGCTATCAAACTGCTCAACTCCATTCAAACTGTACTGTGCTTAAAGAATTAACAGCCTACGGTTCGATACTCGTTCAGCTGGTGCTCAGTTGCGGAATTCCTGTACGACATGAATCGGAAACTCTATTTAGTGTGGTCTAAACTAGAACATGAAAGCAGGTGCTCATTAATCGATATTTCAGTCTCCTTTTGTTTCTTCTGGATTACTGCCTATCATACTTCAAATGTGAGCTTGTGAAAGAATAGCGCAAAAGCAATTGCTCACCCTACAAAGTGCTAACACGCCTTTTGCCCACAAAATAAACCACACAAAACCGGAACAGAGAATTGACCGCCACCAAATTACAAAATTCAAATCCCTAAATTCGAAAAAGGCACACATTCCACCGCTATACTTGGTATGCACACAGGTCGACCAACTGGGAAGTTCAACTCAGTACGTGGAATCCTAAGAAGTATTTCAGAGCAGAGCAGCCACTTATAATGTGGCCTACGTTTACCACAGATTGTCTTAAGTTTGAATTTTATTCATAATTTCATAAACCAGGAAAAGATGCAGCAAGAATAGCCCTCGGTCATCTCGTGTTTCTTCAGATTCCTTATTCAATTCACTGCTAACACCCACAACACTGCCTTTTGTTAGTTTAACTGTACACTCTTCCCAGCTGGCCTTCAACCCCATTTTATGCGGTGACATATTGACCAATAGTTTAATGTTATTCCGCGAAACTGACTTCTGGTGGGAACGGCTACTGTTTTGTCTTAAGTAGCTATGAAAGCCTTTTGCCCTGCAGAAGTCGCTGTAGATCTAGCTGATTCAGGCTGCTTTTCATTGTTTGTGCGCTACTCTTTAAAACATCTAAAGCTTCAAAAGCGCGTGAAATTCAAAACTTCTTGTTTGGTTGACTTCTGATTTCTTTGCGTAACGAGGATCAATAAGGCTGGCACGATTTCGTTTCGAAAGGATAACAGCTTCACTGAAACAACTATGGTGGAAAAACCCTGCTCAGAGCAGAAATTGTGCGGGAGAGATTTAGCCATTTATGAATACATTTACTTCGGTGTGATATGGTATGGTATTGTGAGGCCAGTCTGAACGAAAAAAAACAGAGAAAACCAAACACAAGCAATCGCCCCTCCGCTGCTCACATTCGACTTTATTGACGGAATAAGATTTTCCAGCGGCCTCAGCACCCACTTCGAAGTGGGAAGGCAGTTATCGTCCAGTTCATACCAGAATCGCAGATCAGTTTTGTTCAGAGTTTTCCAGTGAGGATTGTGCCTTTTTGACCTCATGTGCTCTTCGATCCGCTCAAACACTGCCTTCGGGATTTCGAGCGGCAGTAGCGGCAATCCATACTTTTGTCCAAGCAGTATCTGTGGGTAGAAATCGATAAAAATGTTAATCTAAATGGTTGCGTTATGGCACACAACTGCGAGTGACACGTTGCAGACGACGTTAACCTGTGTTCGATAGGTTCTTGTGTCATCGTGTCCTGGAGATATGGTTTCTTCAACCGAAGGATGAGTGACGCTATATCCTTTCTAAATGAGAGTTATTCATACTGCTGACCAGCTGCCCGTGGCCGAACGGTCAAGTACTCAACCACTCAACGGAAGATTGCGGGCCTTTCATGTTCCTTAGTTCACTTTAGTGGGGTCTGAATAGAGTTTGCTAATGCTGCGAAAGGTATAGCACTAGACCGAAACCAACGCTGTCCCCTCGCCTCTCTCCGATAATCAATAACGATGGATGTTGTAGTGGTCCGTCCATGGAACTGTCATCTCTATGACAAGAGTTCATTCAAATACTCAGGATCCGCAAAATTTGGCACATTAATAATTCTAAATAATCAGGCATTGATTTGGTACCCGACGACAGAGGCGTTCTTTCTGAGTTCCACTCTTTCATATAATCTAGATGTTAGCAACCAGGTGTGTTTATGGAGCCAACTGTCAACACTAAAAACATTATCATCCCTGGTCTTCAATTGGTTAACAAATAACATGTGGAAATTATAACGATAGCAGTCCTACCTCTTGCTAATACCAGTGTGTCAAGAGATTGTGAACTGATGGAGACTTGACTGAAAAAAGCTGTGATGAACAGGATTTCAAAGAATGCAATTTAGGCATGAACACTACTCAGCGCACCCATTCCTTTACTAGTGGTAGAGTAAGCAACTTACCAAAGTACAGCAGTTTTCGTCGCATTTCGAAAAATTTCTGCACAATTCGAGGAACGTCTCTCTGTAGTGCACCAACTCAAGGGGTAGCGTGCTGTCCAGTGGTCGCGGATCGATTATCTGGGTTTTTTTAAAAGGAACTGGAGTTCACACATGCCTGATAAACTGGGATATTATTCACTGAGTAACGGAAATGAGATTAAGTCGAGCGAAATACCCTTTACACTGACCAGCCTCGTCCTCAGTGAGTTAAAAGTGCTTGGTGTGCAGTCAGCCCACGTGAAATTAGCAATCCTTATTATGATCTTCGGCCACAAATCTGCGTTGAATACCGATGCTTCAATAACGTACGACCATTTTATCGCGTCCGAAGTTTAAAACAATTGGAATCACGCGGATGTCATCCAGAAAGGCCGGTTGCACATGCACCACCAAAATTTTCTTTATTCATTTTCAAAGATTGGTCACCTCTTTTATTGCCTTACTGTGAATTAGGCATGGATGGCTAACGATGACCCAACATGACCAAGCCACCACAGCTTCTGGTGCTAGATATATTCGTCGATGGAAACTTCCGCTTCACCACCGACCACTCGTCAGAGACGCAATGGCATAGGACTACACCAACTGTAGTTCGGAGACAACGGTCAGCAAGCAAGTTGCCTCAGTTCATTTATTCGAAGAGGGCAGGACTCAATCATGCAATAAAACAACACGTACTGTACCTGGTATGCGACGATTTCAAAATAGGTGTCCCAGGTTAACAAATGCGATGCGAACCTTAGAGATTCTCCCAGTGAGCCTATCTGTCACACTGCACTTGGAGCTTATAAGATCCCCAAGATACGTCAAGGGTTCCACAAGTTCAAATAACTTGGATTGCAGATGAGGTATTCAGTGACCGCACATCGACCAGGACCACCCCACTTTTCATGGGTGCAAAACGTACGTCGAAGGACGGAATGAATTTGGTCCTTTCACTCGAAAAAAAGTTCGAGCTTCGTTCTAATTTTTGAAGACAAGATTAATGTCATTTGCAAATCCCATGCCGGCAACGTCTCACCAGCAAATTTTTGAACCCCAGGGTTTTGTTAACCTTAAGACGGTTGTATCATCTTATCGAGCACAAAATGGAGTATAAAACTGGTTTGCTTCATTTTTCAGCGTTCTTGTTGGTATTACTTTAAAAAAATGCAGGTAAAATGCGCCGACAACGATGGAACATCCTTTGTTTTTGTTGGTTATTTCTCACGGACAAGCAATTAGCAGCAGTTTTGTGAACACTAATTATCTCGATCTGACACACTGTGTCATGATTGAGCCTGAGGTGTTTACACTGGGAAAATTAGTCACTGAAACTTGATGAATGCAACTCACAGAAAGGACTTTTGTGTTGAACTGAATATGCACAGAAAAACAGTGCCACAAAAAAGCATACACCATGCATGCCAAATCGGTTTTGATGGGAGACTCAATTGAATCCAGCGAATCTCCGGTTTATAATGGTCTTTTTAAAATAAGAGTGCTGCACCAGGTTGCCTGATGTTTCACTTGGCACAATAGTTGAGATATAGCAATACACTGTCTAGACATAACACACTACACATAAGATTGCTGAAAACTCCCCGACAGTCCACGACCGTTTCACCCCTCTTGAGGTCCACCAGTTTGGTACAGTTTTTCGTCAACCTTGTGTTCCACTTGAACTCAAATTGGACGGAAACCGCCAAATACTTTTATTCCTACACACATTTGATCGTCAGTGATGGTTGAAGTCATAAAAAGTATGATTTGACAAAACCGTTCAAACATCAATCCCACACTTAAACGATAGAAAGACGATAGAAAGAATCTGCATTTCACGAATTACGTCTGTTCGGTACATTACAACTGATCGACTGAGTAAAGTACGGAATTCAAAGATTCGAGATGTTACTTTATCACCTCAATGCAAAAAGTGAACATATTTCAGTGATATTTGATCGCATACACAATTGCCTCAATAAAAAACTGCATACCTCAAGGTTTAGTCCATACCGTTCTTTTGTGTGTTGCTTCAACTCTGGGTAAACTGTTTCTGCCAAGAATCGTCGTTCGAGTGAAAAATCTGTAATGACAATAAAGTACATTGTAAAGTTCATACTGTACACAAACATTTGCAATAAAAACGTTTTCCCAAAGTCCGATCCAGTTTCATCCCAAAGTTTGGGAAGAATATTGCCGGTATGTTTCAGTATATTTGTTCCCCGATTGCTTTTATCGGTTGGTGATCCGGTGGCACTGAACTTAGCGGTTGGTTTACGTGCAAAGCAAGGTGTATGTAAGGAGTTGTTAACAAGAGCAACAACTCATCTGCTCCATGACGTATCGGTCGTCTTGTATTCAACGAGTCGCATAATCACCATGTAGCAGGTCATCAAAATTAGCAATACGAGTCACGAACAACATCAGCTTTACCGTTAACTATCAAGCTTTGTTTCTTTCGGCAAGAAAACTTAGAGATAAGTTTATCTAAGATCAGCTTAAGTAATAATACGTTAATATAGTATATATATATAATATCTTGCCTAAGCGTGAGTTAATTACCCTGCTCATCAGCCACTTGTGGACGGGAGTTTGGCGCTCAAATTGCTAACAGGGCGAGGTTCTGGGTTCCAAACTCTGAGGTTTTTTGAAAGCGCACTGCTGACGATCCCCAATAAAGATGAAACAACTGAAGAGTGCTTCTCAGTATAGATCGGCTTGACCGACAGAACGAAATCTCAGTTAAAAATAATCTAATTTCCCACATTACGATTAATGGAGCTTCGTTGATCCTAAATGCTCCAAAAGTTCTGAGATGGATTCAGGTTGGCTTAGTTTCAGCGCCTTGCACCGTTTTCGACATCTTAATATAATATCATCCAAGAAGGAAATACCTAAGTTTTCCCACCATAAGTGAATATGGAGTTCTGCCGTCCTGAGTTTCGCACAATATGAGGGCTACTCGCAACTGGATGGTTGGAATGAGCACTTTTGTGGGAGAATGAGCAACACACAAAATGCGAGTCGTTCACATGCCCAATGCTATTAATCTGAGTGACCATTTTCCACTTTTAAACCTTAAATCAAAGGATGAAAATTCCTTTCAAATAGTTTATCAGCCATCCACTGGACTATCTCGACACACATTTCTTTCTGGATTTGGGTGGCTCGATTTTCGTGGTTACTGGTTACGTGAGATGTGGTGGCGACAGAAAAATAAACTAAAGCTGACCACCATAATTAACCATTCACCAGCTCCTTCATGGCCTCAATTACTTGCTTGTTGCACGCAAGCCAACCACACGGTCGCAGATCGCTGTCGATGGGACAGTGAGAAGGTGGCCTCAAGTTCATAACCTGTATACCTTTCTGTATACCGACCGCTTTTGGGATAATAGGTTGGGACTGTAGTCATGATGACTTCGTGTCCCCATACCTCGATCCTAAACACACGCAGTGCCGTTGAGGCCCAACAAGCCCACACCCCCGAACGCGCGCAAGTGAAATCAGAGGCTAGAGATAGGTGAGTGTCTCATCATTATCGCGTACTTCATTCATGACTTCGCTCTGTATAACACTGGTGTCGACAAACTCATCGGCTTTGCTTTCGAACTGCCAGCAAGTCATACTAACCAGTGTCCATTAATTTGGAAAAGAATCTCGTTCCACACACGGTTTTCCCAAGGAAATACAGTTTCCGTGCTGAGCCTTTAAACTCCAGTCCCCCATCACCTTAAGTTTAGTTACCGAGCTGGCACATTCGCTTTTGTCTTAATCTGAAAATGCTTCCTCGTTGGGTATTCGGGAAAGTGACGTTCCTGGTCATGGTTGACTACAGCGACCAAGCCGAAAATTTTCTGCGGCCACTTTACTAGTCTTTTGTATGCAGTGGAAATTACCTAGACATTATAGACTTTGTGGGAAGGGCTTGAGTGTTTGCAAGGTACATTGTACGACAGCGAAGCATCGGTGTTGAACACTGATGTCATGCTGTCGATGATGATGACATTTCGACTCAGACATTTATGTTGAACCTTCGTTGGTGAACACACTAAGCTTGGAACTTCATTGTTAATTGGTACTAGGCCTATTTTCGTTTGAGAGTACTAAGTTTCAAACTGGCACCGTTCATTCAGAAATCACTGGCAATCTTTTTATGCTGCAATACTGTGAGTCCCGAGTGTCTCGAGTTACGTGTTCTCCGGTCTACGCTAACTAAAAACGGTCAGATTTGACCGAGTCTGACAGGCTTTTATCTTCCCAGACAAGGATTTGAAATCACCATTCTTGGCAGACCAGAGGCTCAATGCTTAAAGGTCTATTCAGGTTATTGTTCTAAGGTTTTATATGGAATGTCATGTGACTCAGATCTTGACATTGCAAATGAAATAATTATTAAATTAGTTCCGAATCACTCAATCGAACCATAGTCTTGAGCGCTTCTAAATAGTGTGCCGCATTTATAATGCAGATGATGTCACAACATCCGAGGAGAACAGTCCTGCAAACATCAGTTATTTTATTCATTTCCGATGCACTATTCCTCTGAGTAGAGTTTGCTTTCTTGTGCTCAAGTCTACATCAGGACATCAATTGTTGTGCTTTGCAGTCATAAACGCAATTTAATGTGGGCGTTCTACCGCCTGCACATGTTTTATTTCTTCGTTCCGGGGGAATTCGACCCCTCAACTAGGGAATCCACGTCCGATGGAAAACAGCAAAACGTTAGGATAGTCTGTAAGACAGACATTCTATAATACAGACAACCAAGGATTTGGTGATCGACCAGGTAGGTGAACTGATAACTCGATCGAATCGGGCGATGCTTCGTTCTCATTTGAAACTGCCGGTCGGTTGACCCGCGGCAGAATCCGGGTGATGCGACCGAACATGACATGAGGGTTATCGAATCTGCTTTCACCAGTATGCGTCATCTAACAACCTCTGGCCGGCGCGTGGTACCTTGGTTGGATTGTGAATGAATAACACAGTTAATATACCGGTGTTTATTTCACGACGTTTCACACAATGCATGTAGCCTTCTTCAGGAGTGGAATAATCAGAATCAGGATAAACCAAACAAATGGGCAAAACTGATAGCCACCATCACAAGGATATTCTCAAACTGAGTGGTGCGCCCCATATGGTTTTGAAAGCGGCGTTAAAGCAGTGATGAACGGAAAATGCACTTGAAACAAGGTTCAGGCTATCAACTCCGAGTCACGATGGATAATGATCTAAGACACTGGGCGCACATCTGGGTACACTCGAAAAACAACACCTCGTGGTTCATCACTAAACAAGGTTGTTTTACTCGTGCTGCTTGCAAACGCTCGAAATGTTAAAGGAAACTTTCTTTCGGCAGGTGCCTTAAGGAAAAATGGCAGTTTGCTGTCGCGTCCTGACTGCACATGAAGGTCCCCGTGGGTGTCTATCTTTCAGCTGGCGAGCTTGCATCGGTCTCACCCACCATGCTTATCCATACGCGCTCACCGCACACTGCTTTCCTAGCTCAAGCGGCCTGTCTACGTCGTACTTCTGAGGCAACGAGATGTCTCGCGCACCCCTGATCGTCTGACATTGTTGCAACGGTGTGTTGTGCTGTCCGCGGGACAGTAGGTGCGCGACTTCCAGATGTCCGTCGCACACCCACAAACGCGAGGGTGCAGCGGCTTCTACTGTTATCCATTCAGAAATGCGTGCATACAACGCAGGTGCGCACGTGCGAGCATTAGTACGGAAATGCAACGTACGCAGTGGATGGCGGGAAAACCTAACGAGACGTTCGGGTTTTGGGGATGCGGTGGTGTCAATGCGGGTTAGGAAGGCAGTTGGATCGACAGTGGGACGCGCATATGCTGGATACAACTCTACTCCGCACACAAATTATCAACCACTGTTATGGATATGGGCATGCATTACAATTTCCTGAACAATCTTTGTGCCCATGAAGTTTTTTAATCTGCTCACTATTTTTCGCTTACAGTTTGTGCTAGCCTGTCATGCATTTTCAAATCGGTTTCTCTCGGATATACCGGAGAGCGAAGCATGTTACTCAATCGGTCGCTCTAGGCCGAGTTTGCACCAAAATGCACTTTTCCTGTTAGGGTTAAATCACAAGGGATTAAAAAAGTACAGTGCGAATCGAAATCTAGGCTTATCCCGGATCCTAACAGCAATAGTGCGGATAGTGCTCAGCTGTACAGAAGCCCAAGGTGAACTGAATCTGAGAGCGTGAACTAATCCACCATCGGTGGTTATCAAATAGCTTCTCACAGATGAAGTTCTAGATGAGGCGACTTTCGAGATAATCTCACCCAACTTTTCATATACTGAAGAAACGAGGATAATACGGATCACCAGTTCTAGCCGGCCAGGTGATGAATAGAGAAGTTTGCTTTGTTTCTGGTACCTCTTCACGCAGTTACTGTACTGCTGTGGTTCTGCTGATATTCTGCGTCTAATCGCCGACAGCATGACCGATTTAGGCGAAACTGGAGAATCAGCGGATTTTAGGGGCATGGAAACTGGTTGAAAGTGGTAATCCTTCCCCGCAACTACATGGAGAATTCAGAAGCTGGTGTGCGAATTTCCTAGAAACCAGTTCTATTCAGCAGAACTACTGGATTTCTTCACACTACTCACATCCAATGAGTTAAACAGATCACTACCAGTGAGTCACATCACTAAATAGTATGCTGGTTGATCAAGATAGCCAAATGACTGAAGGAAGTAGGGGATCGGATAACTCGGTGGAAGGTTCGGACCACAACTGGAAATTCTGGTACTGGGAAGCAGTAACAGACATCGCGACAAATCTGATTAATATTGGACCACAAACAAACTGCCAAGAAGCCCATTATTTGATTACCAAAAGTATCTGGTTTTAGTTAAATATTACAATTGTTCGCATGTTCGTTTTTGAATCGCGTGCTATAATATAACAACAATAGTAGCAACAATAAGAAGAATAAATTACCCAATGAACAAACAGTCCAGATGCACTGAATACAGGTGTTTTAACCCGAGTGCCCATGCAAGCCATTCATACGCATAAGGGGATCGGATAGAAAACAGAAACGTACCTACATATGCCGAACAAACGTATACATAAATTGAACGCGGGCTAATCGCTGGTAATTCATCAGGTGTGATTTTTCCTCGGCATAAATCCACAAAATGTTCCATTTCTATAACGGATTGAACAGACGCATCAGTAAGTACTTCATAGACCGTCACAATAAACTGGCTTCGAGTGCGACCTTGGTTGTCATACCAACCTGTTGTACTCTATCACACCTCCAACACGACTTCTCATTGGTCAATTTTCACATCGGCAGAACACCAGTCGGATGGAAAAGCAAGCGAGTATATAAGACCGCTTGTCTAGGTAAATGTGGGGGGAAGTGAGTATGACAACTGAGGTGCTACAGGCGGTTTTAGAAGAACTCATTGTGGTGAACCTATTTAGCGGTTGCTGAAAACTGACATGAGTAAATCAAACCAATCGACAGAACGGCTATCAAGAATGTCACAGGAAATTCTTCAGTACAAGTCGTGATGGTTTACCAAGGTGGGACACGTCACAGATGACGTTATATTGCAAACCCAGAACTAACGGCACTGCTCAATTGCTGAAATCATTTTCGGCGCGCGGAATGCTATGACCAAAACAGGAAAAGCAGACAGGTGGAACAAAAATATCACTGATACTCACCAGTCTATTCAAACAACCTTCTTGTCAATCGGTCTGATGCAATCTCTGACACCGAAAATAGTTTATGCTATGGATTCTGTCCGGCCACTCAGACGGTCGACGTAGCATGAGTGAATTAAACGTGGACAGATTTATTAGGGAGGGAAGACCAACCTCCGTGTACACATTTGGTGCTTGAACACCAAATTGTACGTCTGTTGCGACAAAACATGCGTTCGCGGATTAGGTTGGTACTGACGGAGGATTCCGCTGAAGTTCACTTGAATCCCTCATTTAACCTACTCTCCATGTATCATGCTACCAGCGGAGTGCCAGGGTTGTCGTATTAAGCCACATCATTTGCGAGGTTATAAACGGAGAAAAACAAACTCGAGTGTAAATCACACTCACCCACATATGAACTGCAGCACAACAAACGTTAACATGTTAACCATGCCAACTCGTCCTGTTCACAACGTGAATTATTCCAAATCACTCCTTTTAAGGGAAAATCCCAGGTATAGTTACACATGCGGTTTTCCATGGGTATTGTTCGAATAAAAGAACCCAGCAAATTCCGAGGTATCAAATCTGAGTAAATTCAGTTGTTCCAGTATACGCGGGTGTGCGACGGAATTAACTAACCACGGCCTCCGTTTGAGCCTCGTGCGGCGAAATCAAAAATGTTCCAGGTTCGTAATGATGCGGATAGAAAACATCTGCCGACGACTTCCTGAAGCAACGATAAGCCTCATCAAACTCAGTTATAATAATGTCTTAAGCCGCTGTTCCGTTGGTGGGCACATGCTGTGAAGGAATGATCGATTCCAACATCTGGCAGCTACATGTTACAACCGATTTCCGGCTCAATAAAGAGCAAAAGCCACAATCTGAACGAAGGGCGTATCTGCCTGAGAAGTCGACCGACAAAACTAGAAGAGTTATATGTTTATAAGCCATGGTTGAGCTCAAATTAAAAGCAGCTTTTTGCATAGACAGCCGTTTGCATCCGCGAAATCTTTTCAAGATAGCCAGCAATCGAGTCTACGTCCTGTAGAATCACCAGACCCAAGCGCGAACCACTCGCTATTCGTGGAAGTGCTGTAGTGTTTCCAAAGCAGTGAAACATTTATCACCAATACACGGGTTCTAAGCAGAGCGCTTCTTGTCTGCATTAAGAAGGATACTCTCCTCAGCATGCATAGCACGTCAACAAGCTGCCACAGCCTATGACGCTGAATTCGTCATTCGTTTAAGCTGTGTACCGCACACATCCTCAAATCCATAAGGTTATAACTTAGACCATGGAACAAATGAAACACTTTTCAAACGGGAAAGTTCCTAGCCCGAACTAAGCAATTGAATCGACATCGATAATACGCACCGAAAAGTTTTACAAGACGAGTAAAACAAAGGGCTGCTGAATGGTTACTTGGGACCGTACTAGAACTATACCGTAAACTCAAAAAGCACTGTCATTACACGTGAACATAGATTATTATCTGATAAAAATTTTTTGATCACAATTAAAATGTACGATCTTGGGTGATGCAAGGCAGGATAAGTAACAAAACGTTACAAAAGATGAAACCAGTTAAAATGGTTAATAAGGAAGCAGTGGGAAATGTACATATCACAGTTATTTCACCAGGTGTAGGAGCGTGACACTGGGACAGAATTAAATGTAAAGAAGGCCCAGAATAAGTTCAAGAGACTGGAAGTCGAGTCCGGAAGCAAACATGAGAGGACTAGTTTACGGAAGGCTCGTGGTCATCAGCAAATGTGGACCACTCATGCACAGAACAATCCCATTTGTGGAAGGTTGGAAGAATCTCTGCAGGGACACCCTCAGAGTGCACGCAGAAGTTTGATGGTTGAAGAGAACCCCAGGTTGACGAAGACAGCAGAGTCGTTGATATAGGTTCAAGGGGGAATAGGAAGAACTCTGTTTGCGCGACTTGCCCGCTGCTGGCTCGCGCATGCACTCGCCAAAGGCCACGAGTAATGGAGCAATTGTGTAGGACAGAGGTCAACGGCACTACCGAGAGAAAACAGCTTGGACAATCGAAAACATTGAGCACGTGCTTTCCCTCACCTAAAGATAGGGTGGAATGGCCGACGCAGGCAGGATGACTGTTTGCTGGACTTATTGTGATGGCAATTGTAGAAAGATGTCTCGGTTGACGTCCTGGTGCAGCAATTTCTCCTTTCCACATAATAATAAGTTGGAGTGTGTCCATCGTGGTCAACAGACGAGGATAGTTCCGGACAAGCTGTTCTTTTCCGTCGAACATTGTGGCCACCTACAAACAGTGCAGAGCAACAAAGCAATACCAAGTCCATATCACATTGTGCGTAACCAAAATGAGTGATACATTGAGGTTAATGAGGTTAGCACTGGGAAGTAGTAGAAGACCTGCAACAAGGATTCGAGTGAGAAGGAATGCGGCCACTAAACACAGTTAGACCATCAGTATGTGCTTGTCACCGCCATAAAATTCGCCAATCGACGACTAGCAATACCACTAGATCAGATGCTTCTAACTCTTAGCGTGATAGTGACTTTTATTTCAGACAGGCTGAAAATAAATAGGCAAGGCTTGAATAAATGAGTTATAGGACAGAATCCATCACTTTGCCTGAGCGAATCACCTTACACTCACTCTCTAGTTTGGATGGTCGGTGGGTAAAAGAATGGACAGACGCAGAAGACGTGTGTGTGCCTCCTCCCACTTTATCATAAAGAAGCACAATTTGCATTGCAATCGATAAAACCAATCGAATGAACTCAGGGATACGGGTACAAAAGACATCTCACAATGCACGCGTGCAGATAGTGTTGAATGGCAGCAAAAGGCGTTTCGAACTCACAACCAGACCTCAAGTTTCAAAACTCTACTGGTACTGCCCTAGTAACGCAGACTTACCTGTTATAGAAGCTCGGATACAACATGCTGATAGCGACGGCGAAACGAGCCACGTAATTTTTTTGTCCCTGGCTAACAAACCTCAGCTAACTGAGGCTTGACCTACACGCAGGTTGCTTCGCCATAAGCACTACTTTAGTGTAGTGATATGTGGTTTAAGTAGGGGCTTGTTGCGCTTGACAAGACTCAAGTGAAAACAAAGCAAACAAGTGAGTCCCAGTGTAAATAGACAGGAAACTGACCTCTAGATAAATTACGTCGCCCAATTGGATCCGAGAGACAGGAATTTCGGAAGCCCACAAGAGCGACGGTGGTTGCAGAAGAATTTCTAAGACAAGGGAGTAGGGAGCGACACGACTGGCAGTGGTCAACACTGGAGCCCTCAAAACCAGTTCTGGCGGATAGAGTCTCAGGGAAGGGAATTCCTCATCCAAACTAAGCCGTTGGTAAGTTGCGTTGAAAAGCGCGAAAGCGTCTAGATGTTTGTGGAAATCGGCTGTGAAAGGAAACAGATGAAACTCCGATTAAGATAGCTAAAGAAGATATGAGGCGAAATGTAGGGAAGACCGTCGGGTTTGGAAAACCCATCAATTCCGAAGTGAGTTGAGTTAGTGGATAAGACAAGAACGTAGACACTTGTGGATAAGTTGTGAACAGATTCAAAAAATATGATTCCGAGTAGTCCAAGAGTTGTCCGACCATGATGATCCATGCATCCCCAGCTCAAACGTTCAGGTAGCCATTTTAAATAGAGATATACAGTATACCCAATCCTACATTCCAAGTTTTGCTAACGGGTAAGATTAAAACCAGGTCTCTAAATCTGAAGCTAAACAGGTAACACATTTAGATGGTACACCGAGAAACTGATGTGTAGTTTGTTACACGTGCGAACGAAGGTAACATAACTAGGAAATTGGAATCTTATAAACCAGAGCACAGCGTGCAAGAGTAGCTCAAAAGTATGCAAAATTTGAAGGCGTTACAGTTAACGTAATCAGCAGACAGATACAATCCTATGAAAGTGAGCATTCAGGAGGTTACTACTATGCTTCCTCGAGCTACAAAGCCTATCAAATCGCAAAGTTTCCTTCTTGCTTGGAAGGATGGGAAACACGCATTCTAAGCATTTAACAGCCGTCTAGATAGGAGTTAACATGAAACAACTCAAGGTGCACCACACTTTTCTAATTTACTAGTCTATCGTACTTCAACCACCGGGCTTGACAGTTATCAGATGTTTTGTTTAGACAACCAGGAATAGTAGTCTGATTTAGTCAAAGAACAGTGAAAAAACGCAACTTAAAAACCAGTCGATCAGCTGACATCAGGTGCTCGCGTGAACAATGCATAGACGGCAGCTAGGCTACAACATGACGGAGTACCCTAAGCTCAACTGATGAATCCTAGTAAGGGTCACCGGGCACTAGAACCGGTCACGCTGGTTTCAAAATACAGTGATTCTCCAAAACGAGGATCCATGGTGGGTCTACGGCGTTAACCCTCAGCCACCATACAGCATGCAGCGTGTTGAAGATAGTCTCCCAGAGGGGTCAGATGTCTCTTTTCCTAATCGTGGGTGTCTTTGAAAGACCACTGAATTAATTTGGTGATAATCAGTCCAGCCAAACAGACCAAATAGAGGCATTTAAAATGTCTCACGTACTGTAGACCGTAGACTTTTCCATTGGACTGCATGTACCAAAGCGGAGTATGAAAGTGTTAGCATACATATAATTCTATTGATGCTATCAGATTCATCTTCAAAGAAACCCCCTAGAGATTTTAGGATGTTTTCGTCATAGAACAAGGCCTCGTGGAGACTGACTAATAAGAACCGTATTGCAAAAATTATACAATCAATCTCCCCCTGGGACAAGTGACTGAGATCGGTTCCGTTAGCTTCTCATCATACTACTGGTGGAATGCGTCTTACTACCTTCACCTTTTTCAAGTTATCCATTCACACTGACGGTTCCTAAAAAAAACAAACCAAAGTATATATTTATGTGCACAAATAAGGCTCGAATTACAGATATCTTTAGGGAGTAGCCACTCCTGATCAATCCTAGAAAAACGCACTGAGAAGCGGGGCTTACTATAGTATCAAAACAGGGGACTTACATGGTATCGCAATCGGAGAAGAAATGTTAACCAAGTTCCCTAGCTGCCGCAACTGAGCCTCAAAGATTGCAGGCATGATTAACCGCAGAGAAGATGTGCTGTCAGCCTCCAATTCACCGGAATAGATGTTCTCGAGGTAAAATTGTCGGGTTGACCGGTCTGGAAAGCGGATAGAATAAAATAATGATAATCCTTAAGCTGTAACATGCTTTCGGTATCTTGCTGTCACGCCACTCGAAAGAAGCACGAGGGCTAAGATACTGTCAGGTTGCCCAAGCTTAGACAGGAGCAGTCGAGTTGCTGCGATTTAGTTCGAACCAAGGACCTTCCGGTTAGTAAGTTCGCACCCTAATCACCGAGCTATCTCGAGCTCAAAGGATCATTCAGCGCTCAGAATCAACCGAAGTAACCGCGCCGGTAGCATCACGACCACAGCACTTGGTAGAATAAATGGTAGAACAGAGGAACACCCGCGTAGCTCGAAACAGTCTGGTCACTATTCATAAACGATTGAGAAGTGTGTCCTTTGTATACACACACAACACTGGAGCACTTGTGTAGCCCCAAAGGAGGCTTTCTTCAGTAATAGATGTAACTGCACATACCAAGCTGACAGTGTGACTAGTTGACCGTACATCTTAACACTTCCTGCCTTTTAGACTGCCTTTTCCACTGTTGGAAAATCCCCATTTGTTCCAACGCCACTTACCCCTTTTCTTCACCCTTCAACTGGCCCACTGCGGCAAATCCATCTGTCAGTCACTGTTCCGTGTCTCAACTATCACCCAGTAAAGTAAAGCAAAACAACGGATGGTATTCGGGGCGCACTCCCTAAGTCCCGTCTACATGCAAATGACGATCAGACTGGTAGGTGGTATCGCCCATTATTATTATATGAAATTCGGGTTCTGAAATTGGCAGAACGAAACAGCTGCATGAGAAATGATCTATCTCCCAAGGAAGACTGTTAGGATATAAAAGACTGGTGCAAAAGGACTCACAGGGTACTTTACCCAACATTGTCTTGACAACAAACTCCATCACTTCCAGATCTACCGTGGGGTCGAACTTCCGAGCAAAGAACACTGGTTCGTCACTAGGTTGATATCCGAGACAACCACCGACACGAGCGCACAATTGCTGTTGTCCTCTCAAACCACGAAATGCAACTGGAGAGCACCCGCACCAATCAACCACTGATCCATATTTACATTCACAACCACGCGGTCGATCCCAGTGAGCGAAGCGCAGTGCGTGCGTGACAACCGAATCACAAAAATGAGTGTTCTGGGCCAGAGTGTGAAAGAACATCTGCAGGTGGAATCGGCAATTATCAATAGGTGGGAGCGGTTAAACAAAAGTGACGAAAAGGATACGCAAACTTTGTGCTAACTTCTACCGTTATGCCACACAAACCCACAGATACTGAGCTGCCAGGTCTTGAAACAGATAACACACACTTTTAGAAGGCCAGATAACCGGTTTCGAATCTCGTATGTAGTATAATCCTATAAAGAGAACGGATCGTAACGAACCTAGCGAAATCCGTATTGAACCCACAAAACGGGGTTCGGGGAAGGTAACGATAAGCGTTAAGTAAATTAGATTGGTACTTTACTATCCGGATTCACTAATAGGCAGTGTGTCAGTCAATGTGGATGTTGGTCACCGATGTGTAGGTGGGAAGAACAGAATCAGCGGCCACCATCATCATCATGGTGTTCTACAGTGGCTATAGTTGTCATGGTTTAGTCCGCCGATGATCTTGGAACTTAGGGCTGAGTAGCTACACATTGGAGGTAGATAAATAACCAGCCTAGTTCAGAAAGTCCTTCATCACAAAACTTAGAGAGCCAGTGAAACGAGCATCAGCGATCGATACGACTGGACAGCGTTATCCTTGTGACTATGAATAATCAGTCCGAAATTCATTGAGAAATAGGGTGAATTCACGAAACAATTGAGCGAACTGACAAGTGGAATCCAGCGTCTATCAGGAATGAATGAAGGAAGCACGAAGGCTGAGATACCGCCAGGTTGCCCGAGCCTAGACAGGGGAAGTCGAGATGCACAGGTAGGGTGCGAACCACGAACCTTCCGGTTAGTAAATTCGCGCTCTAGCCACTGAGCCATATCGCTCCCTATTAGGCATCAGTGAATGATCGACCGTGCTCCAGTCCCATTGATTCGCGCTACCTAGATACAGGTCGCAGTTTAAGAAGTTCGAAAAGCAGGAACAGTTGTTCCCTCCGCTAGAGTGACCATTTCAAGGGACCGACTAGAACTGGTCTCTTCTTTCCAGAAGTGTAAAACTCTACCAACGTCAGCAACCGAACATCTAATTTACCAGACTACAAAGACTCACCTCAACAGGCAGAAGACTGTACCGAAAATACTCCAACAGGTCGTTGAACAAAGCGTCTCGTGTAAACGCCACATATTCGACAAACGCTCGTGGCAAAATCATCCAATCAGAACCGCCATCAAGAATGAGTCCGGTAGGCAGGGGACGAGGACCAAGGTCCCACATGTACTGATCGCAACTGGCGAACATCCGATCGAAGCCCTGAGAAATGATGAACCTAATGGAAACCGAATGAGATATATATGAAGGATGAAGTAACGTAGGCGAAAAGTATAAACAAGCGGGAAAGTGAGAATGTTCAGAGAGCATCTGTGCCAACAGCGAAGGTAACATCCCCAGCAAACCGATTTAAGCCAAACGATTACTATATATATATATATATATATATATATATATCGAGACTTACCCACAACTAAAAAATATGGGCAATCGGATCAGAAAACGAAGCATATATTTCGCTGAGGAGTCGCTACTCTTGGCGCCAACCAATGCCATATCATGTTGCATAAAGTTACACGCCAATCATTAAATGCACAAACTCCACAGAAGAAACAACTGCAAACTGTTTCTGAACCTCCGAGAAAACGGTCAACTTCCCTTTGTAGAACAAAACTCGGAGTCAAAACTTCGAAATATAATTACAAAAATCAGGATTCAGTTGAACAGACATAGGTTCGATTCATGGATTCCCAGAAGTACTTACTGGGGCCTGTTTGGATTGGAATGCAAGAAGATCTTGCCTCGTTGTTGACTGAGATAGGCGATCAGTTGATTTTGTGGTCTAAGGGTACAAGAACGGGAGGAAATTGTGGAAGTGAAGGAATAGCAATAAAGTCGAGTCGACACAGGACACAACACCGTCGTTCACCGAAATTATCTGTGGGCAAACAAGCTTGCTAGAGAGTGGCTGTTAGGATTTGTCTGTGTTGGTAAAAGGTAGATAGCTATGCCATATAGGCATATACTGTAAATGGCTACTTACCTGACCGGCAGGTCGGCGCCACTGAGATTGATGAAAAAATCCCAATGCCACTTAGAACCCATATCGACAATGAGGTGATGCATGGCGCTAAGCATCATTAGTAGCAGATCCGTCCCACCCCAAGTTGGGACCCAACGCTTTTCCGTGACGTACACGTTATGTGGATAACGTTTGGACAAATGACGGACCCGTTGATAAAGGTAACTGGATCTCTGGATACAGGGGGATGAGAGAATGGAGGGAATATTAAAGCTCCTATTCACAGGTACGCGTTACTTAGTGAATGTTCTTAACTACAAAGGTCACCAGCAGTGTCTAATGGACCGAAATTCATTCACAACTTCGTCAAAGCAGCTGCTCATATATAATTCCTGCGTAGTCAACCCCCACACCAATAAGAACCAATTTTGGGTAGCAAGAAACTGGTTTTTGTGGAACAGACCTCCTAATTCATCCCACACTCGCCTGACTTTACCCTCCGTTTTTTCTGCGATATTTCAGTCGTCGTCAGAGGGCAAATATACTACCCTACACCTACATCAATTAATGATATGGACTGTTGGATCCACTACATAGAACGCAGTCACAATTATTTGAGATCCCTTGTTGAAATGCTGGATATTATTATTGTTATTATTATTATTATCGTCGTTGTGAGCATCACTGGTTTCGACTGCTCCTGTCTAGTCTTGGGAAACCCGATAGTATCTCAGCCTTCTTGCTTCCTTCGGGTGGTACGGCAGCTATGCACCGAAGGGGGGTTACGGCTGAATGATTATTGCTATCTTGATCTGTATGCACCATATAAGGTTACAGCGGTATAACATGAATGAGAAAAGGATCCGATGTTCGTTAAAAATCACCTTATCATTAGGCAAGGCTATTACACAAGGCAGCGGGAGCAACTAGAAAACGAGGTAAGTGCGAGATCACGTAATTACGGTGCGCGAAAGTTCTGACTGGTGGATGCAAAACGTCGAGCAGTCGGGCGAAGTTGTAACAAGCATCAAAGTGCTTGGTTAGTATGGTAGGCAAAAGTTTTAGACATATAATAAACCTAAACAAGCCACATTATGTTTCGTCTGATGCTCGCTCACTGGCGTCCGAAATGGTAGGAGCATACTGAACAGGGACGATAAGATGGATGTCGTTCGGCCTTGAAAATATAGCCGAGCTGCTGTTCTTGGAGAATTGTTTTGTGAGTGAGTATTTTTTATACTTTTATTCGGGTTATAGGCATGTTGGTATTTTTGTAAGCTGTCTCGATATAAGTCTTAGAATGAACTGGCGGGAATCTTAATATCTCTGTAGAAGTCTACGGATGACCTGACGTCGAGTCAAAGTGCCCCAAGGGATGTCTGAGTTCTGGCGTGCAATCAGACAGACAGGTGAGCCGTTGAGTTGTGGCTCTTAGGTTGTTCCCGTCTAAAATTGGTCAAGTTGGCAGTACCTCACCCTTCGTACCTCCTTCCAGTCGCACAGCAGCTATGCACTAAAGAGGTGTCACGGCTGAACCACTGTTATTATTATTATTATCCGAAGCGCTCAGTGCTCCTCAGGACATCGAGCCGTCCAGGCACCACTAGTCCTATCAGGTTATATAACGAACCTTATCCGGAAATGCGGAAAAAAGCTGCAGCGTCTTAACATGAGAACAGGATGGTAGCACTCCTCAAAGGTGGAATAGTGGTTTTATTGCGGGGAAGGTTGTTGTAAATCAAGCATGCAAACTAGAACCGGGTGAAACTCCGTCAGGGAAAACCCACCGCGTCTATATGAATGTAGTAGTAATGACGGGTGTAGAAGATCAGACGAAAAAGCCGCTTGATTTGGTACCAGCTTCGCCCGTGTAAAACCAACAAGTAGACGATTCGAACAGGCCGCACGACGTCGGGTGTAGTGATGGTGGACTGGCTCAAAGGATCTGAGCAGCAATGAAAAATGGCAAAGTAAGAGTGTATTGTTCAATCCGTAGTTGAGTTCCATATTAGAACAGTTTCAAAACCAGCCAACTTTTGGTCTTTTCTATTGTAAGATGAGTAACTCGTTTTCTTGATTTGCGGGAGAATTTTGACCAACATCTACAACACAAGAAAACATGGTCTCTGTCAACTTGTTGCAGCCAAGAATGATCTACAGTCAGGAACTGAGCCTCTCCACGAGAAAAATTTGCCTCACATTGCCTTCAATTACTGCTGACGAGGCTCAGACCATGCACCCGTGCGATGTAGATTCTTATTAGATTTTCCCGATGAACCTAAGAAACTGGACGTGTTCCAGAGAACTAGGGCCAACAAATCATCGTATTTTTACTTAGAAAAATGATCCCAACCTAACTGTTCCAACCAGGGAGCTATAAGCCACGCATTCATTGTAACACGGCCACCAGTTTCTTTAACACAGCATTCTCATGGGATGCAGAACCAGTTCATCCATCAACACATGTTCAAAACATACGATAGTTCGGATCTATGGAAGTTCACAATTTTTGGCTAATCCTGGCAACCACCATGATGCAGAAAAACAGGCATTCTGAATACAGATTAACGATTACGCAATGAGTAGGCATCCATTGACTGGAAATCGACATAAAAAAGAAGTTCGTACCTGGCTGCTTATGTAACGGAGGTGAGGATGCCGTATCAGTTACCTGGATAGCAACCTGGTTGCCACACAATGGAAATTGTAACCGCTGGATGGAGGTGTTTGCGTGTGCAGGAAGCAAGCAAGGAGAAGAACAGGCAGATGGTGGAAGCCATGACCCAGTTGAAGGTAGCTGCTGCCTGCATCCACACATCCTGCTGGCTGTTGTAAATGCGTAACGTACTCCTGACTGCTGACAAAGGTGCACGCAATCGGTGTCCAGCCTGGATTCGGTTAACATGAAAGAACTAAGGAGGTCCGTGTTGATGGCGTAACACCCGAGTATTACCGGCTGGCCACTGGGAGGTTCTGTCAAGATCAGTGAAAATCAATCAGAAATGAATATAAACTAGAAATGAAGACAAGTCTTACGATGACATGAGAGAAAAGTGTCAATTTTATATGAACTCATAGAACGATGTTAAAAAAGAAGCAAGTCCCCTCGAATTATACTGAAGAGTAGAACGGAGGAGGTCACATTATCTACTGGAGACAAAATGACGAAACCAGATAGTCCGTTTCTAATCACGCGTCACCACAACGACCAAAACTATCTCCGGAAGCAATGCGCGCTGACTGAGGAATCGCAAGCTAATTGGTTAACAAAACTATGGTTGTGAACCTGAGAAACCTTTCAACCAACGTTCAAGCTGAATGGATGAGGTTGGATAAACTACTACTGGAAGCACAACCTCATCTACACAGGCCAGTTTACGCAAATGCGTGCTCGCGTACGTGCCGTATTAACACTTTATTAACTTCACATGTGAAGATCTACTCAGGATGGTTGGAGAGTACCTGACAGTTAGGTAATATGAGCACCAACCGGCTAGAATTCTTTCCTATGAGGATTATTTGGAAACTACTACGTCAAAGGCCACCTCCGATTCACATGAAAAGTCAACTTGGATGCGGCTTAAACATAATCTCTTATCGATAAGAACTAGAGGGCGACAAATCAAATTAAACCGCTCAGCTGTAGCACCATTTCGGCGCCTAGGTAGCATACCAACGGAAGGAGGTACGAGGGCTGGGATACTACCACGTTACCCAAGCCTAGAGAGGATCAGTCGAGATGTTGAGGTTGCCACGGAGGACAGCAGTGTACAACGGCCTTCTCTAGTCCACAACAGAACGACGGAAGCTAATTTTTCATGCCGCCAAATGAGTGCGAAGTAGCAGAAACGACACTAATCGGATTCACCCGAATGAGGATACATCGCGGCTGATAAAATTCACAGCATGTTGAAGCGCTCTAATCCTCTACCACTGAAACGGTCCACTAAAAGTCAACGTAAATGGGACACCAAATATTGGAACTTGACAATACTGAACCCACTTCAATGGCGTCTATGTGGCTGTGCGAACCGTCCGAAGAATTATCTCAATCGGCTTCCTCTTGTACAATAATTTAATGACGTTTCAGCAAAAGCCTGTTCGGGCTTGTTCAACAGCTCTAAAGTTTCGCCGCATGTTACGTCTAAATATTCGCTCAATCGATGGTTCAAGTGAATTTCCTTCCTCCAGGAAGAACCACTCTCCCAACTGGTACTGCCTGCGCAAACTTCAAAAGTGGTAGAATCCCAGTCTTTGTATACTGGTCCTCAAGTAGTCAACGGAAAATGTAAGCGGGGTAAAAAGGAGTGAATATCACTAAGACACCAGTGCATCCGAAGAAAGTCGGTTACGTCAGCTGAGTAAACACGTGGCAGATTAACTCCATCAAAAAAATCTAGGTACTTTTCGACAATTACACACATTTACAAATCAATTTGCTTTCACGGGAGACTTAACTGAATCACTCGTTTAGGATGTTCTTCATCTGAATGTGCTGCACAAGGCCGCATCATGTTTCAGTTGGTACGATATTTGAGATATCGCAGTCTGTTCTCACAGGGTTGCTGAAAACTCTTCGATAGCCCACGACCGGTTTCGCTCTTCTTTGGGATCAGCATGTAGGCGCAGTCCCCAAGTTTTCGTCAATCCTATGTTCTACCTAAACCCACGAAATTAGCGAAATACACTCATTTGTAACCAAATTTGGTTTCACGGGAGACTCAACTGAATCCCTCGTTTATGATATTTAATTAGGGTTCAAGTACAGCAAAAGGCTGACAAAAACTCAGGGACTGCTCCTACCTGATGAGTCCCAAGTTGGGCGAAACCGGTTGTGAGCTGCCGAAGAGTTTTCAGCAACCTTATGAGTAGTTTCCCTTATGAGAACATACTGCGATATCTCAAATATCGTACCAACTGAAATATGACGCGGCCTTTGTGCAGCACATTCAGTTGAAGAACATCGTAAACGAGAAATTCAGTGGAGTCTTCAGTGAAACCAAATTGATTTACAAATATGTGTAATTGTCGAAGTCAGTCCAATTTGGGTTCAAGTAGAACACAAGGTTGACGGAAACTCGGAGACTGCGCCCACCTGATGAGCCCCAAGAAAGAAACCGGCCGTGAACTATCGGAGAGTTTTCAGCAACCTTGTGAGTAGTTTCTTTCATTTAGGTACTTATTTCAAATCACATATCGGCCCCCGGAATCGGGACTGCGACTCCTGTATATTTGAAAAGCAAACAAATGTAAAGCAACTTTACTTCTGTGAGGACATTCAGTGCGCACGTCCAGAGGTTTCATGACAGTTCCGTTGCACATTACATTGATAAAATAATCTCTGCAATGAGTGGAGTTCGACCGGTTGAAAGCACTCAATGCATAGCGGTTTTTGTTGATACAAAGGAATGCAGTATCAGGGCGCGTGGGAAACGGTGAAAGCGACACTGGGACCCAATCGCCTAGGTTATTTTCGACTTTTCCAAAAAAGAGCCTGCGTACAAGCAAGACTGTGACGAACGTCTGCAAGGCAAGGGCACACCTGAATAGATGAAAGGGCAAACGACCCATTGAAGGGATGGTGGGGGAGCTGAAACACAAAGCAAATTAGACAATGAGGACGTGCTTGTTCATTCGGAGGGGATTGACGATAACTATAAGCATATTATGATCGCAGATGGTCCTGAATATTGTCTGCACCGGCAGGAGTCCTCGGTGCTTCGCCATTGAAAGCTCTTGGTTGGGATTGTTGGGTTATCTTTGCGTATCCTTTTGCACCTCATATTGTGTTACGTTATGTTGTCGCGTGTTGTATGCATTGCATTTGGTCGTGTCTTGTTGTATTTTGGTCAGTCCAAAAGGAAACTGCTACAAAATTGGGTGGGATCAAACCCAAACCTCATGCTGGCAGACAAGCCAATCAACGTGGTGGATAAATTGTATAAGCTCCGGTGAAGTTCTTGCAGATGAGATTACTTCCCTTCTCGGGAAGTTTTTGCCAACCTCCGACACTTATAGCGTCGACGCACATCAGTTTGTCCGTCAAAGTCAGAGTATTCAGCGCGGCAGTGCAATCCATACTGTTTTATGAATCAGAGACGCAGCTTCTATGCGCAGAGGACATACGGAAGATGCTAATGTTCGACCATCAGTGTCTCCGAATCATTGGTCGGGTCCAGTAAGAATAGTGGATTATTAATGCTGAGACATGCCAGATGGTCCTAGGAAGAAGGAGCTTTCATACGATAGATGAATTACTCATGCCACATGGGTCACGCTGGTTAGGACATGTACTCCGCAGACCATAAAACCGTCCGCTCGCAGAGCTCTATTCGCCCAGGCCTGTGTTGAGCGGAAACGACCAAGAAGTGAACAGTATATGACTTGGCAACAAAGTATGAAAGCACTAAGCAGTAAACTTAGTCGGGTCGACAACTGCCAACTCCCTGGATGGGGACCCCGGGACTCAACTCACCAATGGTTAGTGACACTGGCAGAAATGGCCCAATTGCGCAGTCAGTGGCGCTCGTTCATCAAAGTTACTCAATTCCTGAACTGACTGAACATGCCATTGCCTCCAAGGCTTGGTCGTATCTCTCTCCGGTTATCGAAACTGTAGCAGCTGCAACCGATGTGCTTATGGCACACGGTTTATAGTTGGTAAGTTGAATTTGAATTGAACAGTGAAATACCAGTGTCCTTCGCTGGTGAGCCAGCAATGGTGGCGGCGATGTTACTGGAAATAGCGGTGTTCGGAATGGTTGAAGACAAGACGGGTGCAACGTTCCTAGTTGTAAGGAAACGTACTTCTTCTGTTTCGAAGAACTAGCAGGAAAAAACCTCCGAGCAGTGGCGGTGTGCATTCTCTAGTCCTCTACGACCTGGCCCCGGTACCAGCCACGCCAGCGTGAGCACTATTCAATAAATCACCGCAATTAGCACTAATCCTCCCAAATCTGAACCGCAGCACCCTGATATGGTGAAGCCTTCTACTGACAGAAGGCTGAGAATCTGGGTGTACTATTTGTAGGCGGGCGAACCCATCGAATATCACACCGACCGGACAGATAGGTCGCGATGTGGCTACGGGCAAAAAGAATCATCGGGATACTAAGGAATACAATTAGCTCGGGAGCTCCGCTCCTTTGTTGGCGAAGCCTGTTAGTTGGATTGTAGATGTTTTATCACTAACCCACCCAATCCAGTCAACCATCAATAAAGATGCCCCGCGACTGGTATCGAGGCGCTTGCAACCAAATTGGCAAGTTCGGCGAACAGACCACACCTAAGGAGGGCGCGTGCTGATTGGTCAGCGGTTTGGCTAATCAGAACCGGATGAGGTTCTCGCTCTTCTGAGTGGTTCCGTGATTGCTCCATAAATAAGGTTGCAGAGGTCTTGATTTTTCCCACTTGGATTTATCTCAAGCCACCTTAACTTTCTATCTTCCATGGCGGGCGGAACAGCTGGCTATTTACCGGCATGGGAGGGGCGATACCAAGTTAACAGGTGACAAACGGAGCCCAGAGTATTAACCAAAGCAGGGCTGCTCCAGGCAAGTTTAAAGCAACAGTAGAAGCAAGTCAGGGTAGCCTAAAAAGGAAGCACTGAAATTGATTTGTTACGGTTCGCCAAATGACACAAGCCTCCAATGAGCTCATGTGGTTGTCACACTTGAATGAGGGGAGCGTTGACATGGGCCGATGATTAGGCATTCCGAGGCCATATTCCGTTTGCAGACTGCTCGCACTACTTGCCAGTGAACTTGGTGGAGAGGGCACTCGTGTATTGTAAATAATAACTGAATGGAAATTGGATTTGAGGTGACAATGACAGGCGAGTCTAAAGTCTTTGTGTACGTTACGCATACGCAAGATGAAAGACGCCCAGGATTGAGCCAACGGCGAGTGAGCTGATACGAGGTCAGCGGTATTCTAGAAAATGGTGCGTGTTGTCACTGAATGCGGGGCTGGGCGAAGGACCGCAGAAAAAATAATCCCATTCAACTCGGCACTGACGAGCTCACCTAGACTGCTGATGAAACTTTTGCAACCCAACTGCAAAGTTGGTGGGACGGAACGATATCCAGGGAAGTAAAGAGATTTGAAAACATTTTTCTTTTAACTGGGAGGCCTCCACCACTGGAACAAGTGATAGAAAATAAACCTTTCAAGGCCTGAATAGCATCCGGGGTTGCTAGAGTATAGGGGTTTCCGCTCATCGCAAAGGTAGATGGATATGTCTGACAAACTGGAGCACGGTAAGTGGACTAGGGTGATTGTAGACCGTATTGGGTGGTCAGTGCTTAACAAAAGGCTCAGGCAAGGTTGACCGTTAAGGTGTAAAAAATTCTAGGTTGTTTATGGCTTCAGTTCGATTTGATCGGCTGGATGATGCCAACTTTGCTGCTTCACCAGATCTGATGTTCTGGTTTCTGATTTTCCACAGCTCACATTTCTCTTGTCATATTTCAGGCAAGAAGCCTCTTGTTTTGCCCTCCCTCGCTTTGTTTTTGCCCGCCACCTTCAAATCCTAACGATCTGACCTTGCTCGATGTTCTCTTCGACAAAAGAGCTTCCCTGCTCGTGCCGGTTTGGTGACGACCACGTTTACATTGGATACAGCTCACCGCCTATGGCGCTGTCCTCTTTTCCCACCCAAAACCCCCTGTACTCACAGTCCCACCAGTCATACCTTTATTCTGACTGTAACCTTATGATCATGCCTGACGGCATGCCCCCACAAGTTGGGAATAAACATTATTATTATTATTATTATTACCTTTGTAAACAAAGCTATCAACAAAACCTTCAGAGGTTCTCTGAATTGTTCCAGGTATTTGGACACAAGGCGTCATTTAGAGAAGAAAATTGTATTTGCTAAGGGCCTCCAAAATGGGTGGGACCATTAGTCGAGGTTATATTTTGTCCCTGAGCAACGAGCCCGGACGGCACGTTTTCGGCTGGTGATCCGGAGGAGTTCGCTGGATACTTAGGTGTGTCTCGTGGAAGCACAGCTGTTGTGTAGGCACCAAAGGAAACATGGAGCAAGGTTTACATCAATAAGCCAACGGGTGCTTGGAATTTAGCCCTCCGTGGCTTCTCGAATTCCACAGTGACGTGAAAGTCGGAGGGAGGATGGAGAGCCGTGCGGAAGGGAACTGTTATTTAGGAAACCGAAGATTGCGAAGCGACGAGCTGAACTTCGTTAGCGATGTGCCGTTTGTTCGCAAAAATTAATGAGGATAGATGGGAGGTGGCTTCCTGTCATACTGGTTACGGACCGACTCTTGCTGTCAGCCCAGAAAGGAGAAGGCGCTCAAACATTCTGCAACAAATCCAGGGGCTGAAAGAATACGCAAGGTTTAGTCGATAGATGAGGCCCTGATGTGACCCGCAAAAGAAGGGCGGGACACCTAGAAAGCTCAATACGCTGAAGGCAGCTGGAGAGGACCATACCGACCCTGGTGGCGGAGCATGATAACGCCATCAAAACACATTATTATGTTGTCCTGCTCAGGGAGTTTTAGCTGCAAATATACAGGGTAATCTCTGGGGGGCTAGGGTCGGAAACCAGCAGCGGGGACGGTGGTACTGAACCTGATGCAAAAGCTACAGAAAGAGAGTACTTGGACTCAGGACTAGCACCGCAACAACTGAACCGTAAATGGTGGTCTATTAACTCTATTCAACCTGGCCAAATTCCTAACGAACTCCAAGAAAATCACCCGCACAAGGCTGACTGCGTAAGGAACGATACGCGGGCGCAGCCATTGTGAAAGGTGTTGATGGCTGGTTTTATCCCAATAAGGCTGCTTTCTGAAGTGCTGGAGCAGTTGTCCTGATGTGGTCTGAATGATCATCATGGACTCCGGCCGAAGTTAACACAGCGCGATCACTTCTCCAATAGTGGCGGAAAAGTTTGAATACACTGGCATTCGTGCCTTCTTGGTGCGCAGTATCCAGAAAAAAATACTGAACCTGTATTTGCATTGAAGCTGGATGAGGGGCGTCAATTTTCACGGTTCACTTGTTGCCGTCCATGATGGAGATGTTAGCGTGTGAAGATTGATAGGCTGCAACATGTGTGATTGCCCCACTTCCACCCACTGCTTAGCAAAAGCAGTTGATATCAGTCATGCCTTCATCCTGACAGTGTCATTATGATCATGCCTGACGGTATGTCACCTACCACTTAGGGATAAACATGATTATAAATATTCAGACAGCACTCCAGACAGGCCGTCTGACTGCCGCCTGGAGAAGTATTGGCTTCAGTCATAAAACGTGGTAGTATGGTCAGAACCGACTAGTAGTTATTCTTGAAAAATTATTTGAGTGAAGTGCCGGTACGTCTTGGAAGCGCACCGGGAGTCCTGCGAACAACTGGGCTATTTTCGGACCGCTGGCGGGGTTTCATTTAGCACTATATGTGTTGGCGTTGAACGCGTGCTTACGAGTTTATCGACACTTCTGATCAATGCTTTAATTTCCGTGTCACGAGTGGGTTCCAATGTGCCAAGGCGAAACAAGCTTTTTTTGTACATTGCGAACTTGTGGCCATAGACACATTGAGGTGGCCAACTCTGAATGAGCGCAATCCTTATCGCCTTTCTTCGCTACTATCAGCTGCCCTCCAGCTCGAACTTTGGAGCCAGTGGTTTCGAGAAAGGGCGCGTGGATGGTTTTCTGGGAGTTGGAGGGCAAGTTAGCCAAGGACATTTTTAGCTGTGCGGAGATTGCATTCTTGATTTGGCTGATCACTAAGTAACGGGGTACTCACAAGCCAACAGGAGAGCGAAGGAAGTGATGTACGTGGATAGAGCGTGATTACTGAGGGATACCTGCAAGCCACCTCTCACAATGACAGATCATGAAACGAAAGACACGTCTGCTCTGGCTCAGCTTCATTAGAGCAGCAAGTTTAGAGCTAGGTTCCTCATGAATGACAATGGTGTTCTGCGTACCGTGTTGAAAAATCTGTATAGGTGTGATGACATGTCATCTTTAAATTTACAAGTAATGAAGTTGAAGCCAATAAGGAAACAATTGTTCGGTATTAGTGATTTACGACTCTGCACTTCAGAGAAAGGCAACAATCTTTCGAGAGGGTGCGGAACATGTGGGGGCAACAGAAGCAAAACAAGGTGGAATGAGGCCGGGTTACAGGACGGGTGCTTTGCCTGAGGAGGCGAAGTCGTATGCCTCCGATATCTGAAATATCGTCACAACCGGAATCGGTAAAATATTGTCGATTGCTGTCATGCTAGGTGGCACTAAACTTAGCGTTGCTCTGGAAACTGTAGAATTAGGTAACGCTGGGCTGATCCTGGCAGTAGAAGTTGCGAGGTATGCTCGACGGTTGTTTCGAAGGAGTATTTGAGGCAATCAGGTCACTCGAGTGGACGCAGGATAGAACCTTGGTGTTAAACGGATGCCCAATAATCGGAAGGGTAACGTAGGGGAAGCGTGCGCTCCGGTCAGCAACGAGGTCCGGCACTTCGTTCACAGTCTGTATTAGAGGTGACGCACCCACGACAGATCCCCAAGGAGCAGGCATAATTCGTCACACATCGTATGCGTAGCAGATCCGGAACGGACGCTGTCATTTGAAGATGTCGCGTAATTGGTGGAGGTGTTGGGCTAGGACTGCGGAGCCTTGGACAATGGAAGCGTGACACCCTTAGTGGAGAATAATCCCTGCTCTACTTCCTCGGCGCTGAAGATCAACACTTTGCCATAAATCTAGAGGCTCGAACAAAGGGTGGTGCTGCCGTGTTTGCTTTGATGCAGGGTGGTCCTTTGAAGGGCGAGAGGATAATTAGTCTGCCAAAAGAACAGCCGATTCCAGTAAAGTACTGTGTGGTCGCTTCGGTCGAGGTGGTTGAGGGTTTTCATTTCATCAAGCACTGGTGTTCGTTAGCCAGGACTAGGTAAAGACCGAGGAATGCCAGCTGAGACGCAACTGCACTGGAAGGAAATGTGTGTTATTTGCTAGCGGAGATGACAAACTTCAAGAGGACGCAGACCGAACCGAAGGTGGAGCTGTTGTGGTGCACCAAGTGATTGCTGGGTTAAAATAAGTCGTTGGGAGTTGGGAGTATGGGAGCGAAATAGGAATAAGGAATAAGATGGAAGACTGCGTCATTTTCTGGCGCTGCTACTTATGAGTGACATGAAAGCCCCAAAGATAATCTGTCACCCTGTCGCAGTTTGAGGGTCGATCGTAGCAACCTAATGAGGTATTGAGGGACTGAAGCGGGTGCGGAGCGTATGGGGAGCGTATACAGGCCTCCAAATTGCCTTTTAAATGCACCAAAGATGAACAAATTTACAGGAGCTCAAATCTTATGTAGACCAGGCTCCAGCGAACAGGATAAGTTGAGATTCGCGTTCGTTCCTGAAGAGTTTGCAGGGTTTTCACAAGACGAAGTGTGGATGCGAAACAGCGGGTGCGATATAATAGTGTACTAAGCAACGTAGGTCATGGCACACAAGGGAACATGAGTTTGTTGAGGTTGAATAACAGTGTTACGATAGTCCCGCCGCTCAGCTACAGGTTACAGTTTCACTTGGTCTGCAGGGGACCCTTAAAAGCGCAGAAGATTGAGTAAGTGGAATGTTGCTCGTATTTGAGGCATCTTGGTCTTGAATGAAGGAAACCATTGACTTAACTAAGGAAGAGGAATGAGGGCATTCGGGTGCTTGCGGTGAGTGAGGATAAGCTGAAAAGTTGATGCACTCCCGATAATCGAGAGTTTTTCCTCACCTATTGGGTGGTCACTCCCCGAGAAAAATCGCTGTGAATTGAAGTATAGTTACGTGGACGCAAAGTTATCACGAGAAAACGTAAAGCCTCCCCAAACCTCTACTTTCTGAATTCCACAGGACACTCCGCATCGGATCATGGTCTCGTCAAAGTTCTGTGTGTCCACTGGCGTGCTTTGTGCGACGCCAAAAGTTGAGGCATTTTGATGTCTGATATGCGACTGGGCACGGTGCCTGCTGAGTATCACCTGCTCCCGGAAACCTACGTCCTTCAGTAGGCGCTAGGTTTTTGATGTAAACCAAGTGGATAGGCCGACATTGGATCACCATTCTGTGCGTCATTTCCGACTGATTTACTGACAGACCAAGATTCAGTTTTGAAACTGGATGTAGCTTCGGCGCGTCGGATCAAGTGGACTTTCTGCAGCGGGACTGACCAAAGTCGTTCCACAGAGCGTTTGGAGGCAGCATGTCACTGCACCAACCAGCTACCACGCAGACCAACGACCATCCCTTCTGGATTTGGTTATCACCAACGAAAGACAAATCGTCGATCAGGTGACAATTAATGCGCCACTGGGCCAAAGTGACCACTGTGTGCTTACCTTTAATTTCATCTGCTACTGGGCCAGAAATCCCGAGCCTCAAGCGTGGATTCAAAACTTCCGCCATGCAGAGTTCTCAGGAATGCGCATCCTCCCTAAACAAGTTAAACTGGGATCAATTTCAGTGGGAGGCTTATATAGGACCAGTGTCCAGAAAGTTCACGAGGTTGACGCGATGTCCGTTCAAAAAAACCGTCATGCAGTAGGATGGATCGCAATTTACTTGAAAGAATTAGGTGTCTTCTGGAAAAGAGGTCTCAACTATCTTTCAAAAAGTTGACTACTGGAGACACAGAAGATGAGCTGGCTCTTCGTAAAATGCGGAACCGTTGTAAATCAGAAATCCGCCACTGGAACATACGAAAACAGGCCACCATTCTGGATCTCGCCCGGAAAAACAGAAATGTGCTGTTTAAGTAAAGGAGACATCGCTGCACAAATAAGCCATCCGCATTCTCCTTGAGGGCAAGAAACGGGAGCCCACGGGTGACCTCAGAGTGGTATCTGGGGTCTACAGCGAACACTATGCAGGTCTATATTCAGCCCAAGTGTCCTCGTCACATCCAACATTGTGGAGGCGCAGCTACGAACGGCCTCTAACCGACTCAGCCTTCACGGTGGAGGACATTCACCAACCCTTACAAAAGGTCAGCCAGTCCTGCGCATGGGGGCCCGAAGGGGTCGATTCGAGGATCCTGAAGAAAACGTCGTTCACACTTACAAAGTCTCTCTACCTGGTGTTGCTTCGGTAGCTCGACGAAGCCCACCTCCCCTCTGCTTGGAAGACAGCGATTGGCACGCCAATCTACAAAACTGGTGTCCGGCTATCGCCTGGCAGCTACAGGCCTATAAGCCTCACTAGCGCGCCATGAAATGTGATGGGACGCGTTCTGAAGCGAGCCATCCTAGATCACCTCGCTTCCAACAACTTGATATCTCCAGTTCAACACGGAGTTCCCCCAAATCGTTCCTGTCTGCGAACGTACTCACATTTATCGACAGCTTAACCCAAGCCAAGACCGAGGGACTCATATCGGATGCCATATTTTTCGACTTCTCAAAAGCATTTGATCGAGTCTTACACGTCCCTCTGCTTCACAAACTCGAGTCTTACGGGATTCAAGGGAAAATCCTACACTGCATCAGCACTCCTATCAAACAGATCATTCTGAGTGAAAGTACGTTTTACCTACTCTTCTGCGGCGCCGGTCTCCATTGGTGCTCCTCGACGCTCCATTTTTGGGCCACCACTGTTTCTGATGTACGTCAACGACTTCCCAGATGTTCTTGCAAGTTCATATCTACTTTTGCTGACGACTTGAAGTCCTGGAGTTCCAAAGCCAGTGCCCTCTAAATGGATGTAGACGCTGCGAAGCTGTGGTCTTTGGTCTGACACATTCCTCTAAATGACGAAAAGTGCGTCCGTATGTCATTCGGAGGAGACTCAGCGAACGCCCGTATTACTCGCATGAGCTTCCAAATATTCTATTGGGCCTATTTCAGACAGCTTCTTGAATATGCCAACCAAGTTGTCTACTCAGAACGCACGGACGTAACCCTCATTGAGTGCGTCCAGCGAGCTGCTGCCAAGATGGTTGCCGGCCTTAAATCCGTGGACTATGAAAGGCATCCCGTGGTGCTTGATCTCTTTCCCCTGGAGTATCCTCGCCTCCGAGGAGACCCCATTCTTACGTATGCCCTGTTTAAACAAGGTTTGGCCAACAGATTTTTCACCGTTGACCCAGCAAACACACGTCGGGGACGTGGTAAAAAGATTTTCAAGCTCAGAGCGCACACTTTCATTGGGCTTCTGCGTGGAATAGCCTTCGTATGACGGCTTCCCACGCTCATTCTAGAACGCAGTTCAAATCATCATTAGACAATTCTATGCGAGCCTTCGGGCTGGCAAGCGCGAGCGAGCGCGGTACGTTCGAAATTGGTTTCGTTTTTCCCTCGTGCTAATTCGTGAAAGAATTCTTTCACTATTCAAACTATTTACAGAGTTTATACGTGTTATTTGTTGAATTTTCTCACACCAACATAACATTTACGTTATAATCCCTGTTACTTTGCACCAAGTTCCTACTCTGCATCTAATCGCACTCATGTCACTAGTCAATGCAGGCTGCACTCTGCAGTCATCGATGGTCCACAACAGATGTGGGCGAAATAGCTGTCCATCGAACGTGAGACGGGGTATGCAATGCCACACCTGCAAGGCCTGGTGACACTTTAAATGCACGGGTTTACAGGACGACCAGGTAAGCCAACCGGCTAACTCTCCTGACCCGTTTGTATGCGCCAGCTGCCTCCACATTAAGGTGCAATGCATTCCCAAACTAAGAACTTACCTTGAAACTGCTGCCGCCTTACTTAATACCCAACTACCCCTGACCTCCTCACGAATCGGGTCCAGGCGCGTTTGAGTTTAGCGACGACACAGTTAGTGGGCAAGTAAAGATCCTGTTATCATTTCTTCCTATCCTCTTGACTCGCTTTAAGCTAATGTAGGACTTAAATGCCTACTTGATCTAAATGTGCTGTGTTACTGGCTTGGTTGTTTTTTTTTTTTTTTCTTCTTTTCCCAGACATCTTACACCTCGTTCTAGTATAGTCCCTACCCGGATTACTCTATCAGCTCTGTCTAGTGACTGGTGCCCTCAGCCTAACTCTAACTGACAAGAACCAAACCAGAGTCAGCTTGTTTTCTTCATTACCAGAGCGCATTCTGCGCCTATATATATCCATCTGATGATTTACTGCACCATACACTCTCACACAACATCGCGGTAAGCTTCTGCTCGACGTGATAGCTCACATCAGCGCTCCGACGCCGTTTAGCCATGGTGCAATCGCTGTGAATATCACTATTCCACTCCTACTGTCTCATTGGCAGCTGTCAGTTCACTTCTCCTCCGCGACTTGCCTCTACCAGCGTCTGTATGCCGTTTGTCTGCTCGAATTGACTGAGCTGTCTTTACTGGCCTTGCTTTCCCCGATCAGAAAAAAATTGGTAGCTGGAGTATTTTTAATGCACAAACCGCATTTATGACTGCTTGGTTGGTTTTCCACCTTGCAGATCTGGTAGCATGCACGAGGGATGAAAACCTCCTGTGGTGGACGGGTACGCCCTGGGAGGTCGCTCTGTTACGTTGCACCATGGTGCGTTCGTATACCCGTCACCCCTCCAGTAGCACGGGTGCATCGCCCATCGCCGGTGGTTCTGAGCCTGGCCTTTAAATTCAGAAATCAAAAAAAGTACCGCTGACTTGTGTTTGTTGCTGTTGGTGCTGGGCTCGCCTCGGTTGAGTTTTGTATCTGGCAACGCCATAAACCACAGATGAAGAAAAAAATTGACTCTCATCTGTAAAAAAAACAATAAAAAATACACCTGGAATAGCCTGAAGATAATCTGCAATGCCCATGGCTTACATCGACGAGCATAGCTGTATCTGCCTTCATCAGAACAGAGGCTACACCGCACCAAAGCCCACTCCGTCAACCAAACAAAGAACACATCTACCTGCTCCCAGTGGTAGACATGAAAGTCTCCATCATTGCACCACTTACAGATTAAAGCATAGCAGTGCTTCGGGGACTGGTGACTATTTCTCTTTCTCTCCTGGTACTGTCCAACCCATGTAATAAATAACAGATCAACCAGTTATCTCGAAAGTTCACTCCCGTCCGCCCTTATACATCTGATTTCCACACCACCACTTTGCATGCTTATATCGGCCTTTACTAGATCCCTTGTAATTTAATATCGTTTGTTAGCAAACCCACCCCAGTCGCTAGTCTATATCCTATTCCATACAATCACTTGTCATCACCCTAATCGCGTCAGACGTCAAGTTTTTCTTTCAATGTATATTAATGCACATTACCCCATTTGTTGTCTTTTCAAACTCACCATGCTTTACTAATTTCATCCCACCCCTCATCTTCCCAAGCTTCGAACTTCGGCAATGCCTGGTTTGGAGGACCTGGTTGGCTGTTACCCACTCCACCTGGCCGGTGATGTTCAACCACAGGATCCCAAAGAACCCTGCGATTCCATATCGGCTTCGCTCCACCTTGTTTCCTCGACCAGCCTGAAATGAATCCCGCTGCCCAAGAACTGCACACCCCAGCCCACTCACCTTAAATGTGACGTCCGTTACGGGGCTGTCAAAAACTGAAGCATGTCAGGCCAATGATGGCACGGCACTGCCATACCCAGTTCGATAGCACTCCCGCAACTATTCCATTCCTTCTCTCGACCGTGCCCTCGCCCTCGTTCCATTAACTGCAAATACGACGAACTCCCAATCGACCCCAGCTGACTCCATGACACATTCATTCCAACCTGCTGAACTGTTGGTTGAAATTTAACCATCTCTGTGTTACTGTGCTTCCCACCAAATCCAATAACTTTCTATACAGTTCGCGTTCCGGCTCGTGTGTTGCCACCATCTCTCTCTTCAAAGAACTATTATGCCCGCCTCCACAACAGCGACACCAGTGAGTCACTACAGTTTAACTGTATACCATGTCTCTGAGATCCCTGCTACCATTTACCCGCTTTGCTGGTCCCTCCATTTCATCATCCCCACTTACTTTGTGACTGGCCACGAGCCCAATAGTCCAAGGCCGCGAGGCCCAGCGGTTGTTTTTGGCTTCAGTTCAATTTGATCGGCTGGATGATGCCAACTTTGCTGCTTCACCAGATCTGATGTTCTGGTTTCTGATTTTCCACAGCTTACATTTCTCTTGTCATATTTCAGGCAAGAAGCCTCTTGTTTTGCCCTCCCTCTTTGTTTTTTTGCCCGCCACCTTCAAATCCTAACGATCTGACCTTTGATGTTCTCTTCTTCACAAAAGCTCCCTGCTCTTGCCGGTTTAGTGACGACCACGCCTACATTGGATACAGCTCACCGCCTATGGCGCTGTCCTCTTTTCCCACCCAAAACCCTGTACTCACAGTCCCACCAGTCATACCTTTATTCTGACTGTAACCTTATGATCATGCCTGACGGCATGCCCAAGTTGGAATAAATATTATTATTATTATTATTATTAAGGAAAAAGCCATAAAAACAAGACCAATTCCTCACTACCAATCACACAGACCAGTGTGGTGCTCCTCGTTAATCGATGTACTCAGACGAAACTCGAGCTTCTCTCTAAGCTCTGACAGACGCAAACACTAAAAATGCAGCGATCTGGACGAAAGTTGGCAAGGAACTTTCCTCGCTGAACGAGTACCTTGCACTATCCACCACCTGGTCTGCTGGCTGCGAAAAAGTTATCCAGCTCTCCGATGCGGCAATAAAGACCGCCGGCGTCTCTGTGGACAGACGCGGGGAGGCAGACTGATAATCTGGGGATCATTCTCTAGAAAGTCACGCCAACGAAGCAGGCACAATCGCTCCTTGCAGTGTCCTCTCAAAGCCTGACCACGAATCGCTTCACGCAGACTGGTTACGCCAGAAGGGAAGCAAGCGAACACTCAGGCTTCTCGTTACCCTTTTTCCTCGCCGTCGGCCGTACAGAAGATTTTGGGTCGGGCTGTCAGCGTCCAAAAGGCAAATCCAACGATCAGGCGTCTATCTGAGGATCGCCCTCTAGACGCGCGGAAGCCAGGCCACAGCAGTTCTAGGGAAGATGCGGAAAAACTTCCGAATGGCGCCATTCGGCCGATCCCAAACTTAAGGCCAAACCGTTGTAGTTATAGCCCCTTGTGCTCCTGAAAGCACGCCGAGGCAAACGACCGCGACTCCGGACAGCAGTTTCTACTCAACCACCGCGGACCCCTCGAATTCTATAGGCAGTGACGCTCTGGAGGAGGCAAGTCTCACGTGGACGGAGCGCCCAAAGTACGTACAGTTATCAGCACTTCTTTCCGTAACAGACGTCAAAGGTGCAACAGTGAACTCCACACCCAAGCTACAACCGAGCTGGATTGGGTCAGACGAGCGGAGTCAAGTGGTGAAGCCTACCGGCAAACCAACCATGCGCTGACGTCGACATCGGGGAATGCTGCGAGAACCGTACATCCACTGAGGCTGTGAAATTGCCAATCTCTAGCTCCACTCCGTCTAAAGTAGCCTCTTTGATTGTGGACACAACTGTGCCCAGGACCATGACAATCAAAGCCTCAAGCCTGACCACGGCGAGCCGAACAGTCCCTCATACACCCAGTTGGCCACGCTGATCGCGGGTGACTCGGATGACCACACAGGCGCGAAAGAAAGGCGACTGCGGCCAAACAAGCCATATACAACTCGCCAAATCAGAAAACTGCTGGCTGGCTTCAAGGTGCAGTCCTCTGAGAAAACCAGCCTCATGGGAGCACCACCAAAAGAACTACCCGGTGCTGCCACCCAGCGCTCAAAGCATCACAGAGGCACCTTTCCGACCAAACCGCGCCAAAATGCCCAAGAAGCCAAACAGACGCAAGATCGCCCCAGCAACAGCAAACCTGGCCGTCCAAAGACGTTAATGAAGGGCTAGTAGCAATGGTCGAAATTTTCGCCCACGGGGAAAAAACTTCGTCCACCAAAGCTAATAGCCCGCGCAAACCGGGCTCCCACAGGGCGAACCCTGCAAATGAAAAGCAACCCACGAAACCACCAATCGAGGGAGCAGACAAATATGCCTCAGAGGTCCCTTCGGAGCCCTCGACTCAAACCCGACGTGCAGCTATTAAGCCTGCTAACCTCCCTGGTTACACAACTCTCGGCTCCTCACCCGGAGGCAGCAGAGACAGTGTTGAAATGCTTGTCCACAAACTGTCTTAGCCTCTTCAACAAACTTTGTGATATTAAACAGTCAGTTTGTCTTGAACAGCCGTCCATTATCGCACTCACAGAGACCTGGCTCACACCAGATGTCTCTGACGCGGAGATCTCAATAGACGGCTACTCTATTTTCGAGCTGACTCAAAACGAGGGAGAGCTGGTGGGGTTGCTTTATACTTATGCGGCCCTGCCAATCCCGATTGTCCTCTCTGATACCACTCCTGCACCTTTTGTGATGCACTGTGGCTTCAAGTCCCGCTGCGCGGGTCCGTTCTCTCCTTCTCGGTGTGGTCTACCGTAGCCCTCGAGTCCTCCGGAAGATGACCACTTCCTCATACGAACCCTTGGGCAACTCTCCTCCAGCTACCACTTCACTCATCTCCTGCTGGTAGGTGACTTCAACGCTCCAAAGCCCCCTGGACGGAGCTCCAGTGCGTCGGATCAAGTGGACCCTTTGCGCGTTGACCGAAGTCGTTCAACAGAGCGCTTGGACTCAACATGTCGTTGCACCCACCAGATACCGCGCGGGCCAACAACCGTCCCTCCTGGATTTGGTCATCACCAAAAAGACATTTCGTTGATCAGGTGACAATTAACGCTCCACTGGGACATAGCGACCACTGTGTGCTCACCTTTGATTTCATCTGCTATTGGGCCAGAAATCCCGAACCCCAAACGTGGATTCGAAACTTCTGCCGTGCAGACTTTTCGGGAATGCGCATCTTAACCAAGTTAAACTGGGGCCAGCCTCAGTGGAAGACTTATATAGGACTATTGTCCAGAAAGTTCACGAGGCTGACGCGATGTTCGTCCCAAAAAACCAGCACGCAGTCGGACGAGCCGTAAACCCAAAAGAATCCGGCGTCTTCTGGAAAAGAGGTCACAACTATTTCTCAAAAGTTGACTACAGGAGACACAGAAGATGAGCTGGCATTTCGTAAAATGCGGAACCGCTGTAAATCGGAAATCCGCCAATGGAACATACGAAAACAAGCCACCATTCTAGACCTCGAAGGAAGAACAGAAATGTGCTGTTCAAATACATGCGGCATCGCCGAAGAAACAAACCATCCGCGTTCTCCCTGAGGGACAGGAACGGGGAACCCACGAGTGACCCAATAGTGGTATCTGAGTTCTACAGAGATCACTATGCAGGTCTGTATTCAGTCCCAGCGTCCTCGTCACATCCAACGTTGTCAAGGCGTACCTACGAACGGCCTCTAACCGACTTGGTATTCACGGTGGAGGACATTCGTCAACTCCTGCACAAGATCAACCCATTCTGCGCGTTGGGCCCCGACGAAGTCCACCCAAGGATCCTGAAGGAAACGTCGTACACACTGGCAACTCATTTCCATCTGCTGTTTCGTCAGTCGCTTGACGAAGGCCACCTTCCCTCTGTTTGGAAGGAAGCGATTGTCACGCCAATCTACAAAACTGGTGACCGACTATCGCCTGGCAGCTACAGGCCTATAAGCCTCACTAGCGTGCCATGCAAGGTGATGGAACGCATTCTGAAGCGAGCCATTCTAGATCACCTTACTTCCAACAACTTGATTTCTCAAGCTCAACACGGATTTCTCCCAAACCGTTCCTGCGTGACGAACATGCTCGTATTTATGGACAGCTTAACCCAAGCCAAGGACGAGGGACTCATATCGGATGCCATATTTTTCGACTTTTCAAAAGCATTTGATCGAGTCCCACACGTCCCTGCTCCACAAACTCGAGTCTTACGGGATTCAAGGGAAAATCCTACACTGGATCAAGGCATTCCTATCAGACAGATCATTCCGAGTGAAAGTAGGCTCGACCTACTCTTCTGCGGCGCCGGTCTCCATTGGAGTTCCTCAGGGCTCCGTTTTGGGACCTTTGCTGTTTCTGATATACGTCAATGACCTTCCAGATGTTCTTTCAAGTCCATGTCTATTTTTGCGGACGACTTGAAATCGTGGAGTTCCAATGCCAGTGCCCTCCAAATTGATGTAGACGCCGCAAAGCAGTGGTCGTTGGACTGGCACCTTCCTCTGAATGACGAAAAGTGCGTCCATATGTCATTTGGAGAGACTCAGCGAACTCCTTTGTCATGCATGGTGAGAAAGGACCAGAAGACATCACGAGGATAGATGCCAAAAAGATTTGGGTATCTGGCTCTCTCCAAACCTGTCCTTCTCACTGCACCTTGAGAAATCGGCTCAGAAGGCATTCGCTGTTCTACGGATGATTCGGCGTACCTTCTCTCGTATTACTCGCACGGACTTCCAAATACTCTATGTCAGACCGCTCCTTGAATATGCCAACCCGGTTGTCTTCAGGACGCACGAAAGACGTAATCCTCATTGAGCGTGTCCAGCGAGCTGCTACGAAAATGGTTGCCGGTCTCAAGTCCATGGACTACGAAACGCGTCTCGTGGTGCTCGACCTCTTTCCCTTGAGTATCGTCGCCTCCGAGGGGACTTAATTCTTACTTACGCCCTGTTTGAACAAGGCTTGGCCAACAGGTTTTTCACCGTTGACCCAGCAAACACACGGCGGGGACACGGTAAGAAGATTTTAAGCTCAGAGCGCACACCTTCATTAGGCAAACTTTTTCTCATTTCGGGTAGTTGCTGCGTGGAATAACCTTCCTGAGACGGTTGTCCTCCCTCTAGAACTCAGTTCAAAACACTATTAGACACTTATTTACGCGAGTCCTCGCGCTGGCAAACATATTGCCCCGCGCTGAGAACTTAAAGAGCAGTGCTACACCTTTTTCACTTCCACCTTTCAGGTGAACGGCAGCAGCTGCTGAACGACAAAACAAAACTGACCCGTGAAACTTGGGCGAAACTCTCGATCATGTGTATCAATCCATGAATCCGTGAACTGACCGTAAACAGTTGACGGTGTTGACCTTGATGAACGTTAACTACCAGTGGGCGGTAATTTGGTATGTATAGACAATATGTAGGAACATATTTTAGGACCAGTATGCAGCAAATTAGTCATTAACCAATATTATGTCTAACTCTCGACCATACCCAAACATGCTCCAGCGTGCTCTATTATTGGGAGGCTCGCCTGTAACCGTGTCATCTGGATAACCAGTTTCAGTTGCAGCTATTGAAACACTCAGTCGAAAATTGCTGACACAGCACATTTGGCTGTAAGTCACCGTGTGTTACACAGAAAAACCTACCGGATTCACGCACTCTGTAACTGAAGTACAAGGTATTTCAGGCATTGTGGGACTGAGGGTGTGTGCGTACTCAACAAGTAAGAAAACGGTAGGCAGTTGGTCATTGCGTAACGTTCACATCTCCACACACCGATCCGTCAAAATACAGCTGGCGCTTGTACTTTTTTCGCAAGCAGTCCGGTTCCTGGAGTATGCAGCAGAACAACAAACGATGTAGCAGATTTGTAAGCCAAATAGAAACTGCTCCAGGAAAATTCCAACGATGGCGGGCATTGTATTCACCACTCTGTTGCGCCCAGAGGCCGAAATAACAGCAAAATAGCCACTCAAGAGACCTCAAAAGGGTGGGAGTGAATTTGGCTTCGGTGAACCTCTTTGGTTGCACAAAATCGTCTAAACATCAGAGGAGCAAAGCAAAAGTATTGTACCACGTGGCACTTCAAGGTGAGCGGAATCCTTAGGGGCTGTGGGAGCACCAAAAAAGTTGTGATGGCTGACAAGAGGCGAGTACAGGAGAAACGACTTGCATCATCACGGAAGACGCGCCGAAGAAAATCTTCGTATACGTCAATCGCAGATTGAACGACAAGGGCTAAATTCCGGACGTAACGACATAGAATATGCGGTCATCAGGAGCTGGACAAGCTGTTCGCGCAACACTTTTCTACGACATATTCTACGTATACTCATATTGGGGTGCATATGTCCGGCCCAGCGATAAAGGTATAGGGATAATCAGGCCATTTGAAAAATGTAAAAACTGTAGATTGCACAACGATAGAAGATGTATCTGCCTTTCGTTCATGGTCCTTAGAGCTCCACATTAATTGTCAAAAGAGAGCTTGTTGAGATTATGCGCTCACCTGGTATACACAGTACAAGTTGAAACTGGTTCCTGAGTATAGGGTACTGCGTTACAAGCCTGCCGAGAGCTGACAAAGACCATGAAATGAGGAAGCGCTACAAGGCAATTCACCTAGTGCTTTCTGACTGCAGTGACACCTTCAAACGGGATGGTCACTCCACATTGTTGCATGAAGTTCCACAGGTCCGAGCCAATGGATTTCTGCACATGCGGACAGTTTTCTTTGTCAAAAAACGGGAGTGGAGATTAAGAAACGACGGTACAATTTTGGAACCAAGATAAGTCGTTAGTGATATACTATTAAGGGTTATTTTCGTACTCGGACCGTCTACCTTGAATGTAGACTCGTCATTAGGCTTCGTGTGGTCAAGTTACCCGATATTCATGGTAAACATAAAAGCTACAGAGGAAGGTCGACTACTTTGTGCACAGACTAGAGTTGCGAAATGATCTCAGCAGGTATATTGGCTCATGCTGAGAAATGAATTTAAACAACTTGTTAGGTAGGTCTAATTGAATTGTAGTTAATTAAGGCAATCCGAATATTGGGTGTTTAATTGGTAGCCTAAATACAGGAGCTGCCCTTCAAACAAACGTATCAAAAATTGTAACTGTGGTCTATAAAATAAGGATGCCATGCAGCAGATTTAGTAACACTGCCCAGAGACCTCAAGCAACAGTTATGCTCAAACTGCTGGATGCGGTTACAGAATCAATGCCTTGTGGACAGTCGGCTAGTCGCATATCTACCAAAGCTTAGAAGAAGCAGCTACGGAGTGTACTTAATTCCAAATGCATACATTTGAGACGATGACTGGTAACCGATTGCTTACAGCATAGCAACGTTTCCGGAGAGGTAAACAAAAAATAAGCTCGCAATGCTGTGTTGACCAAAATCACGTTCACATTCAGATACCGACCTCCGAAGACTAACACGCAGCCTTCCAATGTGAAATAGAAGGTGGTGAAGATGACAAGCTTCTTTTTCTGATTTACACAACCTGGTGAATTCGAAACTCCAATGAGTCAGAAAATCAACAGGAAGGCAATGGAGCTCAATAGACTGACCACCAATGAATCAACTTATGTCCAAAAAGACTCCTAAGATGAAACCTCACTTTTCTTATATCCTCGTCTGTTCCAAAAGATTGATCTAGCCCTAAATTAGCTTGAGATAGTTCAGTGGATAAGGAGCAGACTTACTGAGCATTGTCAGTGGTTTAGACTCAACCCCGGCGTTTCAAATTCTCTAGCCTGGGTTTTAGCAGCCGAGCATTGTATTAGCACTTATTCTTCTTTCGGGTGGCATGACAGCCAGGCAACAGAAGGGTGTTACAACTAAACGTTTGTTCATTATTTTTAAAAGCTGGTCGACTTATGCTTTTGCAGGATTCATAAGATAAATATCGCTTCTCTTGTCAGCTCTATATGGCATCGGAACCAATGTGACCAAAAGATCCACCGCAAAGTGAGCCGAAAGATTCACTTACATCGAAAGGGACTTCAGCATAGCCATTTAGTAACAGGTAATTAAAGATCAACTCCTCATCGTGGCAGAAAATAGAACAAAGTCATAAGTGGAACACGGTGCACACAAAAAGTTCACTCCGCACAAAAAAAGCGGGCCCAGAATCACTTTGGAGAGAACGATTAGCAAAAGATCACCAACAACACAAGGAACATCCGAAAAGTCCATAGTTGTCAAGTTTTCTGTTAACTTTTGGTGAAAACTGTCTAACTATTTTTTGAGGACAGCCATTCTCTAATCATGTAGGCCCAAGTGTCCAAAACCAATCCAGATGCAATCTTACTTCATGTGGCGCTGCCGCTGTTGAAAGTACAGAATGTACTCAATGTGGAGAAGCACGTGGTGTTACAAACCCATAACACGCTCAAATAGAAAGATTTACGCCTTTTATCTTTTTTAAAACCGCAAAATAATTGGACCATGGACATGCAAAGCTGGCCTGGTATCCACCAATATAGTGACTTGTGCACCCATAACTCTACCCTCTTGAACTATGTCCCTACCTTGAAGCACCTTACGTGGAGCTTTAGGAGCCATACTAAATCACTAATTTCCCAGCTTTATCTTTATGGAGCGATCGACACGCGAAAAAATGCCCATTACGATCCAAAATACTGCTGGTTTCTGGACCTGATACAAATAAATGTAGCTGTATCTGGTGCACTAAGTACCCTGGATCTCTTATCTTTAGCAGCTTAGATTTCTGGAACAATGACTGCCGTAAGTTACAAATTAAACAAAGCAAGCCAAGAAACCAACACATGAGGACCAAATATCTCAAGCTAACATCTAGCCAACCTCTGACTTCTTAAACTGAACTTTGTCTATCCGTAACGCAGATCATTTAGCAAGATAGGTGAGCTTACGAGCTCTTGGACGAAGAACCAACCATACGAAAAAGTGCAATAATTTTCACTATTCAAAACTGAAACCGCTTTTTTGCAACAAGTCACAACCAATCAACTAGCACAGCACTCTGATAAAAGGAACCCTGGTGTACATCTAGTGCGCGGTCTGGCTAGAAAGGCCCCAGAATAAATTTCAAAAATTCTTTTTTTCAGGATTAGTCTTTGGGCACAAATGACTTAAGTAAACAACAGCAACCATTTGGTCAGCAAGCATCAAGTTCAACAACAGGAATTATTTAATCTATGAAGGTGGTGCTGTCACGCAATTCATAATAGACCAGTGTTTGACTAAGGAAAAGTTCACGATTACGCCGGTCTCGCGCCAAATCTACCTGGCCCTAGTAAGTGCGCAGTTCTAGACTTCTGCAGCGTAAATTCCACAGTCATTCATGTTAAACTCTACTGTCGCGCTTGCACAAAACCTTTCCTCCCACCTAAAAACGCCAAGAAGGTAATAACACGTGGAGCACCGTGGAGCCATAGTCAGAAAGCCTCGCAATTTTCACCAATGAAATATCCTCGATTCGGATCCCTTACTTGCGAGTGTTCTTATTGATAGCAGAGCTCAAATGTAAACAAACCCACCGAAATATACTTGAGAAGCCCTAAAGTCTGAATCTTGCAAGAGACCTCGGAGTAAAGGCAAAAACTTGAGAAGTATGAATCACCCAGATAATTGTGATGTGAGACCAGTGTGATACAAATCTACCAGATAGAAGTCCTCCTCCGGAAATAAGAATCAAGGCATCAATTGAAAGCAAAGCGTTTTGGATGCCGCTTCAACAAAACGGGAAGTCCCTTATCTACTCCATTTGCAGTTGTCATTTTCAAGTCATCTGACCGTCGTTATGGTGATGCAACTTAAGAGCATGATGATAGTAAAAGGTACCATAACCAGTTTAACTTCCCTACAATATGAGTTGAAAAAGACATCTTAATCACACACTCATAGTTTAATCCACTCGTATGATACCATTCCTCCAATGTAAGTAACGTATTCTGTCCAGTCATCGTCGTTCGTCAATCATCTCTATTCTAGTTTTCTACTTTTTGTCACAAGAAGTAGTCAAACCAACACCGTACTAGCCAGTTACCTTTTAAGAAGGCAAAAACTACTGTCTTATCGTTGGCAGTCACGTTTAGTCAAACATTGCCGGTTTAAAATAGGCTGCAGGATGCCGTGGTTTACCAGCTATTTGAGAACGGACAAGGTCGAAGCGGACCTATGAACTACAATCCAGTCTGACTCTTATAAAAGACCCTGCAAAAAGCGACCAAATACTCAGTAGACTCATATGCGCAACATTCTTCTGATCCCGATTGCCAACTTGATACACCTATTGCGTCAAGGTTGTGTATCAATGAATTGCAAGGAAAGTGTGTTCCAGACTACAGTGCGGTCTGTTTTGTTATGTGGATGCGAGACCGGACCTCCTCTGACAGCGAAACTGATGCGTCTTCAGATCTTTGGAACCATAGCTGTGTAGGTTGGTCGGAAAATCAGTGCCGAGACAGTTGAAGAGCTAGTGGTTGGTCAAACAACGAAGGCTTTCCATTGGAGAATGTGTCCAGCACCGGAAGCTGTGTTGGTTAGGCTATATATTGCGCATGCTGAACCGTCGTTAGCCGAAGACATTGCGGTTTTCCGTGCCCCATTTTTAGTGGCGGAAGCAGAGAAATAACCAAGCCTTGACATGGCGGATGGGTATGAGGGAGATTAGGAAAAATTTGGGTGATGTCGGTGCGACGTATCTTCGAGGATGGAGACTCGGCTATTACTACTGTGCTAGTGTGTGCCGTGTGACACGCCTGACTTTCTGTTATTGTGAATATACGAATGGTTTCGTAGTTTATGTCTTAGTTACTATGGATAGAAGCAACCCTTACGCACTTCAAAGTTTTCTTGAGGATGTCAAAATATTTTACCTAACAATTTTTCCTCGAGAGAAACCCTCTATCTACGATATAGATCTCCCCCAGATCACAGAGATTAGTCGTCATAATAAGTACGGTAGCTCAAGGTTGCTTCGTTTGTTTTTACAGACGTTTCATTCACCCGCTCGGAGGAAAGTTGGATCTGAAACGTCGATGAAACCAAACAAATGTCATGGTTTTGAAGAACTCAGACAACGTTCCATTTGGTTCAACAGTCCAAAGATTTGGCTACCAAGGTGTACACCCAAGGTGGCGACCTGTCAACTCCTCTCCTAATTTGGGACCCGGATATTACAACGCTGAACTCACTCAAAGGGCTAAAAGTGCAAATGCATTCACTTCACTATGGAAACGACATTATCACATGCAAAAGCAGGCGGATCTTGTAAAAGCATTTAGAAGCAAACAGACTCCCAGTGAAACGGTAACAATAACTCCTCAGTTATGATGATCGTGTTACCACTGATGCAGTCACTTATTATCCGATAATTGTCCCTACCAAAAAATTGCACGTCTTCGGAAAAGCAGCCTTATAACAGCTTGTATAATCGCACGCCTTTTTTCAAAATTATAGTCATTTGCCGCATCCAACTTCTGTGGAACTACCCTCATGAGCACAAGATTTCAGGATGTTTATTACACTAAAACAAGCAACCGTCTTGGAAAAACATTACGAACCTTCTTTGGTTCGCTTTACGAAGTTAGGTCCATGAGCGTGACATTAACCTTTTGCCGAAATTCATGTTCATAGACTGAGTGAGAACAATTTTGTACTGCGAATGCTGCGAAATCCTCCCAAGTTTTTTTTACCGAGAAAAGATTGCAAAATTTTCCTGAAGAGCTGGACGCCGAAGAGAGCGTTTGATTTAATACTGGTCTTTATGGAGATATTCATAAATATGGAGTTAAGCTTCCATCGATGACAAGGAATTAAGTTAGCTTTATCCTGATGGAACCGTTCATCGTTAGTTAAAATAGCTACACACGTGATAGTCAAAAGGCTTCTAAGCACAAGAACTTTTAGATTTTGATATTTTTAATATTTTAATATTTTAAAGGCCACGATATTTTCAGTGAAATAGCTAACCAGAACAAGTAAAATCCAAGACCGGGTGCATTAATAAGAAATAGACAACTTGATCAATCCTACCATTATACCTTTCCTCATCATAAATTTCCAACTTTTCTCATCACTTTAGTTCAGTTTGACAGCCATGAAGCACGTACGTGTACACATTCGCCGCAGCTTATGGCAGTTAGCAGTGTTGTTGTTACTGTAACGCTGGACTGCGTGCCTAACTAGTGTGCTGTTGAATCGCCAACCCAACATTTACCGGAGAAAGCAAGACAACACGATAGCTAAAAGTGTTTATTAGATAAGGCAATCCTTTAGTGTGGACGACCTGAAGATATCAACATAGGTGAATAAACACACATACGAACTAACTTGGCTTTAACGGGAGACTCACTTCAATCCTAGCCGAGTCTTTCGTTATCGATATTTTTCGACCAAACGCACCACATAGAAACCACCTCATGTTTTATTTGCATGAATTTTGAGGTACCTTCTCGATGGGACATTACTTAGTGCTGCTTAAAACTCCTCAGAAACCCCCTACCGGCTTTGTTCTTCTCAAGGCTTATCAGGTGGGTGCAGTCCCTGAGTCTCAGTTAGCATGAAACGTCTACCCGGACCTAGGTTTTACGAAATTTGCAAAATGCACTCACCTCAGTGAATCTCAACTGAATCTTTAGGTTAAGACATTCCTCAATATTTTCAGACATCAACGTGGCCTTTGTGTAGCACACTTAGTTGAAGAATGTCACAAAAGAGCGATTCAGTGTGCTATTAGTTGAGTTCTCCCTTAATACCTACTTAATTTACAATTGAGTGCCAATTGGGTGTAACGTCCGTTGAAGTAGAACACAGAGTTGACAGAAAATCGGGGACTGCGCCAATTCGACGATTCATGAGAAGGAAAAAACAGGTATGGGCTGCCGGACCTTTCAGCAAACTTACGTATCGCTTAGTCCGTCAATAAAACTTATAAAAGTAGTCCGCACGAGGACTGTATTAAGCCGAATACTACAAAATAAGCTGACAAGGTGGCGATTAGCTGCCTGTATCTGACACGGAAACAATTTCATTCTGTTTGTATATATAAATTCTTACAAAGTGGCCTTTCTCTGTGTAAACTTTATAACTAGCCTTATCAAGCAATTGCTTATCTAGGTCTCGAATATAGAAATCATTTCCTCAGCTTATTCTTCATCCTCCGCAACATGTATGATTTGTTGAATCATGTCAAGAACGCAACTAGTTTTTGATCTTTTGTGTGATTTATTGAGTCAAGCAGCACAAATACAGTAGTGCGCAAGAACTTTCATAAAAATTGGTTCATAAACTTCACAACAATCATTTTCTTCAAACCACATACTTTGATTCGAAGACGTAACTAAGTGACTTGAAACCTAGACCCCATTAGATTTGAGTGTGATTTACACCCCAGCGTGTTATAGTGGTCTGTTTGAAGCAACAACCAACCAATAACTTGGGAAAGATTGTGGTTTCTACATTACTTTGTGGATGACCAACTGAAATATGTCAACAGGTGGATTGAAAACATGCATTTGAGTAAAGCGATTCTTTTCAGCACTTCGTCTTCCGGTTGCTATCAGGTAACGAAATGCCGAAAAGTAGTCCTTTGCTCAAATGAGTGTTTCCATTGAGGAATATATTCCTGGGATGGGCTAAGATCGTTTTAACGAATGAGCAAATCAGTTGTTGGTAACCTAAAGACCAATGGATTCCATTTGGTCAGAAGTAAGGCGTCATGTTTTATAACTTTTGAAGGCTCATACATTTAAAGTTTCCCGTTTCTCCCACAACAACATTTCATTATATTCTTTCATACATCAGTAGACCTATCTCTCTACCTCTATTCAATTCAATTCAATTCAATTTATCAGCTATAAACCGTGTACCATAGGCACATTGGTTCCAGCTGCTACAGGTTCGATCACCGGAAAACGGGAATGTGGAACGTACAACGAAGCCTTAGAGGCGAAGGTATGTTCAGTTTGTTCGGAAATTGAGTAGCTACGCATTGAAGGCGACAGCTTTGATGCACAAGCGCCACTGACTGTGCGACTGGGCCATTTCTGCCAGTGTCGTTAACCACCGGTGATTTGAGTCCCGGGGTCCCCATCCAGGGAGGCGGAAGTTGCCCGCCCGACTAAGTTTACTGGTTAGCGCTTTCGTACTTCGTTGCCAGATCATACACTGTCCACCTCTTGGTCGCTTCCACTCAGCACAGAGCTGGGCGAAAAGAGCTCTGCGGGGCAGACGGTCTTCTGGCATGCGGGGTACATGTCCCAACCAGCGCAACCTATGAAGCGTGAGTAATTCATCTATCCCGGGAGAGTTCCTTCTTCCTAATACCATCTGCCTCTTTAATTATAATAAGCCAAGCATTGCTGCAATGTACGTTGTCACGTGGCTGCAAGTGAAACCGCCTTTTTTAGTTGGTCGGCCGTAATCAAACGATCAAGAACAAACAACAAATAACAGAACGAACGCCGATGGCTGTGATCTTGCACACTGCCGCTCAGTTCTTTAAAAGCAGTACTGTCGCAGCGATTAGCCCCTAGCTGAGTCATTTTTTCTCTTTTTTGCTTACACTTTTCGGTAACTGATAAGTTGTTGTCACTTTATTTAAATACCATAGGGTGAGACAACCAAGCCTGAATTGAGCGCGCTACGGATGAACTTTTCAAAAAAGCATTCCTTCACAAAACGTGGCCCGATCGATACGCTAGCCAAACGGTTCCCTGAGTCGCAAGTGGTAAGTGATTTTTCTGGGTCTACAAGGCAGTAACGATCGTTTCAAGGAAAATCCGGGGGTGGGAACCTACGGAATTGGTGGTAACCCTTACATTTACAAAGAATCAATGGACCGTCTACGGAAATCTGCCTCGTCCGTGGGAATGATGTCCTCTAACACTTCGGGCGAACGTTGCCTCCCAACCGCTGTACGTCTAACGAGTTCGAACTCCTCAATTATTGTTTTTTTTCGAATAGATATGTGCTCTTGGCCCAGGGACGTATAAGCACAAAGAATATTTGAATGAAATATTGAATAAACAGACGGGAAGTCGCGGACCATACGATCTGTTTACAGGCCCAAGATACAAGCAGTTGGTGAGTAAAACTCTGCACATCTAATCAGTGTATACGTATGTATTATGGTCACTAGTGGATGAATGCGCAAAGTTCGTAAACCACAGTCACTTGACGCCCATCCGCGTGTGGTACCATGTGAAGATCATAGAGGTCAGTTAGAACCTCAGTAAACACATCGAGGCCTGCCAACAGTCGCAAGCTAACACAAGCATGATGACGCAACAGCAATGAACACCATCATTCATTAATAAAGAAACCGGCATCGTCCGTCAATTCATTCCTTCCCCAAACAAACAACCAATTTTTCCAAACACATGCATATATATACATATACTCGTGTAATATAGTTTAACCATGATGGGTCTCCCTGTTATCACTCATTCTTTCCGTTAACAGCTGTAGAATCATGACCCGAATCAAAAGAACAACTTTTTCAGCATAGTGAAACAAAACATTTGCGCAAGTCATTAAAAGGCTCAGGTGGATAGCTTTGTGGATAAGTTATCTCTGAACATGTTGTTTTCTGCCATCTCCGAACACACTGAAGATCCAGGCCACAAAGGATATGAGTGAGAAGCATCAGTCAAGTATGGGACAGTTCTGCGTTTCTCTCAAAATTTCCGCAAATTTTTTTCTCCCGTCCACTTACTATTGAAATTCTGGGAGCTCAGGGTGGCCTATCTACAGAAAAATTTATGCGCACTTTTGTCCAAAGATTTATATCAGTGGTTATGGTGTGAATCTACTGACAGGAAGGTCCGTGGCTCGAATCAAACCTCAGCATCTCAATTGCAACCTGGCAGTATCTCGTGCTTCCTTCGGCTGGCATGTCAGCTGGGTACCAAAAGGAGGTTACGACTGGACGATTATTTTTTATTACCTGGTCAGAATTTGTTAGCATAGGTTGAAGGCAACAGTTTGTCTCGTGAGGACGTTTTGGCTCCTGCCAAATCACTGGTGACTGATTCTGATGTTGCCGTTTATGATGAAGACGATTGAAGACTAGTAATATAAGAGGAAAGCAATGATAATGGTGATTGCGATGATGGACAAGGGGGGGGCACAGACGACAATCCATTGCAGCTGATAGGTGATTTAACCAACCTCCTCTCTCATAATAATTGATAGTCACAGGAGATGGAAACACTGGTGCTTTACTGCAATACAACTACGTCATTCTACTTGAGTAAAGAACCATTATGGAAAAGGAAAGAAAGAATGGAGGGAGAGGGACCTAGGACTAGCCTACAACATGCATCCGAGTTAACTACGTCCCTAACACTCAGTCAGACAATCTGGATGGAAACTGGTCACATGAATGACCCGTCGTCCCGCATGGATAAGAATACGGCTAGATCAGTGGACGACTAGTTTAATCCGATTACTATGTACGTTTTTCACACAATATTTCCGATGTAGTAATCGTAACCACTTTATCGTGCTATTCAGTCAATCGAGAGGATAAAGGGTTGTACCCTCCACGCCATGTCCCGTTGGAAGATGTAGATTCTACCGGTCTAAACGTAACTTTGGAAGCAAAATAAAGTCAAGTAAATGTTTTTCTTAGTAGATTGTAGAAGGTTTACCAACAACAGGGGGTTCAGATTCTACCAACTAGCGACTTCTGTGCTGACTGTTGGTCCCCACTGAATTCTATCAATAAAAAGAAAACAAGTTTCTCCGTTTGATAACAACACTGATTGCATTCTGTTGCACCAAGCCCTCAGGACGCATGCGACATCGAGCCGATCAAGTTACTGTTTCCACTGCTCACAATCGCTTTTCAGAAAACCCATCATGGCTGAATACTTTGATTCAAATGCCATCCGCGAGGTCCCCCTTTTCGAATTGCTCTGGCGAGTGGTAAGATAGGCAATACTTTTGATTAACAAGAATGAAGCAGCTATCCAGTGTTTTCCAGTTTTTTGGGGTAGACTGGCCTCATGTACGGGCCGTAATCTTGATTTACTATCGTATGGTCTGTATGGACCAATGAGAGAGCCAGACGCTAATTATTTATCATATGACAATCTGACCTAGACATCCGATACACCTGATCCCGGAGCGTACGAAATCAAGTCGTTTTTGGATAAGTGGAATAGACCAGAACACTCTCATGCAGGAAAATTTCGAAGAATTACTGATCAGATGCCACTTGGGAAAATCTACGCTCCCGCCGTCGGAACATCCGCACAGGTAGGACGGCTAGTTGACAGTTTCCAAGTTTGATATGCGCACTTTCTAAGTAAGGTACCTCGTTTGTTACTTACTACCATGAATCTAAGAAGGCTGAACCACTGGGGCTCTCTTTATGGGGTTGTATCCATTGTCTTTCGAGTTGGCATGAGAAGTTTTGCGCACACTTTGCCTTTTTGCAAAAGGATGGGCTGGGTTCACAACCATGTCGTTTTCATTCTAACCCTCCTCCTGTTGTCTCGTCACGATTATTTCGGTTGGTCTCCCTTGAAGTGTGAAAGTATCGGACTCGAGTCCCGCGCTTACAAGAACCCACAAGCACTGATGACCATACCGGAATTTGAAGGTGTTTCACGTGACATATGGGAAAGGCGTATTACCATCAATATACTAGCAGGTCCAATCTGACCTGTAAACACTTTCAGGTCAGAGGAATTTGTTTGCCTTTTCTGGACACCTCAAGTGACGATATGCTGATTTTATCGATTGTGTCAATCGATAAACTGAGTGTTACGTCTACCGGTCAGGCAGCACCACAGATACTTGGATTTACTGGATAATTTCTGATAGTCTATAAGCCGTGGATAGATTTGTAGAACAAGCGGTGACACTTGTATTATCAATCCTCTTCTTACCCTAGCGCGATTAATTCGTTCAGTCCATACCGAATGGGGGAAGTGCAGCACTCGATTCCTGTTCGTAGTGGTGCTCACCAGTAAAGCAGATAGAACGTGGTCATCTGGTATACGCTTCGCTGGCCCGGACTGACCATAATAATTGTGCCAAGATGAAAGAAGGGCAGTTCAGACGTAACTGATATGGGAACGAAAGCTGACAGTCGACTAATAACGGCCTCAAAGACAGACTTGACTTAGTGAGCTTTATCAGGTTTACGAAAAAGGCTAGTAGTTATAGGTTTGTCTATCACCCATTTCCTGAATAGTGGATGAAAGGAAATGCCATCCTTCAAAATAATTACATTTTATGGCACAATTCTGTGATATGCTTATAGTATAAACTCGAATTGGCTTTCTTTAGAAAGATGTTGCATAACGCATTGACTTCTTTCCAGATTGGTCCAGGAAAATATGACCCCGTTCTACCAAAAAAGAAAGAGACCAATTGTCAGAATGTCCCATTCCTCAGTCGATCGTCACGTTACGCTGGGAGTATTTTTGCACACCACCCGGTAAGCAGCTTATTCTTCACAGTCGGGTTTTATTCACTCGGTAAAAACCACCGATTTGGGACTTCAGTCCCAACAAAAAAGTTGTGTGGTAGAATACCTTATCAGCTTCCCTGATTTGCCATGCTTTTAGTTAACAACAGAATGCCAAACGCTGAAAAGGATTGTTGATTTTAATGGCATTAATCTACTGTTTTCGGTAGAATTCATCCTGCTATAGCATGGTAGTCGCTGAGCACTTCCTATGAATTTCAGTCGCAGTCAGATTGTCCAATTTCTTTAAGGCCTCATCCGATCTTATGCTCTTTCACTTCCTTGAGAATGCGCATCCAAATTTCACTTGTTCTTGACTTTTTTCATTACTAACGCTCAGGATTAGGATTTCAACATATTATAAGTCTTGATATAAAAGGGAAATGAATGTGAATATACTTAGTTAAGAACCTGACCATACACAAAAAAGAGGTAAACTCAAACCCCTGGAGCGAGACCCGAAGTAGCGACCAACTGCTTGTCAGCTGAAACACCGCTGCATCCCATTATACCTACCCAACTGGATGCCATACTTCGCTTATGGTAACTGGAGTTAACAAAATCACTCTTTTTTGACAGCATCCCGTAGGTCCAGGACGGTATGACGTACAACGCTACGATGATTCTCGGTGCATCTGGGGAGCGATGTCAGCATTCGACTCACAAACACCCGCCCGTCCTGATCTGAAGGAAACACAGAAAATTGGGTGAGGCTACATTTCACGCGACATACACATTGAGAAAGTTTTTTTCTTTTAAAAACAACGACCAATATGTCATTATTCTAACTGAGTGTTTGTGGCTGTGCAAGGAAACTTGTATGAAGCGTGCGCACAAGTAGCACTGTTAAAGAAAATTTAGAGTTATAACGTAAGGCTTCGCGTTACCGTCCCACTATGAGGCCGCAACATGTGTCGGTATTTTAATTCAACCTAATTTAACCTATTCTGTAGTTTGGTAAACTGAGTATGATAAGAAATCCTCATATTTGGATGCACAACTTCAGCAATCGACCGGGTGTCCTACATTTCTTGAGCCACAAGGGCCAGCGATAAACAGGCTTGTTTGGAACGTCAAAGAATATTAGTTGATTCTGGCACAAAGCAAGTCTCTTTTGTATTCAGCTGAGAAAGGTCGTATCGAAGCGATCTGGCCAACTCTTACGTTGATTCAAGTTAACTTCCAAACTGAGCTATTACCCAGTGTGCCGCACAATGCTGTGTCGGTCTACGAATTGTCTTGTACACGCTCTGTCAGACCTATAGAATTGTAGCCTGCTTTGATGACAAGAACTGGGATCTTGATTGGGGATCAGCGAGCCTCATCCAAATAATGGAGTAGACCAGATAGGAAGGAATCGCCAATTTCCATTTTTTGTGCGTTGTTGAAATTCTTTAAATTACGCATTTGCTCATTTGATATGCTAGTTAACTTCAAATGGTAAGGAAACAATCATAGTTGACCAATCGAATGGAATTTCCAACATTCTTATACCGACTAATGTTGACTGATTACCTGACCGTGCAGTGGCATCACTAAATCCGTAACACGTCCGGAGACTATGCTTAAACTGCCGCAGTTACATATCACATGTTGCATATATCATCCACTGAGCCACATTCGACCGGTAATTCAGTCATTTTAATTTGTGTACTAATTAGGTTTAAGTAGTTTGTCTTCGCAGCTGGCTTCGGGCCTCCAAACGGAGGCACAACACATAAGGGTGGCTAGGATAGTGGAAACTCGAGGACTACGCCTGTCTGATGGGCCCCAAAAATGTCATATCCGGTCACGGCGGTCAGATGTTTTAGGCCATTCATTATCAGTGTGTTCTACTGGGTAAAAAATGGTTACTGTTACGAAAAACAGTGCTGTTCCAGTATAGTCATCTTTAGCCTCATTTCTCAATGCTAGTTATTCAGCCAGCTATCATAGGACAGTACCTAGCACATAAGTTACAACATATTCAAAGGAACCTCTACACTTACAGCTTATACCTACTTCCTCTTCAGCGAACGTCTACGCCCCATCAATATTCCACCTCATCGACGCTTCAACCTTCTAAGTGGTACCATTCGCGAAGAATGAACCAATCAAAATTAGCTGAGAACACTGAAGGAATCATTCCTGCTGTTTAGACCCCCGTGGTAAATATCATGAGGGCATTCAGTGATCAACGCTTTTTTTACAGGCATTTCAACTTAAAATGAAGCCTTTTGTAATATTAATTACGCTGAACTGCTTACACAAGTACAATACCCTAGTCGAGTCCACTAGTGATAATTGTTCTCTTGTGGGGATAGGTGGGCTATCGAGCAGTACCAGTTCATTTGGTTTCACTTGTCGCATGCGCAAAACTGTTCAAACGTATCGGTTGGAAGCCTGGCAAAAAATAAAAAGAAAGATTCAAATTAGTCACTGGCGAAAGAGGGAGTCTGAGAGGGTCAGCCAAAAGGTGATCAAGTGGTCTGAACCAATATCGTTTATCCGATTTTGTTACTATTTTGCACAGGTACTAAGGGTTTAGGGATATCCTTACATGTGGCTGTGGGAGAACACAGGAAAGGTTGAAATCGTGACCCATTTTGGCAACTCAAAGTGCTATGGAGGAGCCACCAGTGGTATGTCACAAGCTACTGGATTTGGTTGATTTTATGCAGGCCCATAATGACTGTTCCGGCGAATCGTCAGAAGTTAACTAAAAAAAGTACCGATCCTAATAGCCGACAAAGATATCACTCCAATGGTAGGTGAACTGATACACGAAGTGATAGTATGAATGTTCAGACAAACTCTCGAAGTCAGGTTGGTGTCGAGACCCAGATGAACTAGGACGGATGGATTTGAGGATTTAGGATACGCCAGGTTTCCGCTAAACACCATGAAGCCATTTAGCTGCGGACAGCAATATTTGGTCTTTCGTGTCAGAGCGAGACAAGTGAGTGGACAAATCAGAAAGATTCGATTAGTGATAGCTCTTTCTCGGAAACGCCTGCACAGCAGGGAAGGCTTCAACAAGGTCTCTTACTTTGAGAATTAGTAAAGTGCACACAAATATGGACTCTGTGAAATTGTTTTCACCATTCCACATTCATAAGCCACTGGAGTGTAGACAGTGAGAGCGGGCATCATACAGTTATTACTTAACAGGTTGTCCCCATCCGGTGATGACCCACCAATTCAACATGTTAAAAATACTGAACTGAATTCCAGAACATGAATGGTAATCAAGATATTATCGACGCATCGTTTGAAATAAATATGGAGGATATTATCGTACATGTATTCTTCGAGTTTAACCCGATACACATGTGTGGAATGCGTACGTAGTAACACCGTTTATTCGTTCGTCAAGGGTTTCCTCGGAGTTATAACTATTGTTTTTTCCCTCCACAACTCGTTCTGCAACATGATGCAAGTGCCCAAAGAGATATTTTTTACAATAATCAAAATGATAGGGTTAAATTTCATTTTACAGAAAGACAGCGCCTAACCGAGAAGAAAAACCGAAAAGAGACATAGTCTATGGAATGGCTTACAAACCGTCAGTTCAAATCAACAGCCTTATAAAACTGACATTAAGGTTCTGCCATACGAAAGCTAAAAAAGCTTACCTAGGAAAACGAGGAATAGTGCAAAAGCAGTTTTACGTGGATTACCCAGCTAGAATCCGTCGCAACGGCCTGTCCATCGAAAGTGTCTTTTGGCCAGTTATCAAGCCAGGTCGATTCGAGGCAGGTAAGGAACATTGCATCATCCGTTTGTAGATCAGGTGGCCGTTGGTCTCTTCGTCGAGCGTAACAGTCTGCTTCATCCATGTGCGCGCTGATGATGTCACCACGATTGGTGAAGAAACGCCCGAAAGTAAGCTGACAAGCTCAGCGATCAGATCAAAAGCCACCTGATCTACAATCAGTTAACGCACCCGAGCTACCAATATTTCGGTGTATTGCCAGTGACGATTAGGAACGTTCGAGGTCATGCAAGCATTTTTTTTACCTTAAACCGTTAGGCCAATTTGTTCCAGATGGTTCTGGAAACACAAAAAGGAAGCTGTAGTTCTGGAAGACAGAGTAACAACTCGCACTTATGAGTTTTGGATACACGAGCCATGCTGAGTTTGAGATTGTAAAGTGCGCGCCTTCGGACTCTGGCAAAAAAGGCTTCGAGGTTAGTTGAAACGCTAAGATCCAAATACTGCACGGTGCGGAACAGTGAAATACCGATTTCATTATCATTAGGGAAAGAAGTGTTTATGATATATATATATTCTTGCGCAAGTGGACTTGAACTACTTGACACCTGAGGGCATTTGGTGAGAGTAATTACTCTTGAGTAAACCTCTGGTGCGGCTTGTAGATTTACACAGGTTCCCTGCAGGTTGTGTACACATTCAACCACTGGAATGTCAGGGTTCCTGCATCAGACGGAAAAATCATGTGTAGAGCCTCAATAACGTACACACAAATGTAGAGGAGAAGCCGAAATGAGTCGAAAATGAAGTAAAATTTCGGCCACTCCTGCTTGTGGAATGGGTCAGTTTGTGCAGACGCTGCTCAAGTGAAGGTTTCTAGAAGGTTTTAGCATGGATGATCGAGTGAACTGCGGATGAATACCCCCTAAATCCTCTGTATTAGTTAACCCAGTATTATTGGCTTTCAACTCGGCCATGCGGTTTAATGCGCGAGCACAAGGATCAACTTAATTTCTCCTTGAGAACCAGCTATGTTTATCCCAAAACTTGCTGTAATCTCACTATTTCTATCCCTAAGCTTGGTGTGAAAGAACTGTTTATGTAGTGCGGCCAAAAAGATGAAGTCAATAAACTAACAAGTTGAATCTTCCTTTATCCTAATTCGGTTTTCTAAACGAAACGAAGGCTTTCGAGTCATAGAATAACTATACGGCTTTTACACTACTGATGTTAATTAGCGCCAGGGGACAAGAATTCGACCCTAATTTCCATCTTTCTAACACCTGGTATTAAGGCTTTATTTTAAAGCCTAGCACTGTATAATGTGCGTTGAGTAAAATTCATTAATCACTACTTTTTCAGCAGAAGCTACGCTCCCTCGGACTGTCACTCATGCAGTTATAAAAAATGCAGCGAGGTCTGAGAAATGAGTAGACCGAAAATCACATTCTGGTTAGTGTATAAAAGTCCTAGCATTGTAGATTTGATATATATATATGTATAGAACCGAAAAAGATTATGAGACTGCAATAATGACACATTAGGTACAGAACTCCATCTTTTCCCCAATACACTGACCTAACTCGGTAAAAGCGAGCACATTATCATGCAATTAGTCTGACTAAGAGGCCGTTCAGCCAAACAGTGACGAAAAACCCACCAATCGTTGAGTTTCATTCAGAAATGAAGCTTATGTAGCGAATAAAATTAGGCTAATTACTATGGTTAAAGGAGCATTTAAAGCTACAGGACTGAGACCACACGTCCACACTCAACACAAGACTCCGGATTAGACTACAGTTCCAAGATCATCAACATTCTGCTCAAGCAGGGAAACATTGCGGCTTTTGTTATTAGTCATTAAAACTGAAAGCATATACCATTAAAATCAAACGATGTGAGCAACAAAAATCACAACAAGCCTGAATAGGTTAAGAAACCGAAATATCCAATTGGTGCATGCGACCAAGGATCACATGGTTAGCCGAAAGAAGACTCAATGAGTATACAAACGCTTCCTAAATGCACAGAATGACGTAGCATGAGCCAACCATAATTGTCTGAGCGATTAGATGTCTTATTCGGATGCCCTACATACGGAAATGCTGGCTATCCAAAGGGAAAAATCTACTGTCTTCACTCTTCTATAACTCACTCTTCAGCTAAAACCCGTGTATGGAAGCACAGTAGTCTAAGCTTTACAGCTTCTTTCACTGGAGGTGAGGAGAATAAGGGGCTAAGAGGCATGCATTGGAGACAATGAACCAAACAGTTCAGTAACATTTAATTGCTCTACCTATCCTTACTGGCTGATGCTGAGATGGCTACGCAGTGAAGGCAGGATCGCCATTGACTGTGCGAATAACCGTATCTCTCAGGGTCACCAACCGTTGGTTTGTCTCACTCCGGGGTGGGAGCTTACTCAGAGGAAGTTTCATAGTGTGATCAGTGACATCATAAGAGCCTCTTGCATCTTGCATGTGTGTTCATCAGTGGTCTTTCTGATTAGGAACAAGGATTTAAGTCGTTAGCATGAATCCTGTTGTGGCGCGTGAGTGAGATCATCAAACATGGTATTCAGAAGGTATTTGTTTTGACGAAGGCGTTTTACAAACGCATTTATCTGGTGCTGTTTTGATTGGCTATATATATATGCATGTATATATATATATATATGGTTGAGCACATGGATATTGCATAGCCTAGACTGCCCCCTATAAGGTCGATGCTCATCCTGGCGTTCCTCGCCTCTTAATTTCATTGGTTTTCCTCAGCAGTTTTACAGATCATCAGTGGATGCAGGCATGGTGGCGACAGATAAGTGAACAGGTGATGTGTCGTACAACAAACGGATAAATTCAAAGTGCACACACTATTCCATCATGCCAAATACTCATTTGAAGATCTTAAAGCGATCCGAGGGAGCCTACTAATGCTTGTGCTCTGCTGAGGGCAAATTAAATGTTTTTATCACCGCATAACCTAAAGTCACCAACCATCATATAGCTACTGTACCAGTTTGTATGGGCTTTACCTCGACCATATCAAAACTGGATTTATTAGACGATGGATTTCAGCTCAACGGAAACTTGGGTAAAAAGGTAGTTGGAATCAAGGTGGTGCGAGTTGCCGTTCGTAGTAAAAAGGCAAAGGAGAAAAACCGACTGTCAAACGCTAGTTGGCTAAATCAACACTTTTCCTCAACGTGACATCTCGCTTCTTTTTGTACACACGTTATGTAACACCATAAAATCTACATCCCAGGCCAACTTGGAAGATAAACAATCCTAAGCTACAGGTGAAAAAACGCACTGGGCGTTGTTTACTTTCGGTAGACTACACCAGTTCACATCTAGATTGCAAAGAAACCACACGATTCATGAACAAATACAACACACTTTACGAGATAGCCAAACTAATCTGAATCTGGAAAAAGTGCTCGTTTTGCAGGTATCGCGTGGTCCACGTCGGGTTCCACTGAAAATCATGACAATCAGCCGTCCAGTAATAAGAATATCTGAGAATAGCAAAATCATGCTGTCCCTCCTCATGGGAAACAGAAGGCCTGACAATAGCTTTGAAATGTTCTAACTCAGCGATAAGCAAAATTTACTGTGCATTTACTTTCGAGAGATTATCTCCTGAGAGTTTATTCGTCTCCAAAAATGTCTCTAATACACGCTACTCATGCACGTCGATTGGCTATCGGATCTCCACAAATTGTGATCCGGTGTCCGCTTCAGTTAGGGACTCCGCATACAACATGGAAATCGGCCTGTTTTAGGTCGCTGTTGACCATACTCAGCCAGGTTTTCATTCATCCTACAAAACGACAACGTCATCGTTGATATGATTTAGGGACGGAGGCTTAGTAGGGATATCGTACCATGAGTGAAACCATTCTATACTGAAAAGCTGAGAAGCAGTGTAAAACCGTTTCATCCTTATTGGAAACCATCAGCAATGCGCAACTCTTGAAACACCCGGGGGGTTTTGAACCCACTAACTCATGGCTTGTAGTCTGACTACTTTGCTGTTCGGCCACGAGCGGCTGATTGTCGTTGTATTAACCACTGAGTAAGGTTTGCTATGGTACGTCGTGAACGAACATGTTTGATCCTAACAGAGTAATGAACTTGTGTTTCTTGGCTGTCCTCTGTCCCAAGTTGCTCCGCCCCTCTGGTTTCTAGCCGCTGCACTGAGCTTAAGATATCCGGGTGGGTGGAGGCGCCATTCACAGGTTTCCTGATTTTCCCTTCTCCATCAAGCCAAAGCTTTCTAACGCAGAATCCATTTTAACTTCATGCCCGCCAATACCGAGTTCATTTCTACTTGGTACTTCTGTCTCATGATGACAAATCCAAAGCTCTTTCCAGTCTGGTTGGAAAGATGTCTTTCTTTATTTTCCTGGTGTTGTTCCGCATTTAGATTGGTACACCCTCGTATTGGAATAGGTGTGAGTCGAATAGTGTTCCGTAAGTTTTGCTCGAAGCTGCCTGGCCCTCTAACGATTCTGGCAGAAGAGCCCTGGTTCAATTTTTGGTTTCAAATGCACGTGCACCCTGCCCTCATCCGTTTCGGGCCGTAATATCCGTGCCCCCGGGTCAGTATAAAGGTGGGATTCATTTCAAGTTGCACTTGGAAGAACAAGGAGGGGCAGATTGATAGCTTGTCGTTTCCGAATGTTCTGCTTACCGCATGTCAAGGCCCGCAGACATGTTGTGGCACTTTAGAAAGCTAACAGATGTTCACGTGAAACAGGTTTCACTCCACAAGATTCGGCCACATGTTTATCGTTCATGAACACTGTTGCGTACAATAACTGTCGGACATTATCAGTTGATTTTTATTTGGGTTTTAAATCACAAGGTTGTATGCTATCCGCGGTTTGATGCTCGGTGTCCTAGCTAAACCGTCAATCAACCGAACAACCTAAATTTGCCGCTAAAGCACAACGCCTCATGCCCGAAATTCTTTCCACATGGTCGTCACGTGTGATGTGCGGGAAACAGTTTACGCATCGTGAAGTTTAGTTTTCTTTGGACGTGCTCGGTTTATGCTACGCAAGATCGTTGCCACTTCGGGCACTTAGAAACTTAAAGTGTGTCGGAATTCAAAACTTCTTTTAGCGGTGATTTTATGAGCGATTCTAGGCACATTTTTAAATTCAAATAGAAAAGTAAATCTGGTTTGAAATTCATGTTAATTGTGTTCTATTACCAAGCGATATTCAACGAAATGATAAAAAGGCGAAATACCCTCATTTACATACCGATTTGGTTTCGACGGAGACTCACCCGGAACCCAGCTGAATCTGTCGTTTATGATGTTCTTAAGCATCAAGTCAGTGAAATGGTAAGTGGTTCATTCATCTTTACTGGAGCATTTATAAGTACAAACCAAAGTTGATACTTAGCCGAAGCAAGAAAGAACCGCCCGATTCTTTGCTGATTTTGTCGAATAAATTTAATGAGGCTTGGTAGGTTATAGGTGAAACGCAACCCCACCATGGGGAAGTCAGCCGACACTGGTTCGAAAACAAGTGAGGAACCGCAAAGTTCATGGAGCAATTCGAAGAGTTTTGAAGTGATACTGACCATCTCAGGTGATGTTATCACCCTGGTCGACATACATCCAGAAATAATAGATTAGAAACGAACCATGTCGTCTCTAGTAAGGGTAGCTGTAGGCTTGCGTCGGCAAAAACAGTCAAAAACAAAACCTGACAATCACTCCAGCTTATGTTAGAGGCCTTACTTTATGAATAATGTGTAGGTTACAATATGATTAGTTGTTTGCAGTTGACTGAAAGAAAGAAACATCCTGAAGAGCCTCGATCAGGTTTGCATACGTGACAAGCACTGCATTAAACCGAAGTTCTGATTGCCTTCGTCGGCTTCGTGGTCTCCGATTTTGACTGAGTGTTCCAGCGGGTTTATATGTTAGACACTGACTTTCTTTGTGTCCGCATCGGTTGTGCCGTTTATAACTACACGCGTCATTCACCACACTGCCAACATGCCAAGGGGGATTTGTTCTGTCCGAACTTTTTACCGACTTAGGCTGCTTTAAAGTGGCATTCGTAATAGTGAAAGCAGAATACTTTGATAGTCGCTGCAAAATTACCGCGTGATTTTTAAGCTTCAAAAGACGCTGAGTTATATTGGGAGACTATTCAATCTTGTTCAGTAGCTTGATTCTTTCATCACTTTCTGGAAGTGACTGAAGGCCGCATATGAAAATTAAACACTCTGACTGGCCTTCCGAAATGTTAGATAATTTAAATCGTTTGCAGACGAGAAGCTGGACTAGCAGAGTCAGAAAACTGGTGGAACCATTCCAAAGTGACCCGCGGAGGCAGTTTAATGTTCTCAGGTAATGGAAGGAGGGGTTTTAGATAGGTCACTTTACTGGAAATAGCCCAAGAATGACCGAAGCTCACAGATAATCGCTAACTTCCTCAAAATAGCTTCACGAAAGCCGCCAAATCTCCTGGCAGGAAATGCCGAGAATACAGAGAGTCTATTTGGTTTTACGACAGGTAATCCGGAAAAGTAACATAGTTGCGGCTAGACTTTCCTTCACAGGATATTGTAAACCAGTATATTCACACGTGATTCAGAAGAAATGATAAATACTCTTTTACTAAAACACCCAGGGATTTGATGCTACCGGTTAATAATAGCCTGCCTAGTCTGTCTACTATGCACGGTATATCGAAGAGGAATGAGCGTGTGGGAGAACTTACGTAGGCAGGACAGCGATGCAGCTGCCGACCTGCGTTGAATGACACTGGATAAATAAACATTCGGTTCAGTCTAAAAAGTTTCCCATATCCTCGAATAAAACACCCACACTGTACTGAACTGCACGGACACATAAGCCGCATATCCAGCTATTGGTTGTCAAAATTCACGATGACTGTTGTGTTCACCAGAGCCCAGACGGGGATGTTTGTGGGACCGAGTTTACCTCGAAAAGCCTAAATCTGTGATAAACTATGCTATCGAACTTCTGCAAACAGCATCTTCCACTGTCCTCTGCCGTACACCCTGCCGTTCCCTACTTTTCCTGATCTTTCAGTTAGCCTCTGTTTTCTTTTTACGCCCAATTCGGCATGTCCCATATTCCCCTGAATTTTCACAGATACAACATATCATCACTATAGACTGTTCACACATTTCCTACCTCCATGGTGCCTGACTGCATTACCTGTATCGTTCACTGCCTGTCATTTACTTAACGTAATATGGACAGACGATTTGGTAACTTATGATCCCCTTCTGAAATACTGGTTGTTCTCGTTTGTCTTTCTTAAGTGAAAATATTATCCGTCCAAAATAATACCTGCGTCCGTAACTCAAAAGTCAAATCGTGGATTTTCGGAGTAGATCTCCATTTTGGAAAGTTCAGCTAAGAATGTTGTCATGAGGGAAGTTCATTGCCCCGCTTGATGGGAAGGCATCATCGTGAACTAACTAGAGATTTACAGAAGCTTGTGGATTCGCTCCGACCAGATGAGGTCAGTAAAACATATTTTAACGTGGTACTTTTGAGTGACAGAAATAGTTACCAGCCGTCAGAACGTGCACGTATTAGTGGCGAAGTCTGGCACTTTGGCTGTCTAACCTGGCATCGGTGTCGCACAGAGTTTTCTTTATAGAACATTTATCGCACAAGAAAAATGCCAATGAACACATGCGCAGATTACTTTTGATAAATTATTTATACATAATACCACCTTCAAACATGAAACATGGATCTTGCACACAGTCCGTTTTTAGCGTTCGCCGTGGGCTTTTTCAACTTTTTTTTCAAAATGCAATAGACCCAGTACGGTCAAAGTATGTTTGATAAGGTTGAATTTTCTCTAGAAATTGATGTGAACGTGTGTGATTCGTTCGATCTATTCAGGAACTCAGCTCGGTGGCAGTTTTCTGTAGGGGAATAGAAGTTTAAAGGATACTTAAGAGTGAACTAACCCTGGGAATCGTGCTACGACGAAAGGTCAATATTGCCTGATGAACCTTGAATTAGAACAGAGCAGTGGTGGACCTGCTCCAAACATTCAGTAATCCTTCTATGTTTCAAAAAATGGAGAGCCTGCCCAGTTTTCCAGACCAAAAGACATAGTTGCGGATGACTGTGGAGGAAATAAAGGGTTCGGTTTGCATAGACCCTAAAAACAACATTCTAACAAGATGTTGACACAGTGGAGTACCTCTGGTCTAGATGCAACTTTCTTATATTGGTAGGTTTTTAAATGAACCTATTCGGGAAAACGCTTGGGTGAGACGATTAAACCAGGGCATTTCTGAAAATTGGTGAATAGAGAAGGCAGAGTACGCAGTTAAAATAGGTGCTTCGATTCCACCGGTCACAGCAGCCAAATCCAGTTTGGGGAAACTAGGTTAAAGCCGTCTTGCCTAAAGTTTTTCTGGGTCGTTATGTGCCATCTCACATCAGTAATAGTTGACAGTTCATTCATCAACCGTGGTGATAATTCAAATTTTAACAGAGTGGCTATTTTCTAAGACTGATGGTGATGTGAAGATACTTGAATTTTAGTCGAGATTTCTCCCTGCTAGTGAAGCGAATCTACGCTGCAAAGCCGAGAAAAAATGTGCAGCTGTTTCATCCTTTTTTGGTCTCGTCGGCAGTGCGCATCTCCAGAAACTTGACCGGGACCGATTGATCACCAGTGTGTTTAGCTCTCACTCAGACAGGACATAGCACCAACCATCCTCCAGTCACGGAAACCACATCACGTGACCGCCTATTCGCTGACCACTCGAGTGACGACATCTCAGAAGGAAGCCTCACACACCCAGTGAAATTGCTCTTCCCCCGGGTTACTTGTAGTTTGATGGTAGTGCGAGGAGATTCAGTAATATCCTCCAAGAATTAAGGCACGAACTATTGATAGTCATGAATGAAAATGGGCAACACAAATGCATTTTTCTCCGTGTGACGAACAGATTTCTAATGATAATAATAGAAAATGAGGTCCTGTACATTGCTTTCTGGTATTTCTAGCGAAGGTTACTTCTAGAGTACCCAAAGAAGCTTTGGTTTGCAAGTTCCAGCCATCAGTAACGAACGGCAATCTGAATAATTATTATTCCAGAGGGCATATGCACGTGCATATGCACGAACGATACATGATGCAGTGCAACAGATACTTTGTTTGATGTCTCGAAGGTTTCCACATAAGATATTATTGAGATAAAACTTTGAACTAGCGGATGCAGGCGGGATGATGATGTTGCAATTCTAAACAGCGGTTATCGATCGTTTTCTGGGAGTGCGGTGTTGGGTTTTCAAACTTTGACTGTAATATTTTGCAAATTGCCACTTCTCATAAGGCCAGGTCTAGAAATTAGGTCCTTAGTGAAAGATTACGAAATTAGATGAAAATCCAGCCGGGCAAATAACCTAAAAAACCTTGTTTACAGCAGGAACTAATATAATGATTAGTTGAGCTCGCCATACAACCCATGCGGTCCATAGTTTGAAGTTAGTGATTTGGCTTTCTCCACCGTACCCTGGGGATTACATTTATATATTATATTTATATATTATATATAGTTATATACATTATACTTATATATTTATAATATTTATACATCTATATTTATATATGTATATTATTTATATATATGTACATTTATATATATTATTTATGTATTTATATATAAGCCAGGTTATCCACTTGGTCAGGGGAAGTAAATCTGATTGAACCGTTCCTAGCTGGCAACTATTTAATGAGGTTGACCTCGCTAAGTAAGAGTGTTGACAATAAACAACAACTAGATGCCAGGGACGTTCGAAACCCATACAGTAGAATGTAGATATATCCAATGCCCCTGTGATAAAACAGGTTAATGGACAAAGCACATCTAACCTTATCACGGAACTGATCATGTTTCAGAGAAGGGCAAATCTTGCATGTACTACGATCCTGTCGTGTTAAACAGTGGTCGTAATGGCAAACCTTGCTATTCACCAGCACCAACGTTCGTATGTGGTGTTTTAACAACGAATAACAACCGGAAATAATGGGAAATGGTCAACTGGACACGTTAACCTTTAACAGTGGTACAATAAGACAGGATGACTATTGTAAGGCATCTTTTGTATTCTAGATAAGAGTTGGATGGAGCGTCTTACGTCCTTTCTGATAGATTTTTTAGACATTTTATCGACGCTCGCCAATGCAATGCATCCCCAAACAATGTTCTGAGCGATTCACTCTATACGTCAGTTCGTATGATATGCACAATACATATCGACAATTAACCAAGTCTTGACAGTTTCCTACAACAAGGTAACGGTCAGAGACGACCAACGTTGCCAGTGAGAGATCCTTATTCAATATAAAGCACAAGATGTTCCATTTTAACTTGTTACCAAGCAATAAAAATACACGAGTAAGCGATTTACTCGCCGAATGATGCATCTGATTTTTTAAACTGGTTATAAGCTCAAACATTTTAGTATTATTTGAGGAAATCCCCAAGCTAGGGAGGAAATGAGTTGGTGTCTCTGGAGTTATTCGAACAATTTTATTGAGAATCATCCAACTTTGTTGCCCCGTAAGCACAACCCAATTGTGCGTCTGGATTAGCGTAGAATCGTAATGGATATGGGACAACCAAAATGAAAATACGATTCAACTGAGTGACAACAATTACCGCTGTATCCATTGCTGTTTAAACAGTGTTCAGAACAATTTTGTCCTCGACCGAACGATTTGGTGTGCAACTGCTAGTGGGTTCAAAACCCTTTGGATTTTCCTGAATCGCGCAGTCCCAGTAGGGATGAAAGAGCTTTACTATGCTTCCTGGCTTTTCGGCATGGATTGGCTTCACTTACAGGAGAGAATCTTGATTGAGATTTCGCCTACTGTAAGAATTATTGACTGTCACTTTACATGAATATGTTTTCTATACCAAATTCAATGCAACCGCATCACTATTGTCCGATGTAAAACAATGGTGGTTAATTGTACCGTAAACACTGCGTTGTCCTAACCTATCACAAGTTTGGAATGAGGCTTAAATAGCTGACAGTATTTCTGGCAAAATGCTGTGTGGGTAATCTCCTCAGAGATTCGGTAAGCGAAAAAGGAGAGAGGTATGTTTACAATACAGACTGAACTATTACCAATCACGCGTTATTTTTCCTTAGTCCAGGCACAAATATCAGCTGATTTAATGTGACCGATTGCCATTGACTACCATCACAGTAGGGCCAAGCTGTGCGTTTGGCCAATTTTTAGGCCAAATCCTCAGGATTATTTGGATTTAGGGGACATCCACTTATTCCAAAGCTCGTTCCCATTTTCACCTAACTAACCGTTTTTCGTTCAGTATTTCCAACCAAGTATAAGAACCCCACGTGAATGTCGTGTGATATCCAAGGTACAGTTGAGGTTACCAAGGACATTCTTTTTACGTACGCTCTTTGGATCATCTCACATGTGCGCAAACTGTGACATAAAACAAAGGTACAATCAGTTCAAGGTTACTGTACGTTAAATGAAGATAGAACGCAAGACAAATGGTAAATAGTAAGTGGGCATTTTGACTCTTATAGCTAGCGGCTAGCTCATTTTTCGCATGCATACAACGAATGTGCGAACCTGAAGCATAATGGAAACGGAGAAATATATTTATCCAAAGAGTAGGAATTTACGACAGAATTCAAATTCAAAGCAGTGATAGTGACTGTCTTCTTTAGATTTTCCGCTAGAATTTTTATAAGGGAAACCCTCAGGTTGCCTTAGGTTTTTGAAGTACTTGCGATATGCAGTAACCAGTTTTAAGGGACTGACTGACTAACCGCCAAAAACGGAACGATAATCGAGGTGGCATTCTCAGAGCAGAGGCTGAGTATTTCCAATGATGAAATCACTGGACCTAGCTCTCTATTTTCGACGCAAGTCAGGTGACGAAACACGCTTACAATCCTCAGTTTATGTACCAATATGCCGTTGTGCTTCACTCCGCAGTATGCACGTCCATACTAAAGACGGATTCTGCAAAACGCTAAAATTTCGGAAAAAAACACTCAAACTTATCAAAAGAGCTACAGTGATCAGTTTCACAACGCCCAACGCCCCATGCGCTCACTCACTTTCATCTCTTCGATTCAGTTTGGTAAGTGTGCAAGCTAATTTTATGATACTTGTGCATAGCTGAAAATTATCGGTGAGCACACGGAGTGTGGGGCAACTTCATGAATTCCAAAGCAAGGTTGCATACATATAGCAAACTTCCACCGAGTTGCTACCCGGGCTCACAGAATCTCAGTGTGACACTAGTCTTCTGTTGTCGTCCTTCTGCTGTGCAGTAGCAAGTCCACGTGAGCAGGGTTGATTAGTTTAACAACAGTTGTCAATTCCACCTGGCTTGCTGGCGAGTGTTTCAGTTTCTATCGTCATTTTATTTCAGGCCAAGCTATCGGAGCCTGTCAAAGAATAAAACGGAATGGACAAAAACAGCAAGATATATGGTCAACTTATCGCAAACCTTTTGAAACGTACGTACCGAATGTTCGAGAACAAAGGAGTGATTCAATAAACCCCGACGTATTTAGCTAGCCGTAGATGATTGTAATAGCTAAGGTTGTTGTGCAATTTACTGAGCTGAGGGAACGGTGTAACTGGTAGATCTATATATCGCTGCGACCACAGAATTCAGTACGAGTTGCTGTCGCTCTCCAACCAAAGGTTTTTACACGACTGTCCGAAAAAATAATTCATGGCATAATTATGGCAAGCAGCCGATCGATGGTGTTAGAAGAGTGGGAGGGTCGATAAACAGACGAAATCTAGGGTAGTAGATATATCGATCCTCCCTCATAAGGATTACCCTCTTGAAAGACCCATTTCTTTACATACTAGGCGGAGATCCACCAGGAGAGCAATATATATAGACAAAAATGACAGTCCAACATGACAGAGGGAAAAACCCGGTCGGTTATCATTTTAAGCATTTTAGATCCTACGGCCAAAGTCACCGACCTTGCAGGGGATAGGCATATGAACAAATCTAAGTTCTGAATCTTAGTTTTTCAGTATATTTGTGAGTAGCGTTTCCTTTGGACAAATACGTTTGATGTGATGGAAAAGTAATGCTCTAAAATGCTGTCACCCCAAAAATCACTTATTTTTGCGTTCAAGTTCAACACTTCTGTGTTATGAGCAAGTAACAGACCATGAGGCTCGCCTGTCTGATAGGTAATCGTACTAGCGACAAACAGCGCAGTACTGGTTGTTGATCGGGTGTCAGTTGGTTTTTTCACCCGGCTTGGCAATTGGCTTGAAAACGTTTCGTCGCCATGTGAGAAGACGTCATCGCTCACCCAACCACACACTGACAATGTGTCCTTGAATGGTGACGAAACGTTTGCAAGCCAGCCGCCAAGCCCAGCGAACAGGGCAAATGCCACCAGATCAACAACCAATTTGCACTTTGTTACTGCTGTCAGTGATTCGCAACTAGACAGTCAGCCATACCCGAATTGTATTATCGATTGATTTTGGACTAAATACCATTCCGGAAACATGCTTGTACACCCGATGATGTAGCTGTATTGCTGGTGTCCGAAAAAAGTCTGTTTGCTGCTCAGGGGTTTTTCAACGCATACTAGGACAGAAGCATCACAGTTATCACTGTGTATGGGCAAAAATGTTCATTACATTCATGCTGTGGTTGGTTTCAACGCGAACCAACCTGTTTACAATTCAGCAAACTTTTTGATGAGGCGACACTTCCGTTGCACTGCATCATTCCGTTAACAGTGGGATTATAGAGTCCACCTCAGTGTTTCCACTAGTGATAATGCATTGCAAAATTCAATTCAGTTTATGGGAATCAACAACCCTAACAGCTCTGACAATAACTGCCAAAAACGACCAGTATTCACATTCACATCACGCTCGTTTGAACAATACTTCTTCTGTCCCGGCGCAATTATTCTGGTGCGTTCACACCAAAGAGAGGGAGCAGTAGTCTCCAGTTTTGCTCCTGCTCCTGTAAGAGATAATCAGCAGTGCATATCCATGACCGCGTCGGAGTTTGAACTCCGGACATCTGATGTACTAGGCGGGCGTGTTACCAATACTCCGTCAGCGCACATTAGACACACTTGAATCATCATGTATGAACAGGTGAACATGTTCACGCTCGAGTGATGTGATTAGTTTGCCCCCACTCCAGGATGGAAGTGGGAGTGTTCAAACGAGTAACCATACGTAACCACCTACAAATAGCCGACCAATACAACGTTCGTGCACAATAGATTCGAGATGAGGGGCGTTTTAGCTTTACTGAATCACAGTTGTTTCAAAACTTCATTTTATAAGGTTATTTTCATCTGATGACTGAATCGTACCTTGACTCATATAATCAATCGAACAAAAATCCAAAACCAGATCATCTGCACGTCAAGACTATGGGGCGAAAGACTGTGAAGCACTCATCATGCCCAAAGCGAATCCTAAAAACGTTATACCTGTGTGCAAATGTTTTCCAATTGTAAACATAGCTTTAGGTGGATTCCATGAAGAGCTTGCAACAGTTCGGATTTGGTGCTACACTTTGGACACGCTTCTTCGGGCGCTACCTAGAACTCTTGAAGATTATTGTTGGGTACACTTTATTATTCTTTTGAGATATCTTATCGAAAATACCGACAAACCTTAATCAGCAAAAGATGAAGTGTCCTCAAACACTGGTCAGACTCTGTCACAGTCTGTCACCGACCGTCACGGTGCAGTGCAAAGGTCCGTGCACCAAACAATGGCGAGCGGAATGTGGGCTCTGTAGTGTGGGTTGCGGTCGTCCCATCCGAGGGCAGTCTCGTGATTCTGATCGGCGGTGCGATCACACGGAACTCATGACAGATCAGGTCACGGCTCAACAAACGGGGAAAGAACACGCACGGTGAAGTTTGCAGATGAGTGTATTTCGCTAGGTCAGCGGCACATTCACGCACATACACACATGCTGATGTCTCATGCTGACGTCGGACGAGGTGACCTTTGCGGAATTGTGAATGGGGGTACAACTGTAGATCAAATGGGCGGTGTAAGCAAATGAATGGGGGAATTATCATGATGTAAAGTTAGATTCAATACTACCCACCAGAATTACTCCATGCAACAGGAGAAGGACAAAGGGGAGCTATGATATATATATATACTGAGTGAATGAGGGAAGGTCTTTAAAGTATAACGTTTTGTGTAAATACTCACATGACAAACACCAATAGGTGCACTGAGAAAACATTGACTTGTAGAAGAGTATTGATGCACAAAACTCAAAGTTGTCATGATGTACTCCCCGAATGGCCGTTCGAACCAAGTACAGTATACACACAAATTGACAAGCCATCCAGCTAGTTTTCAAGCGTCTTTTCCAGTCTAAAAAATTCAGAAACGTAAAGCACTCTGTGGAGGCTAGTTAAAACATGTATCCCTTCCGCTGAGGGGTATGCAGATTTGACATAGCACACTGTATTCATGGTGGGTGGAACAGCCTGCTCACAGGTAGTTAGTGGGGTGCATCCCTAGGAACCGCAATATGAATGAGTGTCGTTATTTTCTGATGAAGCAATGCTGTCCATTGCTATTGAAACGCACCCCAAAGAACCGAAGACTGATCGTTGGTTGTCTTTTGTGAGGTGAATTCCTCATTGCTAGTTATCGGACAGTACCCCGTGTAACACTAGTCTGACCGGTTGTCATCCTCTTCTGAAGTAATGGGGAGAACTGTTGCATCCTCAACCCAAGGCCTGAGAAAACTGGGGAACTTCCGTTTAACCTTGGGTCTCTGTCTCACCAATTGCCGTCACCGGTGCAAGTTCCCAGCCTGCTAGTCCAACTTGCCCATTTTCTCCCATTATTCCACCAGTAAAGCTAAAGATTTCAGATCAGAGTGGTGGGGAAAACGAGGAGAAAGTGCTTTGTTCAGTTGACCCAGGGTAGGATCAGGCCAGAACGAGCCCATCGTGAGACTGCAAGTTTGACGCGGTGTCAAATATATCGGCTTTTGAGTGAGACTTTGAGCGTTTTTACGATGGGCTTTGGACCATGTCTTCTATCCTGAATTGCCTGTTTTTTTACTTTGTCCATGCTATCAGTGGTATGGGGCACTATCCGTTACAAACTTGTACAGCAAAAGTGTAAAGCTTGCCTGCAATAAAACTAATCTAATTTAACTCGATTTGGGTGCCCTACGAAGCACATAGAAAGCTTCCACTTGTCCTCCCTGGATGAAACTACATATAACCTGGATTCAATAAGCAAGCACATGAAGCATATCTATTGGGAATTAACTTCTCTCTACCCCTTCTGAGGGGCTCAACCAATGAGAAGGGTTAATTGGGGCAGAACAAAACAAAAAATCTCCTTTTCTTATTTCAGATACCGCAATGTGAAGAAAACTGTCAAACGTTATTCAGCTAAGAAACGCGTTTTACTTAAAGGCAAACTTCAAGGAATTTTTGAAATTTACCTGGGGAAGTGATGGTTAGATCTGGAAGCCTGGCACGCACAGCCTCTGGACGAATCAGGTCCAAACACTGTAAACAATAAACAGTGATGGGATAAGAAGAAACACTAAGGAAATGAAATGGTTGGTTTGCCAGGTGACGTTAAGATATGACTTCAAAATGTTGACAGTAAACTGATTTGACGTCTCTCAGTTGTATCATTTTTACTTTAACAATAGGGTTTAAAATTTTGTGCATGGTTTTACCACTCGGCGCAGAATAGGCTGTGGTAACCTTGGATGATTTGGTGCAATAACTCTAGGCTTTTACATAATATTCATAGCTTTTAGAGGACGTGATGAAGAAAATAATCCTCTTCTTTGGGAGCATTTGTCAGGATGGTGCAAGTGGTCTTGGGAATAATCGAAATGGTGATCGTTACGACATGTTTATTTTGGATCGTGTATTTATGTTGAATTAATGGAGGTTGGAATATCTGGGAAAAATCGATAGGTACGCATTCCATCCGGCAAGTCGCGATAGACTGATACAACAGGTGCATCTTGAATGTCACTTTTTCAGACTGTCATATTTATGCTGGTCTGAAAATGTTGGCTGCTAGAAGCAAAGATAGTCAGTTGCTCAATTTGAACCGCGAGACAGGACGGAAATTCCTAGCCCCAGACTATCAAGCCGGCTTTGGTGATTCCAGATCAAGCTGGAAAGATCACGTCGTCACTTTCTGACGAAACCAGCGTTTAAATGGAGGCACATCTAAAATCGATACACTTATTTATTTGAAACTTCAAGGTTCTTCGTCCGAATTTTCTGCACCATCACGGATGGGATCTGGTGCGCATAAAAAACCCACCTTGGACCTTGGAAATGTTTTGCGTAGAGTGTATTGCACTACGAATAATGCTGTGATATCTGACCGATATGTACATCAGAAATAAAAATAGCTACCGAGCCGAGCTCTGCAAAGATTTTGTAACTACTGCATCTTGGTTGACCAGAAATATCTCTACAAGATCGTTTAAACTTGTGATGACACAAGTCCTAGGCTGAAAGCCCTGACACCACTATAGTGACCAATCATCGGTTGCCGCGACACATCGTTTGGTTTCACACAATTGCGACCAAAGTTCGCTATAAGCTTGGGACGTAAATGCCGAACAGCTGCAAGGTGTCGTTGACTATGTTGTTTGAAAGGTCTATTCTGGTTTGGATAGCTATGTGAGCTATAGAACTTCCTTAGTCATAGTGGCAAAAATGTATCATGCTATCCTAATAACAATGGAGAGGTTGACTGCTGACCGCGTCGTCCTTGGATTAACGCTTACAAAGAGCTGTTTCACAAGCAAATACAAATTCCTTGCTCAAAACTGTGTGCTATTTACTCAGCTAAGTTTGTGAATTCCATCATATTTCTCAGATCATGACATCAATGGAGAGAGGAAACATTTTCCGCGGTATGGTGTCGTCGCATCTGTCAACGGGTAAACAGATGGATATACAAGTAGGTGGGTATATATATATATATATATAGGTAAATAGATAGGTAGGTGGATAGGTAGGTAGAGAGCTTAGATAGGTATAGTCTGTCTACATAACTACACAAACAGCTGGTTCGTGGACTATCAGTTCCGTGCTCCATCTGTGTCTTTTGGACCATCACAGTGTTTTTGGTCAGCAAAGACATGGTAGTTGATCTACATTGATAGCAGACATTCACTATGCCCCGCGTTCAATGTTTCTACTTGAATTTTCGAAGGCATGACAACATCTTTTCTTTGTGCCTAAGGGTTCACAAATGAGGATTGTGTGAAATTGTCGGCAGTAACCGACAACAGTTATGTTTGTCTCGCCAGAGCACTCCGAGATGTATCTGTCAGCCAAATCACGAAACCGTTATTTAAGCGAATCCCAGAACCTATTTCGTGTTATCTGGTGAAGGGCTTCGTGTGACGAGTGAACATTTCTGTTTGGGTTCATCTAGAAGATACAGCACACTATGGGAATACTACCACCACCTTTAAAATCATCTAAATGATCATAACTAACACGGGTAAGGGGGACAAGTGAACGGATGTTGAATACAACGAAGGCTTTTGCCATCCACATCAATATCTGCTTATCGGAAATCCTGCATCCAAAAGCAATTTGTTTAGAGGTTGCTTGTACCATGAATAAACCTCAACGATACAGGCGTATATGGTCAGAAAACTAGCATAGCTCAAACTCATATACAGCCGAGATTTCGCTGTTGTGACAGCCCTTACGTAATTTCGTAAACTATAATTCTGGCTTTAGATCTTGGGAAAATTTAATAGCCGACCAGTCGGCCTGAAGAAATGCCATCCGACTACTACGTGACTATCCGTTCTCATGTAAACGGCAAAACAATGGACTTTGTCCAGAAGGCACTGAACCCAATGGAAACTGGTGATGACAGTAGTGTCAAGGTGCCAAATGTCCAACGCTAATGCCCATTCTTGTGTCATCATTTCTAGACCGGCTGATGTCCCTGCGTGTTAACCGATCGGCTTTATTCACTCGGGCACATATGGACTTCAGTGGCTTGCAAGACTGTCGGTTTCACACAGAGCGCTTGTGGTTCACTTATTATGCGTAGATGTCCAGTGGATCAACAACCGCTGACTAGCGCATCCGTCTCGAATTTCACCTAACCCCAAGAATGTCGCAAAACTCTCACTGCACAACACTAGACAATCCGCAGTTTGCTTTCCCTATTTCGAGATCCAAGGTACGACACTCAGCTGTTAGGTAACAAACTGCGGACTAATTAACTAGGAAGTTTCAACAGGGGTTGAAAAATAATTCTAAAGTTTACTAGGCTGAAACCTAATGGGCAGTCAACCTTGGTATTCTTTCTAATCCTTGCAAGGCAACAATGTGCCGCCCATGCCTGTTCTTGGCAAGTTGATTACAGTAAGTTGAGACTATAGTACCCTATTCATGTTTTGGTTGTTAAGCAACGCACTCATCCCGTGGTTTGTGCCTCCTGATGCAGAAGCGCCGGCACCACACGGGCTGCATTCTGTCCACTATCACTGCCGAATTCCAGCACGTATCTTTCATTTACCATGTGTGTATTGGTACTGACTTTTACAAATATGTCAACGAGTTCTAATGTCGTAAACGGTACTATAGTTTGCCGCAATATATTCAGTAAATTAGGATGCCCTTCATTCAAGAGTCGACTAGTAAGTCAAACTGTTACGTAGAAAGTCATGAAAAAGGTTTACACTTAGCTCATACATTTTCTAATCATCGATTCGTGTAGGTCGGGCTGCAGCATTTTTAAGAAAATTCTGATCAAGCCAGGTGAATTCATAACACAATAGAACGGGTCGCCGAATGTACTTTTGGAACGTGCTGGTTTTTTTGGAGGAATTCGTCGTTCCTCGAGGGGTAAGCGTCAGAATTCCGCGTGTTGTCTGGGTAGTCAATTATTAGCATCTAATGCATACATTCACAATCATAGTTACCGTGATAATGGATAGGTTTGTGAAGCTCGGTTGTGCTTTCAGACGCATAACATTCGTTTCTGACTCATTCAGATAGGAAGAATGCGAAACAGTATAAAAAGAGGTTTAGGTTGAAACTCTCTATACTGATGGCTGGGGAGACCAGATGAGACGCTCGCTGTCTAAAGAGTGTTATAACCGGGTTCATGTTGGTGAAGCATACTAGAAAATTTATAGACCTTTTCTCAGTTGTACCAGTCGCATGTCTGGTGATACAGGTACTTACTTAACCGAAGAGTGGCTAACAGAAAAATAGGGGATCATTCCATAATGATCTGTTTGAAGAATTTGACAGGATCCACAGAAAGTAGTCATCGTCAAGAAAACGCGCTTCGGAGAGTTACTCTTCCATTTAAATGACGTTTCGACTCGGGGAAAGACAGGAAGTGTGGACTGCTTTTGGGAGTTGCTATGGGAAGCAAAAAACGCAGTGGATATAAACTCAGTTAACTTCTGCGCTTCCAGGCTTGCCATGGGAAGCAAAAAAGCGCAGTGGAGATAAACTCAGTTAACTTCTGCGCTTCCAGGAATCTCTAATTACTTGATCTACTGGTAGTTGTCATTTGATTCTTGCAAGGTGCACGTGGTTCGTTGATTAATTTACATTTTTTCATAGTCCCAAAGCTTACTTGTGCCGTTCCGGGACGGAAAGGTTGATTTGATGGGCGACGGTGTCATACAGAAGTGTCAGAGAGTGTCTGAAATTGCTGTGAATAACTTCACCATCTGATTTACCCCATCGTCTTCATCTGTCAATTAAGTGACCTTTTCAGTATCTCAGATGCCAAATAAAAACAATTGTCAGGAAGCAAGATAGCATTTTTTTCAAGCTGGTTTGCTCTATATTTCTCTCCTTAGATCTGTCAGCCAACTTCTTTTGCGTGCCCTTTTTATCTGCTCCATATTCCTTTACTATCCTGATTCGGTGGCACGACAGCATCACAGACAAATGAAAAATGTTTTCGGCTTTATTCGCCATCAATTCGGGTGGAAAATTCTACTGAATCAGCTGGTCTCCAAGCAGAGCAGTGAAGCGTTGGTATAGAAAATCCCTATTGGAAAACGGTTTACCGATGAGTCACTCCTTGTAGGTAGTCGTGAAGCAATGGTCCATAATTTTCACATTTGGCCCACTGATGTCTAGACTTCGCGCAATATGAAGTCAGTGGGCAGGTGTGTTGCGTCACGTCTGCTTTGTGATTTTTGTCCAAATAAATTAGATTACATCTCCGGACATCCACGAACCATGTAACAAAACCAGAGCCTATGAATTAAATTAGTGCAGATAAAGCCCCTATTTTTTGGCTATCGAAAATCAGAGTACAGACCAGCTGATTGGCTGTTTGTTCGAAACAGCGCAACGATTGGGGTTATCATACCTGTGCGTTAGCAAAGGAATTCAAAGATATCAAGCATAAAATATCTGGAAGTATGATTTGAAGAACCTGAAAGTTACGCGGACTGTAACATTTCTGGACTAAAACTTGATCTTGGGCTAGTAACGATTTCGATTTGAAATATGGCTACCCAGCTACCATAGGAGTGAGTCAGTCAGACAGGTATTGTCACTGTCTATCATCGATGCAACAAACGAGATCACCGTAACTCACCCACAAGCAATAAAGTTTGCGAGTAGGAGAAACCGCTCATATGCCTACCTGGGACCTACAATCTATAGAATCGAGCACCCACTTTGTTTGGTAGCTTCAACACTCATGTTCTGGTATGATTTGAAGGCTATGGTAAATCGTCTAGTTCACATTTTGCTTTCTTTTTCTCAGAAATATCCATTCAGAAAATATGTTGGCACTGGACATGGGAGATTTCTATGGGCGGACAATGGACTCAGTTCAACGGTTCCGTGGACACTCCTGAATGATGACGTGCAGCAGCAGTTCAGGCTTCATTCTTGATTCTTTCTAAAGAGTATCAAAATCCTCCTGTTGAATTATATCCCAGGTTGCATTTTCTGATCTCTCATTTAGCTTTCTGGAGCATAAAAATCCCCTTTAGATGATTCATTGAGAACTAAATGGCACAGTTGGGTGCAGAAGTAATTCGAGTATTTGCGACTCAAGTCCTTCAGTTTTATTACGACATCATCGACTGTTTTAGTCTGCTTATCAACATTTGCAGCAGGAAACAACCATGATGCTTTGGCTAATCATTTGGACACAAAATGCTCTCTATTTACTGCTAGACAGATAATTTGCTCCGCTATTTGAAAACGTTTGCCTTGTTCCTGAATTAGTGGGCTATAATAAGAATCTCATGTTGCGCATAGGCAAAATACCTTGTTCTTGGCAAAGTCGAAACGGTTGCGAACGGACGGTCGTTGCGACTGAGTTTGGTTGTTAGACAAACGTGCTAGAAGAGCAATTAGTTTTCCAAATTCATGGATTTTACTCTCAGTTCAGTGAAGGTAAGTTTTATCCTAGTTTGAAGAGTTTACCTTGATTACCATCCGAGTGGCCATATTCGTTGGAGGCGTTTTGCTGTGAATAGTAGAATACAGTCTCAATTAATTATAGAACACTCTCGACGACAAACGACCTAGAAACCATTTTCCGTGTTAAAAAATCGATCAACTAGAAGGGTTACTGAGCCTGTACTTCAAGCATCAGTTTATATTGTCAGGAATAGAACGGCATCATTATGCCTTCAAAGTGAGTTGGAACCAGACAACTATTTCGGAATGAAAATCAGATCAGAAATTTCCAGTAGCTGTAGGAAGGGAAGCAGAATACAGAGCCGTACCACAACAACGGACTGATGAGTATAATCAAATCACTCGCCGGAAAGTAAGGGTGTGTACAAGCGATGGCTAGAGTGGAGAGCTTCCGATCAAGACATGAACCAGGACGGTACTTTACGGGAACAACGAAGTATTTATCCACCTTCTTTGCCTAGGATACCAACGAACCAGAGGAATATGCGCTGCAAACGGGCGATCGTGGATTGCAAAATAACAAAAAACCGCTTGTGGGAGACAAAAGGTCTGCAAAAACAAAAATCTTTCCAATTGACTGGTTTCTTTTGGCAGCCAAAAGGGATTCCAAATAAATTATCGAATAGTATCTATTTTCGTCGCATTCGTCAAATCAACTCAGTTGCTGATCGTTACAAACAAGGGTAGGCACAGCTGCTGAGAACAATGACCTGACCACGTCTGGAGCATATACTTACTCAAGGTGTAAATGTTTACTGCCGGTGAAACGCGTGAGTTGTATGTGGTCAAGTGGTTCGAAGCGCCGTCCCCGTAGCTAGAGGAAAGTTGATATGGAAATTATTTAATCGTTTCGCAGTTTGTTTATCATTGTTTAATAGTCGAACAAAGTCCAGTAAGGTTTCGGTGTAAATTAGGCTTCTAATTTCGTGTCTGATAGCTTGTAACCGTGTTGTTACGAAATCAAATGAACGGAAAAACGCCTCTCAGTGCGAGGTTATTCCTGTTGCTTTTCTTTCATCGTCTGGCACTGTTTACAAGTCGCAACATGCTTTCCACGGATGAGGAGTGATGCAGTGGATTACATTCATGGTGTGATCGACAAATGTTCTTGTGAACTCAAAGAGGAAAAATGAATAAATGGTCAGTGGAATCGGTACAATCTTATCAGACCAAAGGAGCTGTTAATTAAAATTTCCAACGCACAAGGATTTCCCATGTGAGTGTAGAATCGGTGGCTACGAAGCTTTTAGCATAGTTGTAATAGACAAGTGAGATAGGCAAACGAAACTTTGGATGAAACTTGAAAAGCGACTACATACTTTACCTTTACGAGAAATGCACCCGTTGCTGCTGACTTAGCAACAGACACAGAATGGATAAATGACTGAATAAATAAAGGAATTTTACTTCCAAATTTGCACCTTAGGATGACATTGTTCCGATGTCGCTCTTATCAGTAGATCAACCCCAATTTATTTTAATGTCTAATGACCGAATTGTCTTTAAACATGGATGCTTGAAAATTGAAAACATCATTCCACAGGGAACCAAAACTTTTACTGGTCCTCAAAGATGGGAGTAAACTATGTAGCCAGTGGATGCGTTTTCCAGGAAGAATCCCCTTTTTTTTCTTTTGACGCTCACGATAATCCCCAAAAGCTGCCGAAGCACCTGGAGAATGTAAATGGACGAAGCTTGTTGGTCCCATGTGTGTTGATATTTGGCTCATTCTGTTCACATCTTTTTTGTGGATGTTTATTAATTGGGCGTGTACAACCAATAGAGCTGATAGCTTTTCAGTTTGTTGACTCATATAAACACATATTACTATTCGTTTGCTATTCGCTAGGTCGTCTAGATAAACCTAACTTGCCACGTTTTACTAAACCAAAAGTGTTCGTTTACTGCGCAGCACCTGCTTACAACTGGCTAAGACAGTGATCGTGACTAATGTAGATTGAAAATGAGACACATTCGATGGCCCCTTCCAGCAATGACATTGTAACCTATGTGAGGTTGCGAATAGGTGGGATAGATGGAAGCCCTACGTCATACGAAGACTTGAATATTAATACTAATAATACTTGAATATTGGCGCAAAACTTATTCTACCAGGGTCACATTGGTCGTGAATAATGTTTGTTCGCGCCGCGTGAACGTAATTTATGGATAGGCAGACTTTCGGATATTCGAGTTATAACGATTTCACCTCTAAATGGCTATAACATACTGACAAAGAAGCGTCTGCTTTGGAAATACGCGCCATGAAAAAAGAAGCCGTGAAAACAGGTAAGGGAATGTTCTGTGACAGTTGTAGTCATTTGTCTTACTTCCCTTACCTGCTATTCCAGTTGCAGACAAAACAACCTGACAAAAATGTAAATCGGAAAGCCCAGGGTCGCATTTTTTGGAGCTAGAATTTCTGACAACCTCGTCCATTGTATGTCAGTATAAGAAAAAACCGTATCACTAACCTGCACAAAACATACACTACTCTACGGATTTCTCGGATTTCCATTTACGTGTACGACAGACATCATCAAGCCGCTCGAACCAGTCAAATTTGAAAATGAGATAAAAACTCCAGACAAGCAACTAAACTGAGAGGAACAGCCAGAAGCAGTTAGTTATAGGGTAATAAATCAGTACATGCGCTCGTAGAACAGGCACAGTAAAAATAGTCCCCTATTGTAGTTAAAGATTTGTTGATTCCAGTCAAAGAATCTGAAGTAACCATACACTGCCAATGCATTATGTTTTCTGAATTTCTGAATTTTTAGTGTTTGAGATCTGTTTAATTTCCTATGCCAAAATTTGAGATACATTCGTCCGTTTCTTTGGCGGATTACACTACGACCTCCCGGACAAAATTTTAGTTTGTTTAAGAAATGAATTCCTTCCGGAAAGCGCTTATAAAAACCGAGTAAAAACTTATTCACCAGGAACGATTTTTACGGGTTATGCTCTTTTTCTGGCCCTCTTTTTCTGTCTTATACTTCAAACTGCACGGAAGATAGAAGATCCACGACATCCGAGTTTCTCCACAATGTAAATGCTCACCATTTATTAAGTCGAAAAAAACCTCAGCAATTACATTCACCTGTGCAAACCACCACTTATAAATACAAAACCGGAGATATATAGGTTGGTCAAAAAACTTACAAATATAAGGATCTGGAAAGATTCTGTTCCGATAAACGTTAAGGAACGTGAAGGACAGAGTAATTCTTGACGATAGACAGCTGAAACTCACAGTCCACCGCAAGACTACTTGAAGCGATCCCTATTTTCAGTTCAATAGTCCCGAACGCCTTCGACACACGTGGGTTTTGGAAAATGTTTCCAAGTAGCCAGAAATATATAGGCCATAGAACCGTTGTTGGGATTTCCCAGGGCAAAGGTGGATAGCCTATTAGACCACACAGTATTTCCGGATAGCTGTGTAGTCAACCTATGCCACAGGGTTAAGTTACTAGTAATTATTTGGAGTTTCACAGGTTGTTTTTGGAACTCATAATTTTTCGCTATTTCTGGCCCAAACGGACATTCTATTATTGGCTCTTCCCAGAGCCTCTGGTTTGGTTAACCTTATTTACAAGGAAGGGCAATGATTTTTGGAGTTAGTGGCCTTAAGTTGGCTGAAAATGTCGACTACAGTCTGTATATATCTTCTCATTTGGAAAAACATTCTAAACAGGTACTGTACCCCACGACCAATACTATTGAATACCTCCTTATATAAATATATATATATATATAAGATCAGATCACACTTCTTCAAAGACAAACACGAGTCTCACAAGCAGTCCAAATCATCCGGTGGGGTGAAGTTGGTGACAACTCATTAGAGCACTTGGTTCGGAAAATTCGGTTTAACAACCTTCAGAGAAGCAAATCCAGAAAGCAATACACGCTGTTAGTCCCGACTCTACTTGTTCACGTCCTTCTTACTACTATAAGTGATTTACACGCAAGGAACCGCCGGCGTAGGATATTTTTTCCTCATTCGCCGTCTGAGATTGTGTGTTAGATTGATTGATACACAGTTCAGTTATCATCAAACTTTTGAAGTTTTAGTATATTACTTATACAGGAACTCAAATGAGTGTCGGTGTAGGTGTAGAATGGACAAAGCCATCAGATCTTGCTTTTCGATTTAGGATTCCCGTAGGCTCAGTTTCCACTGATTTTCTTTATTTCAGTTTTACTTCCAAGATTATGGTTCGCGTGTACGTGCATGTCAGTCAAAAGCGCCGGATGAAATTCCATTTGATTTAACTGCACCTGCTGTTAGGTTTGTTTTCTGATTCGAGAACGACCTAGAAGTTTATTTGCATTGCGTGCAAAAGTTCAACATCAAAAGGACAAAAGGAAACCCTGATAAAAACTGCGTAGTACAATCAGCTAGTGATAAACAGCTGCACTAAAAGTAACATTTGATTTTTTCTGGTTTGAATCCGGTTTAATCTTATGTCCGTAAACTGGTGCTTTCCCGTGCCTTCCCACTTCTGTCAGAACTAGTTAGCAGGCCAAGCGAAAAAAAATCTACACTTCTGCCAAAGTAAGCTTTTAAAGATGGTTTATTTTAATGTTGCCCACAACATTTTCACTAAGCACAGAAATCTGAGTCAGGTAAACCGCCGAATTAAAATAACTAGTATCTCTCTAATACAAGCGATTGTGAAACAGTAGTCTCTCTACGAAAAACTTTGTCGGAAGAGTCTCACTTTTCGCCCCTTTCTGGCCTGCACCAATAGTAAAACGCATACCAAAAAATCTATCCACCCAAACGTGTGTGTCGATTGGTGATAAGCTTATTGTCAACCGAGTGTTTGTGACTGCGACGCTTACGTTTCGCCTGCCTGGCGAAACGTAGCACATTTCTACTGAGACACGTTAAAATGGCTATTCTCTTGTTATCATGAAAGACATGGTCCATGACCAATCGTTTGGGGACAGACTGACAAAACGTTTGATGGTTTATTGCACACAAAATCAGAAGGATCTTTGTTCGGATCTTCAGCACGGCCCTGCTTCCTTCGGTAGTCTTAACTTTATGGCCCTCAAAACAACGCTAGAATAAGCAGTTTATCGCATAAAACGACTCTGGTCAGGTGTCTCACTTCTCTGTCAAACTTATCCAATCTGTGACGGCCATATACTAAGTGGGTAAGCATATACGAAAAATCGAGGAAACATCGTTTACGATTTTGCACCGGTTCGCCTTTTGTAAAAACTTACTGGGTGGGAAATCAGAGTACAACCTGTTACTAAGCTTTTTTTAAAGCTAAAGCATTGTCTCGTCATGTTTATTCATACCACAGTATTGTAACCCCCCTAATGATTTACCCAGCTTGGTTGGAGACAACCGTGACGTCCCTTCCAGTGGGTGTAATTAACCTATTCTTTCACATCACGAGGTTCAAGGCCAGTATTAACCTTCGGAGTCAGTTTGAAATTGGCTATTTTCGGTATTATTTTATATTTCAGATCCCAACAATAGCAATTTGAAGCTATCGACTATATGCTTTCTGTTTGTGCGCCTTCACTTGATATCAGGTATGCAACCAAAGGAGCGCAATATCAAAAATTTGTCGAAACGAACTGTGGTAAAAATCAGTCGTCAACCAAAAAGTCTGTAATCATCGTACTGCCATCTCAAAACACACACGCACAACCCCCACCCGGGCCAAGACCTTTTGTGGAACTTGTAGCACAGGCCCAGTATAGATGGGATGCACAAAATAGGTTTAAAAACACATCATCCATTGAAATTGCGTCTCCTTGCAATACGGCATAAGGTTGCATATTCCGCCGGTGCGATTATCGTTCATACGTGAAAATAAAGAAAATTAAACCTGTCTAGCGAAGATTCATTTAGTTCTGCTTCATATTTAGGAACGCAGAATACGCAACTGCCTTAATAAGCAGCTTCCCTCATTAGAAAATCTCTTATGAAGTGCAACACAACTACCTTGGAGACCCAATCGCAACATGTGAAGCCACCACGTGCAATAATCCCACGTATGAAAGGCACCCAGAATACAATACTTTATGACTAGTTCTGTATGAACAATGGTGACTAACAGAAGGTTTCATTTTTGCTTGTAGATATTTTGAATCCTGTCCACGGATGTTTATCATTTCGGTTTTCATGGACACCTTTGAGCTTGTTGACATTGTGGGAGATATCGAATACGTCCTGCATCGATTTGGACTTGCTATTCACATTGCTCATCTTCACAGCACAGTTCACTTTTTATATGCTCACATTTCAGAGAATGTATCTTGTGCGCTGGTTACCAGGAAATCAGAGTTGCTTTGTAAACGAGTTTTAGCTTGAAGGAAATTTGTACAGACCGGTATGACGCTTTGCAGTAGGCAGCTCTCCAAGGCCTACACAATTTATTGTTTGCATGCCTGAGTAACCTGTTTTTGATAGTATTTTTCCATTTTTTACAGGCGACATTTTGATGATGGTTCTATTTTTATTAGTACTGAGCATTTCGCGACGGTCCTCAAATGTCTCGAAGTTTAGTAACCAAAACTTACGGTATCCCCCAAAAGCAAGTTCGGTATTTTTAGACATATTTTGAGTGGGCGCTGCCACTCGCCAGTGCAACGTCCAATCAATCAAAAGTCTGGTAGGCACGTACATTCTTCCAGTTTTGCCCCAAACGTGCACGAAGGCCGATCGGTAGAAAACTATTTTAAAGAGTAAAATGGGGACTGTGACCGGTTCAAGCAGACAGAGACGTGTATTTGAACCATACTAACAGCTGGCAGCTGCTGTAAGGCAAATGCTGAATTCCACCCTAAGACAAGTCTGGCGTATTACGCGACCGCGCTCTATTCATGCTACTAAACAGAATATCCCTAAAAAGCGCGACGGTGGTTTGTCGAATTCATTTTTCGCTCAAGTAATTCATCACTTGTCTAGCATTCACCGAGTGCGTCGGCACACTTGGCCTCCATTCGGACGCACGGCATAGCAGAGCTTAAACCAGTTAGTAGCGCAGCTGTTTCCAAAAATGAATTGAGTTCAAACCGCGAAGCTGTGTCCACTTTGCCCAGGTTCTTTGAAGATTAACCAGTCATTTGGTCCGAAGGCTTGTCTCCGAATTTCGGTACAAAACCACAATTCAAATATAATAATTCGGATTAAAGGCGTGACCTTGCTCATTGAATTTCACGTGTTACTATGATACACACGGAACGGCTTGGGAAATGCGTTTGGATGCCACGTTATCAATCACGTGAAATGAACTACAACCCACGATCTTTGCTCCGTTTACCTCTGTTGCTAACCCTCTGCGGCATATTACGTCGGGTGGCTGACGTTAGTGCTGGTACAAAGAATAGACTGTGAATCAGACACAAATGAATATTTGGTTTTTACCCTTTTTTTGAACCCAGTATTGTGAAACTAGGATATGAGAACCAAAGAGTTACACCTGCATCAAATAACCCGTGAGGTTTTTTCGGAAAACCAATTAAATATACTCAAAAAGTTGCTTTCGGTATGTAACCGCACTGAACTGTCAAGTGCTACGTAAAAATCGTCTTCTAGGTTTTTTTGGATTTTCAAGGTTTAGATCCAGAAGTGTGCTTCTACTCTCGTAACCTCACCCTGAACGTAATGCCATTTGTGCACATGTTACTGTAGTGAGTACGATCCGTGTGCCTTTAAATCAATACCACTCAAGTTATTTAGCGGCTCACCGACTATGGAATATCCCTGTCTTCACGGATTTTCGCCGACGGTAGGAAATATATACTTAGAAAACATGATACGTCAAGCAACATAGAAGCTTGGATGACATGCTCTAGACGGGGACCATTGAAATGAACAAAAAGCAGATGACCAAACTGTGTTAAATCAGCTCAGCTGTCAGATAATCAAAAAATTGGTCAAAACCATTCTTCTTATTTACAAAACAATAGTTATGCATCATACAAACGCAACAACAACAAGAAAGGAGAAAATTTAAGCACGTCTTCAGTAAATATTTAGTTGAAGTACACATGATTAAGTTAGACTGACAGAAGCAAACAGCGGTGGTTTGAAAAAGATACCACTCACAGAAAATCAGGAGGTTAGAAATTCTCCCGTCCGCTGTGTGTTGTAGGTCATAATGTGCAGTACGGTAACCAAGCCTGACATTCTGCAAATAAAAATGTATACCATTCATAAGACGACATTTCATTTATCCCCTCTCCTCACCAACAGAATCACATCTATCTTGACCAGACCCATAATGAGGTAGGGGTATGTCATCCAGCTGTCTGAGGTGCTGTCGAAACAAAGTGATTCAGTGGAATCTGAAGATACTGTCAGTGAGGGAGCATTCACAAATTTTTGAAAGGTTATCTTAAACGGCTCGACAGTGCGTCATATCCTCAAGCCATTCTTCGCGGAAACCAAGACATGATGGAGAACAAACAGTTGGTAGGGCTGCAGTCTCTTCGTAGGATATAAGTAGCAATTGACGTGTATGGAAGAGAAATCCTCCTTCTGGCGTTTTCAGTCATATTCTCGTGAACATGAGGATTCGCCCCTGATTTGACCAATGTCCAAAGTCCTTTCCTGTAACAATGATTTGACCTCCATATTGTATGCTTCTGGAAACCGGCTAATTAGGTTACAATTTGTGGTCCTTCGGGTCTGGGTCTATGGAATCCACTCTATGCAGAATTGGCCAAAACTGCAGTCACTTTCACCTGTCAGGCGCATGTGTTCCACCTTACGTTACCATCGCTAACAGTCCGCCCGCAGGGTGAAATAATTAGCAAAACCCTCTGACGTATTTTCCTGTTGGTATGAATTGCTTCGCTGTGTTTTTTCTTTACTGATGGTACACCATCCCAGTCATGTGCTGAAAGAGTTTCGCTCCAGACCACTGGGCACTTTCCATAGAGTGATTGCTGCAAAGTTTACTCCAAGCTGCAATCCACGTGTGTGTCAGCTTTTTTACCATTCGGAGGAGTGCAACTAGTTCTTCACTCCACCTCCTTTCTCAAGAGATGGGGTGGTTTACTCAAATGCAAGGGCTGCATAAAACTAACTTACCGTACATTTGCCATTACCAGCCATTACTAGACTGATCGTTAAAGTACCGGCATAAATTCTCACCTCGAGTTCCGCACTTTGGGCGCCTCTACAGAATCCAAGCCATTAACGCTGTTTTGCGTTCATCCAATCCGCGCATTCTCCTCACGACCGTGCCCACGTTTGTATCATCGCATGGAAGCTACCGATGCTACTCTCCTTTCCGTCAAGTAGGTGTGCGATATCAATCCACTTGAAGCTCGGTTGCGACAATACATCGGAGCACCTGAGTCAGGCGATTCAAAATGCACTTCGGCTTGCTCCGGGAATGCAACAATGACGAACCACCTGTGCTGCATCAAGCAGTATGCTGACTGACAAACGAGTGCAGATGGACAAGCTTAACGAAACCGATTTTGCCGGTTTGCCAGTCCGCTGGACGTGATAGCGGTCAGCCAGTGGTCACCGTGAGGCCCGTTTGAATCGTGAGCGACCCTGGCGGCAGTAGTTCATCAATCCCGCAAACTACAGTCTCGGATTTGATCGCTAGTTTCATGGAAAAAATGACGAACGTTACTTGTTTGTTTTGGTGAGGACTTTTAAGCTCTTTCAGAACCCCAGAAACGAGGTTCACTAGCTTCAAAGAATAACTGGTAATCAATGTAAAAGACAGTCAAGACGCAAACGCCTTGACCGAAATTCGGCGGTTTACTGATCCACTTCACTAAGTAACGAGAGTCATTGTAACGCACTCTATTCCATAATGCAGAGAATCGTCGCTCCATATCTCCGACTGTGCTTAAGGTTTTGCGTAACTATCAGACCCACAGGATGGCCGTTCACTGGAGCGCGATGCACCAAGTGAATACGGTAACAGCTTTCGCACTCATCTACACAGTGCTGAGAGATCTACTGGTGTCTATCAAAACAACGAGTTTGCCACTGCAGAAGCCATCGGTATAAGGGTTTGCCCGTCCGAAATTCGTATTCGTACAGGCGTTAACACTGATGTGGCCAGCTGATCAAGTGATAGTGTGACATAGCCATGATCACTAAATTTTACTATGAATGAGTGTCGTGCACGTTATGGGTTCTGCTGTTTCCCCTACATATATCTGAGCGTGACGAGATACCAGAAATGTGCCTCCCACTCGATCTGTGTCGTTCTAGTGAATAAAACAAAAGTTTCGATTTACTGACAGATTATTCTCATCCGAATCTGTGGTGTAGATATGCACTTTTAAAGTGTCAGCGCCTCTGGTTGTCGTTGTTGTAGCGCGAACAAGTAACCCTTGGCTTAGGATGACACCAGGGACACTGGAACAAATGAAGCCTCGGCCGTAATAGGTTGTAACACCTAAAGATGTTTTCAGAACGTGTGATGCCTCAGTGGGATTTATTAAGATATCAGCGGTAATACGAACATGTACCCTGTTTATCTTTCACAATCACACTAACTTCAGACAGTAGAAATGGATATTGATTGTAATTACTACGAGTTACTACAAACGTTAGGAGTTCTTCCTCTCCTCCTCAATAGACACAACGTCCGATCCATGCAGTTGGTTGGACACCGGTCCCGGCCCAAATCGTAACTTTGGATCAATGAAGTGGCCTTATAGAAGTTCTGCAACTTATCAGCATGTAGCATGAATTTATGAGTTCTGAGAGCTCTGAATCCAAGGCAGCCGTGAATTCAGTAGACAGAACCCCCTTTGAATCTCGAAGTCCGATTTCGATGGGAGTAGAAAATAACCAAAGAGGGAAACCATAAACATCTGTGTTTGAGTAGATTATCCGCAGCTGCTTATGAGTTGGACCATATTTTCAAACATTGCGTCTTGTTTGAAGCCGACTCGGAGAGAAATTGTTAGGCTGATTGTAAATCATATAAAAAGCCTAACAACGAGCTTTGGTTGCTTAATGGACATCCGAGAGAGAGTGTCTTGAAAGTCTTGCTACAAACAAATAGCGAAAATGCGTCCAACTCACACACTGGCAGATCGTACAGAAACCTAAGACACATATTTCGGAGGTTTTGTCCCGAAATTTTTGCCGGTATGATAGACAATGCTGATATCTGCATAATCTTAATGATCTGTATATTTAGCGCACCCTTCAACATTCTACCAGCACAAAATCATACGCCATCATCATTTCTATACCATTTCTCTCAAAGTCGTTTGGATGACTTTATAACACTCACTTAAGATTTTTGATCAAATTGTGTGAAGTTTTCTTGGTCTATTACAGCAGTTAAATCGCTTCAAATGTTTTAATGGAAGCAGTCCGTTTGACTTAATTTCCGTCAGGCAAAGTATCCTCCCTTGCTGATTCACCGACTTCGAATATCTCTTTCCTCTCTCTCCTTATTCTTTGGACCCATTGTGATGGAGCCACATCCTGTTGAAACAAAGCAGTATTGGTTTGATTCGTTCTCACTAGCTACGGTTTTGTGGTAGGGGCTTGTAGGTTGAAACCACTGGGAATATCAATAAGAGACCAACGACAAAACCGTTGTCTGAAAAGAAAATAATGATACCCGCAGAGACAACCAACTCAGCATTATGTCTTACGTGAGAATCCGTATAACCGAAAGGCCTGCATCTTGATTCAAACCCATTTGTGCAAGCCACGCTTTCCAGATGCAACAGGTTGTTCAACAGCGTGGAAAATGAATCTTTGTGGTCTGAAAACCAGCGCGGAAAACTTGTCCACTTTCCAGTATTACCTCACTGCAGTTGCTACAACCCACTCGGATTATGGTGCCTCCAAATTCAGTATTCTGGCAAGATATCGTTTGGTGCTTCGCTGTTGGGAATCTCTACGTACATTCCTTTCGAACATTCAATCAGCTTCATGGGCGAAGTTCATAGAAAATAAATTCTCCCGCAGGAATCCGATGTCCCTGTTGCCTACCCTGTCCGTGTATCGATATTTTCACCAGAAGCTCCAAAAGTTGCCGCAACTCACAGATATTTGTGTCCAACCAGAGTGTTGTCTAAGTGCCTTCATAGCTGCGCTACCCATGTGCTAACACTGTGCATACCCGCTCATCTAGTGCTAAATAGGACCGGCTCAAATTGGGCGCTTGATACGTCCCAGCTAACTGAGACTGAATCAACTTTGTTATGCCATAGACGAACGAATGGATCGTTTCAACTAGACCTCGCTAACACAATGAGTGAGGAGTCGAGCACCTGCAAGCGGCTGTCGTGCTATACAATGAGCCCTTGCAGTCGCTCGGCAATGGATCTCAATTATAATGGGTTTGAAACAGTTAGCTGATCTTGTTTATGTGATCGTGGGGATGTGCGCGCAACACCGTTTCAGTGTACGCACTGGAGGTCTATTAGAGTTCGGGTTGTTTAGAGGTACACACGTGCGGCGTTTGAATAAGCCGCGCCCGTTTTTTCATAAAAATGACAGACCTTACGGACTATTCGTAGGAATGCCAGAGTGTGCTGAGGAAAAGTTCACCACTGCTATTTGTAAACTGTGCACATATGATGGTGCATGACGAATTTCTGTAGTTCGTGTTTCAGAGGAGACTATTGGCAGGAGGTTGAAATGCATGCCCGTTTTGGCCCAGCTCGTGGAGCGTGATGTTTTGGTTTCTCATATAATAATCCGAATACTGAATTGCTGGTCCCCTTACTGACTTATCAGTACTCTAACGTCCCTAGATGGAACTCGATCAACTGTATAAACCTGCATTGTATCGTCCTTGGAAAGAAGTTGTGGACTCACGAACAGTTAAAACTTTTTCAAACAGCTGCATCTTATCCAATTTGGTTGGCATCTTCAAGAACTTCGATTGTGTTACGGTCCACAGAACAGTTGGAGTGCAACACAGGTGGTACCGTACGCAACAGATGGGTAGCGAAAGTTATTTATCGCTAAATTTAGACCCAACGGAGTAAACTTTCGTGTTGTTAGCTCAATCAGATGCATGTAATCTGTGTTGCACTGTTCAGAACACGTTAGGTCCAGTTTGTCCGCTTGGCACGGGACTCCTACTTTTTCAGTTCCCGTACGTTTATTGATCCACTGCAGGAGAGACCTATCCTTCTTTTGTTCACTTCAACAGAACCTAAGATATTGATTGAACGTGTTGTTCTTTAGTGCTGTCATGAGGATCCTCAGAAGTTGTACTTAAGGATTCAGTTTGTCAGTCCACCGTTCCTGACTGCTGATGTGGGAAGACATCTACTTGTGCGAATGACACCTTAGTTTTTAGGGACAAACAACGCACACATCGTTGAGCACTTCAGTTTTCCATTACTTCAAATCATATTCACTAAGGGTTTGTGATGTACCCGCTGGGTTCGAAGTAAATTCAAAGGAACTCTAACCGAAATCATCTTTGGAAGAACCAAAAAAGACATCGTGAGATTTACTCTCTGAAAATACGGATACTGTTGACAGTCTCTAACGAAATTACTCTTAACCTGAAATTTTTGCTGTCCGCATCCTCTTTCACAGAGGTCCTCATGTTACAATCACTCATTTGTTTTGAGAGTCATACTTTCACCACTCTACCCAAAAAGTTGTGGTTCTTCATACTGTAGCTTTGGGAAGAATTATGCCACTTGGCCACTCTGTCTGGACCTACTACAAGAATAAAAGTTGTTTATGGTGCGAAAGTCAGTTGACTACAAAGTAGGTAGTCGCCAGCATTCTCATAGTGCCTGACCTTCTTCATGTCCTTTCGAAGAGAACCAATCAGGACGTGTTACTATCTGGATTAAACTTTCTAAGAATTATCAAGTTTTCAGTATTGTTACCAACAAGCTACCTAGGTAGTAACATTAGGATGACAGGGGGTTTGTGCACTTGCGTAAATTAACAAGTTCCATCGCGATTTCCCAGCATGGGATTGACAAATTTGAACCGCAGTTACAAACTGTGACGTTGGATCGTTGAAATAGTTGGCCACTTTGGATTTTTTGATGTATTGCTCACCTTAAGTTGAGAAACATTAGTTGCACAATTAATCCATAACTAAGCTTTTGCAATCAGCATTCATATCATAATTCATAAACAGAGTTGGGCTGGTTACCGGGCCGATAGATTTATGCACCTTTCAGCCTTGCTTCTTGACAAGGTTTGCAATGACCCCAACGGAGATATGTTACTTCAGCCTAATGTTTCTTAACGCGGCGCTATAGGACTAGCTTCATGCCTTTAACTGTGAAGAGAAAGGATACAATCAGCGTTCCAACTGATCTGTGAACGACGCCATGTCAGCTAAATACCTTAATTTGACTTATAGGTTTTTTGGTCAGCTAGGTAGAGAACCTCAGCATCAACAAAAAACGAAAATGGGCAGAGGCAATGTTTTTTTTTCAAAAATCACTTGATGAATGTGAACTAAGTGTTGTAGGACTTCCGACTTTACAGAAAAACAACTCGAATGCGGTTGAGCACTTCCATATGGCTAAAGTTTGGGGATTTCACAGTGCACTGAGGGCACATGATTGCAGTACGTTTAGTGCGCATGACTCACCGAAATAGGTAAAATGGAATAAGGGAGTAATGTCAGCTGATCGTCCGGATGCTAAGGTCATGACTCACACGAACCAAAATAGAACAGAATGGTTTCTGTAGCCCAGGCACAACAATATGAACCAGGCGAGAAATAAATTGCAAATCTGCGATAAAGTTGTACGTAAAACCGATGTAGTTGTGGCACATACGTCTTGATGGTCCGGACCACACCCATCACTTGTACACAACAACTGGTTTCATACCAGGTTCGGGTGGTGGGGCGGCTTGTTTCGCATGCCGCTCACAATAGAGTTGTTCGTTAATGTAAAAATATCCCACATTGCGTAAACCAACGCCACATTTACAACACTTCAAACATTCTGGGTGCATTGGAACTCTTCCCTGAACTTTGACAAACACATCACGAATGTAGCCGCCACACGAACCACAAGATTTGACTCCACTGTCAGTTCTCGCCATCGCACCACCTGCAGGTCGAGATGGAGAGGGCTGACTGCCAGGACCAGAGAAGGCACCAACAGTTCGTTCGAAAGTTTCATCCAGGTTGCTTTTATGATACAACCCCATGGGCGAGTTGTAACTCGAGTGTTTGATTTGACGAAAACGGCCATCCACTCCCTTTGCTACAAGTGCCTGTCCAGGAGCTGGTGGCGAGTGTCCGAAAGGTAACGGGGATACATTATGACTTACACCAATTCCCTGACTATCATCATGATTTGTGGCCTCCAGACTTGTGCGAGTATCCAAACCACTGGCGTTTCTTAATGGCTGAGGCGAATGAATTAACTTCGGCTGCCACACTGCGCCTGATTTGACTGTTTGTGTTGGAGATGGTTTATTCCACGAATTGTTTGGGAGCATAGTGACCGGTGCTGAGGCTTGGACCACATGCACCGCACCACGCTGAACCATCATTTCCAAATCATTTCCTGAACGAATAATCTCCATTTTGGCATCATCGTGTCGCATCCATTTGGCTTCGGATCGGTTCAGGCGTACAACAACATCTCCAGCTTTCAACCCACCGCAGTCCGCTACGCTTCCTGGAGCGACATGCTGAATGTTGATTGCATGACCGATATCTGTTCCACCTTCCAGACGAAATCCCCATGGCACAGAAGTATCTTCTCTAGCTAAACGTATTGTGTGCAGCTGGGAGACCATGGTCTGTTGCCAACTATAGTTTGACTTGGCAGGACTGTATGATCGCTCTGAGTGTTAGCAGACCGCTGGTTGCCTGTCTGTCCACATCGGCTGCGAGGACACGATTATCAAACATCCGGGTGCAGCTGGGCAATTGATCAATGGCAACGTGCCTGGTTAGAAGATTATGACCTTGAAAGGACCACGGCCGGTATTGGTGCGTGATAAGCACACAAGGGCAGACACGTACGAAACATCACCTTCCGTCCGTGCATCTGTTCACATGTGTGCGTTCGACATTTCCCATCTCTATAGAGACTGTTGTCTACGCGATTGCCACCTGCTGGCAGAAGGTATGATTGCTCAGTTTTCATTTCGAAAAATTCTTCCCCCCATTAGCTGAGTTACCAATGAAACAAAAATATCGTAAAAGACAAGTCATATCAGTGAGAATTTGGGCATTTCAGTAAGATCATTCAATAACTTTCTGCATGGTATGATCACACCATTATGCCAGGAACTTCTCACTAGAAATTTGTCCATCTTCGAAGCCATAAGCAAATGAACTTATTTTTACGTGGTTTCAAATATTCCAATGAAGGTCAGTGATAGGTCATGATAAAATTCTCTGTTCACAAGTATGATATGACAGACTATTAGACTGAGCATCTTGATTCAGTTCAAAAACAGAGAAAAGTGTTTTCAACAACCGTCGTTTGGTTTGTAAGCAAACAAGCGTGACCTGACAGAACCTAATGGTGTTATCAGACGAATCCCTCGGCGAACTTCAGTAACGAGCGGCAGTTGTTGATTTGATTGAAGTCCGGGATTCGTAGCTTAGCCTGGCTGATTAGTACTGGTTATTCCCCTCGACCAAATCCCGAGCGTCGGGATCCCATTTCACCCGGTCCGATTTTTTTATTTGACTTGCGCCTATTTTACAGGTAGCATTGCACACACTCGACTAGGTTAACTGCGGGCACCGCCACATGCTTTTCGTACACTGTCTTGCAGGGCGCCAAGTTGAGGTGCGCCACTTATTCTCTAATCTTTTTCAACCACTCAGCATCGTCGCCAACTTGATAACAACGTCATTTTAAGCTCTGTTTCGGATATTTCCGGACAGTTGGAAGCAAAACTAACCGAGATGCAACAGTCTGATGGATGAGGTCACAGTTCCTTTCCTCTTTCCCATTATTTCGGTTTGAACAGTTCATCTGCTCTAGAGTAGCTGTTCTGGTCCGTCCGGGATGGCACAATACCCGAGTTTCCCCCTTATTAGGGCCCAACACCCGGTGACCCTAAAGAGGATTGAAACCTGGATGTCTGAAATTTAAGGCCAGTGTGATGATAACGCAAGGTAGAAGCACCCGGCTTGGCATGTGCGGACAGATGGATCAGCCATACCTTTGGTTAGCACAGCACCTCCAACGGTGACCCAGTAATCGTATTTATTTTACCGACGGACACACCACAGTTGGGAAGCACTGAATTCCAATTTCGCTCTATTTAGAGCTACCGACAGCACAAAATGTTGATTAAATATTTCGCAGCGTTGAACAAAATAATCGTATCACTGAAAAGTGATGATGTTTGCCCGTCCAGATGGGATAATCCAAACATATTCCGCTCGCTTCGCTTTATGTTGGAAGTCTTAGGTTCAACCCTGTCACGAAGAAAGAACTTGAGTCAAATGTTTAATAATTCTGCTATGGAAGAATAGGAATATTTGCGCCAGGACATCAGAAAGGATGTCCAGACGAAACTGCTGTGAAAAAGTTTTACAAATCGTGTGTCTTTCTATACATCCATCCTGGTACCATGTGAATATTTGTTCTTCCGTGTTGTTTAGGCCGTCTGTTCGTCAGTGGAAGACACCTTTGGTTGAAATGGGTTCTCCATAACGTACTGTGGTGAGAATGTGTTGCAAATTTATGTGAATCAAACGCTCGCATTTTTGACAAAGCCAAGGAGATTCTATGCTACTGAGGGCTGCATTGTACAAGAACTCCCAAGTTACAGGATGATACAGTATTATTTGTTTCGTCAGTTTAGTAAAACAGGTGTTAGCTTGACCCCCTGGGACATTAAGTTACAAGACAGAAGGGTTCAAATAGCACACTGAATGATTGCCGCATTGTGGATATGTAGAAGTACTTCAGGCCTGTTGGCTGACTGATCTAATTTCGGGCGTTCATCCTTCGGCACTAAAGCATCATATATAGATGTCGACACATGTTTAACTAACTTTCACAAGATTGCTATTGTCGTCAGTTGAGTATACTTTCGTTAGTCGTACACCAAAATGTGGCTGTGTTGTCTTCAACAGAATGGGTTGAAGTTGGATCCCGTTTTATCCCAACGTTGTTTCTGGCCAATATTATTGAACAGTCCTAAAACGGAGAATACTCTGAACACTGCCTCCAAAAGTGGTGCCATTTCCAGCAACTTTGCCCTCCCTCTAGTAAGATTGCCTGTTTTCCTCCAAATTTTTGTTCTATGGACTTTGAATATCCATCTCTGACCTAGAAATTTCTTTTTCCGACCATTATATTTACGTTTCAATCCAAATTCCGAATGTAAACAATCGGAGGCAGAAGTCATAGAGATAAACTTATGGAGTAATGTGGCTAAGCTACCGAGGTTGCTTAGCATTTCAGTAATACTATACTCACTAATGCGGTTTTGTTACCTCAAAATTCCTAGTGGAACTTCTCTCAATTATAGTCGTTTTCTGGATTCTTCCCGTTTTCTATGAATATTATGAGTCACAGTTTCCCAGAAAACCTGTTCAGTTATTTCAGTCTTCAAGACTCCATATTTTGCATTTCATTTACAAATTAGTTAACACAAAAGCAAGGAAACAAAGACATCACACCGGAAAACTAAATGGGTAAGAAACTAAGAATGGGGATACGTGAAATTTTATCTGAGTAAGGGAAAATTTCCTAATTGGAAAATACCAAAAGTTCAGTATCCAGTTTTAGTCCTGAAAACCTGTTTGGTTGTTTCTTCAAATCCCTTCAGATAATGTGCTTTAAATTCCCCCTTACCACCAATATTTCACGATAAGCTTCATTGGATGTGGAAACGGATCACTCCGCTACAATCTCGGTAAACTATTGTCCTTATAACCTGAAGTGCATTGATATTGTCCTTTCGGAGTTGATATATGACATCAAGCACGAGGAGATAGCTGGATTTATTGGCTAGATCAGTAAAAAGGTTGAATAAGAGGACAAAACGATGGCAACGGGCTATTGTATCGTCAGGTCACGTATAATAAGAAACAAAATTCCAGACCAATCCGGATGAAGCCAGATGGAATGTGACATCTGAACAGTGTGTATGGTATCCCAGTAGAATATTGGCAGCGCAGTAGTGCACAAATCTTCTTGCGAGTGCACTGTCTGGACTGGACACATGGATAATGTTTATCGGTTATCCAATAATACGAGGCGCAATGGAATGTAAGCCCGTATTACCCAAACAGATATGTGGGGGAAAGCTCAGATAAAAATTTACGGAGTTTTATTGGAAATTGTAGAAAGCTTCCAATTTTTCTCTTATGTGAGCAAATCTAAACTATGCTGAACAGCCTGGATTAACCAATTTCTCCTTCATTGAGAAGCATGAGTCTAATCAATACCTAGGAAGAACTTACCAGCAAATTTAAGGTGGCTGGTTGAACAGTCCATCACTCAGCTACGGTAGGAAATAAAAGTGACGTAACTTGTCCCTTGGCCACGTGACTCAGGTTCATTTTGAGGGAAGAAAATTAGGTTGCTTTTTGACTACTAGGCTCACCTGGATCCCAATTTGGTTTTCACGGGAGGCTCACTTGGAATCCAGCTTAATCCTTCGTTTGTGATGTTCCTCTTCGCCTAACTGATAAGTCCCAAGAGGGACCAAACTGATCGTGGGACGTCGAAGAGTTTTCAGCAACCCTTTGTGTAGTGTATCATATCTAGGTTGTTCTTGTTTTTGCTGAGTGTACAGCGGTTCTATGCTATAGTTGTCTCAGATAATCACACAGTCCTCATCATCTGGTAGTTACTCGGTTCTCCTGCTAGTCCAGAACTTGCCTGCAACAACAGTTAGAGGGAGAGATAATTAGAACAGTGATTCATGTCATTTTGAATTCAGTATAATATAATATATATACAATATATTATAATGATATAATTCAGTATTGTATCATGTTAGGTTGAGGTTCCCATAAAATTCGAGTATTTGGATCGATTTTTTTTACTAACCTATTAATACAACGGAGTCAAATTGTCAACCTTTATAAAATATGTGTTCGACGAACAGCATCGTTTTCAAACCTTTTTCTGCTTTAAATGATAAAACCACATAACATACAAACATGTTTGGGTTTACGGGATTCGTCACCAAGTTATGACAATGCTGATATTCGTTTGAAAGTAAGCAGCAGTCCTACTACATTAATGTTAAACATGTGTAACGTCCTGCTTGTTGTAATGCAAACTTCTCAGGCATACTCAAACGATTGCACAAACGTGAATTTGCGAGCACTTCTAGCGTGCTCAACGTCAAGTGCGGAAAGATGCCATACAAACATCAATGAGGTTGGTGCAGGAGGCATTCGGTAACTGAATAATCCTCTAATGTTAGTTTTGTAACATTTATTAAAAGCCTAACTATTCAACAATATAGGTCCTGATGTTTTGAGTTTTCATTCACTGAGTGAGACAGCAAACTGGAGCTTCTTGTTCATGTTTGGAAAAACGAGGGAGGAGTTGTAAAGGCAACGTTTTATGCCACAAGCTGTTGCAACCATGGACTAACGAAGGGGGGATTCAAAATCACCAGTGTTGCAGGAACTTTGGGTGAGTATGTCACCCAGACCCACATGATTGTCTGGCCTGGCTGTGAGACAGAATATACCGAAACGACCTTACTTATCGCAGATTATATAAGATGACTTTAGGTGCCGTCTAATGTGGGAAAAATAAGTGCGAGAAACCTTCTTGACCCAAGTTGAATTGTACGAGTAGCTTAGATTGACGCCCTCTATTGGAAGCTGTTTACGTAAAACCAGCTAGATGTATTTATCCCGGGAGAAATCACATTAACCTTTTTAGCCAAGGTCAATTTGCGCCTCCAAAATAATTTGGTGCACACAAAGGGAAATCATAGTTTTTCTTCTGAGTTTTCTTACTTATTAGTGATATGGACTTTCATGCATTCAACCCCACTGTTTGACGTTGGCACTGATTTGCGGAATTGACCGCCATAAAAAGCGATCAAATTTGACCGACCGTGGAACTCCTTCGAGCACCAAACCAATGCTGCCAGAAGTGTTCTCATGGAGCAATACTGGTTTCAGGGGCAACAGGCCAAATTTGCTGGCAACGGATTATTCTCACCCAGTTCTTAAAACTGCGTGACTGGTCTCTTTAGGTTGGTCTGCCGAGTGGTGTTGGGGGTCATATAGATTACTTTACCAAGGCGAATTATGTTGATTCAACTGGCTAGACAAGAAGAAATTAGCGGGGTAGATCGCGGAAATTCTGATATCATAAGCGGACATATTACTGTAAACGAATATTTGGATGTGATTAAGTCAAACGGAATATTGTTCATTATCTTTGTGATAAGGAAGATTTACGGCAAAATGCCTCAAAATCTGGCTTTTTCAGGAAGCTTTCTACAAACAAAACCCCGCTGCTGCCTCTTGTTCGAGGGTTGCAGTGCTGGTGGGCGGGGACTTTTACTGGGTTTCACCAACCACCCTATCATCAGACATCAGCCAAGATACAGACTCCCTAATCAAACCACCGAAGTTTGTGCCTGTCAGGTTTTTGCCCCCGTTGGTTGGAAAATGAGTCAGTTTTCAAATTGTATGTCTGAATCGGGGAGTGCGCAACGAATAACCATTACCTAATTATTACCTAGACACCAGACACAGAACTCCCATTTTAACTGCTCTTAAAACCACTTAATAAAATACAAATTAAGCTGCCAAACTTTCTATTGCAGAATTATTTGATATTCATATGCAAACCACCTTGTACAAACTTTAGGTCAAGGTTGGCCGGACAGTCTTCATGTGACCATCAAATTCACACCCATTTTACCACTCCGGAACTCAAATATCGACCATTGATTTCAACCGGTTCAATATTTACTTGCTATTTTGATCAGTTTCGTACCCTTATATATATATATATGTATATATATACCTGTGAGTCAGACGAAGAGATGTTGAAATGCTTGTCTTCATTCAGATGGCGATGTTCTCAACTGGCAGTACAAACAATTAAGATATTTGGATGTTCAATGAACCTATAATATAGCAGCTTTACTAGTATGGGAATAGACAGCCACCCGGTATATAACCAGGCAAGTGCAATCTACGAAGACGCCTTACCTCTCAACATACATCAGATCTGCCGACTTCACAGATGGCGCCATGTGAAAAAATTTGGCTCTTTCTTATATTTATGAACAACACCCTTTCAGTCATCCTGAGGAACCTAAAACACTCCTTATACAGCATGGTGCCTAGCTGTTGGATTTTCATCGCGATGAGTGCATGAGCATGTTGAGGAGGATTTTGTGGAATGCCATCTTCGGGATGAGAATTCTAACAGAAATAATAAAGCATGTGTATGGTTCGGATTTGAATGAAAGTCTAGCAGATGTTTTGGCGTGTGATAGGATTGACTGGTTTCTTCCTGATCTCGGGAACCATGGCGGTATTTTATCGCGAACACAGGCTATCGATTTCTTATCCAAATTACTATCAACATTTGGTCTGCGTGATCATATTCCATTTACCTGAACTATGTTTGACGTATTTCACCAAAGATTCACATCGGATATCTGTCTAACTTTGTATGTAGGCATGACACGTTTCACGAATCAGCCTAATTAAGAAATATGTGGTTGGCTTGAACATCCTCTCTCTTCAATCATTTGAATGCTAGAGATAGAGGGTGGAAAATCAACTGGATAGTGCTGCTTCTGGGTCCTGTTGTCACAAAAGTAACCTAGAAACTTGAACTACAGTCAAGATGACTTGATCCTTAAGTAAATTTTTACCGTAGGCATTCAGTCCACAGAATTATGACCACCATCATCCACCGTCACCACCATCACCAGCAGCAGCAGTGCAACAATCGCGATGCAGCGGAGAGTGCGTATGGAAAAGCTCCCTTCTACTCCGTACCGAATACTACGCAATGTGGTCAACGATTCTGCATTTGGCAAGATTGTTCGGGATCTTAGCCTTCCAATCCGTGTCCATGGTTCATGCGTAGACACCAAGGAAGAGCTGGTAGCTGCTTGGGGTGATAGCCTGCACAACAGCGTTGATGGTCGCGGTTTACGAGAGTTGCTCGCTTGGCCTCTTTCTAATCGATGGCTTGTATTTCCAGAAAGAGTGTTTCTTCGGATATTTATCCGCGGTATCCAGCTCCGATGTAACCTGCTCAGGATGAGAGTTAGAAGCGCTCGACATTGTAACGGTGGCCAGACGATCTTATGTCGTGGAAACTGTGGCCAGCCGGAGAGTTTGGTGCATATTTTGCAGTCCTGCTGGATCACACATGACGCCAGATGTGCTCGTCATAATCGGGTTGCAAGGGAACTCGCAAAACGCCTCCGTCGCCTGGGATACACCGTCTTTGAGGAGTTGAGAGCACCAACTTCGACGTCCTTCATCAAGCCTGACCTGATCGCCGTTCGGGAGCGCCGAGCGACTGTAATAGACGTCAGCATAGTCTCGGATGGGCGCGGAGTGACTGTGTGGAATGAGAAAAGGCAGAAGTATGGTGCTGATGAATTTTCCCTCGCCATAATCTCAGCCCTACGTGCTATTGGTTGTGATGTGGACTTTTTGGTCCACCAACCGATGATCATCTCTTATCGAGGGATCTGCTTTCCTCAATCCGCCAAAGCTGTTATCGGACTGGGACTTTCTAAAGTCACAGTCAGTGACTTGTGTTTGCTCGCCATTGTGGGTTCTCTGCGTACGTACGACACTTTTATGCGTGGCACATGGCGTTGAATGTACATTCTTGCCATTGCTTCTCAAACCAGACCCAGTATGACGGACACTTTGTGCCTGATGTGCGAGTCTTGACTGTGCTAGTGCTTACCGCGCCTTGAAGAGCATTCAGCATTGTTTTTCCTTTCTTCGGCTGTTAGACTTTACGTGCATGTTTCCATACCAAAATGCTTACGTACGTTGGGATTCATCTTATCTGACTGGAACTGTTGGTGGCATGACTTCGAATGAGACATTTCTCTCTCATTCTCATATGCTCATATTCTCCTGTAACCCTTTCGCATTCATCGTTTGCATTCACTTTTTATGTCTGTTACCATGCTCTTCAAAAATAAACGATAAATAGTAGTAGTAGTAGTAGTAGTAGTAGTAGTAGTAGTAGTAGTAGTAGTAGTAGTAGTAGTAGTAGTAGTAGTAGTAGTAGTAGTAGTAGTAGTAGTAGTAGTAGTAGTAGTAGTAGTAGTAGTAGTAGTAGTAGTAGTAGTAGTAGTAGTAGTAGTAGTAGTAGTAGTAGTAGTAGTAGTAGTAGTAGTAGTAGTAGTAGTAGTAGTAGTAGTAGTAGTAGTAGTAGTAGTAGTAGTAGTAGTAGTAGTAGTAGTAGTAGTAGTAGTAGTAGTAGTAGTAGTAGTAGTAGTAGTAGTAGTAGTAGTAGTAGTAGTAGTAGTAGTAGTAGTAGTAGTAGTAGTAGTAGTAGTAGTAGTAGTAGTAGTAGTAGTAGTAGTAGTAGTAGTAGTAGTAGTAGTAGTAGTAGTAGTAGTAGTAGTAGTAGTAGTAGTAGTAGTAGTAGTAGTAGTAGTAGTAGTAGTAGTAGTAGTAGTAGTAGTAGTAGTAGTAGTAGTAGTAGTAGTAGTAGTAGTAGTAGTAGTAGTAGTAGTAGTAGTATCACTAGCACCGATGCTGTCGTGGTCATCACCTTCACCATCATCACCGTTGTAGTCGTCATCAACACTCGTAACTTGTCGAATGGTGACAGTGTGCTTTAGTTGAACTGTAAATGAGAATTCCTAAAAGTGAGAAGACTGATAAACGGATCAGAAGTCAAAAACCGACCAGGACACTTAAGGACGTTTCTGGGCTTGAAAATTGATAGTTCTTCACGTTGAAAACTGGATTATGTGGTGTGACTTGTCCCTTAGAACTCAGGAACTGTACTAATCCTCTCAGTTCCCGCTGCTATGTAGTTAGGACTATAAGCTAAATGCCTTGCTTCTAACCTCTAATCGCACAGATGAGTTGATAAAATACACGCAAATTACTATATGGTGGTGGTGACATACCTGGCTGCGTGTTACATGTACAACTCAGCATCCAGTAAAGTAAACGGACAATGTTACATATAATGAGCCGCATCGTGGAGTATTAGATGCCTTCCCGTCATCATTTTGTTGAAAATGAACAAGACACCGATTGGTTCCCAGCTTGTCCTACAATCCATACGTTTGTCACTTTATTTTGCGATACTCGTGAGCTCTTCGACACTGGGATAGAACCCGAATTCCACTCACGCAACACTGACCAAATCATGACCAAATCATGACCAACTGTACCGTCAGAGGCGAGCCTTCGGATCAGTTCTAAAATGCTCATGACCTTGCTCCTTTAAAAACTTCACAATCGTCTGTTCACGAAGCTTGGATATGGTCTTCTAGATGTCCTGTTGTCAGTCAAAGAACGTTAACAACGTTAACGTCAGAACGTTAACAAGACAACTGTTGGACTCGACATCTCCAGCATGTAGCTGGGTGTCACAGAACGTTAACAAGACAACTGTTGGACTCGGCTTAGAGACAAACTACCAATATGTACACCCGAACCACCAACATTTCGACATTTCTTCATTTTCGCTGAATTTTATGTACAGCCTGTAGCCAAAGATGTGCACGTATCGATTTGGATTTCTGACCTTTAGTCAACATAGGGCTGGATTGCCCAGCTTCACTTTTACGTACGTGCACCAGCGCGCAAGGCATTGATTGCTATCCCAGAATCCCGGTGTGACCGACCTGTTGATCAGCGTCCGTCGGTTTATTCACGCTACTGTCTTCTGTTAAAAGTAGCATCGAAAAACAGCACGAATAGTCAGTGGGTAAATTGAGATCTGCAGTGATATTGGCTTATTTCTAATACAGAGGACCAAGGTGAAGAAATCGATGGCATGAATCTAGACCCCAGAAATCCCGCAAACCACCGGAATACCTATAGCCGTTAAGGGTTGATCTCATTGGTCATCATTATCATCGACTTATGCTTGGATCCCGTACGACGATAATTTATTTAAAAGCCTCATTGTGAAAAAAGGACCGAACTCGATGGAGAAAGGATTTGGGGCTGGCCTAAACAATCATTTAGAGGTCCCCAATCAGGCACAGTGGTTTCCATTCTGGAAAGTGAGTCCCCTGACTAACCCAGACCTTTCGTATTTAATTTCATATCTACCTACTGGGTCAAGGGTTGTTCACCTCTCTTCTTCCGCCACTCAGAGTTGGGCACGGAAAACAGTATTCCCTTCGGCAAATGGTAGTTCGGCTTGCACAATACATGACATAACCAACACAATTTTTGTTTCTGAACACACTCTTTGGTGGAACTTCTGCGTTGCACAACTGAACACTCGTTTTCTAAATACCTCATTACGGGTACACCGACACCATTCTACACCAGCTATAGTTCAGAGACAACGAGCGTCGAAGTTCTGAAGTTGTCTCAGTTTCGCTGCACGAGGAGGCCACGTCTCATATCAGTACAACAAAACAGCCCGTTCAGTTACTTGATACACCCATAACACCCAGGGATATTGTTATGTCTGCTGATTCGCTAACTGCTGTATCTGATTGCTGACCCGCTCCAGTGCCTAGTGCCGGAAAAAAGACGCACGGAAGGGAACACGACAACTATATTCCGAACAAGCGAGCGTGTGGCGTGAGTACGTGCAAGTGCCAGAATACAACTCAAGCTAGTCATTGGTGGGACACTGTCTAACTTGGTCCAATGCTGACGCACGCAGTCTGGTCTTGGTATAGGCTGCGACTCGCTGCATACTGCGGGGGCGGTGTCTGACCTTGAGCAACGCTGACTCGCGCTGTCTGGGTTTGATAGAAAGCTGTGAGGCGCTGTATATTGAGGGGGCGTTGTCTGTCTGGTCAACATCTACAGAGCTGAGGGTCTCAGTAGATGTCGGGCATTCAGTAGTTGTTTTTTCAGGAATCTGACCTTCCTGATAGATATGCTTTTTTCACGATATAGGTGTCTCATACTAGCAAACATGACTCTATCCTTAGATGTTCATGCATTGACGTCATCTGTCACACTACAATCAAAACTAATACAACTTCCAAGATGCATGAAACGCCCCACAATTTAAGGGGGCGTTGTCTGTCTGGTCAACATCTACAGAGCTGAGGGTCTCAGTAGATGTCGGGCATTCAGTAGTTGTTTTTTCAGGAATCTGACCTTCCTGATAGATATGCTTTTTTCACGATATAGGTGTCTCATACTAGCAAACATGACTCTATCCTTAGATGTTCATGCATTGACGTCATCTGTCACACTACAATCAAAACTAATACAACTTCCAAGATGCATGAAACGCCCCACAATTTAAGGGGGCGTTGTCTGTCTGGTCAACATCTACAGAGCTGAGGGTCTCAGTAGATGTCGGGCATTCAGTAGTTGTTTTTTCAGGAATCTGACCTTCCTGATAGATATGCTTTTTTCACGATATAGGTGTCTCATACTAGCAAACATGACTCTATCCTTAGATGTTCATGCATTGACGTCATCTGTCACACTACAATCAAAACTAATACAACTTCCAAGATGCATGAAACGCCCCACAATTTAAGGGGGCGTTGTCTGTCTGGTCAACATCTACAGAGCTGAGGGTCTCAGTAGATGTCGGGCATTCAGTAGTTGTTTTTTCAGGAATCTGACCTTCCTGATAGATATGCTTTTTTCACGATATAGGTGTCTCATACTAGCAAACATGACTCTATCCTTAGATGTTCATGCATTGACGTCATCTGTCACACTACAATCAAAACTAATACAACTTCCAAGATGCATGAAACGCCCCACAATTTAAGGGGGCGTTGTCTGTCTGGTCAACATCTACAGAGCTGAGGGTCTCAGTAGATGTCGGGCATTCAGTAGTTGTTTTTTCAGGAATCTGACCTTCCTGATAGATATGCTTTTTTCACGATATAGGTGTCTCATACTAGCAAACATGACTCTATCCTTAGATGTTCATGCATTGACGTCATCTGTCACACTACAATCAAAACTAATACAACTTCCAAGATGCATGAAACGCCCCACAATTTAAGGGGGCGTTGTCTGTCTGGTCAACATCTACAGAGCTGAGGGTCTCAGTAGATGTCGGGCATTCAGTAGTTGTTTTTTCAGGAATCTGACCTTCCTGATAGATATGCTTTTTTCACGATATAGGTGTCTCATACTAGCAAACATGACTCTATCCTTAGATGTTCATGCATTGACGTCATCTGTCACACTACAATCAAAACTAATACAACTTCCAAGATGCATGAAACGCCCCACAATTTAAGGGGGCGTTGTCTGTCTGGTCAACATCTACAGAGCTGAGGGTCTCAGTAGATGTCGGGCATTCAGTAGTTGTTTTTTCAGGAATCTGACCTTCCTGATAGATATGCTTTTTTCACGATATAGGTGTCTCATACTAGCAAACATGACTCTATCCTTAGATGTTCATGCATTGACGTCATCTGTCACACTACAATCAAAACTAATACAACTTCCAAGATGCATGAAACGCCCCACAATTTAAGGGGGCGTTGTCTGTCTGGTCAACATCTACAGAGCTGAGGGTCTCAGTAGATGTCGGGCATTCAGTAGTTGTTTTTTCAGGAATCTGACCTTCCTGATAGATATGCTTTTTTCACGATATAGGTGTCTCATACTAGCAAACATGACTCTATCCTTAGATGTTCATGCATTGACGTCATCTGTCACACTACAATCAAAACTAATACAACTTCCAAGATGCATGAAACGCCCCACAATTTAAGGGGGCGTTGTCTGTCTGGTCAACATCTACAGAGCTGAGGGTCTCAGTAGATGTCGGGCATTCAGTAGTTGTTTTTTCAGGAATCTGACCTTCCTGATAGATATGCTTTTTTCACGATATAGGTGTCTCATACTAGCAAACATGACTCTATCCTTAGATGTTCATGCATTGACGTCATCTGTCACACTACAATCAAAACTAATACAACTTCCAAGATGCATGAAACGCCCCACAATTTAAGGGGGCGTTGTCTGTCTGGTCAACATCTACAGAGCTGAGGGTCTCAGTAGATGTCGGGCATTCAGTAGTTGTTTTTTCAGGAATCTGACCTTCCTGATAGATATGCTTTTTTCACGATATAGGTGTCTCATACTAGCAAACATGACTCTATCCTTAGATGTTCATGCATTGACGTCATCTGTCACACTACAATCAAAACTAATACAACTTCCAAGATGCATGAAACGCCCCACAATTTAAGGGGGCGTTGTCTGTCTGGTCAACATCTACAGAGCTGAGGGTCTCAGTAGATGTCGGGCATTCAGTAGTTGTTTTTTCAGGAATCTGACCTTCCTGATAGATATGCTTTTTTCACGATATAGGTGTCTCATACTAGCAAACATGACTCTATCCTTAGATGTTCATGCATTGACGTCATCTGTCACACTACAATCAAAACTAATACAACTTCCAAGATGCATGAAACGCCCCACAATTTAAGGGGGCGTTGTCTGTCTGGTCAACATCTACAGAGCTGAGGGTCTCAGTAGATGTCGGGCATTCAGTAGTTGTTTTTTCAGGAATCTGACCTTCCTGATAGATATGCTTTTTTCACGATATAGGTGTCTCATACTAGCAAACATGACTCTATCCTTAGATGTTCATGCATTGACGTCATCTGTCACACTACAATCAAAACTAATACAACTTCCAAGATGCATGAAACGCCCCACAATTTAGAGGGCCTCTCATCTGATTGTAAGTGGTGCCCTCAGTTACTTCATGCCAAGAAACATGACCTTACCCTTTGTGGGTGCAGAGCTCATGTCAAGGGATCGGATGACTCTGGTCAGTTCGTCCAAAAACACCGGTGCCCTCTCCTCTTGGAAGACGGAGACGACTTCGTTTACGTATTCCAGAAGGACAAGGTTTTCGTCATCAGCTATTTGAGCACAAGGGTTTTAAAGACTTTCCATCATTAGTCTCATTATCTCATTGATTACGAAATTAAATGGGAATGGTGGGTATGGCATCATTTTGTTTACCTGAGCTTTTGTGAACTCTCTGTACACTACTGCATGCTCGAAATCCTAAAAATACGAAAAAATTCTTGCGTCCGCATTCCTTGCTGGGCAAGCGTGTTAAGAAGTACAGACCTGTCAACCTAGTTGAATGCACCTGGGAAACCCAGGAATGCTAAAACATTTGGTTGTTTATACATGTGGCATTGTCCTAGCACCTGAAGGACTGTGAAAAATTGGTCAGCTCCTATCAGGCTGGAATCTCTCTCTGCACTCGGGTAAGAGCATCACACGTCAAGTGACAAAGCAAAAGTGACGCCAACAGTCTCGTTAAAACTGAGTTCAGAGTGATCCCCATGTGATTTCCCCACTCATCACGGACCCTTTGTTTGAAAAAGAGGAATATCATGATTCTCTATGGTTGTCTGGGGCAGTCTCCTTTCCCAAAACGCATTCAAACAGACCAAACAAGTGCCGACTGGGGACTTCACCTTATCTTTAGAAAATGAGGATGGGGAAGTCATCCGGACTAAGAGCTCAGTGGCTTTTGAGAGAACATATGCAGTCATTCATTTCTAAGGCCGTAGGGGGTCTCAGGTTCATCGTCCAGAGCTCTATTTCAGCTGTAGGCTCCTAGTGAGTGACAGCAAGTGGCCATGAGAACTACTGGTCAAAGTGTTCGGCCCAGTTGCCGAAGTTTCCTTCTTTACTCAAGATAGTTGCACCATTTCGGTCCTTGATGGTTTTGCTCACAAACGATTTACGGAGACTGGTCGCAACGGAGTAAGTGCAATAATCTTCGAGCATTCCTGGATTTTTGGGCTTTTTACACTTTCCAAGCTTTCTCTGTCCACTAGGCTTCATGGTCGGCGTTCATGCTTACTTTCGGTTGACATCTGATGATTCGCGCATTGGATTATGTTCTGGACTGGCGAGAAAACTCCTCCGAAATTGAAGCAGTACCACTGATATCGGATATCGGTCTGATATCTAGTGTTTGAGTAGGTCCGGTAGCTCCGTGCCGATTGAGTGCCGTCTTATGTGCTAATAGATAGTTTGGGAGTTCACATCTGCCGCACATGAAATGTAGTCTGATGGCTTGTTATTTGATTAGCTACAAAACACTGAGAACAATTATCCAGTCACTTAGAAAAGTCGGCTGTTATAACCGAAAGGCCAAGAGAGTTTGAGTGTTCCCTAATGATGCCACTTTCCTCAACATAAACTCAACTTACGCTGTTCATGCACTGCTGCAAAAAAGGTCATTCCATTGGTGGAGGACAACTTTAAACTGTTCTGCTAAACGAGTGGTGATTAAAGTTCCGGAGGATTTGAATTTTCAAATTACCTTTTGAGAAACTAAACCACTGATTTTTATACTTAACAGAACAAATACCTGTGACATCTATGTCATCCGCTTGCAGAACAAGATTGAGTGCTCAGCAGTTTTTCAGACTGCATGTAAGACACAATGCTAAACATCTAAAAAGGTGTTTCCCGTATGTTCGCTTGAAAAATGAAAGTTTTAAGCATGTGAAATACTCCGTACGATAAAAACGGACAAAGGAAGGTCTCCAACGATAATACTATTTATCAGTCATCAGGTAAATTTGGACGAAAACCAAACTATCTGAAGCCTAGAACCAGAAAGTTGGGAATATAACAGGTCTTGGCCATACGAAACAAGGTTAGTGCAAGATAAATTTTTTGAGTGGTTGGGCACCGGTTTTTTGGAAGTGTGCAAAATACATGACGAGTTCGAGGGTGTAGTAAGTTGGACTCTGGTTTACTCAAGTCACCCCTGCTAAAGTAATTTGAATAGCCCCAAGTCATTTTCATCTACATTCACAGTGTTATTGTGGTGGTGCACTAGTTTGCTGATGCTTTGTGGCTTTTCAACAGGACTCTTTAAGCATATGCCCAACAAAATTGGGGAGAAAGGTGTTTTCGTATTTTTCGTTCTGGTTTGCCACTGGTTTTCTCTCGAAAAGCATATGAAACTCTGTGATGGATGGCTTTTGTTTTCACGGTTGGTGCTTCAATCGACGCGATTCCCAGCCAGTGACGTAACATTGTGTTTCTCACTACTTTCAAGCTCGTCTTTAGTTGGTAGGCGATTTTTGATGTTTATGGATCCAAACTTTGAAAACGGCACCCTATAAGAAATTTCAATTTTGACCGCATCAGCTGTTTCTCTATATGCGTTTTTCCTTGGAATCCGCGTAGCTCACTTTAGGGCAACCTAGCCTCCGCATCGATCGGCTATTTTCGAACATCTGATAATTGTTTTAGATAAGCGAATTTTGTCATCATGTACTGCGGTGCCGTTTATGACACAGCGCTTTCTGCAGTCGACCAGAGGGTAGTGGTTTTGTTCACTGGTAAGTCAAATTACAGTAATGCACGGTATTTATTCGCGAAACATGGTGTTAAAAACGCTACCTGTTTCTCGATACTTCAAGTAATCTCAGTTTTTGTGTCGGTTTAAATAAGAAAGCATGTTAAGAGTTTTAGCGTTGACATCTCTCTTTATGTTTCTGTCCTGTAGATGTTTGCTGTGTAATTATCCAAGAGATCTTGGGTGGTCTCGTTGAACAATTCGGTAGCCCCTGGCATGCTCATAGCATTCATTTAGTACGGGCGAAAAGACAGGATTACATATCTTAAGGATACAGGATACAGCATGTCTTAAAACAGGATTCCATGGGAGTGGCAGATATTGCAGTCCCACAGTCGCATAAGGAACTAAGTTTCGACATGTTTTATCCAGAAAAAGCTGCGATATACTGTGAAGTATGGACGTCTCAACGTATAAAAATGTATAAATACACTTTTTATAACGGAAAGAAACTGAGGCATGTGGTTCAGAATACTGGTGATTGATCAGGTGGCAGTCGATCTGTTCACTGAACTTGGTAATTAGCTTGCAAACATTTTATCCCAATCGAGATGATTCCAACAATGCGCAGCTGAGTGGGCATTTCAGCCTATTCTGCTTGCGGTGATAAAGATTCCAAAGAGCACCTGATACCGTTTCAACTGACTGTCTACTTGGTATACACCTCTCTTGTAACCCCATTGGTCTGTTCGCAGTTAGTGTTGCTTTGTAGTCTGTATAACTCGCATTCAGTTGGTTGATTGAGTGGTTCCCTTTAGATGTTTTTAGGTGCTTGTTCAAATTGTTCTTTTGCTGATTTGTGTTGCACTGTAGTCAGCCTTCCTTAGAGTTATTTAGTCGTTACGACAATTTCCATTTTTCGTAGTTTTTCTTCGGTTTAGCTGACTTTTTCTCATTCATCACTGTCTGATCTTCTTGAGTTTGACCGGCAAGTTTAGATTTCGTTTGATGTAGTTTACAGTGTTCGGAATACCGTAACCTGTCAACAAATGGTACTCCCCTGGTAAACAGAGGTGCAGAGGCGTATACCTAAAAATTCCCATACGATTTCCGATGTGGCTCAGAAAAAGTGGAGCAAAGCAATCATCAAAACTTTGCACTCGACTATGGATGCTACTAGTGCCTCATTATATTTCAACACAAGAGTACAAAATCCGCCTCTTAAAATTATACTAGAAGGGAATGAAGCTAAAGTGAGAGGATAAACTCAATGTTCAAGAGCACTAATTTTCATTAGACCTCATCAGACAAGTATATTGATACCTAACTTTGAGTGAATAATACTGGAAATGTGCCTGTGAGTTTCCTTCAAATAGGGGTCTTCCTCTGGTTACAATGAAGTCAGCAGATCCACGTGCCTCTTTGGTGACGGAGTGGTCGTTGACAGAGCGTGACTGCAGTTGGCTTTACAGTTCTAAGTACGTTTTCACGGATGACCTTCGAAGGATTACGTCGTACTCGGTAAATCGCGCTGAATTATTGAATTGATTGGCTGGTTGGCATCCACCAGATGGTTTGCATTTGCAATAGCCAGGGTTTACTACCCTCCCGCTCGGCTATTTTATGGGACAGAAGTTGAGTTGTGCGACTCAAATAGTTTGGAAAACACACGCAAAGAAGAAAATAGAAGAAGACTGAGGAATCTTGGACTGTTGTCTGTTTTTCAAATTTGTGTTGAGCAGGTGGAAACCAGATAAGCTAACCCTTGTGCTAGATTGAATGTTCTCCGAAGACAAGCCGTCAGATGACATGTGACGGTTTTATAGTCCCTATCGCTGCTAAATAGCAACTGCATGTAGGCAATCTTGATGGGAACTGGGTGTGCTGTCTGAATTCTGTCCCATCTGGACGTACTACATTTTCCTTAAAAAGTTCGCTGGAAGTTCTCCATTGCCAAGGCACTCGCAGTTAGCTTTGGTTCTACTTGACGTTTGACGTAAGTGCAAAACATCTGAGCCGTGTTTGACAGATAACTAACAATAGTTCTGTTGTGTCCCATGTCAAAGAAACTATGAAAGTTCTTGTATTGACCAGGCCAGATTTATTTACGGTGTACCCCTGTACGTAGCCTTCCGTCTTGCCTTCTAGTTGCGACGTCGAGAAAATGGGAACTACTACTAGACACTAGACCCCTACTTTGAAGATGAATGCAGAATGTGTTTAGTTAATACCTCTAAGTTGTCATCGGTTTAGCTGGAACTGCTGCGAATGATAAAAATATCTTCAGCTTGTCGACAGTAAAATGACAGCTGTGCAGTCACTCGATTCAAAACCTCACTGGTAAAATTGTCAACTAAAATGAGGCGGAGTAGAGCGCCCACCTTTTCTCCACGTCTTTGTCTGTAAATGGAACAAAATTGTGTAATGAATATGCACCCACAAGTATTTTTTCAACTAGCCTACAAGCAGGATTGCAACAAAATCAAATGGTCAGACAGTGCAGCACCAATAGTTAATCGTTTCAAACAAGGGGACTTTAACTGAAAGGGATGTGAACCCTGAGGAGCACATCTGTTTGTTGGCGTTTGCTTGCTGAAGGTTGTGTATGCACTCAGCTAACTCTCAGGCTTCGCGAATGTGTGTGCACAAATACTTTCTGACTGGCTCAAGCATTTCCTCAGTCCATTGTGCAGTTGCATAGTACGGAGAGTTGATCGTGTGAAGAATGGTGTACAACAGAAAGTCATCGGACTGCGACTCCTCCTCTGTGTTCTTACTTGTGGTTGGTTTTTGCGGATACTCTAGGAGGACCCTGAAAGGAGTGAAGATAATTACGGTAGCGCGAGCTGATTTGTTATAATTATGTATCTTCCCGACAATTAAACAACAATTGGGCAACTGATCTGCTGGTCTGACAGCCCTCCAGCATGACCTTTCAATACGACGGGAGTCGGAGAAACTACACAGAAACACACAGAAACTACTTCATTATGTTGACTATTTGCACAAATAGTAAGCCAAGAGCTAAAGAATTGAAAGAAATCCATTTTAGGTCGAGCAACGGTGCTCAAGACTGGGTATAACCCATCAAAAAGTCTGGAAAACGGACCAACTGGAGACGATGATAAACGAAAATGTGGTTTCCAGTAGCAGGAGTGAGTAGCAGGTTTCAGCATGAGATTTTAGAGAGGCCATACATTTGCTGCCGGATGATGCAGTGTTAAAATACCGTCTTTTTGGTTCCAAAACCGATTTTTCACAATAATCTTATCTAAGCTTCGTTCATTCAGTTTTCGCTTGCAGATAAAATGATCGCTCTACAAGGAAAACACACACCGATGAACTTATATTACCTCGCAAACTGAGGGCGTATCTGCTCACGTCTCACAGACAGTGAGACGTGGCCTACATATTTTTATCTGGTCGACCAAATGGGTATTTCCAAAGACACAAGGCATGATGTAAAATATCGGTTACTTCGCCCAAAAATTTGATGGCTTCAAATATGTGGAATTTAAAGACCTATCAGTCCATGCTTTTCTCTGGAGACTGATAACTTGGTCAACTAAGTAGTTTGTGTACTGGCTGGAAGGATTTGAATAGGAAACGAAAATGAAAGTGAGTAGATTTGGGAAACTTTTCTTTGTATGTATTTTTAGATATTAGCATACATATTCTACTATATTATTTGTATACTAACATCTGCGTATGTTATTAAGTATTAGTATGCATAATATATTTGGCATAATGTGTGTTTATTAGTATATACATCACGTTCTTGTATATATTACGAAAACGTGAAGTTTATTACGAACCTGTAGTTGTATGCTGTCTTTTTTACCTTTGGTAATTTTTTGCTTGTTGCGATCGTTCTGTTGTTCAGGAATCCTACTTCGTTAAACCACTGATCAAGCTAAATCACGTCCATAATAGGCGATGGCTTGGCGAGATTACACCAACAGAGAGCTAGAAAGATCGGGCTTTCTCCTGATAGCCGGATTTAACCACAGGTACACGACACGGACATTCACGCTTCTTTTGTTTTGTACTGAATAACAAAACATTTCCTAGTATGGTGATAAGAACACAGAAAGATCTTCTGTTCGTAATGTTTGGAAGGACTGGATGGGTCCTGAAAAATCACTAAGCTTTTCATCCTTGTAACTCTGTGACAGGTAACCAGGATTCTGACGCTGTCTCGGAAAAACTAAATTTACAACATGTCTCTTGCTCCAAAATTGATTATTCAGCTCGCTGACCTAACCAGATATCCAAAGGAACACTCTGCTGCTTCCATATGTACGTAGTTTTCTGCCTCACTTTGAGGAAGGGTGATTTAGTACACAAAAGAAGATGAATTCAAAACCTGAAAATTTGATTGCTCGTTTTATCCAGTGAGAAGGACGCTCAACCTCTCCATGCTGCAGAAGTTTTAATACACTGTGATTTGACCTCTTCGGGCACTTGGGCTAAGACGGAGAAAATCTTTCCGGTGGTGGAAACATGTATTCAATCGGACAGTATCTAGCAAAACTAAAATTACTGCAGTCGGTTAGACTTGCACTGTCGAACAAGAGGGACGGAATGTGAACAAATGGAAAAATCTATTGGAAACAACCACCAGTCTTTGAGAGCAACATTTTCGAATGTGCATCTCCATCTTCGGGACCTGCAGGAAACAGGAGCAGTAAGTGCTTCAATATCAGATTGTGTGGGGCAAAAAGAGAATAAGAAGCATTTTCCGGCAACAAAGCATGGTAGGATTGTTTATAAAAGTGAAATGAAGCTGTCAATTAAGTAGGATAGAGAAAATAATGGGATTTACCAGGCTCGGTTACTGTAAAAAAGGGTAGTCAAGCCTACATAGGTCACCGGCAGCAATGCATGAAGTGTTATTAGGAGCGCTGATAAGCTTGGTGAAAGAAAAGCGTAGAACAGTTGAGAAGCAAGTAAATACTGACCTGAAATGTTTCGAAAATTGGGTGTGGTCAGAGAACTACAATTCTTGTGATGCGACCAAAAATGGACAGCTCTTGAACGATTCGCATCATAGGGAATTGATGAAAGTCACAGCACTATTAGTTTGCGTAGCCTAGTGAACCCACCGACTGCATCACGCTCTGTACGAATACAGCGGTGGACTACATTCATTTGATTTTCGGTGTTCGTCACCCATATCTATCCAGCGTTTTACCGTGCACTTTTGTTTTAGGTCATAACGCGGTTCACTACACATGCGGTGCTCATCATTGCGTTCTCTTTGGCTTGGTGGGCGAGTTAAGTAGGTAGAGGAAATACACCACTTCAGTGTGTGTTTGTGGCAATGAAGTGTCTTCTGATGGTGGTTACAAAGCCTTGCTGGTTAGTAAACCCCGAAATTGTCATAAATATAGGCTCCAAAACTTCGTTGTCCCATGATTACGCCAGCTGTTTGGAAGGATAGTTGATCGGAGAGATTTTTATTCAACCCAGCGTGGTATGTTTTACAGGTCGATATGCAATGACGAGGAAACGCTATCTAACACAGTAGAATGACTGGAGAGATAATATGCGTCACTCACTTCCGCACAATTTTCTTTGTTGCCTCTAGTGCTTCCAGACCAATCGTTTAGAGTGGACTCTTGCCGAAGGACCAGAAGCAAAAAAAAAGGACAATTGGTGCGCAACAGCGCACACCGTTTTTTAATGCCTTGGTATGCATGCATGTGGCCCCGAGAGTGTTTCATTGGAATACCTTTACGTTCGGGTGTGTAGAATGTGGCTCTAAAGAGCAGTCGAGATCAAATATGTGTATAGACCGAATTCAAGAGCCTGATCGTCCCTTTGCTCCTGGATTACGTACGCTTGCTATTAGACAGAGAGGTGCCTTAACAATAAACCTTAAAGAAACTAGTGGCACGCAAAACAAAGCAATTACTTGGTTGTACATAGGCAAACTACAACTATCAAAAAATGTGGATGTTTCGGGTTGACGTAGTGTAAAGAGATGTGATTTTCAGATGAGATTTTGCCGTCAGTAAAAGCCATATATGCTGAAAAGTCGAGAAGCACCGACCGTTGTCTCATCTCTACTGGAAATCATCCACAATGCTCATCTTACGAAACTCAGTCTCGAACTCGCGACCTCACAGTCAGTGGTTGAACACTTAACCGTTCGGCCATAAGCGGCTGATCAGCAGTTTTGCTAGCTCACACTTTGACAGGATTTCTAGGATATCGAGGAACCACTTGTTGTGGCCTCCTTGAATGAAGCATCCTACGAGAGAGCTATTCGCCCTACTGATCAGGGGCTCGCGGCCGAACGTATAAGCGTTCAACCACCGACAGTAAGGTTGTGGGTTCGAAACTCTGAGTTCCTTGAGATGTACACTGTTAAATATTCCCAATAAGGATCCAAGAGCTGTACAGCGCTTCTTGACTTCAGTTACACGACGAAACCCCAAATGAGTTTTCACGGTTTCCAGGTTGATGAGCTGGATATAAAATACATTTATCCTTTTTGAAGGAGGGCACTAGAATACGTCTTGCGCAGCAGGCGTGTGACGGCTTGAAAGCCACATTATCTACCTTTGGAACAATGACATCTTCCAAACAACTACATACGCGCTTTGTTTCACAGTCTGTCTTAAGCCCTCCTCACCTGAGCAATTTGTTGATGACTATTTTTTGTTTTTTCACCGGAAAATAGTCAATTTTCTACTGAGAACATACACTTATTTTGACTATCTAGTAACAGCACTCTGTTACTTTTCAGCAACATGTGAAAATTCTAGAGTTGTATCGAGCGTTTTATTCATGCGTTTGGTTAGTGTGTTTTCATAAGTCAAAGTGCTCCGGATGTATGCTGTAGCTCTCGGAACTGACTGTTCTCGACGGACACCGTATACGCGTCCTGTCCTAGACAAGGAGAGTAACTAGGTTGTCAGGTTTCAGGAATTTGATTGCATTATCTCTGAAATAAGTAAAAAGCCATGGAAAATGTAATTCAACCTGTCAGTCGTGGATAAGCAAAAAAGTTTTTTATCGGACGCGTGCCCATACCCCTGTTTATGCTCCGGTAATAAATGCTAGTTGAATTGACGTGTAGAGCTGCGCAACTTCTCTACAGCTATACTCTCCATTGCCATGACAACTACTCACAACTACCTTTCCGGCGTACAGGCAAAGAGATAACTCAAAAAACGTCTTGTAAGAACCGTTGCTAAAACTGATAAACACAAGACTACTTTTTGTCTGGTGATTATTATTGAATACTCTGGAGAAAAAGACGCGGCAAATTTTCGTCTCCGCCTTGTGTTTACGTCATAGTCATCATCATTGCCCTTGCCCTACAGTAAACTGAGAACCGAGGGGAATTGGCTTTGAAAGATTGGGAACTCACGTTACTATAAAAATCATGAGAGCTGGTAACGGGAAAGGTCGGATTTGGTTAACCTGAGGCAGGACGTTCAGTTGATTATTTAGTAGAACGTCGTTGCTTGTATCCATAGTATGCATATATCGCAACCTTTTTCACCTTCCCAGAACGGTTCTCACCTTATAGGAGGCGAACGTCAAAGTGTTTGCGTCAAGTTAACTATATCAAACAACTGTACCAGTTACGTAATAATAATACCCTTCGTGTTGTTGAACGAGCAAAACTTGGTAACACCTTCCTGAGGTTAGCTGCTGTTGTACCTGCAGGTAATGATGTCCAGGAGTTAGTAGGCTGCGAAATACATTACTCATGAGGCATTTGCATACTGGTGGACGTCAAATTCGAAAGCTAAACGTGAGGTTGCTTCTGCCAAGTCCCAGCTGCTAAAGAACGAGTGGGTAGCTTGGGTTTTACCACATCGTTCACCTAAACCATTCAACATAAATGTGAGTTGATGCAAAAGTCCACCGTAGAATGTTACAAACTTATGTATACTAAGAATAATAATTTAGTAAACTTTGGCTACATGAAATCAGGCTACCACAAAAACAATTGGATCTGAATTATTCAAGGGTGGTTAGCTGGGTGGTCGAATCGGATGGACTGTTCTCCCGTTGGGTTGGCGCAGAGGACGGAGGATGGGACATCCATCTGATGGGCACACATTCGGACTGCCTATTCTTCAAAAGTGGGCAACTGTGGTAGAATCTGTTTACTTCGCGGGGAGAATCGACACGAATGTGGGAAACGATGTTTTAAATGTATGTTTCCAACTGCAGACAGCCGTATAACAACATCTAATGAGCCAAAAACAACATGTCCAGTGTTACGCATTGTAAATTCACCATTTAACAAACTTATCAAATGGTTACCCAATATTCTAGCTCCAGTTAGGTGAGAAGTAGCCAAACACAGTTTACAGGATACATTATACACATGTATATATTCCTTACTGAAAGCTGAATTTGTTTCGCAGCATATTATGTGCTTTTTTGTGTGAAGCTTTTATTGGATGTACCTCCTAATGAAACCGTTGGTTATTCACGTGATCTTATGCTTACCAACAATGGTTTCTTCCGTGCCCCCAATGTGTTTACGAAAGATCATATTTTGCTGTTCACGCAAAACATAAAGTTTTTGTCCCAACAAACTCTATTGTCAGATACACTGTTGGGACTGGTGATTGATCAGATGGCAGTTGATCTGTTCGCACTCAACTGCGCACTGACGATGTCTCCTCGACTGGGGACGAATCGTTTGCCAAGTTCGGCGAACAGATCAATTGGCATCTGATCAACCACCAGTAAACACACCCGAGCTACCTATATTTCGACAAACTGACAACTGTTGGGACGCAATGAATAGCCTAATGGGAGTGCCCACACTAGAAATACCTGGATGATATCGTTAGTTGTCATACAAAAGGACCACACATGGAAAATGTTAAGAAACTTCTGAAGCTCCTCTGAAGTCACCATAAACTGCATGTGCGAATAAATTCATCAATCATCCATTTCCCGAAAAATTCACTTGGATTGAGCGGTATTATCTCTACAGTGTCCCTCCCGAATGAATACAGCGCACAGCAACTCAGAGTGTCCCCATTGTATCAAGCAAGCAATCACACCTCACATACTGTGTATGTTGTTTCACATGCAATTGCGGTCAGTCTTATTCGGAGCTGACCTACACAACTTTTGATACCCGGACCGGAGGTAGCCTCTTTATTTGACTGACAAACCAAAAAATCAGACTAAACGGTTAGTCAGTTTGCATCGTCACCATTTCCAAGGGGTATTTTCAAATATCAAGTCAACATCCCCACTTCTATGCGATGTGATCATTGAATGCTAGCGATGTTTCTGAATGCCTGTGTACAACCACTTTGCGTATAGATCTGCTTGAGACTTGAGCTATGTACACATTGTTTTGTATGAATGAGCGAATTTCGTCCAGCAGTTTGGGTGACTTCTGTGATATACGATTGACTAAATTTGCTTGGTTTCTTTTCGACTGTTATTCGCATAAATCTGCACATAAACGCTTAAAATGGTTCCACCTTCAGCCCATGAACTATTCACGTGGATGACGGGGATACTGTATGTAAAACCTCATGTTCCGCTGAGGTGTATTTTCTAGTTTTCAGCAAAGTTTTAGGACTTTTTAGTTCATCCGGAGGCGTAAAATATTCGTCAATGTCTCACAACTTTTCTGTGAATAACAGTGTCGTTTTTAATATTACTATTACTATTTATTGTAGTTCACAGTAAGTCAGAAAAACACGTAAGTAAGGACACGGGTGTATTGTGTACACGCGGCCAACTTGGTCCGCTTTCGAGGCGGGTCAGCAAACAACTGAGTACATATCAAGTCAACCCACAGCGCTCACACGAGCCAATCAATCGGACACGCACCCAATCAGCCACTCAAGTCACACGCCAGATCGATGGGGGAACGACGAACGGACACGCACACGCGCAAACTCTCTGACACACCGACACAGCTACTACAGTCCTCCACCGCTAGATTTAGCCAACTCCAGCTTGATAACGTTCGACCGGCCTTGACTCCCTAGCCGACCGGCGCAGGCACCTTGACGCATCTGTGGTTGTTTCCAAACTCTCTTGCTTCAGTCCGGAGTCCGCCTGCACTGTCGGCTCAAGTGTTTGTTCCGCATCTGGTCCATGCTTCCTAGTTCTGATGTGGTCTAAATGACGACGTATTATCCTGCCGTCTTCTAACAACATGTCAATAAGGTTACGATTTGTCGACTTCACACATCCACGCACCCATTCCTTATCTGAAGGCTGAAGTTTGACGTAAACCTCCTCGCCACCTCGTAATGTGCGAGGTCGGGCGTGTTTATCTGCATTTTGCTTCATGGAACACTGCCGTTGTTTGACCTTAAGCGCCAAATCCGGCCGCAGCAGATCCAGACGTGTTCGAAGTCTTCGTCCCATTAGCAATTCGCAGGGAGCCTGGCCCGTAGTAGTGTGCGGCGTAATTCTGTACTGCAGCAAAAACTTGTCCAACCTTGTTTGTAGGGGACCCGGGCTTTGTTTCATCAATCCATTCTTCACCGTTGCCACCGCGCGTTCCGCCAAGCCGTTAGAAGCGGGATGGTATGGTGCTGTTAAAACATGCTCAATCCCGTTGGTTCTCAGGAACTGTTGAAATTCCGCACTGGTAAAAGCCGTGCCGTTATCAGAAACAATCGTATCCGGTACACCATGCGATGCAAAAATGCTGCGAAGTATAGACATGGTCGACGCACTAGATGCAGTTCTAGTGGGCACCGCTTCTATCCACTTGGAATATGCATCGACAATCACCAGGATCATGTAACCTTCAACAGGGCCACAATAATCCACGTGTACGCGGCTCCACGGTCGTGACGGCCACTGCCATGGTGATATGGGCGCTGCTGCGGGCAAAGCCCTACTTTGCTGACACGCTTCACACCTTTGCACGATCCTTTCCACATCGTGATCGATACCAGGCCACCAGACATAGTGTCTGGCTAAAGCCTTCATTCGCGTGTTACCTGGATGGCCTGAATGTAATTCCCTTAAAATGTCCGGACGGTAGCGCCTCGGAATTATCACTCTTGCTCCCCATAGTAAACATCCATCCTCTACACTTAGCTCCGACGATCGTTCATAGAATCCGCTTAGTGCACTTCCAACATTCTCCGGCCACCCGTATGAAGTGAAGCGAAGCACTCGTGAAAGTTCTGGATCCTTTCTTGTTTCTAGTCGTATTTCCGCCGCAGTGATAGGCAAATCATCAACCCAAGTCATTAAATTTACCAGCTCGGCTGGTTTCGGTGTGTGTAATGGTACATCTCGTAATGGCAGGCGACTTAGGGCATCCGCCGTGAGATTCCCTTGTCCAGGAGCGTACCGCAAATGATACCGATAGCATGCCAGTTTTAAGGCCCAACGTTGCATTCTAGGCGACGTCATTTGAGGAATTGGTTTATTTTCTCCGAGGATTCCAAGTAGAGGCTTGTGGTCTGTAAATATGTCGAACGTTTGACCGAAAAGGTAGTGCTGAAAACGTGTTACTCCGAACAGAATCGCCAATGCCTCCTTATCGATTTGTGCGTAATTCCTCTCAGCAGGCGACAAAGATCTTGAAGCGTAAGCAACTGGTTTGAGAAGTCCCGATTTATCCTTCTGCGATAACACGGCTCCAACACCATATGGTGAAGCATCACAAGCGAGAACAATGGGCTGTGTTGAATCGAAATGAGTGAGCACTGGAGGATTCGTAAGGGCACGTTTCGCCTGTTGAAACGCCTTCTCTTGTTCATGATTCCAAATCCAGCTAACTCCTTGACGTAGCAAGTAATTCAGTGGGTGGAAAAGTGTGGCAGCTTGCGGAATAAACCTCGCATAGTGATTAACCATGCCCAAGAAAGATCTTAGTTCATGTTTGTTCCTGGGTTGCGGTGCCTCTAATATGGGACGTATTTTCTCGGCTAGAGGGGCCAAACCCTCTGCACTGATGCGGAAGCCCAAATAGTCCACATGATCCACCAGGAAGTCACACTTTTCTTTCTTTATTCGTAGTCCACACTCCTTCAAACGATCAAGTACCAGTTTCAACGACTTTAAATGCTCCTCCATGGTACACCCGGTTATCAGAATATCGTCTAGATAGACGAACGTTTTAGGTATCCCTGCAATAACGTTTTCAATTGTGCGTTGAAATATGGATGGAGCGGAGTGGATTCCAAAAGGAAGGCGATTAAACATAAACAGACCTCTATGAGTACTGATGGTTGTAACGGGTTTCGCTTCCTCCGTTAATTCCAGTTGCTCGTAAGCATGAGCTAAATCTAGTTTTGAAAAATATTTGCTCTTGCCAATTTGTGCGTAGACGTCTTCGATTTTAGGCAATGGGTAGTGTTCTGGGGGTGTGCTGGCATTGACCGTAGTTTTATAGTCACCGCAAATTCTAACTGTGCCGTCCGGTTTCAGTATTGGCACAATTGGTGTAGCCCACTCCGAGAACTCTGTGCTTTTAATTATTCCTTCCCGTTGCAAACGGTTAAGTTCTTCTTCGACCTTTGGACGCATCAAGTAGGGCAGTGAGCGAGCCTTCAGGAATCGCGGTTGTGTTCCCGGCGGAACGTATATATTCACCTTTCCCCCGGAAAACTTGCCAGTCTTCGGCTCTGAAAATACTTCTTCATAATTGCGGATAAGAGACTGAACCTCAGGGAGTGTCGAGACCTGGTTTAACGTAAGTATGGGTAGTTGTTGAAGCCAGTCACGTCCTAACAGGTTTGGACCATTTCCTTCAGCAATATATATGGTTTCGTTCACCGTCACACCCTTATATGAAACATTCACATTTTTCGTCCCTAGCAACTTCACCTCTTCTCCTGTATATGTTCGAAGCCGCACTGGGGCTTGCTGAAGTTTATCTTTCACGGTCGGTCCCAGGTTGTCTTGCCATGATTTTTCACTGCATAGTGTTACGGCACTACCCGTATCCAGTTCAAAAACCATTGGCGCACTGTTCACCTGTAGTTCTACTTGATACGGCGGTTGAACACGGTTGGTGGGAGCAGCTGCATGAAGGACGTATTCCGGGATTTCTGACCTTGTAACTTGATTCGTAACAGCAGCGTTAGTTTCGAACGCTGGTGCTGAGCGGCACACTTTCGTGAGGTGGCCACGTTTCTTACAGCGATTGCAAACAGTTTGTGTGTGCCGGCAATCCTTCGGATGAGAGTGACGGCCTCCACAACGATAACACTTAAACTGTGTTCTGTTCGACGATTGCTGTAGTCGATTCACCGGAGACGATGAATCCACCGACTTTGATGTCACGGTAGGTTGCACAGATTGTAACAAGGTTGCGTTATTTTCTGCTGCTTCCAATGCCACCGCAGTATCGTAGGCCGTTTCCAAAGTTAAGTTACTATCAGCAAGTAAACACTGTTGTATGCGAGCGTTTCTCACACCAACTACTAAGCGATCTCTGAGCATATCGTTTCGAAAATCTCCGTAGTCACAGTGCTCCGTAAGGCTCCGTAATTCCGCTACAAAATCCGCAATGGATTCTCCTTCCTTTTGTACTCTTGTATTGAACTTGAATCGTTGGGCGATAACAGAAGGTTTAGGGTTGTAATGCTTGGAAACGATAGACACAAGATCGTCAAAAGTTTTCGTATTTGGTAAATCCGGAGAGACCAAGCTGCGTATCAAACTGTATGTTGCCGAGCCACAGATCGTAAGAAGTATGTTCACTTTCCGCTTGTCGTCTGTGATCTCGTTTGCTAGAAAGTAACAATTCACCCGTTCCACGTATTGGTTCCAAGAACCTTCAGTAGCAGTAAATTCCTCTAGCTTTCCGATAGACATTTGGTAAGATGGGTTCGTCAGACCCTCGCCAGTATTGTAGTTCACAGTAAGTCAGAAAAACACGTAAGTAAGGACACGGGTGTATTGTGTACACGCGGCCAACTTGGTCCGCTTTCGAGGCGGGTCAGCAAACAACTGAGTACATATCAAGTCAACCCACAGCGCTCACACGAGCCAATCAATCGGACACGCACCCAAGCAGCCACTCAAGTCACACGCCAGATCGATGGGGGAACGAAGAACGGACACGCACACGCGCAAACTCTCTGACACACCGACACAGCTACTACACTATTATTATTATTATGAACTGTAGATCGATGAAACCATTTGCTGTGAGCTGATATCCAAGGATTAAGAGGACAGAGACAATCAACACCAAAATTATTGACCTGATGTTTCTAGTATTTTCCTTACCATAGTACTGCCTTTGGGATTTCAGACAGATGAAAACATAGCCCACCCACTGTCCCCGAACAACTCGGGGATAAATGCAATTACTGCTGTTATGAGTGCGATGCGTAAGGCCTTCTCCGGGTTGTCGTATTGTTAACAGAATGGACGTAGACAGGCTTACCTAGAATGATTTTTATAAGTAACTCAGTTTAATTTGGTAATCGTGTCGGTAACACGTAGTGATGGGCTGATCGACGAACATCTCAAGACGTGGCTTCTGTTGCGACTCATCTCGACAAACATGACGAGCACGGCTCAGGTAAAGAACTGATCTCTATGCCAATCTAATGCTCTCCCACTCGAGCAAACTACACAACAAGCTGCCTGAATATATAGATAAGATCTTTTCCTTTTTTATCCGTGACTACTATGAGCCCAACGATCTGATGAACAATAAGGACATACCATACTCCATGTGCATCACCGCTTCTTTGATTTAGAGTTCAATATCCATCAAACTATCCTCGCCATAACACTAAAATAATGTCATTCTCTCAATCTCCTTTACCCGCAATTAGACGAAGTATCATTTATACTAACTTGAACCACAGTTAAATCTCTCGTTTACAATGCTAATAAGCAACTAAATTCGCTGCACCAGTCCTTCTCATGTTTCAGTTGGTACGGAAGGTCACTATTGCAATGCAATGCTTAGACATAACTCATTACTCATAAGGTTGCGCAAAGTTTTTGATAGTCCACGACCGGTTTCACCTTTCTTGTGGCTCATCAGGTGGGCGCAGTCCCCGAGTTTCCGTCAACCCTATGTTCTATTTGAACCCAAATTGTGCAAAATTAGCAAACTGCTCTCATTTTACACATGGATTCGCTCTTGAAAGAGGACTCAACTGAATCCAGCTGATCCCCGGTTTATGGTTGTCTACTTTAACTGAATGTGCTGCACCAGGCCGCCCCATGTTTTAGCTCGGACGATATTCACGAAATCGCAATACGTTGCTGTCCAGATCCAGCTGGATTCTGATGTACCTCTTGTCCACGTTGCCTCTCCTTCAAAGTCTCTGAAAATCCATGAGCGGTCGCGGCAAAGGCGGTAAGACTCGGGTCAAGGCGAAGACCAGGTCGTCACGTGCCAGTCTCCAATTCCCCGTTGGCCGTGTGCATCGTCTGCTGCGCAAGGGCAACATGCTGAGCGCGTTCGTGCTGGTTGTCGAAATCTGTCCACTTGGATTCAAGTGGAACATAAGGTTGACGGAAACTCAGAGACTAGGTCCTATCCCTTGAGCCCCAAGAAGGGTGGGCTGACGACAGAGTCGGCAGTCTTATGAGTATTGTGCTACTTTTAGACAAAGTACCGTTCATAACAGTTTATGACCTTGTTAAGTGTCCTATCACTAATTAGTCCATTTAGTATAATATTTCTTGCGTCCACTAGATTTCTGGATTATCTATCCATAATGAGTAACGCGAAACTCTGACGGACTGGCCAACAGAGGAGAATCGAAAACACCGTTGTTTCATCAGTGTGCCTCATATAAATGTATAATTGGGAGAGTAAAAACAGTTGGAAAAGCTAGTTGCACGCACGGGTGTGGAAAGTACAGTTGCGTTCACAGGGATGTGAATAAGTGTCCAACTGATTCTGTACTGCAGATAGCGACGGATAGGAAGAAAATGCATTTTGGGACATCTCGACATAGATATCGGGAGCTGTACACATTTGTGACAATCAACTATTTCCGCATACCCATGGTGCTCAAACTGAGTTCCTCGATTTCTCTCGTTTGGTCATTATAAGCAACAAAATCATTAGTTTCATGATTAGTTTTCCATAATGATACTGAAGATCAATAAAACTCTGATCACCAAAAAATCAATGAAAGTTCGTCGTCATCCACATCATCCTCGGCTGTACAGAGACACAGATAGACAGGGTCGGTGGAGTGAACTTGTGGTCAGACCTGTTGATTCGGGTCAAAAGAGGCTAAGTAAAGCAGGAATTTACTGTAGAGTTACAATAAGAGAGGAGGTGGGAAATCAAGTTGCATAATGATCAAATGAAGCCAAGTAGGCCAGGGCTGCGTTGTAACAAAATTGGTATTGTTCCTCCGTTTCTACCAAACCGGGTCGCTGTGTTCGAAGCATTCGAACAGTCTGGAACATATCGACAACACCTTCATAACGCATTCGTTCCAAAACTATTGACAAGGTTAGGAAGACACCCGTACGTCCGGTTCCATTGCTGTTCATGGGAAATGACAGAAAGATGTTGAGGGCGGAATCAAAATGCTACGTTACATTTTTCTTGAAAAAGGTGTGCAAAACCAGAGGTTACAGAACTTCACTGTTAGTTTTATACACAATCCAAAAAGCTGTTCTTTTCCTCATCTTCTGTTATGGTCCAATTGCGATGTGGATCACTTGTTGCCTATGGCTGTTTCGCGCTCTCCTGATTAGCCAACGGGCTCAGTTTCTCACAAGTTGCTTCCCCTGGGATAATACGAATTAAATTCATCCCAACGCAAGAGTGATTTTACTGTGTCAGTCGAATAAGCGTGACTGTTTTCGATAACCACACGTGCACCTGAAAAAGTGGAATAGGGGGCTGAAACAGGCTTGCCGGCTTGCCACCCGGCTGAGTCATGCACGTAGCTAGGGTTGGGAGGGGGATCTGCACAGTTTACACGAGGCACATATAATCTCCGCCGCCATTCTAGTGTCGAGTAATTAGGCCAACACCTTCCTGATTTTGGGTCAGATAATATCGCTGTATGCGTAATTACGAGGTCGTGTATAGCTCTGCTCAAGTGGTCTCTTTTGGCGCTACCCGGTAACGTTTCATCCCAAAGATGTAGACTTCCAACTCGTTTCACTGCTTTGCGAGTTCGCACAACACGTGCATCCCCATATTCATTCACATAGACACGAACACACACCATGGATCATTCGAGCAGCTAAAACAGGCCAGCCGGTTAAGACGGGGTGCGGGGCGGACGTTGAAAACGGGTGCTCGAGCAACTGTCTACACGACCAAAACTGCCCAGCCAAACAAAGTTCCTTCAAACCAGTCAAAGTGATCACAGGCCGAAAACTGCTCCATGCCAACACCCGTATGATTTATTTTTCAGTGTTGCGTGTCAGTGACAAATCAGTCGCCAATGTCTGCTCGTCAGGCTGACACGGTTGTGCGTGAGTGTTTGTGGACATTTGAGTTCCTATGGGAGGTGGATTGCTGAAATGGTGAACACCCGTTGAAGCTTGTCTGCAGGAATTTAGCAAACAGTACCGACAGTACTCGTGACTAGTAAATATTCCGCAGCAGAGAATGATAAACTTGGGTTGGAAGCAAAAAATAAAATTGGAAGTCAATTTTGTCTGTTTTTCTGTATGCTTACGGTTTCAGCATAATAGTTAAATTTGAGATAATATATGTGCCATTTTAGAAAATAGAGTGATAAGACACAAATGTTGAGAGTTTAATTTACCTGTCATTGGTCCTGTATTGGAATATACAATTATAGACCACGTGCATGCTAACGAGTGTAAAAAACTCGTGGAAACATTCAAATAAAAGCGACCATTCTGACAGTACCCCCCCGAAGAAACGGATGTTCTGAGCCAATAACTTTTACTTGCATGATTCTGGATTCCTGAATTTGATCAAGATGGCTTCGGCAGATTCTGGAGTTAGAAATACTCGACTGCGTAACATAACTCTGGATAACTGGATATAGTCAACTGAATGACCTGTGGTCAGCAGGTGCCTTGCAGTCGGGAATGCTGGACACTTCAGTAATTCACGTTCAGATGCTCCGGAGAGCTCACAAAAAGTTAGGGAATACTAGAGTTGAGCTTCGCTCAGACTCTTTGATCTTTATTGGAGACTCAACTTAATCCCAACTTAAAGTCTCGCTTATGATATGCATCAACTGAGTGTTGCACAAAAACCGCCTCTTGTTTAATTTAGTACGATACTTGAACTATCACAGTTTACTTTCCCGAAAGAACGCTACTCAAAAGGTTGCCGAAAACTTTTCGACAGCCCACAACCGGTTTCGCTCTTCATGAAGCTCACCAGGTGAACGTTGTTCTCGAGTTTCCATCAACCTTGTGTCCTCTTGAACCCAGACAGTATGTCATTCGCGAACTGTACTCATCAGCACAATAATTTGGTTTTAACGAGAGAATCAGCTTAATCCTAGATGAAACTGCCATTGATGATATTCAATACTGAGTGTGTTGCACACAGGTTGCCTAAGGTTTCAATTGGTACGATATCCGAAATATCGCAAATGAATGCATTTCGCTAGGTTCGTACAATTTGGGCTCAAGCAGCATTTGAAGTTGACGGAAACTCGTTGACTGTGCCTAACTGTTGAGTCTTAAGAAAGGTGAAGCCGGCTGTATGCTGTCGAGGAGTTTTCAGTAGGCTTATAAATAGTGTCCCTTCAAATTTTGGCTGGTTGCAGTCAATCCCAAAAAGAGAAAGTGTTCGCATAAGTTTGAAGATAATGGGTGGATTCAAGCTAATCAACCAAAAAAAAATTATTTCATGGCTGGTCATGATGGACTGTAGGAATGAAATTGGATACTCCAGTCCCGGGTGCCTTCCCACTACCTGTTTTCACTCCAACCGTTATTTATTGTCTCGAAGCTTATAAATGGTACAAAAACGTGGTCGACAGCACCATTAATTGGTAATTTATGTATCATCCGACCAGCTAAGTTGAGTATCTTTCTCAATAGCTCAAAATCAGGGGCTGGAAAGTGTGACCTACGATTCCGATCCATCCATTCTGATCTTCTCATCTGTTCAACTAAGACCTATCAGCCTACATACAAAAATCCTGAACAGACGGTACGAAATAACTGTAGCATTCGTGAGCTTTCAGAGGGAATATCGGTGCTATCGGATGCAAAATAATTGTGGAACAGAATGTTTGGACGTGAAACTTGGTTACGGCAGCTGCTCAAACTGGTTGGCAGTGTGTGATGTGGAATGCAACAGCATCAAACTTTTGACCATATAATCATTGCTCGAAACTTTCTGGATTAGCCTGTGCTGGGCTTTTTGGGATGAAAACACGAAGATCCAGGTTCTAGCGTCCACTGATATGTTGGTTCGACTTGCCATGCATTTACATAAGATTTTTAGAACGTTTCAGTTTTTGGTTTTCTCCTTTACCCACTTACTGAGTCCCGCGTGCCAGTATGGAGCATTCTTTCGGGCTTACCTGCAATGTACAGTGATTGGACCATCTTGCCCAAACTGTTCTTTGGTCTTATGCACTTGACCGAGAAATTCGATAAAGGGTTCGCAGGTTGTAGGAACGTTTTGTTCAGGCCAGTCGGTGAACTGGAACTGCCGAAGTGTTCTAGACTGTCCGTCTCTAGCATCCGTCAGTTTGAATTCTCGCAAAGTGTAGTTTGGCATATTGTATTCGACCATTGGGTCAACCACGTAATACTGATAACGGGACGATCGTTCTGAAGGCCAGTAGGGATAGCAGCATTCCTGAGAAGGAGATCGATGAGAGTAGAGGTAGGGATATTTGGAATTAAGGTTTGGAAGGTTATTCGAAAATTGTCAAACGTATCCGCAGTAAATTAAATAAGACCAGCACTATCAGTAATATGCCAAACATTGCCGTGGTTTGGGGCAACTTCGATCCATACACGAAGAACTTTGGCGTGGGTATAAACATAATGGAATGATACAAAAACGAGCTATGTTCGCAAGAGATTCAAATGCTTTATCACCTAATATCCGCCGTTTCAAAACGTTAAGTGAATGGTAAGACCCCGTAGCTTGCCCTCAAAATGCAAAGAACGCGTCGTATTCTTATCAGTCATCGAAGTTCTCGACACTGTGTAATCCGGATCAACACACCAGCACACGTGTACACACTTACCCGTCCATGTTCACACAGTTTTGTCAACATGACGACGATCGTGGAGTTCAACTCCCACACCATTCGCCAAAAATCTTCCACTGTCTTAGCCATCGGTCCCTGTGTGGCGATGTAGGCTTTCCGTTCACGATAGCCGTCTACAAAATTCGCGTTCACATAATCGGACCCTTCGACTCCACGTATTAACTGCAACGTGACGCGGGTGCTTTCGTACGGCAAAGCAGTTAGCATTCGATTCTTATTCTTGTTGCACAACAGTTGTGCCGATGTGTATTTGGCCCGGGGTAAACGAAATTGTTGCAGTTGCTTGAATTTGGAATGGGGATAAAAAGACAGAGAGATGAAATAACAACGATTTTGAATTGGTTGGTTATGTGGTTACTGTTGAGCTGGCAAATGTGAGGGAAAGAGTTATTACAACGAGAAACAGATAGATTTTTGAAAGTTCTCTCCGCATTGATAAACGCTAGTTCACTTAGATACATACTTCATGTTGGTGGATCAGATTTGCTAGGCTCAGGCGTTCAAATCAATTAGTGTTATGTTCTCTCTCACTAATCACTCACCTTTATGTGTATCTCGGCTGTTCCATCACTATTCTGCTTCTACTTGGAATTTAGTGTACACATAAGCCATTATTCGTCGGAACACAATTTGAGTGCATGAGGATGCTCCGCCTTATCCTCATGTCCAGACAGCAATACACCAGTGACAGTTATCACATCTAACAAGAAGTCATTGGATGTTGCTGTTTTGATGTGACTGAATATGCTAAGCTATTTCAAATCATGCTAAAAAAGAGCTGTCCTTGAGACAGGCCATATGGTCGATCGGGTGCACGCCTTGGTCATTTTGTTACCTGATTGAATTCAAAGCTGCTGGCATCTGGTGAAGCAATGTTGACTAAGGCGTAACAATTAAAACCGCGCACACAAAAACTACTGATGCAACGTGCTATTCTAGTTGGCGTTGACTAGAAACTCAGCAGAATCAAAGCTTAATTTTTCGTTCATCATATTCTGTAATTGAATGTGGTGCACAAGGGACGCCCCGTTTTAGTTGGTCCCATAACTGAGACATCGTAGCACATTTTGTTGAGGATGGAGCACACTAATCGTAAGGCTGTTAAAAACTCTTCGGCAGCTCATGATTTGTTTTGGTTTTATGGAGGCTCTTTAGGAAGGTACAGTCACTGAGTTTTCCTCTACCTGAACATCAAATTGCGCAAGTGGTGAAATATAACCATTTGTAAATTAGCTGGGAATAATTGAGGCCATCAACAGGGCAAAATCAATTAATATGGCTTAGCAACTCCAAGATTAGGGTATTGCGCCTTGAAAATATAGAGCGATGTGTCGAATATCGTGCCAAGTATAATATGAGGCGGCCTTCCTTGAAGAACCTCATAAAGGGGAGATTCAGCAGAATCTCCGTTATCATCAATGTAACTTGCAGACGAGTGCATATCGCCACTCGAGTCCAATTTTTGAACACAAATACGTCAGCACCAAAATCAGAGGTAGGTATTATGGAACCATAACTGGCAAGCAAAATAAAGGTATGAATAGTCGTCTTTGATGCAGATAGTACATAGCAAGAAGAAGCAGGTTTTTTTACGGTGCTCGAAGAACACCGCATGGTAGTATCCATTACGTTCACTCAAACTTCTGTAAGCGAGTGACCGGATATTACTGGATATTGGTAAACAACTGGTTAATTAAAGTTTGGCCTCACGAATATCCTTTCTTGATTTGGGTTGGTTGTAAAATCTGAGGACAGATCAACTAGTAATAAGCCTTCGTCTGTGGAGAGATGCGCATCGTTCATGATTTAAGTTCCAATCGGAAGTTGCTCATTCCATTGAAGTGCACTCACGCTGCACTCACACTAAGCTTATCACAGGTATCTCAGTTATAATCTTGAGAGGGCAGATTCATCGCATCTGCATTTTCAGTAAACCAGGTCGACGTTGCTTTGACCGAAACGTGATGACATTGTCCGGTGACATGACTTATGAGTTATGAGAGATCACGCAGATCTGTCTAGCTAACCCGGAAACTATGGTATCAAAAAGGGTAGTTTAATGGTTATATGATTTCGTATGACTCCAGATAACCCTACGGTTCGGACACAAAACTACCGGTGGGAAGACTAGTGGTTCGAAAACAATCCTGAGTTTTCGATTACTCTTGCCTGATGCTGTACTACCTGACAGAACGCCAGCCCTCGTGCTTCCTTAGAGTTGCACGGCAGCTATGAACCGAATGGTTTTTAAAGCTGGGCTGTTATTTACTGTGTAGACAGTCAATTTCATATTCGGTCGAGTATGGTTTGCCGGCCAAAGAACAGCTGAGATATCGTGACGGTGGTCAGCAGTATAATGACAATAATGACCAACCCCCAGCATCGATCAGACCTCGAGGGCAGGGGAAGCCAGGCTCACAATTCACGTGGTCGTCGATCAATCAGGACACAGAATAACAGAACAACCAATGGAACCGACCGAGCGAACAACCAATCGTGACCGAAGGTCAACCCCGGCTAATAGCATGTATATTAACACACACACACATCACTACGCTCCACCACGCACCCTAACAACGCACTGATGATGTCACCTCGATTGGTGATGAAACGTTTGCAATCGAATTGCCCAGCTCAGTGAATAAACCAGCGACCATATTGAAAAACCATCTATAAGTAGCCCAGAGGAAGAATAAATTGACGCGATAAGTGAAACTTTCATCTGAGAATTTGTCATATGAGGAGCAAGCCAAGCAACATGATGCGGATCCCATTACTGAACGATGTGTGGCGCTACATCCTGTCTAAGTGTGAGTGGTCAACCAGTCGTGGTTAATGTCAAGTTTTCAAACTACTATCCGGGATGTAACCGGAGTTTCGTGAGATGTGCGCTGCTGATAACTCCCAATAAGGAAGAAGCAGCTGTACAGTGCCTAAATGCACTGTACATAGATTGGCATAGACTGCTTTCAGTTACAAAACGAGTAACGACATCAGAGAGATCTCAAGTCTGATGTTGTCAAAATATGAGATCACCGGGTGTCTGTCTCCAGATAACCCTGTAATTCAGGCAGCCGCATTGGCTACAGCATGGGCTGAAGCTGCACAGTGGTTTATTGTTTAGCAACTATCGAATGTTTATGTGTCCAGCCCTTTTAAAATATCATATTTAGTATGGACACTCAACAGTCTAGTTTCAGAACAATTATTGATTTAGTTCCACACTCACTAGTAATAGTAGTAATAATACTAAAGGATGAAATAGTGTATTTACAAATGTCCCATTTCCCGCTTAACAGAATAGAAACTTAACCAGTTTCAGTGAAAAATGCTATGGAACGTAGCAGACCAGAGACTTTAATAAGCCGAAATGTTCCGGCCACCCACGCAGTACGGTTCGATCAACTCAGCGACAAAAACGTTTGGCTGAGTGAGTTCTCTGCTGATTCAAAACCTCTATTGTGGAATATAAACAACAGGCCAAATGTGATATTCTTCAGGAGTCCGAAAATAAAACAAGAGTAGGGAAAACCTAAAACACTTTGAGAAAGTTCGCTAAAGTTCCTGGAATGTTCAACGAATTTTCCCAATCAACTGCTAGAGGCATGAAGAGAAAGACCAGCGAAGACAACACCGAACAGAAAAATGAACTGCAAAGTTTAATGAACTAACGTAAAACCCTCTAATGCCCTTCTGTTTATGAGGGCAAAAGTGCATACAGTTTTCGTACCAATGTTAGACTATTCATAACTTAGAAATTCGTAATAAGGAGAAAATTCACCAAGACAGTATATTTGCTGTCCAGAATTACTTAAACAAAAGATCCAACACACAAATCTCAGTTATTCTGACTACAGTGTAAATCAAGGTGGACACTCAATTTTTGTCCTTGTGTTTAACTAAAACAAGTTCGATCAGCAGGAAAATGCACAATAGCTTGACCTCAGATGTCAACATAACTTGGCCCAAAATCCATGCGGCTTCACGTTTTCCTATGTTCATGACTTGGCTGTTTTAATTACTCTCGGGATCGTTGAAACCGAGCGCTACAGTCTACTTTTCAAATGATTCAACCCCAAACAATTAATACAGCGAAATATCTATTACAGTCCAACATTATCAACAGACTAGTGTGGTGACTACCAACTGAATCTGTTCCTTTATGGTGCATGGCGCGTCAACCCAACCTAAATGTTCGTCATTTTGCCTGCTTGAATGTTTCTGACGCATTGATGCCAGTTTTCCGATGAACATAACCAACCATATCCGTCGAAATGATCAACAACAATGAAATAACTGCTTAAAACAGCCATCACACTACAGTGCAGTTCACAATCCTGTTAAGAGCTCGTCAGCGCAGGACTACCTGGTCCGCGAATCACATAAGGCCGATGTACCATCTTTGTAGCGTTCGCAACCGTGATGGACAAGAACCTCAAGATACCGATGGTGTCCCAAATGGATTAAGTGTAACATTCGCTCTGGACGTATGAATCAATAAAATCCTCACAAAGGTCCAACCCATTTCCGATGATCCAATCTTCTGATTCGTCCAACTGCACGGGATTCTGACCTATATTAGGTTTGTTTCCACGTGTACTGACGAGTTCCGTTTCCTGTTCAGAGGTGCTACATACGGCAAAGATGTGTTGATTAATTGAAACTTGTTGAATCACGAAGTGTGACATGGAATAAAACATATCTTACGTGATTGTTGACGCATACCTTGAATTCCAATTCCATTCCAGACCCACCACTGTTGTCCAAGATCCGCAATTTTTTAATGTGTGCCAGAAGATTACGCGCAGGTACCTCCGTGTTCCCGGCATCCACCGCCTCCAACAGAGCAGAATGAATGAAAATATATTGATCTTCCGTTTGGACCATGAAATTCCGTTGGCTTCGCAATGCCCGAACACAACCGTAAATGTCAACTGTTTTCTCATACTTGATTCTTTCCAACATCATGTCAATCACAATAAACGCGCCTTGACAAAAAGAGGGTAGGGAGGAACTGCTAAGTGACGCGCAGTTGCGTATAGCATTTTGAGATACAACTGTCACATTACACGCAACAGTCAACCGGATGTCTGTGAACAATTGAATCTACCCACTGAAAGCAATCGCTACTTCCTCATCGGTGGAACCCTAAACGGGATCACAAATACAATAACTGCGCGTGACATGCCGCATTCCAGAAACCAGATAGGAGTTGCGCATTTGAAATTCCCCAAACCATTCTGTCTAAAAATTGACAAACTTGAAAACGGACACTACTGGTGGCGATGAAGACATTTAAATACAGTTCCATATCCAATATGTGGAACATTCTATTTGCCGCGTAGCTGTCTCACTATCTACACGGCTCTGCGGGCAAATGGTTTTCCAGAAAGAAAGGTCACGACCATCTGGAAGATTTAAATGTTTTTTACACACCACTAGTAAGATTACCTAACTCTTTAGTGACATGATATAATATTTTCAATTTTGCGGACATTTTGCGGAAGACATAAACAACAGCATGTGACGAGTTCAGTGATAAATCTTCGATGCAACTTACTTTGGGCCGACATGGTAATTTACAACTGCGCAACCGGACGAAAGGTCGCCTACCAAGTATCCAGCTGATGTAGAATAACTAAAATAACTATATCTCTTAGACTAGATTTCGTTGCGCGAAATAATATTAGGTTATTTTGAGAAGCTTATCAGATCACAATCAGTAATGCAGTGGGTAAACATCTACCAATTTCTGGAGATATTTCATGATGTGGTCTAGCTCGGATGTTGTAAACCATCGTGAAATTCTCGTTGATACTCTGAGAATGCTTATCTATTCAAGTTCACAAAAAATGGCATGCGTATGCGTCATTGACTGATACAAACCAGCTAACCGGCCTTCACTTGTGAAGCACAGATCCATCAGAGTGTAACGTGCCGCTAGCATTCAGTCAGGTGTATATTTATATACATATGTATGTACATGTATATATATATATATATTCATCGGGTGAGAATTCCGGAGTGGGTGACAGGTTAGACTGGAGCGTTCTTGAATCATATGTTCGTGTCCAAAACGAAGTTCGATAGTACACTCATTGTACATGTCCATTCAGTTGATGGACAAAGTCCCGTTAAGTTAGAAATTGTATTCGTCCGACATTTTTAGTCCGTTGACTTGATATGTAACTGTTCTGTAAAACTGGAGTGATATACAAGATTCCTCAAGTCGTTTGAGCGTTCTTTGATGTTTGTTTAGGGGATAATTGCTACTACCGACTACCCGGTTAACAAGCGTGATCCATTAGTTGCAAAGATCCATGTATGTTAGAACCCCCTATTTGAGCCGGGTTTAATCCAACCTCCTGTTTGGTGAATTCAAACCACTGATTTTTAAGATACACACAGACAGGCTCGAATGGGTGTTTTACCTGCCGTCTCAGAGCACGAATCCAAACCAAAATTTGTGACCACTCTACAAATTTCCAAACTAAAACACTATCGATCTTGGTTTATTACTAACTTGTTTGGTATTATGCTTCCCCTGATTTCTCCGCAAACGTTAGGGAGATGGTATTCTTCAACGAGGCAGCGTATTTGAAATGTTGTATGTCCTGATATAAAGTCATTTTTACTATGAGTCAAAAGTAGTTTCGTTCTCCGGGGCTTAGTTGCGGTCTGAAATTTCTTGGGCGGTCATCTTAGTTATCTGCGACTCCCATTTCGACTCTCCTTTTGGACTATAGGTAGATCAATTTTGGAACGAATCAGGGGTTCTTGGTTTGCTCGGGGATCGTAAAATACCAGGAATTTCAGTGATTGAAGGAATTGAAAACGATCTTTTCAGGTCGTTTGGGCATTTTCGCCCATCAACAGACATTTAAATAAAACAATAAATGTCCAATCTTTTTGGCTAGCTTCTTGACAAAAGCTGAGAAAACCCGTATTTATGTGCCGAACTACCAAGTGGCCACAATAGTCCAGACTAAACGTAAGCACCAATGAGGACATGGCAGATTGGCTGATTGCCGTTGACGAACAACCATGCGTCTCAGACAATTGAAAGGCATTCTGTATGCGATCTTCTAGTAGAATATGGTTCGCACAGCCTTGCCTCGTATTCGGAAACTACGAAATGTGGTTGCCGACTATCAATGACACGTTTAATCACTTAAAGCCTCTGGGAGTTTATGGCGTTAAACGCCATTGTTCACAGGGACTCCGATAATGAGAGCAACCATAAACTGAACATCAAACAGGTAATTGCATTCCAGCTTCGATATCACGTCTAGTCACCAAAATCTTCATAGTATAACTTGAGAAATTCTGTCCCAGACTCTAGTCTCATGGCACATGCTCGCTGGGACATGGCAACTTTGAGTAAGAAGGTTCGGTGACAATGATGCTAGTCGCCTACACAGTCCACTCACATCACTGGGTTCAAAATATTGATCAACTCAGTTAAACAGCCAATCAGAGGGAAGAAGCTTATGTGTGGTAAGATAGTCCAGTGGAAAGTTGGACAACCTAGCCGGCCGGGCAGTAACTTGAACTCACTGCAAATTAAAACGACGCAACTTTGATCATCGACCACTTCTAGGTTGTGGGTACTAGATTTGACAGTTCCAAATGGGTTCATCGGTTCTCATTTGCAGGATTATGAGGATTTTGGACTAATTTTCTCCGTGCAATGAGTTCTAGATTTTCCTCAGTCACTTACGTTACACAATTTCGGAACTCTACATGTATCAGTACAGAAAATCTCCAAATATGTATATCATTGGTGTTAACTTTTTCATGGCTGTTGACAAAGCTCGCTAAGTGGTAGCCAAATTTATTTAGTTCAGCCTCAGCTTATTGCATTTTCGATGAATGGTCAGCATAGGCCGAACGGGTCACCGAATTCGGAGAGGGGCAACAGCTGAAAACCACTAAAAACAAGTGAGATTTCACGTACCCGTTCGACCGACTCCAGCCGAACAGTGTACGACAATTGGGCCTTGCTCGATCATGTTTGAATGGCCGGTGTTCGACGATGAGGTGGTTGCACCAGAGGCCACAGTAGCTCGGATTCGCCGAATGAATAGTAAAAGAGGAACTGGGTACTCTGGTACCCCGTGATCCGGCCAACTTGTGAACTGAAAATGTTTGACCTCACGACATTCGTCGTCGATTCCACGAGCAGTTAGGTTGAATGTTCGGATCGTATAGTAGGCCAATTCGACCGTGTCCACCGGTGTCACCGTAAGAAGTCCTCCCGCGTACGCTTCCGGACCTCTGGTGGGCCAATACTGATCACATTTAATACGTGCACGTTCTTCCAGTCGTGTCATCATAACAATGATGAAAACACGTTGCTCCCAAATCATGCGCCAAAAATCTGAATATGTTTCTGGCATGGGACCCTGAGATAAACGGAACGAAATCGATGAAACTCCGTGGATAAAATCAAAATGTGCTACACATGCTAACAAAACTTTTGTGCGGGTTTTTATTTGCAACTTTTTTTTAGCTTGTTTTGATTTAGGAAGCTCAAGGGCGTTGAAACAACTGTCTCTGTTGTGACGATAAATTTGCCTCTGTCCTTTAAACCATCCATAAAGAATTACAACAAGCAGATTGGTGGGTGAGTTAAGCTCAACTGTAATTTCCAATTTTCCAAGGCAATCTATAAGAAAAACAGCGTATAACAAAAATGTACATTTCTGTTCAAAATCTGTGGGAGATTGCATCACATAACTTCAAGACCGATTCAAGAAGTGCCTTTGCACTGCACAGCATGCCATCTGCACATTCGTGTTGTGGCGCTAAACACTAAGGCTTACATGCTTTGAGTTTCAACTAATGCTGGGAAAAGTAGAAACGCTTTCGAGTACGGAGTTATCTCCCGGTGAACACGAACTAAGCGGTTACAACCTATCAGATACGAAATTAAGAATCTCATCTTCACAAAGTTTTGTAAAAAGTTAACATTTTCATGCGTCCTCTTGAATTTTCTGAGACGCTGTTTTACTACTAAACAACGATGAAAAACATGGAAAAAAACAGTTCAATAATCTCCAAATCAACCTTCCCTCAGATGCAGGGACGGGCTTTGAAGCACTTGACCTGATAGTACTCACACGTCATCATCATCATCATCATCATCACCATTACACTAGTAGCTCATAGCAACGCTGTTGAATTGCTCATTGCCATCAGCCACTCATTACTGGAGAACCCCACTTACTGACCACAGTTTAATTTATACCCCTCCCCTAGGACTGGACATATGGTGGGAGATATAGTCTATCCTCCTATATCAATGCCTTATTGGATCGAACCCATAACAGGAATGAAAATTTTTCCAATTGAATGAATGAATTTTTCTAAGTGCCAGATGAACGTAACTTATGATGCACCATCAAAGATGCGGCTGGCAGCTAGTGGCTACCATAGTTTGTGAGTAAAAAACAGCTGTGACATTGAATACTGCTATTTGGACTCCTATTCTTTAAAGAAAGTCACAAGAATCACACTGAGAAGCCACTTCAGCTAGTTCACCCGAACAAAATCACCCTAAAGTTTCCGAGCTTGTTATCACTTACTTGGGTTGCTATATAAGCATTGGGGCGTTTGTATCCATCTATGTAATTTGCATTGATGTAGTCCGATCCTGGTACACAGTCGATTGATTGTAAAATGACCCGTGAATGGTCATAGGCGATCACATTGGCATAACGGTTCTTTGGCTTGTTCACCTCCATGTTGGCGTGCTCCCAAGTAAATTGTTGTTCCGTTTCTATCGATTCGTATTCCTGAGAAAAGAGTAGATTATCTGCTGCGGACAAACGGGCCACATGGTCTGGGAGGCAGCTGATTGGAATTGGATGTTTCATCGGAGGACCTTGAAATGAAGTGGGAGAAGTGAGAAAGGTGAGGCGGGTGCAGCAGTTTATATCCTAATATTTCCCTATTCCTTGTGGTGTACGAAATTCATTGTGGATGCTTATTTTGTGTTGCCCCCTGCTTAAACGATATTTCTGTATTCTGTACTCCCACATCGTGCCGGTCTTGCACCGCCTTGTTTTAATCTGTAATGTGGACAACGAATGTTCCTCGAACGGTCTCTCGATGAGACTCACTAGCGGATGACGTATCTGTCAACCATATGGAACACCAGTTGCCTCACATCAACAAGCTTAGCAGGCTGAAGTAAAAACGCAACCAAAAAGGTGAACTGTTACAATATTGTGTGAGAAACTACCAGAGTGTAAAGGTCACCGGACAACGTACGCAAGTAACTTACCACTTATATGGCTAAGTACCACTGCAGTAGACCGCAAATCCATCGACAAGTAACGAATATGAATTCTGTGTTCGGCTGCTCAAATTTTCTAAGCTCTCTAACCACAGAGTTAGTAGATGACAAACATATTTTGGAGGCACAGTTCAAAGGGTGCGCGTAACAATGTTGGTGAATTAGGTCCATCGATTCATTCCCGTATCGACAAGCAATAAAACATGGTGTCGGATGAGTTGTAAAAAAGTGTACTTGTTTGAAAGGCTGTACATTAGTAATATAATGTGGCTTGTGTAGGCGATAATGAGAAGAAGCATTACAAGGATAGCTAAATATGAATATTTTCACATTTGGTGAGAAAGAATTTGGGATGGTCACTCGGTAGCCACAGAGAGCTGGCTGAACAGCTTCTGGCTCCAAAGGCAGTCAGATATTCACGCCCTTCTTGGAAACTGCATTGCATCCTTTTTTCTCCGGATTTGCATGTAGGCGATGGATACGAGACTGTTACACTGAGTGTTCATCCTGCTAGATCGACGCAAGAGAACCCCCTGGACAGGGGTTATTGGACATAAGTTTTCGTTGAATTTATTTATTCTTAATAAGCTACACTCACTTCCATGGGGAGTCCACAACTTTCCTCTTCGGAGACAGTTTTACCCCCAGATGAAGCAAGTAAAACCTATCGCCGGATGGTAGTTTTAAAGGTTGGAGGGGCTAGCCAACACGCCATTTGCCGTTAGACTATTTTAAACCCGGCTAAATTACCTTAAATATTCAACTTCAATGTCAGAGTCTTATCGTCATTTGCTATGCAAAGGACAGCATCCAGATTTAGTTCCTTGTTTACCATCGTTTGCTTCTAGCACTCTGATTCCAGCACCAGTAATTGTGCAGTGGTGTGCTTGGTTATCACTGTTGGAATCAGTTATATGTCCGGTTCTACAGAGTTTCCAAGACCGTGCAAACTGAACCACGAATGTCCCACAGCACTCGCTTTTATTTAATGTTGCAATGTTATGGCTTGTGCCCGTGAACTCCCCACTCAGGGTTTGGAATGGAAAACGTTCATTTTGTGGGGATGCGTTGTACGTGTCCCGTCTACCTCAACTTGATATGACTTACTTGGCGCTCAAGAGATTCCGATTTCCTAACAACTTCTGACTTGCACAACGTTTGCTTCCGCAATGCTAGACGGTTAAAGTCTAATGGGTCACAAATCCTGCCAACGCCGGTAAAGCTTGAGCTGCAAACCAAAGACGGAAGCCATATCAAATCTTCTCACACTCTGAAGAATCTGGGTATGACTTGTTTTGCTCTGGTGAATCTGTTGGGCCATGAGATGCATTTGAAATCAGCTCAGCTTGCACGATGGAGTAATTAGTAAGCTTATCATAATCCACGAAGCTGATGTTTGACTTCGGACATAGAGGCAGTTATTCCTGCCATTCGTTGCCGCGAGTGCGAAGGATATGGCGTAGTTTAACAAAAAATAAATACCTCGTATGTCACCAAGAGCTAGTGTAGCGTATTTTCTATCAAATGAAGCTACTGGACTGACTGAACAGTTATCCCAACTATAACGGAAACTGAGAAGCCGTAGGACATGTTAGAACACTGAATGTACAAAGTCTATGAACGCAGAAGGGAGTGAGATGCTATTGTGAAAAAAAGCAGACTGCTGTTGGCCAGAATGTCCTCCGGACGCTTGCGAAACATTTAAAGGCAAAATGATCGGGATTGTTCGTTGAAAACTTTTCCATTGAAACGGGAAACCTAAAAATGTTCCATGCTTATTTTCTATTTATTTTTGATCTTATGCCACCTTATTTAGTTGGTGTTCCAGTAAACCCCAGATCTCCAATGGTGACCTTCCTAGTCCAATCATTAATCGCCAAGGTATGGTGGCGTGTGATTCTATAAAATTTTCTCCGCCCCACTTTGGAAAGTACCATACAGATCCAACGAAGGTTGGTGCTACTAAAGCTAGAAAACAAAGGGAGTGACATTTACACAAGTAGACGCTCTTTTGCGGAGAGAACCGAGACAGGACTTCACATATGAGAGCAATAGTATCTTACTTGCTGGACTACGTGAACCGAGGTCCTGATATGCACCAACACCATACCACTATCACTGATTACTTAGCATTTACTTCAGTCCGCTACCTTATAAACACTACCACGTATTCAGACTTGTAAACACTTGTCTAGAAAGTAGCCTACTTAACCATCCTGGGGCTTCGATTATCAGGAGCCAAGATCCAGTCTATGCATGCAGGAAGACGTGCGGAATACTATGTCGACTGTCTAGTCTTCCCTCAGGACAAAGCCGAAATTTTTATGCTTCCCCGTTTTATGTGAATTTTATGTAGATGACAAGTTGTGCCTTTGGAAAAATTTCTTTCCCAAAAGACACCTTGTGGCGCCAGGTGATTTTTCATGGTATTGTATAGATTAGATACCAAGGTCGTCGGCACTCCCGCAAGTTGAGTGTGAGAGTCAGTCCAAATATGAAGTTTCACTTGAGGGAAGATGTTCAAATGAATAGAAGGAAGTGGTTAACCTGTGCCAGCTTTCCCACTAGCCTAGTGGTTCTCACACTTTAGTGTTGCTTCAGTTCCCATAGGCGAGGGAAAATTACAAACTTTCCAATCGAACTTTTGCAACTAGTACGGCCTTGTAGACAAATTACGACGGTGTAATACGTGAGTACGGTAACACGGATAGGATGTTGCTCATACCACTGCTCGCAGAAACAGAAATATCCAAATTGATTTCTAACCTGCATGTCACGATATTCTTGCCATTATTTTCGGACCAAAAGTGTTAGCGCACTGTTATCGTAAACTCCCTGAGGTAAATGAGTTTGAAAAATCTAGAAAACTAAACCTTGTATTACTGGGTTGTTCCCCAGATATGTAGGAACAGCGCTTAATTTTGACAGGCCAAAAGCTTTCACCTTAAGCGTGTGTTCAGGCTTAGGGTTGAACTGTCTGGCACTCTGCTGCCCTAGGTCCACCAATGAAACTAAAGCCAAAGAGTGGGTGGAAAAGGGGCAAGATGCCTGTCTGCTTGGGGGTGGTCTGGTCTGCTGTGAGAATGTCAACGCAGTAACACTGTCTTCTATATGATCACTAAATCCATATTTATGGAAACAGCGGTCCTACGTTCCACAGACGAAGGACGGGTTAAAAAGGTCGCCAAATGGTTGACCGCGAGCGCCAGCAAATTATCTAACACAGTTGAAAAAACGAATAAAAATCTACCGAAAACCCGAGGCGGCCCCAAACTTTTTGGGGTCTGTTATCTGTAGAGTACTCTATGACTTGGGACGAAGCCATTCCCGCAGCAAAGTAAATCATACTCATGAAAAGGGTCTCCCGGGAACCCCCCACCATCGGCTGTCTGGCGCACCAGAATGATGAGTTAAATGCCTATTGTAAGTAAGCAAACAAGTCTCTATTTTGAGCTTGGATGACGGGAAAATAAAGTTAGCAAGATTAAGCTTCTGCTACATTCAAGTCTCATTTACAATGAGGGCTCAAAGTGCTTTCGCGTTATATCGACTAGTGCTGCATCTCCAAAACAAGCGTATGAGATCTCAGCTCAGTTATGTTCTTCAAACTCCTCGGAACGAGTTCAGATATGTTCACTTATCACTTTGTTATCTGATTAGCTTGATGCGCTGGATCGCGCTGAGGCTGAATGCGGTAAACATACATCTTTGTACTATTAGGTTTTTCGGCCCGTTGCAGCAGACGATGTTCTTTGACTCTACTCCTACAAGGTCAGATTTACCACAAATATTCAGATCAGCAAAAGTTAAAAATCCTATTTCGGCGGACGGAATGAACTTCTACCAAAGCCGGAGGTGTTCAGGGGGCTCCTTGCCCGCACAGTGCTCTTAGCTGCGAAGCCTTTGCGAGTGGAACAAAACGTTTAATGCCCAAATGATGCATTTTGTTGCGTATGTGCTCAAACCAAAAACCACTCTAATGTACGTTCATATTTTTGCAGGTCACCAAATTTCATTGTCCACTGAGGCATTCATACCCCTGTCGGGAAAATTCTTGTGAATTACTTTCCTGACATCATTGGACCCCCGGGATGCCTAGATGTGCTCAAAAGTTTGGACTGGTATGCCGAATTTAACCATCTGTTTGTTTTAGTTCATCAGGGACATGTCGTAGCCTTCGAAAATTCAATTCCGTTGTGCGAATACTGAGCGCCCGTGTTCAGGCCACGGACAATGTAAAGCGCGTAGGTTTAGCAAAGGTGTTTGCTGGCTATTTCGTGAAGGCCACCAACCACGAACCAACCGTGAACTCAGTTGCTTCACGTGGCAGTCAGTCAGCTATGTAGAACTTCCGGGATATGTAGCCAGATTTAGATCGGAAAACCATGATTGAAAAAACCGCTACCGTGTGCCGTAAGCTTGTAAACTGTTGGAAATTCACTAAGGGTCAGTTACAAGAAGAGTTCGAGAAGCAGTGCTTACTGCTTTTAAGACTATCTGCTTGAGCCACCCGACTCAGTCGAATGAAGAAGAATAGAGTTAAGACTGATAGTTATTGGTGATGCATGAAAAACCAAATAGGCAAGAGCCAAGGGAAGGGCAGTGGGGTGGTGGATGGGGAAGTCCAGGGTAAGCGAGGTTTTCGGAACTGAAAATACTGATAACCAGACCGAAGGCAAATATTAGAAAAACTGTTTGCGCAGAACACTGCGCAGCAATTCCCTTGCGAAATCGTTTAAGCGACGCATTGGAATGTTATCTAATCTTTTTTGAGGCAATAAGTGCCAAATGGGATGTTGACTCAAAGTTCAAATCAGCAACAGCAATCCAAGTCTCGTCAATTGACAAGAGGAATGTTTCCTGAGGAGCATGTTGAGTTCTTCCACCCCTGATAGTATATTGCTCGCAATTCCATAGCGAGCGACATTCTTTAAAATAAACAGCAGTCGTTGTTCCACCTGATCTGTCTTCGACACTTTCGAGCACAGGAAACTTTGTCAGTGTCTGGTCATCAACGTGGTCTCCGCTAAATTTCTGTCTCTTACAAAACCAATATGCACGATGTATGTATGTGTGTATATACGTCCAGTGAGTTCAGATAAAGTTGTTTCCTCTCACCACTTCTCTTTAGCTTTTCAATCAGTATTTATGGAGCATTGCTCAGGTCCGATACAAGCACCGAGTCAGAGATGCTAAGGTAAGTCAGCTATTTCTTGGGAGAAGAAAATCTTCCGAGATAAAGAAACTACGTACGTACAATATATTCCACTGTTTCTGTCATATACACTTTACGTCACATGATCATCCATCTGCCAACGCTCTCTTGCTCAGTCCTGCATTTAAAGGGATCAACTAAAGGTGGATAGTTTATGACTTGGCAATATCTCAGCCGGGTTGCCAGCTACTAGCTTATTGGATGGGTGTTTTCGGACGCGCCACACAGGTACTAATTCACACCAAGAAGCATGAACCAGTCACGCAATTATTGGCGGTCCTGCTAAAAAGCCATCGCCTTCAATGCATAGCTGTCTCACCTCTCACTTCATCGGAAAATTTGGACACTAATGCGTCAGCTAAGCCATCACTCCCAATGCGCGGCAGTTTATCCCCATTCTTCCATTTCTCGTGAAAAAGAAATTGTAGATAGATTGAAACCAATCTACCAGGTCGCACGATCTATAGCTCAGTAATAATAATAATACTGATAGTGGTGTTACCAATAATAACAGTAAGTGACTGAGTACCGTAAGATTTATGGTCATCAATAATACTATTTACGTATTTTTCATATTCACACGACTCTCGTTTGAACAGTCGTCTCCTGTCCTGGAGAAATTATTCTGGTGAGTCCACACCAGAATACGATACTTAGTTAACAGATCACAACTATGTGTTCGGACAATTTGAACTCAATGCAAATCTCAGCGATTGCGTTCATGCCTGTTTTTCAAACTTATTGGGATGTATATTATCCAGTTTGATATGAATATGGCTAAAACTTTCCGTATTTCTGACATCAAAGAACTGAACGGACACGATAATAATCACAATGGAGTGGTGCATCGCAGATTTATGTATTCACTCAGTTATGACGTGAAGGATCAAGTGTCCCAACGAGAAAATATGTTATCATTTTGAATCAGTGACACTGCATTCGCTCCTTTACCTATTTACCTGTGAATGTACTTGAAGATTTCAACACAAGCGACGTGTACATAAAACCCACCTTTGGTCTCAAGTGCCAACGGTTGCATATCAAACATTTGGTCTTGGCCTCCATCATGTCCAGGCAGACGGTTGCGTGCAATAACAAGGCCATCACAGATCCCTCCAGATTCTGTCCCGTATGTCAGACCGGAATTCAAGTTTGATCCTGCCCCTCCGCCACTTCCGATGGCGCTTGGAGGACCGGTTATGGAACTCGGGTGACTGCCAGCATGACTACTAAGTGTCCCACCCCGCATACTGTTTACAAATGGGCTCAGTGCTGGATGCATATTTGTGTGAATGTTGGTCAATTCTGGGTACGCACCAGTTTGAGGATGCATGTGCTGCATTGGTATGCTACACAAATGACCTGAAGCTTGCTGACTAAGGCGATCCATTCCAGTCATCGGGCTCCCCGTTCCAGAGGTAGCCAGTCCACTTCGACCGGCTGTAGTGATGGAAGAGAACAAAGAGGGATGTGTAGGACCCATTGGTGGTGAGGACGGAATTATATGACTCCCAGGAACACTACTATGCCCTGTTGTGTAGCTATCCCGCTTATCTTCCAGTAAATGTGTCGAGTTCTGTGCACTGATGTTCGACGCCATCAAGTCGATTCCACTGGTAACCATTGTCAAATTGGTCCCGTTCGGAGCACTACAGTCGTTCATCCTCATCAGAGGCTGCTTCATGCTAGGGTCGTTTGAAGCCAGATGATTCATTAGTTTCGGACGTCGCCTTCGACTGCGTTTTGTTAAGGAGAGAAAAGAAAAAATGCTTCATTTTATTCTGGGAACAGTCGTAGCCAGCTTAGCACTGTGTAGAAACCCGTAAAAAGGACCATGAGGTAACCATAGATAATAACAGACTTCTGCACAAGCATACATTTAAAGGCTGCTTGAATGATTTTTTCACCCTTATTCACCAATTTTCCATTATCAATTCTTGAAGGTACATCTCTTCAACCCTTACATTGGAAGTAGATTTTGGTAAAAATAAAAAGCCTTATTCTACGGGCTCACTGATTTCTGAATGCTTCATTCACGTGTGTGGGGTTCGGGCTTGAGGCCGTATGGCAATAATAGGATTAGTCTCTACAAGCTATGGAATTACTTGACGCTGCAACATATGCTTAAGGTTAATAGGAACGGAAACAAAACACTAATAACATTACGTACAGATCACTCTATCGGAAAAATGCCCAATATTTTTGGTGCTAAAATATCTACCCTGATGCGAAAAGACGCATAAGGATGTGATCTCAGTCTGGCCCGATCCCCAACACTGCAAATCTCGCTGTCCAGATGTAACGGTTAGTGGGGAAAATACCTCTACGTGGTCTGAAACTTCGAACCGAGAATCGGTCAACTTCCCGATTTCCCGAAAGCCACTGTTGCAGTCGGTGCAGCATTCAAATTCAGCCTTATTGAACAATGTTTTATTGTATGATGCAGCGTGTTACAATTCTGGGCAGTTTTCTTTAATCTCATTTCTGTTTTCCAATCTGCTTCTTGGGAACTCGCATTATAAAGTTGGTCCGTAGGAATGCGTTTCTTGTGTCATTTACCAGTGTTTCCCTATTTCACTCCAAGTTCCTGAATGTAGCTTTCCCTTACTGGTCCCAACTCGTCGGCAGTTGTGTTGAACTAACTCCTATTATCATTGCCATCGTTACCGCAACATCTATAAACGAGCTAACATACAGCATTGGTATCTGTTTGGTACAGGAAAATGCGAGTCATCTTAGGTGCGCAACGCCAGGGCAAAGGCTTCTTTCGTTTTCATTGTCGTGTGAGCTGCGACTTTCGTCGAGTCAGTTTGTTCACGCGTCTCGTCGTCCATCGCGCCAGCCCGTTGGACGAGAGCATCGATCGCTACCGCAGCTGCGTATCCGTCATGCGATCCAGAGGGCACCTGCAATCGCTCGGCCGAGCTAAAAAAAGGTGTTGTCCCTGTGGGCTTTATACATTAAGTTTACCATGCTATTAGAATTGTGAGAATGTGGGTCTAGAACCGTGTTTCAGCGCAAATATTGAAAGGGTCTGTCACAACCGAATCTTATGGTGTTCGGGTCATTTAGAGGCTCCTACAGTGCGTCGTCTGAATCGCTCGAACCAGTAATTCTTTGCGAAAAACGAAAACACTGCGGAGCAAATCTGAATCACGATTATCGGCCTTTGAGAATAAACTGGCAATGCTGATACTCTTGCGAGTATTTACAGTCACGTCGCGACTATGACGATCGGACTGGTCACAACATAGCAACCAATCGGTCAAAATTCGGTCAACTTCCTTGACCCTTTTGCCGTTTCGCTCAACAATCGGCATATCTGGTAGACGTGTTGACAGGCTTGGGATTCAGCTACGTTGATATTTTCAATGACGTTTGACAGACTGACTGTGTTTGCAGCTCAGTCCAACGAATACAGCCCATCTGGGAATAAACGATCGATACTAGGCGTAAAGAATGCCTTACTGTGAAAAATGTCAACCTGGAAATAAACAAAAACAATAATTCTGCTAGAGTTCACCCATGCTCCAACACCTCAAGTTGGTGACAGGAAAATGCTTTTCAGCTTTGACGGACACCACTTGCTGGATTGAAGTGGACAAAATCAACTTAAACTATATTTTTGTTAGGTTGTTGCCCTTAACTAAACTGTGGTTATTTCCATCTAGTGTGATGCCTTGCGTAGAAACAGGGTAGACAGGGTAAATCCCGGTAATGGAAATGACACATCGGTGACATCCAGCGGTCGATTCAGTTAAAACTTTGACAGCAAAGTCACTGACAAAGTTGAACTCATTGAAATGACTGTATAATTACCCGCAAAAACCTGTAGCTCCGTTCGGTTGACTGCAGAATGACTGATGAAAATTTTACCGCAGATAACAACCGATCGGTCTATTTCCCGGTAAAAAAAAGTTGTAACTTAACGAGAATTTATAAGTTTATAAGTTTGAAAAGTAGTCAGCGCACTTATTGCTGGGTCGACTGGTTTCCAAACCATTTTGTAGTGATAAATTCTTCGACAGTTCCCGTTTTGTTCATCTTGGTGAAAAATTCGACCTCTGGTTAGCTCGGTCTAACAAAGTTTATCCATGAGTAACAAATTCCCCTAAACCCCGAGGACACTCAGACAGTTCTCCATCATGATTTAGACTGGAATTGACAAGACGAGCGCCTACGAAACATTTTTGCCGTTCGCAGTGTAGTCAGCGGACCGACAATGACTTATTGATAGTATAAAGAGGATTGCACTAGAGATTCCGGCCCGTAGATGAAGACAGTCTATACTAAAAGGCCGAGGAGCACCGTATAGCTGCTTCATTCTTATTTGAAATCATCAGGAGCGCGCATCTTTCGAATCTCCAGAGAGATTTGGGTGATGCTATATTCTAAGCGAGAGTTAATTACACAGCTGATTGGCCGCTCATGGCCAAACGGCTTAGTTTTCAGCTTTTCGCCAAGAGGTTACAACTTCAAATTCGTGAGATGTGTAGTGGTAATAAGTTCTAAGAGAAATGGAGTAACTCTACAATGATTTTCGGCTTTCCAACATAGAATAACTTCATTTCCTTGACTCGCTTGAAAAATTCTTGAACTGGAAAAGTGCTTTGTTTCTAGATCTGGACTACATTTCCTGATCAGATAGCAGGTTGCCTTGTGTACATCAGCGTATATGATTTATATACGGAAAACTTCAGATTTATGTTCATTACGTAGTCAGATACTCCATCTCATGATGTTTGTAATGAAGTCGGTCATGTCTAACTCAACCGACCCAACCCACCACAAGCTTTCCTGACTGACCTAAAACGTAAATGACCACAGCAAATGCATTGCTGACCACTGAGTTTTAAACCAGCCGAAACAACGTTTGGAGTAAGAGTAGCTTCGTTGTTCCGGTTGAAGGCGTTGGTATGATGGATGACAGTGTTATTTACAACTGAAAATAGGTCTTTCAGACTGATGTAATCCTCGAGTCTTCAGTTTTCAAGTTGAGAAATGGGTAATAGGCATTTGCTTGGGTATATTGACCTTGACTCATAGATATTTAAACACTCATATTTATATTATTACCGTGTTTCACTACATTGACAGGTATATCGTTGCGCCATCAAAAATGTTACGCTATGTGTATATTTCAAACCCGAGTTATGATATTAGCTTGATAAGAACAGTACTACAATTGGCGCGGTGACCCTACGAAAGAACATCCCATCGGATCACGTTTCAACACAAAATATATCCAGCAAGTCAGTTTGTCTAAGCAGTCCGTCGGTGATGAACCACTAACGAACTCGAATTGTCTGTTGCTTCACCCTTTGGCATCACACTGGAAAAATTTCATCTCTGATGTGCACGTATATTTTTCTGGAGTTTCTCGTCGGGGGTTAGCCTCCAGTGGGAAACTTCAATTACCCGCATTTCCTGTGTGGTAGCAGGGTGTTTTGATTACCGCAAATGGTTTGCAATATCTCAGTGTCACCACCGTCGCCTCGTTTGGTTGAACATAAATTTACTTGACATGAGATTTATCATCTTCTGCACTGAGCTCAAAATCTAAGGTAATCTAGGTAAGTTTGACTGTCCAAACAGACTTTTACTTAGCTGTAGCGACTTGTGCTGACAAGTAGTTCTTTTCACGTACTTAAAAAATGGGATTTTCAAAAGTAAATTTTGTCTCTCATCAGTAGTATTTACTTTCATTTCCTCGCTCAAACTGTTTTAAAAGCAATTTATTTGTCCTAACCTCCTAGGCAAAAATCGTCCGGTTATTACTAAACAGGACGTACAGAAATAACTGAATTCGTTTGTTGGCCGATCCCTAACACTAAGTGGTCAGGCTACCTAGATTTGTGATGTAGTTTGCCGACACTCTATGAAACAAGCCTTGTCCACTTGTCGACTAGTTTTGGCGGAGCACACCAAACAGAGTCGTGCACAAACACTTTCTAGACCTCTTAGCTGTAGTCAAGCCGATGAGGGGTGGGACGGACAAAACTTTTACAAAGTTTGGATAATATCCGTCGATAATTTCAGAAAACAAGTTATTCACGGAATGGCGAATTCTTTTTGAACAATTCATTTTCAAGCTCAGGATAATAACTGTGGATGAAAAACAGGATGGCCGAGAACGGAAATAAACAAATTTACTGACCAGTTAGATTCCAGAAACGTGACAAACGAGACTTTTTCATTCCATTTTTGACGATCTCATGTTTAACTTAATGTTACCATACTGAGATTCAGACTGAATAATTCGGCAATTTTATAAAACAGCTAATGCTTGTCGTACCACCCTGTGAGCTCATTACAATTAGGCCAAAAGATAATGCATCAGTTATCATTGAAAACCACTTCTGGAAAGTCCTTGATGGTTAGCGAACCTGTGAATCAAAACGGGATCTTACCCAGGCCCGACTGAGTGGCAATAAGCCAATTGTTGTTTGAAGCTGATCACATAATTTACGACCAAGGAAGAACGCTTAAGTTAGCGGTGTTCCAGTTTTGAGCACTGTGTTGTTTACGAAGAGGAAAACACAATCTCTCGCATCTTTACCACTTTGTTTTTTCGTATCATGAATAAGAACCGGTATATATTAGAGTAATAGGCTGGCGCCTGTTTGACCTAGAGCGCTAATGAGATGCATTTCTATGCTGCGCACACTCGTGTATAGTGATCCCGGGAACCCCGAAAGAATCAAATGTTTTCGGTTAACCTAGAATTTAGCCGGAGTAAGTGTGAGTAATACGTCTGTTTGACCGAGTGTATTTGAAAGTTCGTTAACACCGTCTTGGAGTGTTACAGATTATACTGGTTGTGGTCACCGGAAAACTTCTGGCTGTTCGCTATTTTAGATGATCTACACGGACACAGTTCGATCTGCTGGGTGTTTTTTTTAGAGATTCTAACTAATTACCAACCCGCAGTTATGCTTCATTTCATCAACTCCAGTTAGATCGTTTCAAAGGTGGCACATTGAGCAAACTGACTAGTACCATGCCGTTGTAATGGTTTACAAACTACACCCTCGAGGCATTCCAAAATTGTTCGATGGTCTGTGAATATTTTCCTGTTTTCAAAAGAGTAGATCTGCAATTTCGCCATAAATTGATCTTGATTTTTGGGGCTTGGTAATTTTTACTTACTAAATCAAATTTTGTAAGTATTTCAAACGTTACTTTCAAACAGTAAAATAGAGTAAAGCTGCGGGTGTTCCGTATGTATCGTAATCGGACGATCACGTTCAAGTCGCTTTCTATCCCAGGAGAGGATATCTCTGTTTACTGTCTGCTTAGTACGATCCAACGAGAAGAGCTTTTTCTTTGGCACATTCAAAAACTATAGAGACGCACACGGCTGAGTAAATCTCGGACGTACCATCCCTGAATAAATTTCAACTGCTGAAGCAAATATCACTTGCCATGACTGTGTACATTGCGTAAAACCGTCGGAAAAAAACACGCGCGAGGGGAAACGTATTAAAAGTCGAAAGAATTTGTTAGACATTACAATGGGACCAGACACTAAGTTGCTTCTGTCTGAATGACTGAAGCATATTTCGCATCCAATACGTCTTTTTCTTTAGACGGAACAGTGTTCCAAATCTATAAAGTGCGATGTCATCTACTTTCCGTAGACAGTGACAGCATGATCCGGTATTTTATCAGTCATTATCTGTTACTTGTTTGGTAAATTATGTGCTATGTGCAACCTACCAAGATTAACAGTTTCAGTGCCACGAAGAACAGACACCAATTTAAATAGAAAAAGGAATCACAACAGTACCCAATTCAACCACTGCACGAGTACCAAGTATTCAAGCGCTTGGAAGTGTGAACCGTTAGTTTTCAGTAAATGACCAAAACTTACTGCATAACGCATCCGAAGGCAATACAGATAACTGCGACCAGTGCCAACCCGACAATGACCGCCACGATGGCTATAACAAAGAGGTCATTCCCAGGAAAGCCCGATGTGCCAAATGTGCCACGTTCTTTTATCTGGCTATCACGTGGGTCGGCGTATTCACCGATGTCCATATTTACCACCTGACTCATTGGGATGATTTTCCGGTCCGGTCCGAATCCCAGTGACCAATCCGAGGAAGTGCAAGCATTCGGGCCCGTTGCAATGGGATGGTCGTTTTGGAAGACACAAGCACGGACAAAGGCCTGAAGCAGAAAATCATGAAGGATTTCGCGTCACACTAGACCTTACTTGGACTAAAAGGATGAGTACAATAAAAACAGTTATTTCTCACTACACAACCCAACAAATTGCAATTATGCCTCGCGAGATGACTAACACAACTAGCCTACTTTGACAAAACTTCCGCTTTTAGTTTACTCTGGCCGAGGAAGACCGAAAAATTTCAGTTGATTGATTTCCATTGATAGCCTATGATCCGTAAAACTGTTTGACTATTACAGGAAGCCTTGACTAGTTATCATTCGCTCTCCCTGAGCATGGAACAAAAAGACAAGAAGTGTGTTTCCTGCTCACAACAGGCTTTGTTTTACTTATGACTAGTTTCCTGTTTGTGTATCATAAAATGCATCGATCAACTCATCTCATGCAGAGAATGAATGAATCATCTTCGAAATATTTAGTTTACGTTTCGCTCAGTTCGCTCATGCCTTTGGTTCCGGATACAGGTCTTTCAGTTTTACCACTATTCCGAAGAAATTCAGGTGCAGTTCTCCCCACTTACTTGACCAGGATCATTTAGTGCGAAAAAAATTGGCAATTCGGGGGAAAATGTTGTGGAGTCGATACTGCCCGTTGGTGATTCTTATATTCATCTTTATATCAGGGTTCGGAAATCGGTGCAATTCCTAGCCGTACGATTAATAGCAGGTTGGTCAGCCCGACACCCTGGCCATCGCTGTCCAGGTTGCTTTCATTTACGCGTACGTGAAGTGGCAGCAGTTTCCTAGTCAGGTTGTCGTACAGTTTCTAGTGGCCTGGAAGAAGTCTCCTACTAAAATGTTCCCATTAGAATAGGAAACAACTTGTTATTGCGTTATTAGCTTGCACTGGACAGGATAAGACCATATTTGGCCTCGTCACTGAAATTTTCAAATCAGTTTAGGCAGATGCGTCTAAGCGGAACTTGTTTTCGTTCTGAACTAAATTACTTTAGGGAACAACTTCAAGTGAACCAACGGCTATTTGTCCAACGCACACTTGGTGTCTGACGTGTTGTTGTGTTCACCCAGACTGTACAAGCACAGACGTCAGGCTTAACATGTTCTCAGATTGCCACTTGGTTTTATGACGGTGGAACTATAAGTAATGTATTTTTCCCATAAACATGTGTCTGTCGTACCTCTATGTAAGTATAGAAAGGATTTGGAAATCTCAACTGATCTGAATAACACCTTTGTATTTTTGTGTAAAAATTTATTTGAGTGAAATTATACAAGTACAGCTTGGAAATTCACATCAGCTCTCTCCGTACGGTGTCATCTATGGACTTGAACAGCCATATAGACTTTGTGGTGGGTAGATTTATCTTCGCTGGTGTTGAAATCTTATATAACAGTCTTGTGTTCAGAAGGTGCAAAGATCCTTGGTAAAGTAATGCGGTATGAAAACAGTGATATGTTCGAGTCAGCTCTTAGAGGAGTAAATGTTGATTCGAGTAGAAGGTGACTGGATCGGTCATTGGTCATTGGGGAGGACATAAAGATAATCAAGAGTTTTTGAAAATCATCATCATCGACAGCATAACATCAGTGTTCAACACCAATGCTTCGCTGCTGTATAATCATGATTTAGTTGAAAGCCATATTGTGAAGAAAAGAATAAAGGTGGAAGGGGAAGGGACTTAGTGCTGCGTTACTACAACCATCCCGAGGTGCCTACACCTCCAAACACTCATTCAGGCAATCTGGATAGAAACTGACAACAAGATCGCCACTGACATCGGTTGGCAGCCATATCTTGCAGCATCTCCAACCAGGCGCAGTGGGGATCACGCGGTCCGCATCCTGGAAGGCGAGTAGCACCGACAGCACCAAACGTTTCGTGATTTCTTTCATACCCCTCTGTCAGGTCAAGGGTTGGCCATTTCACTGCTTCCGCCACTCTGAATTGGACACTCTCTTCGGCAAACGATGGTTAGGCATGCGCAACACATGTCGCAACCAACGCAGCTTCTGGTGCTGGACACATTCTTTAATGGATGTACCCGTTGCACAACCCAAAACCCGCTTTCTAACTGCCTCATTACGGATTCGCCGACACCAAACCACACGAGCTATGGTTCTGAGACAACGATTGTCGAACACGTCTCAGTTACGCTGCTCGAACAGGCCTATTGAGGCAAGATGCATTCACTGTACCCATCATTTGAACGAAGAAAGATAGGTAACGATTCTTGTTGTGTGGGAATTCGACACTGTTGTTGTTCCAAAGAGCAAGCACCACCGAGTAATAACCTACACGTAAGTATTCCCTTCGAGTGTAGACTTTGGGACAGCATTGTGTGACTTTTGATCAAAGAGCGGAGGAACCAACCGCTGTGTGCTTATCTCATATGTCCTAATGCATGTACTGAGCCTGTCATGTCTGTCTTTCGGAACTTACTAGGTGCCATTTGTCTCTACCGGAGTCGAAAACCCAGTTGAACTGTCAGCGATTTGGATTCGAGTTGTGTGCTCCATGTTTTTTTCCAGTCAACTGACCCATTAGAAAGCCCCTTTGACTTAAGAAGACCACTGGGTTACGCATGTAATATATTCATACTACAATCGGAGCATGTTTAACTAGAGACCTATTCTAACCTCCACATGTTGGTCTACTCTGACTAGAATGACGGTCAGATAAAACGATGACACTAATCCCATGTGCTACCCAAAGCTTGCTAACTCACCTTGTATTCTTGGCCATCAACAAGAACCTTGTTGTCAAAGTTCACTTCGGCATCCATTCCCAGCGAAAATGGATCCGTTAATTGCGGACTGCTCCGTCTGTCGCGTAGCACTGCTGTGGTGCTAGACGGCATGTCACGCGTGTGACGCATAAGCGGAGTGATTGCAATCAAAGCACCAAGAGTGAAATTCCGTGCACGCCTTGGTGGGGGGTCGAAATAGTCTTGCTGATATCTGGCCGCTACGTACCTGGTCCCAGAACTTGGCAAACCTCGCGAAGTTGTGATGGTCTGTGAAGGGATAGGATTGAGAGGGAACACATTTTACTGGTGGAACTACTCAACGTATTCCAACATTCGTACTTATTAATCACTTGAGACAAATGTCATCCGGTCAGAAACGCCACTTTGGCCTGGCAACAACCAGTATATGGAAAGGGGCAGGAAAAAGCTGGAAAATCTCAGCTGTAGGAGCTCGTTCGTCCTTATCAAGCTCGGTAGACCGTGTGACACTTAGATAAATAGTTTTGGGTCATTACTCCATGGACCAACCATTCATTGCCCGATTTGCGCAGCCAGTAAATTGGATTTCTACGTTTTATTTTCGGTCTAACCAGCTTTCGAGTGATTCAGACAGTTAGGCAACTACTAGTGCATAGTCAGAAATTTCTGTCGGTCCTCTCCGACACATTTTGTTTTATTAACAAAATCAAAGACTTGAAGATCTTAGGCATTCATCGGAAACTATACATTATATGGCGTAGATCGCTACTGTCCAATGCCCGCTCCTCTACGTGAACTGATCTGATGATGAACATTGAATATAGCACCCTTCTGAAAACCAAGTTTATGCACACTGAAATGGCATAACAGTGGGTTTGTCCCTTGGACTACTTTACGAGAATCTCTTAATTACCTAGCTGGGAAGCTCGGTGCTAGTGAGTGCGTAGCTCTCGTGAGCTTTATGGCAAATATTTACCGATCAGCCGGCCAGAAATGACGTCACACTTGATCCCATCTGTTGTACAAAATTATAACAGAGCGATTTCGTTTGTTTTATTTTCGGAAAAACTGCCAATTCGAGATGCAGTCGAAAGCAAGAATAGTAGATATAACGAAGTATTCCCCCACAAACCCCGTGCACATTTCTCTAGTTTTGTTTTACTCAAACACACTGAAGCTTTGTTCACTTTTTCTTTGAGACAGCCGGGATGTTTTACCTAAACTAAAGTTTGGAGAAGAGGCTGTGAAAACAGCCTAGAAATAGGCTGTGAAAAAAAAGTCGGTTCAGGCGTTTTATGGAGGGTGTACACAAAATCCAAGCGTGCAAAAATCCGTTCATAGCCTGTGATACAAGTCGGTTTGTCTATGCTCACTTTTCAAAGGTTATATGACCAGTGAAATGTCAGAATCACATTTGGAGGAATCCCGTTTATGGTGCTTCTACAAACCTTTTGGAGCAGAACTGAATCGCCTGTGCAACTTTAATAATATTGCTAGACGAATGCTTAAAAACTTCAAAACCTGTTCGAACGACGGTAAAAAACTTGGCGATTTCATCTGAAACAAGAATTCCCGTCAATGAAAAAGAGAGCTATGAGGCCACCCACCATCCGTCCATATCTCCGACTCCTCTCAACCTGCGACTCCAAAATTAAAGTGAATTGCCAAAACCCAAAATAACTACTGGATATACATGGAGTTTTGATAATAACAGTACACAGCCCTAGTGATATCCTTCAACACACTTCGAGTTTGTCAACCGCTGCTGTAACGAGGGCAAACAAAGGTACTGTATTGAGTAACATATCACTTGGAGGCACATATTGGAATAATGGCATTCAGTTAGGTCAGAAATTTTTGTTCGCGTAGTTCAAATGAGTTGGCATGTTACTGGCATTACCTCAGGAAATAGGTAAGCTTGCAATGCGCACACAGTGGTTCATGAGGAGACTGCAGTGTGCGAACAATGGAATATAAAAGAACATCTTATTCACATCTAACCACATTGGATGTCTACTTCCATCTAGGTAATGTTGGTAGATTCCAGCAGAATTTCATCTTTCGCTAACGCGTCCCTAAATCCTGTCAACTTAGAGAAATTGTGATTTACACACCACAGAACTGGAACATCTTTGAAACAGAATGAATTATATCGGCACGTACGAGGAGGCCTTTTCGGACCTTCGATGACACGAAGGATCGAATTGCATATTATTGGCAAAAAGTTTATGGATACTTTATACCAAAGTGGTGTATTTTCAAAATGTAGAAAAAGACATTTTGTTTTATTGTTAAATAATGATTTCTGCTCGTAACATGTCTTGACTACAATGGCACAAGTTTGGACGAATTTGCACATCACATTGTGATAAAGTCATGGGTGAACACTGACTATACGAGCTTGAGTGGGATTTGATCACATTTTGAATATAGTTAATGGTGAAATGTGGTACAAAAATAACGATCCATTGAAGGGTTCTTTTCACTCTACATGAATGTACCAGCCAGAATTTTGTATTCAGAATTAACCCATATGTTTATATGATCAGCTAGTTTAGTGGTGTGACCAAATGACCAAGCCTTCAGTCAACCTCCGGTTATTCTTTGGGCACTAAATATTTCTTTGACAGACTGTGCCATATTTTATCGACATTTTTGGTGAAGTTATATGCTTAAGTCCACGGAAGAGATATCAGCTGGGGTGTCATAAATTATACCTTGAGGATACTCTCAAATAATCTAGTATATTTTAATCGAATTTCTTGCGGAAAGAAGGAACTCCTCCATCTTCGTTCAGAACAGTGCGATTACGACGAAGTTTTCTTGTGGGCGGCTCAGAGCCCATGCAACATTTTTGCAACTCGTTGTCGTGGAACAATGGGTCAAAATTGAAATTGAGTTTGCATGTGAAGCTTTTTTGATCAAACGAGTGCAGTTCATGTTCCTGAGAGATGTCCCCTGAAATCGCAGTCTGTCTCAACTTTGTATGGAATCGATCAGCGGGGACTGACAACCGAACTCTTTTGAAGCTCTTGTAAAAATGTTGCGTTTTTTTCTAATTAACAACACATTTTTGAGAGCACACTGAAATTCTGGCACAATTTTTTTTCACTAGTGTACAGTCGTTTTGCCGTCGAGCGATTCGTGCCTGCTCAGCAGTGTAATGAACTTTTACCTATGCGCAATATGTTTTCCGTCATATTTAGAATTTATATAACATGATTTGGTGCAATGCAAGCTTAGTATATTGCCTATCGCACATCGATAACATTATGGTCGAGTATGCAACATCCATAAACTCCCCCTAGAGTTCAGGGTTCCCACTAAAAATAAAACGACAGTGGATTGTTGCTTCCCTGTTTTCTGTATAGACTGAGTTGGTCTTGTAAGGCAACTCTACAGTATAAGCATTTTTCTCACTTAGCTTGAAAAAATCTTCAACACTTTACAGCAATACAATCTCGAAAGTAAACTGAGAAGATAGCCTCTGTGTTAAAAACTAAGCACCCGTTGGGATCATGAAGATCAAACTCATTTTCCACAAAACGCTGACAGGATATTCGATTTTTCATAACTGTGATCCAAGTCAAAACAGGGTGAGCAACAGTCAACTCCACTTATTTATCTGAGATACAAGACAGGAAGGGTTTTGCTCAAAAAAAGAATCGACAGTGCTACAGTATGCTATATTCCGACGCCCCAACTGCTGTGACAATCTGAATTCCGAAACGAATAAGTAGGCTGAAATGCTATTTATAAATTGCCACCGCGGTGCTTCCGTGATTAAAAGTCCATAAGTTCTTTAAGAGATTGTGTTGTATGCTTAGCGTTTATTTATTCTCATGTTTCATTTGAAAAACCGTTGGTCACAATCCCGTCATTGAGCATAAGATTTTGCACGATGAGCATAACCAGTGAACTGTAATGTGTGGCAACACGCACCAGAGAATAGATAAGCTATTTTAACTGTGAACTGCGTGCGCGTGCGAGCATACACAACCCATATACGAATGTCTCGAGAAACAGGAGAAGTTGACTGAATTTTTTTTAACTAAATTTCAGTAAAATGCCTCTAGCACCTGAGTGGTAAACGAAGAACAAAGGCGAGGTATTCGATTCTCAGCCGTGATGATTTTCTTATCAGTCAACTTGCTTTACTTGGTGAAATTCCAGCTTGTCCCTTACTTTTGGAGCTAACCGTTCTTTTAAGTAGACCACAAGCTGTAATTGTACTATGTCAAAGACGGTGCGGGATTCATACTCTTGGGCGATGGTCAGCCGAGGTAGTGTTAGCAGTTTTCAGTGTAGTTTGAGCACGATTCGATGCAGAAGCAGAAAACGGATGGATGACATACTGTGTTACGAGAACGACACTGAAAGAACACCTTTTCTTTAGATTGTTTTAACCATTGCACAATCTTTACCAGGATAGTTTAACAAGCAACCCACGCTTCTTGGAGAATATACATGCAAAGGCGCCTCTTCGGTATTAGCTCAAACACTATGGCAAAATGTCCGTATACCAGTTGAACTGTTTGCCCTCAAAAACGCCTCAGTGACCCAACCGGATTGAGGCGTGGCTGACGGGAAAACCGATGGTGGTTTCCCGGGCTATCTAGAGTGTCGCCAGTTCACAAATTAAAAAGCCACTTTCACTTCATGTTTCTCGAACAAAACATAGCAATATCGCATAAGAGACAAACAGCCTGCGAGCTGATTACGATAGTTCGACGAATTTGGCGTTTGAATGTGGTATAATGTTTCACGTAGTGATCTCTCTTCGGCGAATAGTAATCGATCAATCGGTCTTTCACTGAGATTTTAGCAAACACAGCTTAATACCACTCAAATGAATTTCAAAAAAATGCGCTCTTGCATATATTCATTTAGTTTAGCGATTGACGACTCCGTTCACTCAGGTTGAAAACATTAAGTCGAGGACTCGAGGTCTTACAGCAGCAGCATAAAAGCACCAAATCCGAAGAAAATGTCCGACCCCAAATCGAATCATGGTACACTTGTATCCGAACTGGTTGAGTTTTTACTGGATTGTGTTTTGAAATCTTACGATTATGGTTCACATACAAGCTTGGCATATCGATGCGTCAACATTTGGAATACGACAGTATTCCATTAGCTCTTGATCCCCGTCGCAAACAGCTACAATTCTTACGCGAGTGAATTTACAATTCGGCTGATATCCTCAGCAAGCGCGGATGAATCGAGTCATACCCGGTGACTGGAAAGAAATCAGATGGGCACAAAGCAATTCACCTTAAAGCCCCTCATTGACAAAATCAGTATAACGATGCAGTCGTAAAGTAAGTCGTTGAGGAAATAAACTGTGCGGACCTAGTTGCATGAGAGAGCTTTGGATCGTGATAGTAATACCTATCGATTTGGCTGACGTAGTTTGCAAACTCCATAATAACACAAAATTGTATAAGTATTCTTGTTCATCGTACAAATCATAATTTCATCAGTATGATTAGACGTATATCACAGGTTTACTCAACTGAGAAACCTAAAATGTCGGATGTAAATGAGTCATACACCTGCAATTTTCTGTTTATGAACTCTTCACTACTGCACGAACATATATTCCCCTCAATACGCCGAATACAATAATGATTACCATGTTTTATGGAATTTCTGAGTGACCTAGCCCAAAAGAAATAAATATTGTGCTAAGAGGTTCTTCCGTCAGGTGTGTCACAGTATCCTCATATTCGGGTTATATTTGTCGTAGCAATACAATCTACCCCAATTAACGGACATACTCGTCGGTGGTCGGAATCGCTGTGGTGCCACTTACGCTTGGTAAAAAAATCCGAGTAGTAGTACTTGACAAAGACCCTGGACACTAATGACTCTAACTGGCAATCAGTGTGTTGATGACAGTAAATGAAAACCCTCGTCAGTCCATCCAAAAGCACATGATGTTGACCATTCGCTGGCCAAATCGTAAGACATAATTTCATGAGTCTTCCGTGATCAGGTGAATAAAACCATATAGCTTTATTCGCTTCGCCGGTTTCAAATTTTCACAGACGGAAATCTGCACTATCGTCTGACATTTCAGTTATACCTTCGGAATTGTTCACTGTTGAATTTCATTTGATGTCATTTAAAGCCGAAGCATAATGCACCTCTGAATTCTATTTCCATCCTCCAATCATCACCTGGTATTTATGGCCCAGAGGTAAGTTATGAGAAGCATATCCTAGCACGGCCTTCCCAGGAAAGTGGCTTTTTTGAATAAGGCTCTATTTTACAATTAGATACTTTGTCACTGTGTAACGGTAAGCGACCAGATTTAATTGACCCATTCACTGGAGACCTTTTGCTGCCTTTTCGTGATAGATGGTGAGTACCGTGAATTTACGGGTCTTCAAGTATATCCCACAGTGTTCATCCTGCTTCAACTGACCGTTCACTCCGTATGTACTGTACCCTTTTCTGATATACCGCCTAACTGAACCTTACTATTTCGGTTCATGTTGAAGCCAGGTACCAAATCTATACGAAGGAAGGTAGCATGCAGTCACCTATCTGAACAAGCCTGGAAGCCGCCTTTGAGGGATTAGGTTCAGGTATTCGAACTGCCTTAAAATCAACCAGCGGACTAACCGAATGCGTCAAAGGGCGTCAATAGACCCGCACTCTTCATCCAGCAAAGTGCTCGAGAGAGACAATCCGGCAGCATAAAACATTGGAAAGGGCACGGTCCTGGCGTTTGGCTAGGGCACTCAAGCCCTTTTTGACCCATTCTAGTTGCGGAGCCCGTTAGCTTGTCACTAATCGGGGCATTGTTTTTCGGCCTCGGCAACACGCAGGATGGCTTTCACCTCATATTGCACCAAGTTTGGATCCTGGCCACCATACCACCTCAAACGAAAAACTTTAGCTAAGCATGCATGACGCGAAGGCGTGATAGTGATGTGGGATGAACCTAGTGTGTCGGGTCAGAAGCCTCGTAATTTAAAAGGACATGCTGACAGACGCAACGACGTCACGAGACGTCTTCAGTAAGGCACTGTATTTAATCAAATGCTGACAGACGCAACGACGTCACGAGGCGTCTTCAGTAAGGCACTGTATTTAATCAAATAGGTAGGTTTATTTTCAAGTACTGTGGTGACACTCGACTTAGTTCGAAGTCATGGCAACCGCGAACAGCCCGTGTGACCTTTTTCGCCTGCTGAGACACCCGACTTAGTTCGAAGTCATGGCAACCGCTAACAGCCCGTGTGACCTTTTTCGCCTGCTGGTGTATGTTGACCATGTTTGGCTGCATGCGCAATTAGGACTTTGAATTTCAAACCCCTATTTCGGTTAATCGTAAAGTTAACATGAGGAGAATGACACGGTTAAGGCTGTCCACACACCTGGCATAAATGAACTGTAACTACATAACTCAGGCTGCACAGCATGTGCTTGAAAACACCCTGAATCAAAACACAGGGTGAGAGATTGGAATGATTAAATCTTTAACCCTAGATCAGACATCAGCAACCAGAATGCCGATCGGAGACAAGTACACACTGGCAAATTAAAACAAATGATTTTCCAGTCTTTAAGTTTGTTTTGGTTTTGCGATGTTAATACAAGCCCCTAAAAAGAACGTGACCAGTTTTTCACCAATTAAGAGTTGTGTCATATTAAACGACCAAAGAAGTCTTTTAATACACTACTGTCTAGTGGCAAGATTCTAAGAGGTTTACGCCGCCGCGGGACCACACACCGTTGTTCGCAACCTTTCAGTCAAGAACTGAACTGAGAAAACAGGTCATCCTATTCTACCCATGAATTACCGCCCTACTTGACTGAATCGGAATAAACATTTCGTGTGACATTTGAGTGTTGGATTGAGTGTGTTCAGCTTTACTTCTGAATAAAAGACCATTTGTTCTTTACTGTGTAACTACATGAGAAAGCTAATCAACAACCACAAGGGCATGGATCAATCGACTTTCACAGACTTTTCTCGGTATCTGATTAGCAGCTTTTTGGATAGAAAGACCACATCGGCTGCGATAGCTATGCGGTTGATTTACAAACCAAAAGTGTCTTAAGGATAGCACCGAGTTCTTTGTCTTATTTGGTCTTTGTGAATTGTTAGTGCTTTCGACGTGCCATCCATATTGTAGCAGTAGGAATTCTGCGATCAACTTCAATGGATAACGGTTTAAAATAATCGCGTATGCTGAACCTTCAAGTTCATCGGATCATTTAGATTTGTCGGCATCGAAAAACTCTGCCACGGGCCGAGCTACTCATGTTTAGTTAACAATTTTTGTTAGCCTTTTAGAACAGCAAGTCGGGAGTTGTCGGTACAACTTCAAAACCACAGCAGCAGCTACAGCAAGAAGGTGAATGAGCAAGCTGTTTGTCAACTCGTTCGTGAAACCAGATGGAAAGATAAAACGGTTGAGCTCTGACAGATGCATTCTGTTCGTGAGAACACTTTGTCTCCTGTCCCTTCAATCGTGCGCATTCGCGTGCGCGCGAGCACACATACCAGCAGGCACACAGAAACGTTCGCGATCTTCGTTAACAATGTTCCTCTGTGTGCATCGACTGTTTTGTCCCGGGACAACCAACAAAAAACAATCGAAAACTTCCCTGTACTTAACCTAACAACGCTGGCCCAAGTCAAAAAAGATGGAGGAGGTATCACCATTCGATTCTGGACCAGATGGCGAGCAAGTTAGTTTAAGTGGTAGCAAATGGAAAAATAAACAAAACCCAAATGATCGTGAGAGTTGTGCGAAACCCTCAGGAATGACAAGCACTTTCCTGACAAGGGATAATTTATGTAACAATTGGCAGCAAAGCTGTTAAGAATTTGAACACAGTATTTGAAGTGAAGGTCAAACATTAATCACTGTTTAGTTCGCGGTGAAAATGTGAAATTTCGAGAAGTTCAGTGAAGCCCTTGATCTAATCCAATCGCAAAGTGTTTCCTGTACGATCAACCTTTCTATACACCGCCTTGCAGCAACATTTTTTCTTACGCTAAACGAGAACCTACCTGGTGTGAGAAACCATTTCCTAAACGCTGATACTGAAGAATAGTGTAGCGTAATTTCGGAAGGTTTCTCCAAGCGCCAATGGGATAGCAATTAAAATCGGAGCAAATCCAAGTACTTATACAGAAACAACGCTGGTGTTTCCGCCCACTTACAAATCGTAGAGCCTAAATCATAGAAATGTTACGAAGGCACTGTAATCGAACCAACAACATCAGAAAAGGACATTCGGACTAAATTCTTTTCCTTTCCGTTTCTTAAACGACTTACTGGATATGCTTTTAAACATGAATTCTACAGTGTTCACTTGCGACCCTAAAAAATTGTCCTTTTTCTGTGTGGTTTTACTACTTTTCTACTCCGTATTTTTGATTACTAGAACATAACATTGAAATCTTGCTCTCATTTGCCTGCTTGTTTGTCCTGACGTGATCCCGTGGACTTCTCAGCTTTTTCCGTCTGGTTTCGCTGGATGCAAAGTGAGTATTTTGCAAGTGACCTAGCCTCAAAACAAGTACCGGCGGTGTTATCTTATTTGGTTATCGGTGAGGCAAGAATTGTTCTTTATTCTTTCCTATAGAATGACCAAATTGAGCCCAAAGTAGCTCGCAGCTTTGAGAGTTTGCAATGAGGCCAAACACTACGTGGAATATTTTTCGAGAGATTGCTACTGGTTTATTGAGTTATGTGTTACACACTAAACTGAAAATGTGTGAGGGTTTTCAAGGTATTCAAAGTACTCTAATTCCTGACTTATACACCTATCTGCGTTCCAATTTTCTTGTGACGGTAGACTGGACTGGAACCAGCTGAATCTCTCGGTTATGATGTTTTTAAGCAACTAAATGTGCTGCACCAGGCCGCCTCATGTTTCAGTTGCTACGATATTCGAGATATCCCGATACATGTATATTCGTAATGCACTACTCATAGGGTTGTTGGAAACATCACAAACGAGAGATTCAGCTGGGTTCCAGGTAAGTCTCTCGCAAAACCAAATTTGTTTGCAAATGAGTGCATTTCGCTAGGTGGAAAGTGTTTGCTTATTGCCAGAACAAAGGCAGTTTTGATCCAAAAAATTAGAGTTTCTCGTTGAAACCCCCACAGATGCCTCTTCAGAATCCTGGTCGGACGGCCCATCTTAAAATTTACGACTAAAGTAATCTCTCAAAGAGTGAGCACTCACCAAGAAAGACCACTTCACTTCGGTTTCGTAAGAATTGGCTTAAAGGATCACCCCCAACTCTCAATGGAGATCACCCTGGGTGTAGTGGGTGAGCA